>JAYKKI010000103.1:0-747500 GCA_039881145.1 Druceiella hillmani
ACAGGCAGACACGAAGACAAAATTTTATTGAAAAGTTAACAGCAAAGCGGTTACAAGCAGACTCGTTTTTTATTCTAATAATAAAAAAAAGCATACAAAGAGAATGTATACTTATGATTGTAAACTCAAATAATTTAATATTGGTCTTTCGATGATGGAACATAAAACACAGGCAGACACGAAGACAAAATTTTATTGAAAAGTTACCAGCAAAGCGGTTACAAGCAGACTCGTTTTTTATTCTAATAATAAAAGAAAGCATACAAAGAGAATGTATACTTATGATTGTAAACTCAAATAATTTAATATTGGTCTTTCGATGATGGAACATAAAACACAGGCAGACACGAAGACAAAATTTTATTGAAAAGTTAACAGCAAAGCGGTTACAAGCAGACTCGTTTTTTATTCTAATAATAAAAGAAAGCATGCAAAGAAAATGTATACTTATGATTGTAAACTCAAATAATTTAATATTGGTCTTTCGATGATGGCACATAAAACACAGGTAGACACGAATACAACATTTTATTGAAAAGTTACCAGCAAAGCGGTTACAAGAAGACTCGTTTTTTATTCTAATAATAAAAGAAAGCATGCAAAGAAAATGTATACTTATGATTGTAAACTCAAATAATTTAATATTGGTCTTTCGATGATGGCACATAAAACACAGGTAGACACGAAGACAACATTTTATTGAAAAGTTAACAGCAAAGCGGTTACAAGAAGACTCGTTTTTTATTCTAATAATAAAAGAAAGCATGCAAAGAAAATGTATACTTATGATTGTAAACTCAAATAATTTAATATTGGTCTTTCGATGATGGAACATAAAACACAGGCAGACACGAAGACAAAATTTTATTGAAAAGTTACCAGCAAAGCGGTTACAAGCACACTCGTTTTTTATTCTAATAATAAAAGAAAGCATACAAAGAGAATATATACTTATGATTGTAAACTCAAATAATTTAATATTGGTCTTTCGATGATGGAACATAAAACACAGGCAGACACGAAGACAAAATTTTATTGAAAAGTTAACAGCAAAGCGGTTACAAGCAGACTCGTTTTTTATTCTAATAATAAAAGAAAGCATACAAAGAGAATGTATACTTATTATTGTAAACTCAAATAATTTAATATTGGTCTTTCGATGATGGAACATAAAACACAGGCAGACACGAAGACAAAATTTTATTGAAAAGTTAACAGCAAAGCGGTTACAAGCAGACTCGTTTTTTATTCTAATAATAAAAGAAAGCATACAAAGACAATGTATACTTCTGATTGTAAACTCAAATAATTTAATATTGGTCTTTCGATGATGGAACATAAAACACAGGCAGACACGAAGACAAAATTTTATTGAAAAGTTACCAGCAAAGCGGTTACAAGCACACTCGTTTTTTATTCTAATAATAAAAGAAAGCATACAAAGAGAATGTATACTTATGATTGTAAACTCAAATAATTTAATATTGGTCTTTCGATGATGGAACATAAAACACAGGCAGACACGAAGACAAAATTTTATTGAAAAGTTAACAGCAAAGCGGTTACAAGCAGACTCGTTTTTTATTCTAATAATAAAAGAAAGCATACAAAGAGAATGTATACTTATGATTGTAAACTCAAATAATTTAATATTGGTCTTTCGATGATGGAACATAAAACACAGGCAGACACGAAGACAAAATTTTATTGAAAAGTTACCAGCAAAGCGGTTACAAGCAGACTCGTTTTTTATTCTAATAATAAAAGAAAGCATACAAAGAGAATGTATACTTATGATTGTAAACTCAAATAATTTAATATTGGTCTTTCGATGATGGAACATAAAACACAGGCAGACACGAAGACAAAATTTTATTGAAAAGTTAACAGCAAAGCGGTTACAAGCAGACTCGTTTTTTATTCTAATAATAAAAGAAAGCATACAAAGAGAATGTATACTTATGATTGTAAACTCAAATAATTTAATATTGGTCTTTCGATGATGGAACATAAAACACAGGCAGACACGAAGACAAAATTTTATTGAAAAGTTACCAGCAAAGCGGTTACAAGCAGACTCGTTTTTTATTCTAATAATAAAAGAAAGCATACAAAGAGAATGTATACTTATGATTGTAAACTCAAATAATTTAATATTGGTCTTTCGATGATGGAACATAAAACACAGGCAGACACGAAGACAAAATTTTATTGAAAAGTTAACAGCAAAGCGGTTACAAGCAGACTCGTTTTTTATTCTAATAATAAAAGAAAGCATGCAAAGAAAATGTATATTTATGATTGTAAACTCAAATAATTTAATATTGGTCTTTCGATGATGGCACATAAAACACAGGTAGACACGAAGACAACATTTTATTGAAAAGTTAACAGCAAAGCGGTTACAAGAAGACTCGTTTTTTATTCTAATAATAAAAGAAAGCATGCAAAGAAAATGTATACTTATGATTGTAAACTCAAATAATTTAATATTGGTCTTTCGATGATGGAACATAAAACACAGGCAGACACGAAGACAAAATTTTATTGAAAAGTTACCAGCAAAACGGTTACAAGCACACTCGTTTTTTATTCTAATAATAAAAGAAAGCATACAAAGAGAATGTATACTTATGATTGTAAACTCAAATAATTTAATATTGGTCTTTCGATGATGGAACATAAAACACAGGCAGACACGAAGACAAAAATTTATTGAAAAGTTACCAGCAAAGCGGTTACAAGCAGACTCGTTTTTTATTCTAATAATAAAAGAAAGCATACAAAGAGAATGTATACTTATGATTGTAAACTCAAATAATTTAATATTGGTCTTTCGATGATGGAACATAAAACACAGGCAGACACGAAGACAAAATTTTATTGAAAAGTTAACAGCAAAGCGGTTACAAGCAGACTTGTTTTTTATTCTAATAATAAAAGAAAGCATGCAAAGAAAATGTATACTTATGATTGTAAACTCAAATAATTTAATATTGGTCTTTCGATGATGGCACATAAAACACAGGTAGACACGAAGACAACATTTTATTGAAAAGTTAACAGCAAAGCGGTTACAAGAAGACTCGTTTTTTATTCTAATAATAAAAGAAAGCATGCAAAGAAAATGTATACTTATGATTGTAAACTCAACTAATTTAATATTGGTCTTTCGATGATGGAACATAAAACACAGGCAGACACGAAGACAAAATTTTATTGAAAAGTTACCAGCAAAGCGGTTACAAGCACACTCGTTTTTTATTCTAATAATAAAAGAAAGCATACAAAGAGAATGTATACTTATGATTGTAAACTCAAATAATTTAATATTGGTCTTTCGATGATGGAACATAAAACACAGGCAGACACGAAGACAAAATTTTATTGAAAAGTTAACAGCAAAGCGGTTACAAGCAGACTTGTTTTTTATTCTAATACTAAAAGAAAGCATACAAAGAGAATGTATACTTATTATTGTAAACTCAAATAATTTAATATTGGTCTTTCGATGATGGAACATAAAACACAGGCAGACACGAAGACAAAATTTTATTGAAAAGTTAACAGCAAAGCGGTTACAAGCAGACTCGTTTTTTATTCTAATAATAAAAGAAAGCATACAAAGACAATGTATACTTCTGATTGTAAACTCAAATAATTTAATATTGGTCTTTCGATGATGGAACATAAAACACAGGCAGACACGAAGACAAAATTTTATTGAAAAGTTACCAGCAAAGCGGTTACAAGCACACTCGTTTTTTATTCTAATAATAAAAGAAAGCATACAAAGAGAATGTATACTTATGATTGTAAACTCAAATAATTTAATATTGGTCTTTCGATGATGGAACATAAAACACAGGCAGACACGAAGACAAAATTTTATTGAAAAGTTAACAGCAAAGCGGTTACAAGCAGACTCGTTTTTTATTCTAATAATAAAAGAAAGCATACAAAGAGAATGTATACTTATGATTGTAAACTCAAATAATTTAATATTGGTCTTTCGATGATGGAACATAAAACACAGGCAGACACGAAGACAAAATTTTATTGAAAAGTTACCAGCAAAGCGGTTACAAGCAGACTCGTTTTTTATTCTAATAATAAAAGAAAGCATACAAAGAGAATGTATACTTATGATTGTAAACTCAAATAATTTAATATTGGTCTTTCGATGATGGAACATAAAACACAGGCAGACACGAAGACAAAATTTTATTGAAAAGTTAACAGCAAAGCGGTTACAAGCAGACTCGTTTTTTATTCTAATAATAAAAGAAAGCATGCAAAGAAAATGTATACTTATGATTGTAAACTCAAATAATTTAATATTGGTCTTTCGATGATGGCACATAAAACACAGGTAGACACGAATACAACATTTTATTGAAAAGTTACCAGCAAAGCGGTTACAAGAAGACTCGTTTTTTATTCTAATAATAAAAGAAAGCATGCAAAGAAAATGTATACTTATGATTGTAAACTCAAATAATTTAATATTGGTCTTTCGATGATGGCACATAAAACACAGGTAGACACGAAGACAACATTTTATTGAAAAGTTAACAGCAAAGCGGTTACAAGAAGACTCGTTTTTTATTCTAATAATAAAAGAAAGCATGCAAAGAAAATGTATACTTATGATTGTAAACTCAAATAATTTAATATTGGTCTTTCGATGATGGAACATAAAACACAGGCAGACACGAAGACAAAATTTTATTGAAAACTTACCAGCAAAGCGGTTACAAGCACACTCGTTTTTTATTCTAATAATAAAAGAAAGCATACAAAGAGAATGTATACTTATGATTGTAAACTCAAATAATTTAATATTGGTCTTTCGATGATGGAACATAAAACACAGGCAGACACGAAGACAAAATTTTATTGAAAAGTTACCAGCAAAGCGGTTACAAGCAGACTCGTTTTTTATTCTAATAATAAAAGAAAGCATACAAAGAGAATGTATACTTATGATTGTAAACTCAAATAATTTAATATTGGTCTTTCGATGATGGAACATAAAACACAGGCAGACACGAAGACAAAATTTTATTGAAAAGTTAACAGCAAAGCGGTTACAAGCAGACTCGTTTTTTATTCTAATAATAAAAAAAAGCATACAAAGACAATGTATACTTCTGATTGTAAACTCAAATAATTTAATATTGGTCTTTCGATGATGGAACATAAAACACAGGCAGACACGAAGACAAAATTTTATTGAAAAGTTACCAGCAAAGCGGTTACAAGCAGACTCGTTTTTTATTCTAATAATAAAAGAAAGCATACAAAGAGAATGTATACTTATGATTGTAAACTCAAATAATTTAATATTGGTCTTTCGATGATGGAACATAAAACACAGGCAGACACGAAGACAAAATTTTATTGAAAAGTTAACAGCAAAGCGGTTACAAGCAGACTCGTTTTTTATTCTAATAATAAAAGAAAGCATACAAAGAGAATGTATACTTATGATTGTAAACTCAAATAATTTAATATTTGTCTTTCGATGATGGAACATAAAACACAGGCAGACACGAAGACAAAATTTTATTGAAAAGTTACCAGCAAAGCGGTTACAAGCAGACTCGTTTTTTATTCTAATAATAAAAGAAAGCATACAAAGAGAATGTATACTTATGATTGTAAACTCAAATAATTTAATATTGGTCTTTCGATGATGGAACATAAAACACAGGCAGACACGATGACAACATTTTATTGAAAAGTTAACAGCAAAGCGGTTACAAGAAGACTCGTTTTTTATTCTAATAATAAAAGAAAGCATGCAAAGAAAATGTATACTTATGATTGTAAACTCAAATAATTTAATATTGGTCTTTCGATGATGGAACATAAAACACAGGCAGACACGAAGACAAAATTTTATTGAAAAGTTACCAGCAAAGCGGTTACAAGCACACTCGTTTTTTATTCTAATAATAAAAGAAAGCATACAAAGAGAATGTATACTTATGATTGTAAACTCAAATAATTTAATATTGGTCTTTCGATGATGGAACATAAAACACAGGCAGACACGAAGACAAAATTTTATTGAAAAGTTACCAGCAAAGCGGTTACAAGCAGACTCGTTTTTTATTCTAATAATAAAAGAAAGCATACAAAGAGAATGTATACTTATGATTGTAAACTCAAATAATTTAATATTGGTCTTTCGATGATGGAACATAAAACACAGGCAGACACGAAGACAAAATTTTATTGAAAAGTTAACAGCAAAGCGGTTACAAGCAGACTCGTTTTTTATTCTAATAATAAAAGAAAGCATGCAAAGAAAATGTATACTTATGATTGTAAACTCAAATAATTTAATATTGGTCTTTCGATGATGGCACATAAAACACAGGTAGACACGAAGACAACATTTTATTGAAAAGTTAACAGCAAAGCGGTTACAAGAAGACTCGGTTTTTATTCTAATAATAAAAGAAAGCATGCAAAGAAAATGTATACTTATGATTGTAAACTCAAATAATTTAATATTGGTCTTTCGATGATGGCACATAAAACACAGGTAGACACGAATACAACATTTTATTGAAAAGTTACCAGCAAAGCGGTTACAAGAAGACTCGTTTTTTATTCTAATAATAAAAGAAAGCATGCAAAGAAAATGTATACTTATGATTGTAAACTCAAATAATTTAATATTGGTCTTTCGATGATGGCACATAAAACACAGGTAGACACGAAGACAACATTTTATTGAAAAGTTAACAGCAAAGCGGTTACAAGAAGACTCGTTTTTTATTCTAATAATAAAAGAAAGCATACAAAGGGAATGTATACTTATGATTGTAAACTCAAATAATTTAATATTGGTCTTTCGATGATGGAACATAAAACACAGGCAGACACGAAGACAAAATTTTATTGAAAACTTACCAGCAAAGCGGTTACAAGCACACTCGTTTTTTATTCTAATAATAAAAGAAAGCATACAAAGAGAATGTATACTTATGATTGTAAACTCAAATAATTTAATATTGGTCTTTCGATGATGGAACATAAAACACAGGCAGACACGAAGACAAAATTTTATTGAAAAGTTACCAGCAAAGCGGTTACAAGCAGACTCGTTTTTTATTCTAATAATAAAAGAAAGCATACAAAGAGAATGTATACTTATGATTGTAAACTCAAATAATTTAATATTGGTCTTTCGATGATGGAACATAAAACACAGGCAGACACGAAGACAAAATTTTATTGAAAAGTTAACAGCAAAGCGGTTACAAGCAGACTCGTTTTTTATTCTAATAATAAAAAAAAGCATACAAAGACAATGTATACTTCTGATTGTAAACTCAAATAATTTAATATTGGTCTTTCGATGATGGAACATAAAACACAGGCAGACACGAAGACAAAATTTTATTGAAAAGTTACCAGCAAAGCGGTTACAAGCAGACTCGTTTTTTATTCTAATAATAAAAGAAAGCATACAAAGAGAATGTATACTTATGATTGTAAACTCAAATAATTTAATATTGGTCTTTCGATGATGGAACATAAAACACAGGCAGACACGAAGACAAAATTTTATTGAAAAGTTAACAGCAAAGCGGTTACAAGCAGACTCGTTTTTTATTCTAATAATAAAAGAAAGCATACAAAGAGAATGTATACTTATGATTGTAAACTCAAATAATTTAATATTTGTCTTTCGATGATGGAACATAAAACACAGGCAGACACGAAGACAAAATTTTATTGAAAAGTTACCAGCAAAGCGGTTACAAGCAGACTCGTTTTTTATTCTAATAATAAAAGAAAGCATACAAAGAGAATGTATACTTATGATTGTAAACTCAAATAATTTAATATTGGTCTTTCGATGATGGAACATAAAACACAGGCAGACACGAAGACAACATTTTATTGAAAAGTTAACAGCAAAGCGGTTACAAGAAGACTCGTTTTTTATTCTAATAATAAAAGAAAGCATGCAAAGAAAATGTATACTTATGATTGTAAACTCAAATAATTTAATATTGGTCTTTCGATGATGGAACATAAAACACAGGCAGACACGAAGACAAAATTTTATTGAAAAGTTACCAGCAAAGCGGTTACAAGCACACTCGTTTTTTATTCTAATAATAAAAGAAAGCATACAAAGAGAATGTATACTTATTATTGTAAACTCAAATAATTTAATATTGGTCTTTCGATGATGGAACATAAAACACAGGCAGACACGAAGACAAAATTTTATTGAAAAGTTACCAGCAAAGCGGTTACAAGCAGACTCGTTTTTTATTCTAATAATAAAAGAAAGCATACAAAGAGAATGTATACTTATGATTGTAAACTCAAATAATTTAATATTGGTCTTTCGATGATGGAACATAAAACACAGGCAGACACGAAGACAAAATTTTATTGAAAAGTTAACAGCAAAGCGGTTACAAGCAGACTCGTTTTTTATTCTAATAATAAAAGAAAGCATGCAAAGAAAATGTATACTTATGATTGTAAACTCAAATAATTTAATATTGGTCTTTCGATGATGGCACATAAAACACAGGTAGACACGAAGACAACATTTTATTGAAAAGTTAACAGCAAAGCGGTTACAAGAAGACTCGTTTTTTATTCTAATAATAAAAGAAAGCATGCAAAGAAAATGTATACTTATGATTGTAAACTCAAATAATTTAATATTGGTCTTTCGATGATGGAACATAAAACACAGGCAGACACGAAGACAAAATTTTATTGAAAAGTTACCAGCAAAGCGGTTACAAGCAGACTCGTTTTTTATTCTAATAATAAAAGAAAGCATACAAAGAGAATGTATACTTATTATTGTAAACTCAAATAATTTAATATTGGTCTTTCGATGATGGAACATAAAACACAGGCAGACACGAAGACAAAATTTTATTGAAAAGTTAACAGCAAAGCGGTTACAAGCAGACTCGTTTTTTATTCTAATAATAAAAGAAAGCATACAAAGACAATGTATACTTCTGATTGTAAACTCAAATAATTTAATATTGGTCTTTCGATGATGGAACATAAAACACAGGCAGACACGAAGACAAAATTTTATTGAAAAGTTACCAGCAAAGCGGTTACAAGCACACTCGTTTTTTATTCTAATAATAAAAGTAAGCATACAAAGAGAATGCATACTTATGATTGTAAACTCAAATAATTTAATATTGGTCTTTCGATGATGGAACATAAAACACAGGCAGACACGAAGACAAAATTTTATTGAAAAGTTACCAGCAAAGCGGTTACAAGCAGACTCGTTTTTTATTCTAATAATAAAAGAAAGCATACAAAGAGAATGTATACTTATGATTGTAAACTCAAATGTTTTAATATTGGTCTTTCGATGATGGAACATAAAACACAGGCAGACACGAAGACAAAATTTTATTGAAAAGTTAACAGCAAAGCGGTTACAAGCAGACTCGTTTTTTATTCTAATAATAAAAGAAAGCATGCAAAGAAAATGTATACTTATGATTGTAAACTCAAATAATTTAATATTGGTCTTTCGATGATGGCACATAAAACACAGGTAGACACGAAGACAACATTTTATTGAAAAGTTAACAGCAAAGCGGTTACAAGAAGACTCGTTTTTTATTCTAATAATAAAAGAAAGCATGCAAAGAAAATGTATACTTATGATTGTAAACTCAAATAATTTAATATTGGTCTTTCGATGATGGAACATAAAACACAGGCAGACACGAAGACAAAATTTTATTGAAAAGTTACCAGCAAAGCGGTTACAAGCACACTCGTTTTTTATTCTAATAATAAAAGAAAGCATACAAAGAGAATGTATACTTATTATTGTAAACTCAAATAATTTAATATTGGTCTTTCGATGATGGAACATAAAACACAGGCAGACACGAAGACAAAATTTTATTGAAAAGTTAACAGCAAAGCGGTTACAAGCAGACTCGTTTTTTATTCTAATAATAAAAGAAAGCATACAAAGACAATGTATACTTCTGATTGTAAACTCAAATAATTTAATATTGGTCTTTCGATGATGAAACATAAAACACAGGCAGACACGAAGACAAAATTTTATTGAAAAGTTACCAGCAAAGCGGTTACAAGCACACTCGTTTTTTATTCTAATAATAAAAGAAAGCATACAAAGAGAATGTATACTTATGATTGTAAACTCAAATAATTTAATATTGGTCTTTCGATGATGGAACATAAAACACAGGCAGACACGAAGACAAAATTTTATTGAAAAGTTAACAGCAAAGCGGTTACAAGCAGACTCGTTTTTTATTCTAATAATAAAAGAAAGCATACAAAGAGAATGTATACTTATGATTGTAAACTCAAATAATTTAATATTGGTCTTTCGATGATGGAACATAAAACACAGGCAGACACGAAGACAAAATTTTATTGAAAAGTTACCAGCAAAGCGGTTACAAGCAGACTCGTTTTTTATTCTAATAATAAAAGAAAGCATACAAAGAGAATGTATACTTATGATTGTAAACTCAAATAATTTAATATTGGTCTTTCGATGATGGAACATAAAACACAGGCAGACACGAAGACAAAATTTTATTGAAAAGTTAACAGCAAAGCGGTTACAAGCAGACTCGTTTTTTATTCTAATAATAAAAGAAAGCACGCAAAGAAAATGTATACTTATGATTGTAAACTCAAATAATTTAATATTGGTCTTTCGATGATGGAACATAAAACACAGGCAGACACGAAGACAAAATTTTATTGAAAAGTTACCAGCAAAGCGGTTACAAGCAGACTCGTTTTTTATTCTAATAATAAAAGAAAGCATACAAAGAGAATGTATACTTATGATTGTAAACTCAAATAATTTAATATTGGTCTTTCGATGATGGAACATAAAACACAGGCAGACACGAAGACAAAATTTTATTGAAAAGTTAACAGCAAAGCGGTTACAAGCAGACTCGTTTTTTATTCTAATAATAAAAGAAAGCACGCAAAGAAAATGTATACTTATGATTGTAAACTCAAATAATTTAATATTGGTCTTTCGATGATGGCACATAAAACACAGGTAGACACGAAGACAACATTTTATTGAAAAGTTAACAGCAAAGCGGTTACAAGAAGACTCGTTTTTTATTCTAATAATAAAAGAAAGCATGCAAAGAAAATGTATACTTATGATTGTAAACTCAAATAATTTAATATTGGTCTTTCGATGATGGAACATAAAACACAGGCAGACACGAAGACAAAATTTTATTGAAAAGTTACCAGCAAAGCGGTTACAAGCAGACTCGTTTTTTATTCTAATAATAAAAGAAAGCATACAAAGAGAATGTATACTTATTATTGTAAACTCAAATAATTTAATATTGGTCTTTCGATGATGGAACATAAAACACAGGCAGACACGAAGACAAAATTTTATTGAAAAGTTAACAGCAAAGCGGTTACAAGCAGACTCGTTTTTTATTCTAATAATAAAAGAAAGCATACAAAGACAATGTATACTTCTGATTGTAAACTCAAATAATTTAATATTGGTCTTTCGATGATGGAACATAAAACACAGGCAGACACGAAGACAAAATTTTATTGAAAAGTTACCAGCAAAGCGGTTACAAGCACACTCGTTTTTTATTCTAATAATAAAAGTAAGCATACAAAGAGAATGCATACTTATGATTGTAAACTCAAATAATTTAATATTGGTCTTTCGATGATGGAACATAAAACACAGGCAGACACGAAGACAAAATTTTATTGAAAAGTTACCAGCAAAGCGGTTACAAGCAGACTCGTTTTTTATTCTAATAATAAAAGAAAGCATACAAAGAGAATGTATACTTATGATTGTAAACTCAAATAATTTAATATTGGTCTTTCGATGATGGAACATAAAACACAGGCAGACACGAAGACAAAATTTTATTGAAAAGTTAACAGCAAAGCGGTTACAAGCAGACTCGTTTTTTATTCTAATAATAAAAGAAAGCATACAAAGACAATGTATACTTCTGATTGTAAACTCAAATAATTTAATATTGGTCTTTCGATGATGAAACATAAAACACAGGCAGACACGAAGACAAAATTTTATTGAAAAGTTACCAGCAAAGCGGTTACAAGCACACTCGTTTTTTATTCTAATAATAAAAGAAAGCATACAAAGAGAATGTATACTTATGATTGTAAACTCAAATAATTTAATATTGGTCTTTCGATGATGGAACATAAAACACAGGCAGACACGAAGACAAAATTTTATTGAAAAGTTAACAGCAAAGCGGTTACAAGCAGACTCGTTTTTTATTCTAATAATAAAAGAAAGCATACAAAGAGAATGTATACTTATGATTGTAAACTCAAATAATTTAATATTGGTCTTTCGATGATGGAACATAAAACACAGGCAGACACGAAGACAAAATTTTATTGAAAAGTTACCAGCAAAGCGGTTACAAGCAGACTCGTTTTTTATTCTAATAATAAAAGAAAGCATACAAAGAGAATGTATACTTATGATTGTAAACTCAAATAATTTAATATTGGTCTTTCGATGATGGAACATAAAACACAGGCAGACACGAAGACAAAATTTTATTGAAAAGTTAACAGCAAAGCGGTTACAAGCAGACTCGTTTTTTATTCTAATAATAAAAGAAAGCACGCAAAGAAAATGTATACTTATGATTGTAAACTCAAATAATTTAATATTGGTCTTTCGATGATGGCACATAAAACACAGGTAGACACGAATACAACATTTTATTGAAAAGTTACCAGCAAAGCGGTTACAAGAAGACTCGTTTTTTATTCTAATAATAAAAGAAAGCATGCAAAGAAAATGTATACTTATGATTGTAAACTCAAATAATTTAATATTGGTCTTTCGATGATGGCACATAAAACACAGGTAGACACGAAGACAACATTTTATTGAAAAGTTAACAGCAAAGCGGTTACAAGAAGACTCGTTTTTTATTCTAATAATAAAAGAAAGCATGCAAAGAAAATGTATACTTATGATTGTAAACTCAAATAATTTAATATTGGTCTTTCGATGATGGAACATAAAACACAGGCAGACACGAAGACAAAATTTTATTGAAAACTTACCAGCAAAGCGGTTACAAGCACACTCGTTTTTTATTCTAATAATAAAAAAAAGCATACAAAGAGAATGTATACTTATGATTGTAAACTCAAATAATTTAATATTGGTCTTTCGATGATGGAACATAAAACACAGGCAGACACGAAGACAAAATTTTATTGAAAAGTTACCAGCAAAGCGGTTACAAGCAGACTCGTTTTTTATTCTAATAATAAAAGAAAGCATACAAAGAGAATGTATACTTATGATTGTAAACTCAAATAATTTAATATTGGTCTTTCGATGATGGAACATAAAACACAGGCAGACACGAAGACAAAATTTTATTGAAAAGTTAACAGCAAAGCGGTTACAAGCAGACTCGTTTTTTATTCTAATAATAAAAGAAAGCATACAAAGACAATGTATACTTCTGATTGTAAACTCAAATAATTTAATATTGGTCTTTCGATGATGGAACATAAAACACAGGCAGACACGAAGACAAAATTTTATTGAAAAGTTACCAGCAAAGCGGTTACAAGCAGACTCGTTTTTTATTCTAATAATAAAAGAAAGCATACAAAGAGAATGTATACTTATGATTGTAAACTCAAATAATTTAATATTGGTCTTTCGATGATGGAACATAAAACACAGGCAGACACGAAGACAAAATTTTATTGAAAAGTTAACAGCAAAGCGGTTACAAGCAGACTCGTTTTTTATTCTAATAATAAAAGAAAGCATACAAAGAGAATGTATACTTATGATTGTAAACTCAAATAATTTAATATTTGTCTTTCGATGATGGAACATAAAACACAGGCAGACACGAAGACAAAATTTTATTGAAAAGTTACCAGCAAAGCGGTTACAAGCAGACTCGTTTTTTATTCTAATAATAAAAGAAAGCATACAAAGAGAATGTATACTTATCATTGTAAACTCAAATAATTTAATATTGGTCTTTCGATGATGGAACATAAAACACAGGCAGACACGAAGACAACATTTTATTGAAAAGTTAACAGCAAAGCGGTTACAAGAAGACTCGTTTTTTATTCTAATAATAAAAGAAAGCATGCAAAGAAAATGTATACTTATGATTGTAAACTCAAATAATTTAATATTGGTCTTTCGATGATGGAACATAAAACACAGGCAGACACGAAGACAAAATTTTATTGAAAAGTTACCAGCAAAGCGGTTACAAGCACACTCGTTTTTTATTCTAATAATAAAAGAAAGCATACAAAGAGAATGTATACTTATGATTGTAAACTCAAATAATTTAATATTGGTCTTTCGATGATGGAACATAAAACACAGGCAGACACGAAGACAAAATTTTATTGAAAAGTTACCAGCAAAGCGGTTACAAGCAGACTCGTTTTTTATTCTAATAATAAAAGAAAGCATACAAAGAGAATGTATACTTATGATTGTAAACTCAAATAATTTAATATTGGTCTTTCGATGATGGAACATAAAACACAGGCAGACACGAAGACAAAATTTTATTGAAAAGTTAACAGCAAAGCGGTTACAAGCAGACTCGTTTTTTATTCTAATAATAAAAGAAAGCATGCAAAGAAAATGTATACTTATGATTGTAAACTCAAATAATTTAATATTGGTCTTTCGATGATGGCACATAAAACACAGGTAGACACGAAGACAACATTTTATTGAAAAGTTAACAGCAAAGCGGTTACAAGAAGACTCGTTTTTTATTCTAATAATAAAAGAAAGTATGCAAAGAAAATGTATACTTATGATTGTAAACTCAAATAATTTAATATTGGTCTTTCGATGATGGAACATAAAACACAGGCAGACACGAAGACAAAATTTTATTGAAAAGTTACCAGCAAAGCGGTTACAAGCAGACTCGTTTTTTATTCTAATAATAAAAGAAAGCATACAAAGAGAATGTATACTTATTATTGTAAACTCAAATAATTTAATATTGGTCTTTCGATGATGGAACATAAAACACAGGCAGACACGAAGACAAAATTTTATTGAAAAGTTAACAGCAAAGCGGTTACAAGCAGACTCGTTTTTTATTCTAATAATAAAAGAAAGCATACAAAGACAATGTATACTTCTGATTGTAAACTCAAATAATTTAATATTGGTCTTTCAATGATGGAACATAAAACACAGGCAGACACGAAGACAAAATTTTATTGAAAAGTTAACAGCAAAGCGGTTACAAGCAGACTCGTTTTTTATTCTAATAATAAAAGAAAGCATACAAAGAGAATGTATACTTATGATTGTAAACTCAAATAATTTAATATTGGTCTTTCGATGATGGAACATAAAACACAGGCAGACACGAAGACAAAATTTTATTGAAAAGTTACCAGCAAAGCGGTTACAAGCACACTCGTTTTTTATTCTAATAATAAAAGAAAGCATACAAAGAGAATGTATACTTATGATTGTAAACTCAAATAATTTAATATTGGTCTTTCGATGATGGAACATAAAACACAGGCAGACACGAAGACAAAATTTTATTGAAAAGTTAACAGCAAAGCGGTTACAAGCAGACTCGTTTTTTATTCTAATAATAAAAGAAAGCATGCAAAGAAAATGTATACTTATGATTGTAAACTCAAATAATTTAATATTGGTCTTTCGATGATGGCACATAAAACACAGGTAGACACGAAGACAACATTTTATTGAAAAGTTAACAGCAAAGCGGTTACAAGAAGACTCGTTTTTTATTCTAATAATAAAAGAAAGCATGCAAAGAAAATGTATACTTATGATTGTAAACTCAAATAATTTAATATTGGTCTTTCGATGATGGAACATAAAACACAGGCAGACACGAAGACAAAATTTTATTGAAAAGTTACCAGCAAAGCGGTTACAAGCACACTCGTTTTTTATTCTAATAATAAAAGAAAGCATACAAAGAGAATGTATACTTATGATTGTAAACTCAAATAATTTAATATTGGTCTTTCGATGATGGAACATAAAACACAGGCAGACACGAAGACAAAATTTTATTGAAAAGTTAACAGCAAAGCGGTTACAAGCAGACTCGTTTTTTATTCTAATAATAAAAGATAGCATACAAAGAGAATGTATACTTATTATTGTAAACTCAAATAATTTAATATTGGTCTTTCGATGATGGAACATAAAACACAGGCAGACACGAAGACAAAATTTTATTGAAAAGTTAACAGCAAAGCGGTTACAAGCAGACTCGTTTTTTATTCTAATAATAAAAGAAAGCATACAAAGACAATGTATACTTCTGATTGTAAACTCAAATAATTTAATATTGGTCTTTCGATGATGGAACATAAAACACAGGCAGACACGAAGACAAAATTTTATTGAAAAGTTACCAGCAAATCGGTTACAAGCAGACTCGTTTTTTATTCTAATAATAAAAGAAAGCATACAAAGAGAATGTATACTTATGATTGTAAACTCAAATAATTTAATATTGGTCTTTCGATGATGGAACATAAAACACAGGCAGACACGAAGACAAAATTTTATTGAAAAGTTAACAGCAAAGCGGTTACAAGCAGACTCGTTTTTTATTCTAATAATAAAAGAAAGCATACAAAGAAAATGTATACTTATGATTGTAAACTCAAATAATTTAATATTGGTCTTTCGATGATGGCACATAAAACACAGGTAGACACGAATACAACATTTTATTGAAAAGTTACCAGCAAAGCGGTTACAAGAAGACTCTTTTTTTATTCTAATAATAAAAGAAAGCATGCAAAGAAAATGTATACTTATGATTGTAAACTCAAATAATTTAATATTGGTCTTTCGATGATGGAACATAAAACACAGGCAGACACGAAGACAAAATTTTATTGAAAAGTTACCAGCAAAGCGGTTACAAGCACACTCGTTTTTTATTCTAATAATAAAAGTAAGCATACAAAGAGAATGTATACTTATGATTGTAAACTCAAATAATTTAATATTGGTCTTTCGATGATGGAACATAAAACACAGGCAGACACGAAGACAAAATTTTATTGAAAAGTTACCAGCAAAGCGGTTACAAGCAGACTCGTTTTTTATTCTAATAATAAAAGAAAGCATACAAAGAGAATGTATACTTATGATTGTAAACTCAAATAATTTAATATTGGTCTTTCGATGATGGCACATAAAACACAGGTAGACACGAAGACAACATTTTATTGAAAAGTTAACAGCAAAGCGGTTACAAGAAGACTCGTTTTTTATTCTAATAATAAAAGAAAGCATGCAAAGAAAATGTATACTTATGATTGTAAACTCAAATAATTTAATATTGGTCTTTCGATGATGGAACATAAAACACAGGCAGACACGAAGACAAAATTTTATTGAAAAGTTACCAGCAAAGCGGTTACAAGCACACTCGTTTTTTATTCTAATAATAAAAGAAAGCATACAAAGAGAATGTATACTTATGATTGTAAACTCAAATAATTTAATATTGGTCTTTCGATGATGGAACATAAAACACAGGCAGACACGAAGACAAAATTTTATTGAAAAGTTAACAGCAAAGCGGTTACAAGCAGACTCGTTTTTTATTCTAATAATAAAAGATAGCATACAAAGAGAATGTATACTTATTATTGTAAACTCAAATAATTTAATATTGGTCTTTCGATGATGGAACATAAAACACAGGCAGACACGAAGACAAAATTTTATTGAAAAGTTAACAGCAAAGCGGTTACAAGCAGACTCGTTTTTTATTCTAATAATAAAAGAAAGCATACAAAGACAATGTATACTTCTGATTGTAAACTCAAATAATTTAATATTGGTCTTTCGATGATGGAACATAAAACACAGGCAGACACGAAGACAACATTTTATTGAAAAGTTACCAGCAAAGCGGTTCCAAGCACACTCGTTTTTTATTCTAATAATAAAAGAAAGCATACAAAGAGAATGTATACTTATGATTGTAAACTCAAATAATTTAATATTGGTCTTTCGATGATGGAACATAAAACACAGGCAGACACGAAGACAAAATTTTATTGAAAAGTTAACAGCAAAGCGGTTACAAGCAGACTCGTTTTTTATTCTAATAATAAAAGAAAGCATACAAAGAGAATGTATACTTATGATTGTAAACTCAAATAATTTAATATTGGTCTTTCGATGATGGAACATAAAACACAGGCAGACACGAAGACAAAATTTTATTGAAAAGTTACCAGCAAAGCGGTTACAAGCAGACTCGTTTTTTATTCTAATAATAAAAGAAAGCATACAAAGAGAATGTATACTTATGATTGTAAACTCAAATAATTTAATATTGGTCTTTCGATGATGGAACATAAAACACAGGCAGACACGAAGACAAAATTTTATTGAAAAGTTAACAGCAAAGCGGTTACAAGCAGACTCGTTTTTTATTCTAATAATAAAAGAAAGCATGCAAAGAAAATGTATACTTATGATTGTAAACTCAAATAATTTAATATTGGTCTTTCGATGATGGGACATAAAACACAGGTAGACACGAATACAACATTTTATTGAAAAGTTACCAGCAAAGCGGTTACAAGAAGACTCGTTTTTTATTCTAATAATAAAAGAAAGCATGCAAAGAAAATGTATACTTATGATTGTAAACTCAAATAATTTAATATTGGTCTTTCGATGATGGAACATAAAACACAGGCAGACACGAAGACAAAATTTTATTGAAAAGTTACCAGCAAAGCGGTTACAAGCACACTCGTTTTTTATTCTAATAATAAAAGAAAGCATACAAAGAGAATGTATACTTATGATTGTAAACTCAAATAATTTAATATTGGTCTTTCGATGATGGAACATAAAACACAGGCAGACACGAAGACAAAATTTTATTGAAAAGTTATCAGCAAAGCGGTTACAAGCAGACTCGTTTTTTATTCTAATAATAAAAGAAAGCATACAAAGAGAATGTATACTTATGATTGTAAACTCAAATAATTTAATATTGGTCTTTCGATGATGGCACATAAAACACAGGTAGACACGAAGACAACATTTTATTGAAAAGTTAACAGCAAAGCGGTTACAAGAAGACTCGTTTTTTATTCTAATAATAAAAGAAAGCATGCAAAGAAAATGTATACTTATGATTGTAAACTCAAATAATTTAATATTGGTCTTTCGATGATGGAACATAAAACACAGGCAGACACGAGGACAAAATTTTATTGAAAAGTTAACAGCAAAGCGGTTACAAGCACACTCGTTTTTTATTCTAATAATAAAAGAAAGCATGCAAAGAAAATGTATACTTATGATTGTAAACTCAAATAATTTAATATTGGTCTTTCGATGATGGAACATAAAACACAGGTAGACACAGAGAGAAAATATAATAACGCAAGTAAAATTTAAAATAAATAATTGTCAGCGTTTTTTCGATATTATGTGCCGCTTTCGAGACGAGGTGGGAAATTGCTTGAAAAAAATCTATCCTTTGACAAAAGTAAATTAAAACGAAAAAAAACACGAGGAACGCACAAACAAAAAGCAAAATTTTCAATCTACCTGTGACGAATAGATATGAAATATTGTATTTCATTTTTAAACCAAACACTTTAGATACATTGGAAAATGAACGGAGTGTTATACGGGTTTCGATAATTAGTTTTTTAAAAAAAAAATTAAATATTTAATTTAACACGATTGTTTATTTTCAATTTGCTTAATGGCCAACCGTTCTAGATGGGAGCTGGGAATCGACTGACTGTAGTGCTTAGCATCGCGAGCAGATCGCGAGGATTGTTGATTAGGTGGAATTCTGACTTAGCAGAATGATAGGGCTTATGTTAGCTGTATCCCTTACATGACAGGAGTACAACAGGACGAACAATTTCATTGACCTTATTAATTCTATTTCTGTAAATTGTTCACATCATTCGACCACAGAAACGATTATTTCGAGCTCTTTGTTAACAATTTCTTTTAATATCGTTCGAGTTTTACGAAGTAAAAATATAATATGACTGGTTCAATGTGTGAGAAATGGTCGTTAAATGTATATAATGTAAATAAAATTACATTATTGAATTATTTAAATTTATTTTTTTTATTTAATCCCAAAAAAGAGAAAAAATATGCAATTTGAGATTCGAACTCGATACATTCCAAAAAAATTGTCAAACACTAGTGGCATTCGCACTACGAGGGTTTCGTATACACTTTGGCACTTGTAAACATTTAAACGTTTTAGTATTTCTATTAAACTAGTTACACACTATATCTTCCTATGTTGAGCATATTTTAAAAATTATAAGATCGGGGATTATAGTTATAGATGTCCAGTAGATAGATTTTATCAATCATGTCTTTTTCCTAATTTTTGATTCAGTGGTTTCGGAAGGGTGGTATGCTAAAATTTAGTATATTGTTTAGAATAGCGTTTTAAATATCCAATTTAAAATTATATATATATATATATATATATATATATATATAAACTTTGGGGCATACTCGTGGAAAAGGTTAAACAATTTTTTTGAAAATCAAATAGTTCAGAAATGTTTAATTTATTTGTTGCCTTTTACGATGTTTTGCGAAAGAAATATTAATATAAATTATATATAGATACATTCCTAGCATTGTAAATACCATTTACACGAACGCTTCAGACCCAAAAGTTACACTCAGTTGTTATTCGTGCTTTTTCACATATTCTTTTAAATACCGAAAATATTTGTACTCATTCAGTTAGGTTATTTAAATGTAAAGCATGTTTAATATAAACAGAAAGAAAATTTATTAAAAACAAAAAATAATACAGTTTTCAGATATTTTGTAGATAGTTACGAGCGTTGGCTGAAAAGTAATACAAACATGCTAGGAGAGGGGGAAAGAAAAGTGTTATCAAATTCGGACAAAAAGTATATTAAAGTAAAATTCTTAAGCTTCATAATTATGTATTACTTTTCAATGTAGTCACCATTAATGCTAACACATTTCTCCCAACGTAAGACAAGTTTTTTCATTCCGTCACTGAAGAATTTTTTTGACATTTCTTAAATCCAGGACTTGACAGCTGCCTTCACCTCATTGTCTGAGTTGTAGTGATTACCCTTGATATTTTTCTCTAGAGTAGAGGAAGCAAATAAAAATCGCAGGGAGCAAGATCCAGGGAATAAGGAGGGTGTGAAATCTGTTGAAACTTAAGTTTTTCAGAGCCCATGCAGTTTCGCCGTGGTACCCATCGTGCACAGACTTTGCGGTATCCCAATTGTTCAATAATTTAGTAATTTGCTGGTCATTTCGGATCAAATCATCAACGAACTTGCGATGGTTATCGTCTGTGGCAGTGATCGATGCGTGCTCCATCAACAATTATGGCTTTCCCAGGCTTGGGACTACGAAGTTTTATTACCCATCAATTTAGAATAGACCTATCAACAGCATTGTCATCACGAACAGCCTTTAAACGACGATAAATCTCAGTAGTAATCACATTTTCAACAGTTTAAAAATCGATAACAGTAGCTGTCTAACTTGCAGTGACATAGCACCAGTAAACGTGTCTACTACTACGGCTTCTAAACAGACACTGAATAAATGCAACAAGTTCAAACTGGGCATGCGTAATAAGGGGGATTTTTTTTCAAAAGCTAGTGGTGTGCTTTATGAAGCTCTTGTTCCCGCTCTGCAAGCATGTGTGCATTACTTTTCAGCCAACCCTCGCACTCATGTGGTAATTTCAAAGTCTCCCCTTATCATTATTTTTGTACATTATATTCAAATTTGATGAAACAAATTATTAATAAGCAGCTTTTTACTTAATTAGCCGTTAGGTTTGGCAATACCGTTTACATGCCTGTTTAGGATTCTGAACTTAAAAAGAAAAAACGAAACTCACACAAGATTACTCAATTATCTGTTTGTTTGTCAATTCATTTTTCTCAAAAATATCTCGAAATTGGACATGATAATAAAACATATTGACTCCTTAACTAACCCTCAAAAATATTTATATCATTAGTTTAGATTGATGGTAAATTAAGTATTCAAAATTTTTTAAAGTTCCGAACGTAGTGCGGGTATCATTTATATAGTGCGGGTATTATTTATATAATACGGGTATCATTTACACAGTGCGGGTATCATTTACATAGTGCCGGTATCCTTTACATAGTGTAGGTATCATTAATAAGGACTAGTTATTAAAGTTACTACATATATCTTTTAAATTTTACGTAGTATTTCTTCAGATATATATCAAAAAAATATATTTCCACCCGCTTATTTCTGAAAAAGCTGAAACTAAAATTCTGAAAAAATGGTATTTAGAAGACTACACAAAGGACGTAAGAAAAATATAACGATGATTTTAAATACTTATTATAATTTTTAGGATACTCACAATAATACATTACGCTAGAAAGTATAAATGACTTACGATAAATAATATCACTTCGAACTGTGTACTGAAGCCTTCATGCCGGAGCCAAGCTCATACTTATCCGATGTTTTGTACATAACTTCACAGTTTGAAGGGCGTTTTATTTAAACGTTTCTTATTTAGCTATTATTTACACGAAGAGAGAAAACTATCTCGCAGTGAAAATATATTGAGATATCGATTTAGGATGGGCGTACATGCTTACATAAGTTACTTAAACATTTACACATAAATAAGTATAACGCTAATGACACCTCATCTACTTCAATTTCAATGTCAAATTCGAACAGCGATTCAAACTTTAAATTCATGGGAGCGAAACAGAGGATTACTAGATTATAATGGGACTTCCGTAAAGATATCTCAGACATAACTCAATTATTCCTTTTCGTACGTTCTTATAAGAAATTCTGAGCGAGTGCGATCTTCAAAGGAACGCTTGAGAGGAATCGTTAGGACATCTTTTATTACGATCGGAGGTACAAACGATGCGAAGGTTCCCGAAAAGATCCTTTTTTTAATGATAATTTTATCCTGTTTATAAAACGAATATGGTGCATGAAATCGTGTACTCTAATAATTGTTTATTTACATGCTGAAAAATAATAAACTCCTTTAGTACTTTTGTATTCAGTCTTTACCAAATTACTGTCATATTTCCCGTCGTCAACGCTTCGTCTCGTACTATGCAATTTCGTATTATTCTCATAATAGTTATGGTACTGTGAGTATTGGCAAATTAAATTAGTTATATTTAACTCCAAAATCAAAGCTTTCCTTGTTATTAGTAAGATGGTGATAGAAATATTACGTGTTTAAAGAAACGTTATAAAGAAACAATATATCTAAGCAATTCAATAAAAGTAAATTAAACAATAAAACATGAAACAAATAAGCACAACATATTTAGAAAAGCTTACTTAAACTTTTCGTGAAAAAGTTTTTTTTTTGGTATAATAGTTTTTAGATTATTGGAAAGTTAAATATATCCATTACAGGTTTTTTCTAATTAAAATATTTTTTTTCTGGGTAATAATATAACGAACGACAATCAATACATGAAGTGTGCGTACGATGACCACATAAGGGAAAAAGTTATCGAGCACAAATAATAAAAGTATCTTCAATAAATTTGAGTATTATGTTCTTCTTTTTAAAAATCGGAATATAAATGATACAAAATAAAAATATTCCTATGATAAGAGTTGTTCAAAACTTAATACTCTTAATTTTTTTATTCATTTGATTAAAATTACAATACTATGTCGATTGTGAGTAATTACTGAAACTCTACACCCAACCTCCACATCGGTAAAATTTTGCGAAATGGCTCTGTATTAAATTAGATCTACTTTCACCATGCAACATAATTATATCGGCCTCTATCAATATGAGACAAATTAAGTATTTAAAATTTTCCAGGGAAATCAATGGAAAAGCTTTACACATTATCACTTACTTGACCTGAGGCACAAGTCATGTCCCTCTATGGCTATGAAAATCTAATTCAAAGTATGCGCGACACGCACTAATCGTGTTTTTATTTATTTTTCATTAATATAACTTTTAAACATATTTTACTCATTATAACAATAACGTAGAAATCAATCAGAAGCTAAACTTTAAATTTAATTTAAGTTATATTTTCGAAAATAGCCTTATAAATGTCAAATCAAATATTTATTAATTTCGAATTTTCTTAAATCCATTTTTTCCAAACTGTAATAATTTCGCGTGTATACCAAGAGTAAAATATTACTTTTCGCTGAAATGTTCATTTCTTAAAGCAAATGATTCTCGTTGCGAATATTGGAAAAACCTTAAGTATACCTCTGCCTCTATATCTGTAGAGTATATTATATGATAGCAGAGCAAATAAAGGACCTCATTAGAACTCAATTTGATTAGCAATTAAAGTATGAACGAAACAATTTTAAAGCGGAACCAAAGTATTTATTGATAGCGATTAACTTCAAACTGCCATGTGGGTTCATCTGGGTGGAATTATGGACTTAATTACTTTCAAATCATATATTCAAACATTCTTTAAAAAAATCATTCCTTTATAATACTTCGGAATATTCCATATTCTTCATTTCATATCCCTTATATAGAAATATAAATTGGTTTTCATCACTACCTGGCCTCAACAAATCAACATGCTGATGTAAAACAACCATGAACAAAACAACGTAGACGAAATAGCATAGACAAAGCCACATTGAAAAAGCAACATAGATATGTGCCTACATTGCGAATAAAATATTAGTAAGTTAAAACTATGCACATGACTAGTTATTGCTATAAAATACCCGTACATGAATAAAAAAAAGATATTTTAATACTACCACACTAAGTCAATAGTCAGAAATTAAAACCCATTCAGAAATCAAGTCCGTTGCACAGGTAGGCGACTGCGCGAGTGAAACGCGCGGTGTGCTGACCCAATGAGCCACTCCCCCCCCCCCTCCCGCGGTTACAAACCCTTGCGTTCTATTCATAAACCGACATCGGTCATCGGGAAAGTCAGTCAGGTCAGTGGGAATACTAAAGATGGTCAGTCCATAAATAAACCGGTCTTAAACTACCTTGGACAGTTTAAACAATTCACCTTGTCTTCTGTTATTTTATCACCGCTCGGCCTCTAGACATCATAATAAGACGATATGCTATAATCTTTCGCAAAATATGAGCTTTTAGAATTTTTTTTAAATCGGACTTGCGGTTTTAATGATTAGTGCGAATAAACAAATAAACAAACAAATTTTTCCAGTTCACAAACAAACAAATTTTTCCAGTTCACAAACAAACAAAATTTTCCAATTCTTTATTTAATCATATGGATTAATAAATAATTTTAATGTAAATGATGCGCGATTCTTTCTCAGTGACTCAGTTAATGATACAAAAGAACATAATTATATTAACATTTCCTTGATACAACACAGTGTCGTGATTCTGTTGGTCTAGTATCCAATCTCATATCGGTAATCCAAGAATTATTATTATTCGTTTATTCATTGTTTACTTATGATGTTAATGTCACCATTCGTGGTATATAATTTTCATGATCATTCCTAAATATTATTGGTCATATTATGATAAGTTTATAGTCATTTTTTTGATAAGTCCAATTCGGCCTTGACCACTAAACATTTTTTAGACACTCCAATTTTTAATTTACAAGAATATATCCATTAATTTGTTCTTTCATCAGTTTTTCACAGTCAATCAGGGCTTACCTCTACGTTGTACATTTAAATCACTTCTGTTTCATCTAACAACATCGAATTAATATTGAGGAACTATATTCGCCTTATGTTGTTGTATATGTACCAATAAATAAAACTAATCTACACGGCACGGCCATTCGGTCCACCGAACTTCAATAAAACATATAACGATTTTTGGCAGCCAGTTGCCTTGTCCAATACTGTGTTTATTGCTGCGGTAAAAAGTAATACTCGTTTCCTGCTACTCTTTAATCAGCCACAAACTTAATAGAATGACTAGATTAGATTTTCTCAAAATATATATGGCAGAAATGTTTTTGTTTTCTTTATTAATGTCTAGACTGGCGATGGGCGTTAATGCTATTTTACTTTAATCGTAATCCTTCTAACATATTTGACAATAACATGCTATTGCTAATAGCTAAATTAATAGACTATTTCTGTGACACTGCTATTTCCCACTATATTTTTGATAGGTGTATTAGCATTAGCATGTTTATAACATTGGGGAGCGTATCGTATTACGGCTGTTATCGTATTAAGACATTAGCATATTTTGTAAACATTTTTACGATTTATATTACGTATTATAATTGAATGACATTTGGTTGTTATTTGTGAGATATAAAATAATTATGAGAAAAAAAAATTCAATAGCAGATGTAAATGAAATATATACATCAAAATACGTCGTAATTTTTAAAATTGTCCAAACGAATCATACAAAACCTGTGGCAGTTGTATCTTTAATTTGTATTTTTTTTAAATCATTAATTGTCAGAAACTGGTTAATATAGCGAATGGTTGATAATAAAAAATAAATAGGTTTATACGTAATGATTTTTTGCCATTTTCCCAGTTCTCGACATGCTGGTGCTGATAGTTACACTCGTTTACTATCTTCTCGAGGGTTACTAGATAATAACACTGTTTCTCTGGTTGTTGTTGCTTCAGAGTTCTGAATATTGCAATTGGTTTAAAAGTGTTGCATATGTTGACAGATGATTACACCTTTAATGTTCAAATTTGTTACAGATAATTTAAAAGAAAATGTTTTTTACACAAATTACACATGGCACGCTTATTATAAATACCTTCGTAAAAGTTCCAAAAGTAAGATGTATACCCTTGACGACTTATTTCCAAATGTAAAATAAAATAAATATAATTAATAGAGTTCTATGAGAACTATGCGTATTTTTATGATTAATCAAGAAACCCTGAAAAACAATTTACGCTAAAAAAATTAAAACACAAAGTTAAATGTAAACATAATAATCACAATAATTAAAGTTGCAAATATTTGTCTAAAAAATTATATGTTTTTTTATAAATCTTTCTTTTAACCTTTAACTATTGATGTGATATTTTTTTACATAAGTTCTGACGTGGGGGCCTGAGCAGCTCGTGCCTTTAATCGTTGATGTAAACGATAAATGAAGATTTTAAGGTTCAAATAATTACTGGCTATCTAAAACAAGTATATTTAAATAAAACAAGTGTATTTTCAAAATTAATTTTTATTTTAAGTGACATATTTATATTAAATTAAAAATTAAGTAACATTTTTTGGCAAAATTTACTTGAGATCAGAAAACAGTCTGTATTTCTTAAAAAACTTAACAAAGTTAATAACATTGTTTGTACTTTTAATATTCAATAATATCTCTAATAAACTATATATAATCAACCGTAGCTATTACATAAAAACAATAAAATTGCAAGGCACAAAATCTTACAAACTAGGCACAATCTGGGCAAACTTTCTTAGCGCACTGAAGGCATACGTGTTTTTTACACAAATAACATGTATGTGTGGACTTTCTTTGAAGCTTCAGTGGACATGTTTGACACCTTCTTCTTATCTTAAGTCCTTCTTCTTCAACTTCTGGAAGTTATGGATGTCCAGAAGAAGGCATTTCAGGTCCCAACACTCATGTCAAACTCAAGCGTAGTTACACAGGAAGTAGTAGAAGTAGTACAGGAAGCCGCGTGTGCGCCGGGTGCGGGGGAGGGGAGTTATTCGATATTATTACTGTTGCTAGGCCGGAGCGGCCCCCACGTCAGTAGTTAAAGGTTAATATATATATATATATATATATATATATATGCAAATGATATTTATGAGCAATTTGTTGCTGTGTACATCGATTCCAGTAAGGTATTCGATAAAGTAATTCAGATCATGTGAATTGAATAGATGCGACGCTATGAATATTCGGTTTACACTTTTATATTACTTATATAGTTGAGATCATATTTGAAGAAAGGAAAGACAGAGCATAAGGATCCGCTTTTTTTCAAAACGTAAATTTTATGTTTTTGATTAAATTCAGCATTCCATTCCTTAAATTGTATTTTTTTATATCTGCACCCTATCAAATATAGAGTAACAGACTAAACTCAAATTACAAAACACCAAGGATATGTATACATGAAACTAAATGACCATTATATTCTTACAAATGGAAATTAGGATTGGTTCGAACTTAGAACATATCAAAGACCACTATAGAATAGTCGTATAGAGTAAACTAAAAGTTAATCAATACAGAGAATCTTGCGACTGGATTGAGGAAACGACTCATGAGTTATCGTTGAATTTGCGTGAAAGTTTGATAATCACGTGGCATTTATAGGGAATAGTATATATATACATATATATATATATATATATATATATATATATATATATATGTGTGTGTGTATATATATATATGTATATATATATATATATATATATATATATATATATATATATATATATATACATAATGCTGATATTCATTTGCTGTCGTATTTTTTTATTTTATTAGTATTTTCAATCAAACTAGATATCGACTTCAGTGAAAAAACTTGCCAAGCACGAGTACAACTCGCACTTCGGAGGTTCCTTACATATCTAAGCATTTACGAACATTTAAGGATACTAAGTAATTGTATTAAACTGCTTGCAAATTTTAAGGCTTCACAGCCTAAATATGATATATTGCATATTATACTTTTTACAGGCGTAAAACACTGCATATTTTAAGATTTATGAAAATAGCAGGGAAACTCTTTGTAATTATTTAGTCAGATTTTACCAACTTTTTCAACTTTATGGTTTTTAAATCTATTGTTTCTGCAACGGGAGTGAATGCGGTTTTTCGCATATTTTTTGGAATATTTTTTTGAACTACATATGAATTATGAAAAAGTATTTTTGTATTTCTCGCAGCGAGCCCTTCGAAATAATATCTCACATGATACATGAAATAAACAAAATAGAACCCTTATTTACGCCCTCTTTAATTAATACATGAATATTATAAAAAAAGTTATCTAATGTAAAAGATGTAGGTTGGTAAAATGTGCTACGCCAAATTTCAAATCTCTACGTTCCATGGTTTCTGAGAATATCGGCTGTAAATATGGAAAAAATAAATATATCGCCTGCTAAACCTTTTGTAGGCGTAAAAACATAGTGTACGTTTAAAAAACATAGCGTACGTTTAAAAAAACATAGTGTACGTTTAAAAACATAGTGCACGTTTAAAAAAACATAGACACGTCTAAAATCATCGGTACAGTTTTCCTATCCCCTGCACATGACCTAAAACTCATATCTTTTTCATAATCTTTTCATTTCAGAAATAAAGGGGGTGTGATATATTTTTTTGCATACTTTATTGTGGAGAACCTTGTAACTAATCCTTTTTTAAAGTGACATCACTTATTTTACAGGAAAATTTAAAAAAAATTCGAATACATAATATGGTTCCACCAAAACATTCAAACAAATATTTTCCCGCTTTAACTGAAAATGTGCAGGATTTGAAATTTGTGCTGGTTAGTATATTTTATTGCTAGGCTAAATGAAACTACTTGATGTAGTATTATTCTATTTTCTTTAAGTTCTTTACCACGACCTAGGTTTCGTTGTATTACAACATCTTTAGGTGGGCTATTGGATCTTTGCTAATAGCCCACCCGAAGATGTTGTAATACAACGAAACCTAGGTCGTGGTAAAGAATTGAAAGAAAGTAGAAATAATACTACATCACGTAGTTTCATTTAATTGTGATTAATATTTCTACAAAATTAACGCAAAATATATTCAATGCTAGGCTAAATTTCAAGTTTTTACGTCAACCGGTTTCTGAATAAAACAACTGTGACGAACGGAAGGACAGACGTGTGAGTGATCTTATAAGGGTTTTGCGTTTCTTTTTGAGGAACAAAACCCTAAAAGTGATGCAATTTTCCGAGTTGGTTAAGAAATTTTTTTAATATTTCTCGATACAAACTAGAGTTGGAAGTGGCCTTGAGAAAAAAACCTGTCAAGAATGTACACTACGAGGGTTTAGTACACATTTAGGCATTTATAATCAGTTAATGGTACAAAATATTTGTATTAAACGATTTACAAAATTTTAATTTTTTTAGAACGAAAATATATTGGCTACTATATCTTCCGCATATTCAAAAAATATATTTTCTCTATGTGATATAATTACAAATAAGTGATTTTTTTCGTTTACTCGTACATTAAACCTTGCTTCTTTCTAAATTTCATAATTCTAGGTCAAAGGGAAGTATCCTATAAATTTTGATTTATTTTCGTGTGTCTAAATATGTGGCATAAATGGTCGTATTTTTAGGGTTTGCGCTGATTTTTAAGCTTGATTGCTCCATAGGGACCGTAAACCTAAGTATTTGATATTAATTTCAACTTGATATCTCCATGAATTCCTCAGAAAAAGTGTCTTGACTTCCCGACAGACGGGCAACGAAGTGATCCTACAAAGGTTCAATTTTACAAAGGTTCAATAAAAGAGAAAAAGAATAACAAAGTAAATAAACCGGGTAAAAGAAAGTTTCTTTTGAAAAACCCGGCATCTATCCAAAATGATAAAAATGGTAACAAACACGTCATATTTTGTTCAGAAGATGAATATGATGATAATGACTTCGTGTTGTTTGCTACATTTCCAAGACAGACGGTGAAAAAAACGGGTAAAATGTGCCTTTGGTTTTTTCGAATGGAAACGAACAACGCGGTGACATTAAATCGAAACTATTTTCATGCTTGCCTTGTAATGATATTTAATTTAATTTCTTTGTTCTTGTTTAATTATAATCAAATAACTTTTTATTCTATTTCGCGTTAAAAATTAACGTTTTATGATTTAAATAACTGTAAAATTATGCAATAATCATGAAACGAGAATACTTCCAATTTTATTTCAGTTACTCAAAACTTAATATTTTCTAAAGAAAACTAATATTAAATAAGTTTGCTTTTACCGTGTACAAAGGACTTTTTTTTATATATTATTAATATTTTAATCAGGTTTAAGATTATGTTACCAAGGAGAGAATCAGATTGATTTTTAAAGCCTGATACCAAATATCAATACCCCCTGAAGATTGAAAGCTATTTTTATACCATAAATTGAAATATGCTTCACTGAACAAATTATCTCATTCCGTTTAAGTATATTAATGGCTTATACTAAGAGACTATCAAAACTTTTATGTTGTTTGTAACCTTTTTTGTTCCTCAATAGTAGCAGTTGTAATTATAATAATAAGAGGATACAAAATAATAAACCTAACCTATTTAGAATCTCGAAATAAAAATAAGGTTAAATTAACTACAAGAAACCAAAAAATACCATGGTTTTTAATCAATATTTCAAAAATAAACAGCATAAGAATGAGATGCCTTTTTTGTAGTTTATATTATTTATATAAACATGATAAAGAAAGAACAGTTCCAGGCAATTAAAATATATCCCAAGAAATGAAATAAGGAAATGAAAAGCACGACTCGTTAAATTATTTTTAAATCTTAAATATTCTTTTTTAATACAATATTTCAGCTAATTCTAATATTTATATTTCAACCATTAATCTGTTTTTATATCGAGCAAGTTGATCCAAGAAAAATAATACTTTCAATCAACACCCAACATTGAAATGAACTCGATTTGTTTCATCAATTTGCACATATTTATATGAAATGAGCTGATGAAGTTTCAAAGTTATTCGCTTTCCAAGGTTGATAAATGGTGTAATTTAGTGTAATAAACATGTTAAATAGAAGTGGAAATCATACAAAATAATCTATTTAGTTAGGTATCCTCGGAAAGTTAAACTTTTGAAGATACGTAGTATTTCTAGTAAACTACACGGGTACTATAATTATTTATTTCTCTTTTAAATATATTGCCTAGTACATAGTTCACAGGCGCGATTTAATAATTTTGTGACCTATCTTGTGAATCTAATGATGTAAGTTGGCTCTGAATGATTCTTCTGATAATTAGATCTGTATGTTGTCCAAAACAATTGGCAGTTGTACTTAAAACTAAGATCAAACGTTTAATTAACTTTGTTCTTATTTTATTTAATTTCATTTTGTAATTAAGTAAAACTTTATGTATAACAATGTAATAACGTATCGTCTATCGATTGTATGTCGATCGAGCAAGTAAAAAAGATTGTTTCTATAATTCAAACTCGTAATTTGGAAATCAAACTGAGTACGAAATATTATTTAATCACGTAAAAATTCTCAATTGTTTCTAAGAAAATCAGTATCAAACTGGCATTTTTAACTTTTTTCATGGTTATAAAAATGTTAATTGATACCTTTCAGTTATACAATTAAAACAAGTAATTCTAATGAGGCCTGACATAATTTAATAGCTGAACATAAATTCTGATTATTAAATATGTTAGAAAGGAAATTTTTAGACAGATGTATAAAAATCCAGTTGTTACTTAATATATTTTCACGATATTAGTGGTGAAAAAGAAAAGAAAGTAAAGAAAATCTAAATGCATTTCGTCACTCTACTTTGCAAATAAAGCCCCCAATTAAAGCGTCGTTACCGCTTTTTAATTTCATACCGCATAATTACGGGCACGCTGGTACACGCGAAAGTTAGAATAATAAATTCACGAAACACAGCGGATGGTATTTTGAAAATTGGTGGACAAAAGTACTTGGTTAAATATATTATGTTATTCCTGTATATTATGTCCCTAAAACTTAATAGATGCGCTCTTTATTACAACCTGCAGAGTGAAATTACTTTGTGGCATTTGGACTTTACTACATTCTTTATGAGAACTAGTCGGAGTTAAAAACTTATTGGCCAAACCAATATTTACATCAAAATAAATTATGTACTTTTCTTAGAAATATTTCTGTGATGTATATTACATGGGTACAACAGGAAGGCTTTATTTATGTACTGAAAATTTTGGAAACGGATAACATGTATTTGCTCCCAAAAAAATACCAAAATAGCAATTTTTAACGTTTTCGGTCGTATCTGTGTCTAGATATTTATTTATTTACTTATCTAAATCAATTTGATATTGACTTTTCACCATATCTATCTAGACCTAATTCTGAAATAATATCATTAATTTAACTTTTGGCTTTTGGCTTATGTTATTTAGCACTTACCCAAAATTTAGCTCATGTGAATCAGTTATCAGTGGTCGTCAATGGTATTCCTAGGTCATGGCAATTTAATATTATTTCTTTATGGTACCAAATTTTAATTAAAATAACATACTTTAATTTAATTTTCAGATATGACCCAAAAAAAATCCATTCAAGTTGACATACCGGTATCAGTAAAAAAAAATATATTTTATATCATTATATACTATTAATATATTTTATATCATTATGATATTATATGTAGATTATGTTTAACTTATTTTATTTAAAATTTTAGGTTCTATGGTATATTTGGAATTATCTTGAAATTTATTTGTTTATTTTTAAGTGATATGCGTACAAACAAACACGGAGATGTCAATGATGATTTAAAATGTCAATGGTTCTTTGTTTGCGTTTATTCATCTATATTCGGAAAAAAATTAGGAATGTAAAAATTGAAACTAATATAGAATCTAGTAAATATTACAGTAAACAAATATAATGTTTTTACAGCAAAAACATTTTTTGACTCATTTAAATTCATTTCCTGCAATTAGATTTTACAGCCGTAGATTACATACATATTATGTTAAAAATTGCATTATGCATTGGATTTCGTTGTAACTATGCGGGTGTTAATATGTTTGTGTGAATACTGATACTATATATGCAGCACACAAATTCACGCAATAAATTTTGTCACATTCAAAATTCACTAACGGATCTCAGACATACATAAATTGAATTTGCACCTCATCGTGGCTAAACACGGGGCATAAGAAACTTCAATGTAGATACTTCTGATATTTTCTGATATAAAACTGATAAGATTCAAGAGAAGATGGTTAGTGATTCACAAAAGATGGTTAGTGATTCACAAAGACAAGTATACTTGAATCCCTTTTACATTTTAAATAATCTAAAAATAATAGTGTCCAAAAATAAGTACGTCAGTTTATAAATATCTCTTTTGTAAAAAATAATGATGGAGTTGCATATTTGTATCAAGATTCACACATAATAATAAATTTGCACGAACATATTTTTTAAACAAATTTTACAAACCTTTACTAAAGCTTAAATCGGCACAGGGCAATGTCACTGCATCCATTACCTGATGCACTTTGCAGCTACATTTAATCGTAACATCGTCGTTAATAAATACTTGAAATCTCACATTTAATATGTTCTCAATTTAATGTTTGTGTCTATAGTATTTTCCGTAATATTTGATAACTAAAATCGCCAGAATCCCAAGCTTTCTCACTCACTGACGTACTACTAAAACTGATACATTACTTTCAGATGAGCTTCAAGCCCGAAATTTGGCCTATTAGCACACAATTATTAATTGAAGTAAATAAGAATCGTAGACAAATGGGCTGATTTGATAGCCGTATAGGTCTTGCGGGATGTCTGCATTATTTGAATGGTGACGCTAAAATGCACAAGGCGTATTTAGACAGAGGCATTATGATGTTGCTCGTCGGCGCAAATCTACCGACTTTTATTAAATTACATCCTGATTACAAGAAAAAGTTATAAATGTAATAATTTAATTAAATTATGGCTTGCTGTTAAGGCTATGTTAGACATTATTAATGACGCCCATATTCATTGAAAAAAACATGTGTGGCATACCCTATAACTATATATAGGAAGCAAGGCCTTAGTGTCAGCAATGCCCTAACCTGATACAGGTCTACTGTTTTTTTCCCGAGGTCAAGTTTACTATGCATTGTCCAGAGTGAAGAATCTAGAAAGTGTCCATTTTTATGTATTTAGATCCCAATTGTATTAAGACGCAATAATCGACTATGATTAAATGCAAATGATTAAGCAAGATCTGCATACAGCATCCTGCTATAAAATTTAAAAACATCGTATGAAACATTTAAAGGACGTAAATGGGTAATGTAACCAACTACTGCTAAAATTCTATATCCTAAAAAGCCCCGTAGGTAGAAATAAATAAATGAAAGGAAGATTTAAAGTCTGGATAAATAATGATATTACCGTAGAAATTAAGTGAAACTATAAAATCAAGAGCCAATTTCCTCTTTAAAAAGTTAACCATAAAAAGAAGTGAGATAAAAGTTATTTTTATAATATTTGTTTGTCATTTCTTGCAATGAGATAATATTTATAAAACCATTAGACTCATCTCTTTATATGGCCTCAGTTGATAAAATAGTTATTATCTAAAAACTTTACTATGCGATCAAGTTTAATATCAGGATATATATATATATATATATATATATATACATATATATATATATATATATATATATATATATATATATATATATATATATATATATACTCCACGAACCCACGAACATACTCTACTATACTACACGAACCTTGACATTAACGATCGAGTTTGAAGAATTCTGTCCTGGATAATTTTTAGTTTTGGCAACAAATATCTGTACCGTCGAAGTTTGCAAAATGTCCACTGTCCCTTTACAAAATGTCCACTTTCGCCTGCAGATAGCTTTTTAAACCGGGAAAATGTCATAAATTTTCCAAACATGATATTGCGTCATTAAGCGCTGGGCTTAATTCAAGAACGCCTAATTATAAAATATGAATTTACGGGGATTCAGGTGGGACTATTTACCGACCAACTTATTTTTGAAACTTTTGTCATTTAGTGGATCGCATAAAGTATTACACGAGGTCGAAGTCGATGGAATGTAAAAAATCTTTATTGTTTCAGATATTCACCACCTACGAGTATATCTCTTTTTTATGCTACCAATAAATAACTCAAATTAGACGTATAGAGCCATGATATAAAATATGCCTTTAATATTGCCGTTAGGGAAAATAAAAAAAATAAAAATTTTTTTATTCTCAATAACTGTGAACATTTTAATTATCAGTAGTACAATAAGCAATTAATTATTAAATACTTAACAAACGTATATTCTTAGACATGAGGTATTTCTATTTGTTCGACAAATTAAATTTTTAAAAATTTTGGAACAATTTTTCGTTAATATATATAATGAATAAATAGCGGACAGTATTAAAATTGTCGTCTTTTTAAATCTAATTAAGGCGTCTTTTTAAGTCTCTTTAAGGCGTTTGCAAAATCAGTGTTATTTTGAGCTAAATTCCATTTAACATTATTAATTGTTAAATCAAGCCAGTATATAGACATTCAAACTCCTAGTTATACTATTTTTCCTCAACACAGTTACATGATATAATGATTTGTAATTAAGTCTACGAACGTTGTTTAAAGTGCACTGGATCCTAAGAGTTGTTAAAATAAAATTTAAAAACTGACTGCAAAGTTAATTATAACGGCCAAGTTTGCAAAAGTGGACATATTTTGATAAATTAAAACAATAAACTAACATTTTTTCCGTGACAAAAAGTGAAACATCTTTTATTGTTTCTGCTCTTTTTGCTTATTTTTTGTGTAACCGTTTACAATAGTTGTAAGATCTTGACATGCTCCATAAGCCAACGAGATTAAACAGGGCTAATGTATTGGTCCTATTCATTGAAAAGTAACGCCAAGAAATTTGGTCTCTCGTTACTGCTTTTATTTCCAAGAACTATATTTGCCATTTTCTAATAAAAAGGCGAAAAGTTCAAACTACACTATAATCACTTAGGCACTACTCTCCGCCTTCAGTTCTGTCTTCATTCTCGCGAGCCAATTCATTTTATCTAATATAAATTTGAAGGGCTTACAAAGTTGAGGAGGGGTCCAATAGGCACACTTCCATAAGCACGACATTTCTTTGCACACCATCATATCGAAATACGTATTTCGATAACTTGCTAGATTATATATTTTATTTCTAATATCACCCTCAGTTCAGCACATACCATATTCAAATAAACAATCCTCTAACTTAAGTTACAATTATTAACCGCTTTTCCTTACCATAAAAATTTAGGAGGAGAAAAATGGGAAGAAGTCGCTATTAAACTGTGGGTTTCCTTATGGTTGAATTGATTCAGGAAAAATTATACGTCGTATCGCCCTCCTAATTTCTTTAAATTCTCTTAAATGGAAATCTTCCATTTTCATTTGACGCGCTAGAAAATTATTTAAAATTTTCAAAACGTAGTCTACACCGTCGCCGGAAGCGTCGTCTCAATTTGTAAAATTAGACGAAGTGGAGTGGAGGCTATTTGTAAAGACGCTTATAATCAGCTGGAAAGCGGATACGAAACTTGTGTTCTCCCGTTTTTTTTAAAACTTTGAGCGTTTATTCGGTTTGTCCCTCCTTTATTTATCAAAAATCCAAATTCAAGAAGAAAACAACAAATTAAAAATCACAATATTTATTTTGGTTTCCTTATGTATTTTTGGTAAAAGTATTGAGTAAATAAGTTGATATCCACAAAAAGAAAATAAATTTTATAAAGCATATCGATTGTACATATATTAAAACTCCCTATTACATATACTAAACCTTATTGTATAGCAAACTTTCTTCTCAATATATCAGGAGAGCACATTCTTTTATTTCATATTTTCCATACTTCTGGAAGAAAAAGAGTTGAAAACCCCGTAAACAAATGATACGTTTTTATCGGTGAAATAAAAACATTTTCCTTTCGGTTGACATTGTATCCACGAAAAATATTTCCTTAATAGTTGCGTAAATGAGAACGCGAAATAGGCTTCATAAATAAATAAATTACATATTATATCAATGACTATATATCATCGGTGCAATCTTTATATTCTTTCTTTACTTTATAATGCTTTAAACAATCCACATCGACTTTCCTACACAAGTTCCAGATTCACGATCATTTCCTGACTTTACGTTCAAAAAATATATGCGCGCTCCTCATTCAATCATTGTGCTTCTTCTTATAAATATGCCTACCCTGTTAACGATCACATTATAGAATTCATTGATATTTAAAATTTAGTTTTTTATTTAGTTGATATTTGATTTTAATTAATTAATATTTTTTAATTTAATTTTAATTTTACGAAATTATGATGTATACGAACAGAAAAATAAATACTGTCTGCATTCAACACAACAGTGTAGGAACATGCGTTACGGTTATAAATTTATATAAAAAAGGGGTTTTATTGAATGCAACAATTATCCAAGAATTATCAATTTCGAAGGCATACCAGATTTTAATAATAAATTAAGGTTTGTATTGACCTAAATAAATTTAATTTAATTTGCTTATAATTAGATATATTGATAAAATAAATCCAGAAAACACATACATTAATGCCTAGAAAATTATAAATATTTATTAAGTAACTGACGTTTTCTTAATTTAGTATTACGGTATTTTGCTAAACAAATTAAACGAACATTAATGTGAAGTACATTAATCCACTACCACTTTCATTAAATCGGATACATGTTTACTCGAAGGAAAATCTCCGAACTATTGGAAAGGAATATAATCAAATATGTTTGTAGATCTAAAATGTTTTAAAGCCTCGATTATAATTTTTTCCTTGTTGAACTTGGATCTTGAGTTAAAGAGTTAAAGGCCGTAACTGGATACATAATGGTGTCTTTAGCTTCTGCCAGATAGTCACTATTTAAACCAATCCCTACCTCTACTTAACCATGAAACTATTTCCTTCCGACGCAAAGACGTTTTGTCATTTCATCAATGATATATTTAAATAAAATACAATGTAACGCGAACAGTTATATATATATATATATATATATATATACATATGTATATATATATATATACATATATATATATATATATATATATATATATATATATATATATATATATATATACATATGTATATATATATATATATATATATAATTTATGGGACTCCCTTATACAAAGCACTTATTCTAAAATATGCTCTGAGCAAATTGTTCTAATTTGGTAGAAAACTTGTTCTTCTGTCCAACGGCTTCAATACATTTCCCTTTTACCGCGTGGTCTCTAGAGTATTTCAAATAAAAGTAAATAACAGCATATATTTAAATAACACAATCCTTTCAGTTCAAACTTAAAATTAATGCTAGACCCAAAATCTTAAATATTTAAAATGAAAAATGTTAGCTCTTTCTCTAATTGCCATGAGTCTTAAACCAAAGTTCTTCACCTGATACACAGAACTCTCTTTAATTAGTCCTATGCAATATTCTAAAGATGTACACTTTAGAATTGTATCGTCAAGAAATGTATTTATTTTTTAATCTCTCTTATGAAATGAACGAAAAATATAGCAGTTGTTTTTAACATCATTATTATACTCAAGAATTGTTACAAAAATTCAAATTTTTTCTCTTATTAACATGACTGTTCAAATCTAAACTTTAACGACAATGACATTAAGCAACTTGCGCTAATGACGTGTACCGATACAAAGACATCGTCAATAACGTTTTTAATTAAAATCCAATAAAATATATTCGAATTAACGTTTCGTTTATATTTACTACGATACTATCGTATGTTTTTATGTGCCCGATGATCCTACTAAAGTATACGTCATAGTGTACATAATAACATATGATACGCGGATCATATCCGTTGCGTGCGTGCCACGACCATTTACCATCTCTAGCAATATTTCATGCTGTGTGACTGTGACGATGGAATATACCTAGAACATACAAACATACAAACATAGAACATACAAAGCTAAGAAACATAAATTTTTAATAGTTATAAATGACATGGACCCTCTATATAACGCTATTTGATATACTGCGTATTCGATTACAAAACAGTTGACGGGAATCACCCGCACGCCTTCGGACACATCCTTGTGCAAGAGAACCAAAACTAGTAAACATGTGCAATTTCGACACGGTAGATTTATGGAGATAACTTTAAGACGATGTCTATCTAAAATGACGAACGAATTTATAATAGTTCCTATGGATACAAAGAGCATGAAGAAATTATAGAGGAGATAGAAATGACTGATGATAAGCTACCAATGAGCAAAGAAGCATTAATAACAATGGAGACTGTTAGAAATTAAGAAAATGCACTAGAAATTATAGAATTTAGAAACATAACTATTTTTTTTGTATTTCCACGTATAACGCCCGTTCTAGAACCCTTCAAATCCGCATTGTAACAATTATTCAAAAATGATAACGCATAGCTATGCAAAGCAAAAGAAAATTAGTTTTAACTAACTGAGATATGCTCTGTATCTAAACAGCAAATTTACTTATTGATATGAAAGTTGGATGTACTATAGTCAAAATACTTTATGTATTTTACTATTGTTTTATGAGATTATTAATATCCGCATATATTTTTTGACTTCACACAAATTACGCTTACAAATATTTCTACGTTTATTTATCCAAAATATTTCGCGAAGAAACACAATTTCGCCATTCCGACATCACAAAGAGCTGGTTGTTTTATTGAAACAAATACAAATATTGTCGTTCCATAATTTAAATATTTGTCAAGACACATTTTCTTTAGAGACCTGTTCAGAGGAAATGTGGAGCGGTATGTCGGCGTTGACTGAAGAACGCGGCGGCGCTGCCAAAGGCGGTGGCAGCTTTGAAGTCAGCACTAGCAGCTGACGGAATTGTTATTGTTCTCTCGTTATTTTAATGGAACTCTGTAGTAAATATCGTAATTTATTTTGCTATTCAAAGCAAGACAATGAGACAAAGGACTAAAGACTGGAATATTTTGTTATAAAATATACTGTTGATCTGTTTAGAGTAGTCCACGTATCTACATTATACCCAGAGTAGTCATATTTAGGAGACATACATATTACTTGATTTTTTGTTACGATCATTAAAAATAAATTTAAGGGGCCTGGATGAATTTTAACAACTTTGAAATATTTATATAAAAACTGTCGTACGTCTCATATTATGACATTTTTTTATTAATTGTAAACCTAGGATTTAGGCTGAATGCCAGTTAATTGTCAGAGCAAGAAAATTTTTACGAATTCCATCCTACAAGACGAAAATAATTTACGACGTTTTCAGTTTAAATCTTTATTACAGATAGATTATGTATTTACAATAATTTCTATTTTACTTTTATATTTTCTCAATTACACTTAAACAATTTTCTACCATAAGCAGAACTTCTTAAAAAAAACGATTATTTGCCAGTATAATTTTATTTATTGAAACAATACTATTACCGCTTAATATCCAAATACCAATAAGGGATTTATTTATAAATCATAACATTGCTTGATATGAATAGATGGTTATTTTGTCTCACACTGTTTAAATATTTACTTCAAATAAAATTTCCATGCCGCTAGGTATATATTGTAATCCCATAGTTAACTATAATCCGAGACTCTAAACAAAGACCGGAAGGAAATATTCATAGTCCTGTAACGTATATTCTGAATTCACGTAAATTATCCCGAGCCATTTCTCAAAATTGCTAAGATTAATTGAATAAGGCAAACTGTTTGCAGAAACGTATAATTCGGATAAATAATTCAACTGAAAAATTTCGGAGAAATCTAACTTTAGACTATCCACTACTTTAAAGTTAATTCATTGGGTTAGTTAAAAGAACTCGCTGTTATATAACACGCTTTCCTTCGCGCTGTGTATTAATATTATCTATACGATATTTTCAAGTTTTGGAACAATAAAGAAACGTATCGAACAACACAAATGTATGCACATAAACACTTTATATTATGAAAAGTTTATGTAAAGTTTGTAATAAGTATAAGTTCGGTAAGCTTTTGTGGAAATTTGAATTTCAAGGCAGTTGAAGATCGCAGTTACATTTATGAAACATTTATGAATATGTACTTATGAAACCTTTACCTGAACCGAAAAATTACAGGTTCATAAGAACATTTCTACGTTAATATATATTGACATGGATATGTTCTTTAATTTTTCGGTACATACTTTTGATAATTAGAAAAGAGGGGCTGAATGGCATTAAGAAATGAAGTAGTTAAGTACAAATAGAACTCGTATACGTGGGCTCCATGGACATTTAATATAAAAATTGAAATAAAATATTAATTAAATTTTTTATTACGTAAATATATTGCCTAGTAAGAGTAAACAAATTACGATTTTTTCAAAAATACTTCGCTTTTAATTCTCCCAATATTTTTGATACTACATATTCAACTTTATTAGTATTTGATGTTTAAATACACAAAATAATGGAACCGAATTCTTACACAATACCTTCATTAAGATAGACTTGATATTAATAAGAGCCTATTAATTGTACATTAAATTGTTGCCTTTTAGTGATAAATATTTTATAAACAGATTTTTAAACTAATGATTTTAAACTATTTAATTTGGAGCTTGGTACTATTTGATCTACCATACCAATATATCAAAATGAGGTAGAACTCTCCGAAAAAAATGTAGAAAACTAGTGTAGTTGAATAAATTAAGGAAGAAACGTCGTAAGCAATTCCTTTGCTTATACAACGGTGTGTGGTTAACAAACGAATATTTGAGTATCACAGACATTATTAAACAGCAAAATTGATGGGATTTTGAATTTATATTTAAAAACTATTTAACAGATATTTTACTTCATTTTTACGTAACTTTAAAACTTACTATTAAATTTTCTATGTCTGTTCATCGAATTATCTAAACATGAGACGCTGACAAATTATTCAATAATTTCGAGCAAATTATCAATATGTAAAGTTGACTATTTTAGACACTGCAAACATAAAATTTACATAATAATGAAAAACATAAATTATTTAATTAATAATGATCAACACTTTAAATCTGTTCTTCCTAGAATGAGACGAATTTCTTATCATTTTCCACACAATTTCCTGCCTGTATGTGGAGGTGCCTGTTTTGAGTTAATTGTTTTTAAATTTTAAGAAACTAAATTTTTTGAAATCATTTTTTTTTTAAATATTTATTAGAGTTTATTTCGCACATGAATAATATTTTATAGGAAAAGTGAATGTCGACGAAATAAAAACATTTAGTTTACTAAATATATCGCGAGAAAATAAAAATAAACATCTTGATGATGTAGTGAAGCCATTAATATACAAATATACTTAAAGTGTATATTTCTATACTAGCTTCTAGGAATGGGACATTGAGGAAATTAGAACTTCTAGTCAAACAAACATGTTGCGACAAAACAAATAAAAAGGTATGAAAGAAGCCATTAATATATAAACATATTATGCAGAGGTTATTTCTATGCTAACATAGTTTACAAAATGTCAGTCAGAAGTCGAATATCGAGAAAATTAGAACTTCTAGTTAATAAATATGTTATAAGAAGTGAAATATCGCGCAAATTAGAACTTTTAATTAATTATACATGTCTCAATAAAGCCGAAATAAAAAAAATTACAACAGCCATTAATTTACAAGTACAGTTCAAAGAGTTTATTCCTTTAAATAAATCGCAGGTTTGCTAAAATTTTCTTTAATCGTAAGCATACTAATTAATGAACGTTTCGTCGTTAAGAGAATCACTTGGTAATGTTAGGTTTTCAGCAATTAAAATTTAAGAATTACGTTTAGGTATAGAATTTAACGGTTCAAAATATCGATACATACATTACTCATAGGCAGACCGCTAGTAGATAGATAGTTCAATGAAGGACTTATCGTTCGTAAGAAAGGCAGTGGCCAAAGAAATATTTTGGGTCTTTATGAAAAGTCAGATTGTATTTTTTTCAAATATATCTAGGAATGAAATATAGAAACCATGTTTATTTTTTTTTATTCGACATGATTTTACATCATTATATTTATCAAAAAGATTTAATAAAATAAAAAAATCGGGGCAGAAGGATCGAACTCCTTAGTTCATAAGTGCAAGTAGTGTGCATTGAACCATTTCTGAAATGGTGGGATATCAATCGACTTCGTTAATACAGTGACACAAGGTAATATAAAAAACACTATGAAATACGAGTGCAACTTGTACTACGAGGGTTCTGTGAACATTTAGGCAGTTCCTTGATAATTCTGTTAAGCTACTTACAAACACTCAAATTTAATTTTCATCAGGTAAATATGTCACCTAGTTTATCTTTCACACTCGATAAAGAGCGGTAAATTTTCCAAAAACTGGAAGTTCAAAATCTTAGCTGTAATTTTACTGTAATCTTCTAAACAAATTCAGTCAATCTTACTTTTCATGATTTTTATTTCAGCGTTTAAAAATAAGAAAATAGACATTTTTTATATATTTTGGTGCATATTTCTGAGTATAACCCACTTGACTATATAATTTCTTTGCTGTAAAATGATTACCATATAAACATTTTAAAATATCAGTTTCAGCTTAATACGACCTATTACTATACCAAATTTCAAGTTTCTCAGTCAATCTATTTCTGCAAAAATCGACTGTTACAGACATATAGACAGACACGCGAGTGTTCTTATAAGGGTTCCGTATTTCCTTTTGAGGTATGCAGGTGCAATGTAGAGTTATTAACAGTAAACAAAATTAAACATCCGTAAGACGTGGATAAATATTTGTCAATGCTGGAAAGATACTATATTATAATTCGTTTAAATTTTTTAACTAAAAATTTAATTAGAATAAGCTTTTTGAGATATTTTATTTTTAATTTGAAATGTTTATATGTGCTCCAAATACAATGGTCACATTCCAAACATATATAATTTAATTGTTACCTCTGAAATTTCCTCGTGAATACTTTGTTCATTAAATATTTTGACGGATTAATATAATACGTTTTATCGCTACGCCAATTTAAGAGTTTCCAGGTTAAAATATTTCTAAGAAAAATAGCTGGAATGTACAAGTAGATACGTAAGTGATCTTACAAGGAACCATGTTTTTCCTCTACTGAGGTACGTAGTAAGCTTAAGAACAGGTAACAGAATTGCTTCAAATAATGAGTGCAGAATATTTCATTGTTCAACCTTGGAATTACGGTAACAGAACCTAATAACTAATGACACTAAAACATGTTACAGAAACACACATCACTAAAGTATTACGCTAATATTATTAATCAACCTTACATATTTTTCACATCTCATGACATGTTGTGAACCAAGCTGAAAAGACGAGGGAGAATGAGCAGCGCTGCTCGCGCTAGATAAGAAATATAACGTGACAGTTTGTCGCATTGGTCACGGGAATATCAATAACGAGTAGTCGAGTGGGCTAATATGGTCTTCTTGCCTAACTTTTGTATAGTTATGAAATACTATAACATTAATTTAACACACACTTAAAGCCTAAAAAAAATATATTTTTATTTCTATGTGCCAATATTGAGTGCTGTATAGTTTATGAACACAAGTATGTTTACAAGATTGAAACTTTAAAATTGGCGACATCATGGCTACATAATGCAGAATTTAGGGTGTATCCCATAATTTGTTATAATTAACTCATTTTATTTTTACCTCTTTAAAGAAAAACCACATATTATAATTAAATTAAAAAAAAGTAATTTTATTTCCCATAACGCAACAAAGGTCTGTACAACGATTAAATTAAAATACAAAAATAAGAAGACTATAAAATCAAGTAAAATAATCAAATGTTTTATTAAGTCAGTTAGCAAATAATCACTTATTCTAAAACCTGCAGATAAATTTTTAATTTGCGGTGAATTTGTGCGAGTAGGTTAATCAGGTCGTTTTAGAATATTTTCCTAATCTAAAATTCGTTTAGTAGTCTTTTACTTACATTACCTTTGACACTGGACCAAAATGAATTATAGAGAATGTCTTTAATTATATTATTTTTCAATGGGCTCTCCATGAAAATTTTTTGTTTGTCTCAGTCACTTTTTACCCGACTAAGGCATGCCAAGCAGTGTATTGTGTTTAACAGTCTGTATATGTATGTACGTATGTAGATTCGTCTAAATTTTACTACGAACCATAATCCGATGGTGAAAAATAAGGTATTATTGGAATCGTCTGCCTGGTGTCTGATGTCCATAAATAGGTGACATCATGGTGCATGCAATATGGGATTCATCATTGTAATCAACATAAAAATAAAATTCGACGAGGCCATCAAGATCGATGTCTTCATGAGCAGATTACACAAACGCAATATTTTATATAAGTATATATTATGATATTTTAAGAAAAAAACCATATTTTTATACTTGCCAAACCACAATTTGATCTTAGCTAGGTTTCCATAAACCTCCATTTAAATATTTGTTTTCCAAAATTCAATTTTTAGTTAGTGTTTGGGAAAACAATTGAGAAATTAAAAAAATAGGTTGTTTTCTCCACCAATGATTCCATATACTAGCGTCAAAAGATCATTTCAAAACATAGTAGCTAACAATTAAAATAATTTATTTGTATCCATCGTCAAATATACTAATGAAATAATTTTAAATAAGAAATTCCTAAATGTCTATATAAAACTTGCAGAAACATTATAGAATTATGCCAGAGGTCAAAATTCATTTTAAAATTGTTCTCCAAACTTCTGCGGTTCGGGTTGGTCCTGGTAAGGGGCATTACTTGCTAGCAGGCAATTTGAAGCAATACCTACTACGGAGGAAACCCCAACCAAAGATCGATTGCTTACTTTTTTAATTCTCGTGACTATTAACTATTTTCATTACCATAAAGGCTTTTTGGACTTACATCATAAGCGAACACTTATTTTCTTGAGACATGACAGTAAGGTTTGCATTAATATTGTGGATCTATTTTTATAAAAAAATTCTCTTGAAAGTTTTTAGAGCTTTTAGAGCTTTTAAAGCCGAAATCTCTGTCTAATATCAGTCAGAATGATGTTAGCTGGAATAAAGTTTTGACACGTATTCTTTTCTGACTTTATCATAATAATATTCATATTTTCCTAACTGTTCATATTGTCACAATAATCGTTCTATTATCATGATGATATTCATAATGTCATACTTGTTTATATTGTAATAACAATATTCATATATTCATAACAACGTCCGTAATGTCATAATTCTTAATGTCATATCGTAAAATTTTACTTTTGAGACGAATACATTGTTTTATTGGTTGACTTCCTAGTCCACAGAATGCTTTAAATTAATGTTAATATCTAATTTTGATATAAAATTTATTTATTTCTCATGTTAAATAAACTTTTTAGAAAAATTAAAAAAATACTAATTTTATAAAATGTAAAGTTTCCATTTTAGGTTTTACATAAAGGAATATAATTCTGAACAAATTTTACTAAACATATATTAAGTTCAGAATGGCTTCCAAACCTGTATATGCGTGAGGTAGTATAGTACTTTTATTTTACCAGTTTAAAATGTATATGATTTTATTATGACGCTTATTATGTTCTTAGATAGGTTGTTGACAAGGCATGGCTAGTCACGGTAATATTTGTGCTCCATAAGTCATTTGGGAGATTGCGGAAATGCTTGCTTCCTCGCGGATAGCGATTTATTAAGCTTGTGAAAACGTGAGTTTATAAATGTGTACATAAATCATAAATGTTCATAATTATAGCATTTAAGTAATTGATTCCTAAGAAAATTTCGAAAAATCTAAAAACCGTAAATATCGGGGTACATCGAATTATCATTGAATATTACGACAGTCCACTTCCAAAATTAGTGTTTATTCAGTAGACCGCTGTAGGGAAAATATACCTATTCGTGCCAATTGAGTGTGAGTGTGAAGCATACGCACAAGCCAATAATTGTGCGTGAATCACACGTAATCATCAGTTTAATTCAGTTTATCGTTTACCATCATGTACCATCATTTTCTTTATTTATAATTAATCTAATTCTATGTAATCCCAATTTCCTGCATCGTTTTCTATCTCTATTTTTATCATAACTTTTGAATCCTAATTTACTTTAAGAACGCTCGTCTTATGTTAATTGCTCTGGATTAGAAGTCTGCGGAGAATCAAACTGGATTATTCCAGTTGGATTAATCCAGTTGAATTTGGTTAAATTCATACGTTATTATAATTATTATCAACACTTTGTATACACGTGCTTTAAATTGTGAAATTAGTCGAAACGGATCATCATCAAAAATTAGAATTTAAATCTCGTCTTTTTAAAGGTTATCCGCTAGTGAAATATATTTCCTATCATAATTTCTCATCATCTCGCTTCCTTTTTTATATATGTATTTCGTATCATCTTCTCTTCTACCATTCTTTAATGAAGAATAACATATTTGATTCGTATCATCTTTAAAAAAAAACTCTGTGAAGTTTTTCTAATTCCATATATATACTCAATTTATATGTAGGTGTAACGAAAATTTTCAATAGAAATAAGCTCCCTAGAATATATTTATTCCTTAATATACCTCTTACATAACTTTTATATATTTTTCCGACATATATACTTAACTAGAAATGTCAACTATGTCGACATTCCCCTTATAGAGGCCCATTGAATGAACACCAATTTTGGAAGTGGCCAGTCGAATATGCATTGATTCTAAAGGTCGTTCGTCAAATATGCGAGCGATGGTGCTGATATTTATACTTGCATTATCAGCACGCTTAATTTATATGTAAGTAACAGAAGTAATGTTTTTTTGATATTATGTAATGCTATAGTAATGAGATAAAATTAAATTGCTTGAAAAAATCTGCATATCGGTAACAAGAAACTAAAACAAAAAGAAACACTAGAAATACAAATAAAATGTAATATTTTAAACTTACCGGCGACCTATAGATTTGCCGGAATGCAGCTGTGACGAATATACGAACAGACCTTACACGGATACGGTTTTTTTAATTAATGTTCGAAATCCTAAAAAGGCATATTGATGACTGTCCGACTACTCATATTTTAACAGATATAACCCTCTTTAGCTTTTTTCAAAGAGGAACTGTAGTGGAATAAAAATGCGCAAACGATGTTAGCTTTTGCACTCCCTTTTAATAATTTCTGCCTCTCGACAAGATTAGCGGAGAGATATACGTCATTTTCATATATATTGCTAATAGGATTAAGCTTCAAATTCATTAATTATTATACTCATGCCATATGGCGAAACCTACTTAAATATTCTCAAAGGAAAGACTTAAATATTATGCTATGTTATCTCTTTTGATGGCCAAACAAATATAAACAATATTTTAAAGGAGGACGCAAGGATAAGAAAATTAATTGGGAACTGTATATTGGAAAATTCTGTGTAAGGGCGGTTTGTTATAAATTTACACTACGTTTTCATTGTTTATTATCTGGACGTTACTTGAAAATTTAAGACGAAAAGTTATTAGTATTTTACTATTTAGTCTAAGGCAATTAAACATTTTTGCATTAATTTTCCTTATGTATTGCAAAAAATCTGTCTTGACTGCTTTATTGATCGAACTGAACAAACTTATAAATAATGAAAATATACTAGGAGAGAGGGTAAAAAATAAGTATATGAGTTATATTGATCAATCAAAATACATTATATGTTTCTTAGTGCGTAGGGAGAAAAAAAGAAAACGATATCTTGCTATCGCGATTTTTCAAAATATGGACGTTCGCAGAGATCGCGCAGTTGTAAAACGAAAGTAATGATTTTTTTAAAATTTCTAATTTATTTTTGTAATTCTGACGAAAGAATATTTAACACATTTACTGCACGTATATCACATGTAGTATTATGATGCTTCCTGAGAGTCACAACATGGGAAATAGCTCCTCTGAGTGAAGGGACAGTGTGGGTATTCTATCATTATTAGATTAATGTAAATTTCGTATTTCTTTTTATATCACCGGTGAGTAAGGAAAGGGTTAAAATATAGGGAATTTTTGTTACTCAACACATTTTTTTTTCAAGTTTATCCTATAATATTTTTTTCCGGAATCGTTAAACAATTTTTGGAAATAAAATTTTACTGATCATTAGATTGTACTATTACCATATACTATACTTGTAACGTATTACACATAAGAACTCACGTCAACGCATATCACATGCCAATGATGCATTCTAAATTATGGTCACATTTCTCATAATTTCAGAAGCCTATAATACTTTTATGTACGTCCGATGCTGCTGAGTGTCATAAAAGAATTACACTTAAGAAATTTTCAACAATAGTTTTTAAAAGAAAAATAAAATTACTACACGGGAACACGAGTATTAGTTTTGGTTAAAAGACGTTATAGTACTACTAGCATGTGCTTAGTAGTTCAAGTAGCTTCTAGTTGCAATATCATCTAGAAGTATCGATCTTGGAATTCATAGATACTGCAATGTAATGAAAGTTAATTTAAAACTACGACTGCTTTACGTTTTTCTGTCTTATTACGAGATCCATATCCGGCGGGTAAGTTATCCTCTAAAGATTGCGTAGAAAATGTGTTGGTTACCATTCAGAATCAAAAGTAGTAAATAGCTACTTTTGATTCTAATCAGTAAATTATAATAATTCTGAACATAGCCACCCATATTTTTTTAGTTATAGAGAAGACGACAAAAACAATTTATTTTAGGAAAGCGGAAAATTGACGTTTTTGTGCTCAATACGTTTCTCCAGTGAATTTTTTAAGGAAATTCAATGGCTTTTAAATTTTTTTGGAAATTCAATTAGCTTTTGCAACGCTCCACCGAGTAGCAAAAACGTATCAAAATGTTATTGTTTCACTACTATTTAAGTAAATGTTTATTCTCGCCTTCTTTAAAACTGAAAACAACCTTATTACGTTGAAAATAATACAATTTATCGATTATAGTAATAATTAGCAGTTCGCTAATAATCAATCGGTGAAGGCAAATAATTGAAAGTGACTTGCTCGCTTCATTTGTGTTACCTCGTGAGTTAATTATCTTTTTAATAAAGCTACGTGATGTAGCATTATTTCTACTTTATTTAAATTCTTAACCACCTAGATTTCGTTGTATGACAATATATTCAGGTGGGAAATTTGTAAAGATTAACAACACATTTATAAGCAATATATTTATTCAATATCCTTAATACATACTACGTTCTACTTATTACGTCCATGATTTCGTCCATGTAATCAAAATTCGTATTTACAATCGTCTCTTGATTTTTTCAAAGTGTCGCATACCAAGCAAAGCTGGAGACGTTTCAGATTTAATTTTTCAAAACTGCTTTAGTTATTAATTAATCTTTACACTTCAGCTTACAACCTCACGCTTAGCACATAAATGCTGTATACGTCATTAGTCGGCCTACGATATTTAGATTCATTTATAACTAAATGTATACGTTGTACGTACTTGCTGGCTCGTATAAAAACAATCTAATTAGTCTATTTGGTAATAAATAATTTCTTAACATTCGATTATGGAAATTCGAAATGTGGAAATTTGTTATTGCTAAATTTCCACAACACGGACCTATTTTCTTTCGCAATTTCCACTACGTACTGTATTATCCATATACAATTAGAAAACTAAATATTTTGTATAATACACTTATCATTCAACCTCTTGTCCGGTGTAGGAGAATATATCAGCTTAAAACTTAGTTCCGATATATATATATATATATATATATATATATATATATATGCCTACTTTTTTTTTAACATTATAAAACGAAAAGAAAATTTATTAAAAATACAGCACAATACGGTTTTCAGATATTTTAGAGATCATAATTTTTATAGTAATTTGATAAGATTCTCTCATTATTACGTTTTTTAAATTTGACATTACGTTTTCAAATTTGATGGGATAAATAATTAATAACTATTTAATTGATGTTACAATTAGTCTTATTATCTAAATTCAATTAGCCGTAAGGTTTAAAAATAACGAAACCCGCTTCAGATCACTTGCTTCTCTGTTTGTCTGTCAGTCAGTCACGTTTTTTGCAGAAATTTCACGAAATTTGACATAGAAATAGATAATACATATTAACTCACACTAATCTTCATAGTCTAACTTTCTTGTATAGAAAGTTTAGCATGAGGGCAAATCGAGGTAAAATGAGGTAAAATGCGAGTGTTATTTATAAGGGCTAGCTTTAAATATTTATAAGGGCTAGCTTTAAATATTTACACGGGCTAGTTACAAAATTATTTTTCGTAATTTAATTTAGTATATCTTCAGAGATATACTGAAAAATATATCCCCGCTGTCTCATTTCCAAAACCGCTGAACCTAAAATTCTGCCAAAAACCAGAGTATTTAGAAGCCTGAACAAATGTTGTAAGAAAAGTATAACGATGGTTCTGAATGTCATTGTACTTAAGATATTCACAGTAATATGTTACCCCAAGTAGTTCATATTAGTGACGACTTACGATTAATAAAGTAATTTCACTTGGTAGGGAAACCTTCACTCCAGACTTAGCCTTCTTTTATAGCGCAAGAGTAAATTATCTTACTATGGAAGTACGTTGAGAGACTTATTTCGAACAAGCGTACGTATTTATATAAGTTACTTAAACATTTACACATCAATAAATGTAATACTACAGAGAACTCGTACATATGGATTTTCTATTTGGACTACAAATAGCAAATCAAATTTTAAATTCATGTGATTAAAACAGGAGAATACGAGATTACGATGGGACATCAACAAAAATACCTCGGCCATAATTCAAAGGTTCCTTTTCGTATGTTCTCACAAGAAATCCTGAGTGAGTGCGATTCTCAAAGGACCTCTTGGGAGGGATTATTAGGAATAAGGACATCCTTTTATTACGAGCGTAAGGCACAACGCGATTGCAAAGGTTCCACGAAAAGATCCTTTTTCTGATGTTAATTTTATTCCGTTTATTTAGTTCACAGAGATTGTATGCTGTAATAATCGGTTATTTACATATTAAAAGTAATAAAACCTTTTAGGATTTTTATATTTAATAATTTAGAAGAAACATAATATAATTCCCGTTGTCAACGTGTTTGTCTGGTACATTGCCAGTTCACATTATTCTCATAATTGGTGTGCAAATATTGGTATTTGATTAACGAAAGTTAAGAATTCGATTTATTTCATCCATGTATAAAATAAAATCTTCACTCGTTTATTATTAACATACTGTTTTAGAAATTTATAATAATGGCAATGCATTTTAACAAAGTTGTTCCATTAATAGTGAACGGATTATTATCTGGTGCATTAATGATTCATTTATAGAGATACTTTTAACAACCGGAATATAAATGACACAGAAGTAAAGTATTTCTGGACTAGCAGGGGATGAAAAATTAATCAAATGAATTTTTTTTATTAAAATCGCTAAACATTTTTAATTTGAAAAATTGGTGAATCGCCATAAAACTCCAAATCAGCATAATTTGTGGGAACTGATTCTATATTAAATTAGATATGCTTTCACCAAGCTGCTTTATCAATAAAAGACATTATTTATTTCAAATTTTCCAAGAAAATGTAGTTCGAATTTCTTTTTATACTATTATTATCCCTCGCTTTACGTTAGGCATAAGCCGTTTTCGTCCTTGGCTGCATTACCTAACTTAATCTGTATCCGACACGTACTTGGGCCTTATTTTTCAATCTCTCATTGAAATAATAAGTCATATAGATATACATTTACACACACACACACACACACACACACATATATATATATATATATATATATATATAAATATATATATATATATATATATATGCAAGCATAAAAGTGAAATTTTTCATTACCTAAAACAGATACGTCTCATTGTGAATAGTGGAAAATCTAAAGCGTTGCTGTTTCCAGAAAAGTATTGGCTCCACTGAGAGGCAACGTCATATTCTATTCTCAGTAACTATCTCTATGATAACTAGTAGATAGTCACTTTGATAATCAACTAAAGTTTAAGCACCAAAACAAAGTACTTATTGATAACAATTAAGGTTGTTACAAATCAGCTGTGCCGACATTATTTTAATTATGTGTCTAATTACTTTTATATTTGATATTGCAAAATACTGCATAAAGTTAAGTTTTTATAGTGCTTCATTACATTGGTTAATTAGAAAAAGCAACATAAAAATGAAAAATACATATAAAACATTAAAAGTAGAGATATGAAGGAGCTTCCGCTTCCGCGAATGCAAAAGTTTCGCGACAGTTTGGACATCCGCTTCTGGTTCTGTTTCTACATATTTTACCATGAAAGTATAACACGGCAGCGGCGGTGCAATGAAGCGAGAGGTTGTGACTTGTCCAGTAACTTTTTCGCATTGTACGTGTGGTCAAGACCAAATTTAAAGAGTATTTTTTTTGTGTTATTTTATTCATTTATTGCGCAATAATTGCCCGTTATCTAAAGTATTTTTATTGGTTTTTGTCGAAAAAAGAAACGAGTTTACGATAAAAGGAATATTTTCTGAAATGTCGCACTACAATTGCTTTAAAAAGTTATTTATTATCTATGCATCCAGATGACTTTGAGCAGTTTGAAAAATTAAATGCCGATTTCATAAGAGAGGAGGAAAAGAAAAGGAAGCGAAGGTTGCCAGTGGCTTAAGAAAAAAAAAACAATTTGCTATACAGCAAATATTTGCAAAAAATGTGATTTAGGATATATTACGATTTGTAGAATTTAGCATCAAATAAAATAATACAGATGTTAGTAGAGGCCGAAAAAAAATAATTTACGAATGATATCTGGTCAGACATGAGACTGCACACTGTACAAACATTAACTTCGAAAAGCAGTCATTTTTAAAACGCGAAGTTATTGAAGAACGTAGAGAAGACAACAAAAAGCAAGAGTTCCAAACAATTACAGTTTTTGCATAATATATGATAGAAATTAAAACATGATTAAAGCAATAATAACTTAATAATTCATATCTTAACAGAGTAAAAAAAAGAACGGAGATTGTTTACTGAAATTATTCTGTAATTACTTCTTTTCATAAAAAAAACTATAAGCAATAAATAATGATCATAATTTATTCGCAAGTTGAACAGCACATTTTGATGGAGCGTTTTTGAACAATTAAATATTCCATTGTATTTCACCTAAGTAAAGAATTAATCATAATTAAATGAAACTACGTGATGTAGTATTATTTCTACTTTCTTTAATTTCTTTACCACGACCTAGGTTTCGTTGTATTACAACATCTGCAGGTGGGATATTAGCAAAGATCTTAGCAAAGATTAGCAAAAATCTTTGCTGATATCCCACCTGAAGATGTAATACAACGAAACCTAGGTCGTGGTAAAGAAATTAAAGAAAGTTGAAATAATACTACATCACGTAGTTTTATTTAATTGTGAATAATAAATTTCTACAAAATTAATGCCAAATATATTCAATAAAGAATTAATGGTGACAGTTATTGCGGAAGTTCGGTTAAACGTTGAAAAATAAGTTAGTATGATATGGTCTTTTGTAGGAGTCACGTGGGAATAGGAGCTACTTCCTAAATTTCAACGGATGAATCTAAAATTGACTCTTTAAATGCTTTTATAAAAGTAATGAATCATTTTCTGAACGAAATTAATGCCAGATGTAGTGACTTGGGCAACAATTTTTTATATACTATTTCTTTACATTTGAATCCACGATACAAAACGAAACATTTAATGATTTTATCAAACACGAAATTGAAACAGAATTGATCTGAAGATGTTGTAATACAACGAAACCTAGGTCGTGGTAAGAAATTAAAGAAAGTAGAAATAATACCACATCATGTAGTTTCATTTAATTGTGAATAATGAATTTCTACAAAATTAACGCCAAAAATATTCGATAATCAAATACTAATGTTAGAATCAGCAGGTCGCCACCGATTTTCGCGCCGTTAGTCATGCATTTAATTTTGCATACGGTAAAATATAAGCATTATAACTGAGTATGATATTTTCATTTATTTAATAATTTCGAATAAAAATTTAGTATGATATATAAATTAGCGAAGATTTAATTTTAATCAGAACAACAAGGAGAAAAGAACATACTTCCGGATAACTAACGATCATTATAAATTATTGACTAACCTGAGCTGTTAATGGAGTTTTACTTTATCCGTGAGCTCATACCTCCATGTGGGTGTAAGACATTTTTGTTTGCTTTCCATAACCTACGATTATTTTTGAAAACGTCTGGTGTTAATTCTACGTAATAATTTCACTAATGTAATGCTCACACTTTTATTGTTTAATTTCCACAATATGGACCCATTCGATTTTAAATTTTCCACAATCTACGATTATTTTTGAAATTATCTTATATTATAAATAATTTCGCACTGAATGTGGCATGGAAACCTCGATGTACGAGCGAGACTTGACCAGTTTTTGTACACTACTTATAGTTTGACATTGTCTACAAACGTTTTTTTATGCAGCCTTTATTTAAACCGAAAGATTCAGACATCTTAAAGTAAGTAAATTCATTTATGATAAGCGCACACTTTTTAAATAATACAAACTATTTAAACGTTTACACAGAAATAAGTATAACCGTTATGATACTTGAGGCATAAGGGTTTTTCATTTAATTTCGTTTGAACTCCGACGAGCGAGTAAAACTTTAAATTCCGGTGAGTGTAACAGGAGAATAACAAAGTAAGGCGGTAAGTCAATAAAAATACCTCGGACATAATTCGTTTGTTCTCATAAGAAATGCTGAGCAAGTGCGACCCTCAAAGGATCTCTTGTGAGGGATCATTAGAAATGAGGACATCCTTTTATTACGAGTGAAGGGTACGATTTGATTGCGAAGGTTCCACGAAAATATTATTTTTGTAATGTTAATTTTACTCTGTTTATTGTACGAGTATTGAGCAGGAAATATTATACCGTAATAATTGGTTCTTTACATATCGACTGAGTCTTTCAGGATTTTCATATTTAACATTTTGTAAAAAGTTTTTATGGAACCACCCGTGGATGTGTCCCTTATTTTTATTATCAACGTGTTGGTCTCATGCAGTGCGATTTGCATTGTTATTATAATTGGTATCGAACCATTGGTACTTGTTGGACGAAGGTTTCAAATTATATTTACTTTATTTATTTCTAAAAAAAAATTAGTGATAGTAAGAGATAAAGCAATAAAAGTTGAAACAAAATAATGGTAACATATTTTGAAAGGTTATTTACTTTAGATACTGTGGTCATTAAATTATTGAGCAGTTGAAAATAAAGAAATATTTTTTTCTAGTTCTGATGTAATTATATTCTAGACCAGGGAATCGAAAAAGTAGGGTGACGACTTCAAGGGAAGAAGTTACCGGGCACAAATAATATAAGTATTTTTATCAAAATTGATTGTCACATATTTTCTTTTAACGATCAAAATAACCCAAAATCAATGTATTTCTATGGTTGCAGATGGTAAAAACCTAATGTACTTAATATCTTTAGAGTTTCATCCCACAAAATTAAATAAAAGACCCTTATAGAGTCACTTTGTTGTTGTCCCTTTCGTGCATCTGTCTACCAAAACCCTTGGTTCACGCAACAAAAAATATGGGGCTTTAAAGCTTATTTTTTGTTATTTATACTGTTATCAAAATCTGTATGTTGCTCCCAGTCGACTTACTATTTTCAAAGTCGGTATAATGGGAAATCTTACAGTAGAAATAAAGGGAAAAATTCTAAAATTAACGATTTGAAAGATATAGTAGTCTTTGAAAGATATAGTAGACAATATGTTTAAGTTTTTCTGAATTCAGAGTTGTTTTTCTTAGGAATCATGCAAGGTGGAAACTTAACATTTTTGCACAGTAATACATCTTTTTTACCCATATATTTCGCACTACGTATCTTTTAAAAAATATGTCTATAAGATTTAAGAAATGAATAAATAATGAACTTACCATTCTTTTTTAAATTTTATATACCATATGCTTGTTATATAGAAGGGGAAAAATATCTATTCCACAATTTTAATTTGCATATTTAAAAACATTAAGAACCTATTAACCCGTATAGGGTACGGTCCGATAAGCTCTCAACGTCATCTGATGACGAATTAATGAACTTTTGGTGAAGTCCATTTTTCCTGGCAAAAACCTACTATAACGTATATATTATTATAAAATGATTTATATTGCCAAAATATAGAACAGAGTGTTGTATAAAAGCACCTACGTAATGTTTAAAAATAATACAGTGCATAATTTTTCAAAAATCGAGTCTCATATTCACTCGTAAATTAACCAGTTTATATTCAGTGATGTTCGCTTTTTAATGATGTCACTAATCTATGTATTAATACATGAAGAGAAAACTTTGTACCCTTTTTATGTATATTGGACGTAAGGATGAATATAACATTTGAAAAAAACAAATACATTGAAAGGTTCATTGTTTACGTTCAACAATAAAAGTTTTATAATTTACTTTCATGCTGTCAATGTCAAATACATAATAGTATGTGGTCAAACATTCGCACAGAGTAAAGATTGTCGCCATAATATTTTAAAATGTCAGATTGGAGGAGTGATTTCGATGTAAACGAATAACGTTAAAATTAGAAAAAAAATAATGAATTATGACCGAATTTCGACCGTTGGGCGACCGCTAGTATTAATAAATACGTAACAGAAGTTCTAATTTCTATCGTTTTCAAGTGACATCTATGTTTTTTGTACGGTATGTATGGTATAAAGTTAATATCACTATACCGTACTAAGTATAGATCATATTAACCGGTATATATGTATGTATTGTACGTATATAGATAACACACAAAAATATTTATATGAAATCTTGGGAGGAAGACTAAATTAAATAATAGAAAAAATTGAAAATTCTATGTACAATGTGAAAGATCGTTTAGTGTTGGTATCGTAAAGGTATACAAAATTTTTCATAATCTTACGTAGCATCTTTTCAAACAGATACTAAAAATAGGTAAAAAATGTACACCCTTCCGCCCCCCTCCCTCCTATATAAATAATTAAACCTACAATAATGAAAAAATACAGTTTTAGGAACATGCGTAAATATTTTAGGTTTTATATTTCTAGATGTCATATTTTATGAGATATTCACGGTAATATATATATATATATATATATATATATATATATATATATATATATATATATATATATATATTTATATATATATATATATTTATATGTGTGTGTGTGTGTGTGTGTGTGTGTGTGTGTTACATCACGTAGTTTCATTTAATTTTGGACATACATAGGCAAGAACAAATATTTCACAAATACATGAAATGTATGTTATATATGTAACGTAGGTTTTTTTATTAAACGATCTAGGTACTTGTAGATATGCAAAATCAGATCGTATTTTTTGTTGTTAACTATCAACATCGCCACATACATTTAGAGAAAATCTAATCTCGGCCAGGTTGTTTTACTAAATCTGTGGCTGATGAAAAACTAACAGAAAAAGGAGTATTACTTTTTACCGCAGCAATAAATATTACAATAGCAATAATATTTTATAATATGTATTGCACAGAGCAACGGCATACTCTCAACACTCCATACAAGCGAACATATTTAATTGCCTACACTATTACATACGTACTCGCCTCTCCGTAACGGTTTGTGTGTGCACGTAAATTAATGTGGTGCTGTCTGCGCGTGCAGGTAAATAATATTTACTATCACTGCAATATCAGTCTAAATCGTTACCATGAATAGAGATGACGCTATACGTCAACAACTTAGTTGTTTCTCTTTCTGATCAATAGCGTTGATGGAATGACCGTCTCAATAGCACGCTGACGCAATTATTTTGTACCGGCACGCAGTCTTTATTATTATCTAATTATAACAATATAATTATATGAATTAATATTTTACACTATACATTTCATTGTCTGAAAGTGAGTTGATAATAATAATATTAGGATAGAATTTAATGAAATATTGTTTTCGTTGTACTATTGACTTGATTAGATTTGCTTCATGTAAAAGATCTCTTAATAAGCAATGTAATAATCCTACGGCTGACGCTATAAGGATATATTTTCCAACCATATCGTGTTCGAACAAAACAATTACTTTTAAGAACAGTTAAAATAAACTTAGTGATTTTATTGCTTTCTAAGAACTCGTGTACAGCGCAACAAGATAATGTTATATTGAAAATCTGTCTTAATTGGTGATTATTTTAAAAAATTATCAATTAAGAGTGAATGACACAAGATAAAATCAACCAAACATCACAAAATTGAACAAATCACAGTCGCACACAACAAGAAGCCAACTTACGAACGCGTACCCTGAATCGTACCCGTTATCTGCGGGTGATGATAAATTGGGGGGATAAATTAACTATAAATTAGTAAGTTAAATTGAACATTGGTTTGACTAACAATTGTTTAGACAAAGATTTGTGATTTTCCGAAAACATGATCAAAAGTTCCAGGATATTTTACTACTTAGACCAAAATTCATTTGATCAGTGGCCGAAGAGCCAAGTCTTCAAGTGCATTAAATTATTATTTAGTTCGGCATCGAGTACGGCCTCCTCCATTTCAATTGACCGGCTATTAACATAGAAATGTAACTTCGATAGACTGAAGCGATTAGTTAGTTAGATTGGTGACGAGGAATGGATCATACACGTAAATCATACACGAAGACATCATCGTCTTAGTGCGAGATAAACAGGAGTTTCAGTACTCAAACTCATATCAGAACTGAATACCAAAAAGGTAATGTTGAGCTGTCGATGGAATATCGACGGTGTTATTCATTGAGAATTGCTTATGAGTAGATCTACCATGAACAGAGGTTTACTGTCAGAAGTTAGATCGATTAGTTAGCGAAACAAGTAGTTAATCGGACCAATTTCTTTATCACTATAATGCTAGACCACGTACAGTAAAAGCGAGTGTCTGTCTCATTTCGTGTGTTATATATTATCTGTTTAATGTAAGGATGAATATAACATTTGAAAAAAACAAATACATTGAAAGGTTCATTGTTTACGTTCAACAATAAAAGTTTTATAATTTACTTTCATGCTGTCAATGTCAAATACATAATAGTATGTGGTCAAACATTCGCACAGAGTAAAGATTGTCGCCATAATATTTTAAAATGTCAGATTGGAGGAGTGATTTCGATGTAAACGAATAACGTTAAAATTAGAAAAAAAATAATGAATTATGACCGAATTTCGACCGTTGGGCGACCGCTAGTATTAATAAATACGTAACAGAAGTTCTAATTTCTATCGTTTTCAAGTGACATCTATGTTTTTTGCTTGCTCAATTTACATACCATTAAACAGATAATATATAACACATGAAATGAGACAGACACTCGCTTTTACTGTACGTGGTCTAGCATTATAGTGATAAAGAAATTGGTCCGATTAACTACTTGTTTCGCTAACTAATCGATCTAACTTCTGACAGTAAACCTCTGTTCATGGCAGATCTACTCATAAGCAATTCTCAATGAATAACACCGTCGATATTCCATCGACAGCTCAACATTACCTTTTTGGTATTCAGTTCTGATATGAGTTTGAGTACTGAAACTCCTGTTTATCTCGCACTAAGACGATGATGTCTTCGTGTATGATTTACGTGTATGATCCATTCCTCGTCACCAATCTAACTAACTAATCGCTTCAGTCTATCGAAGTTACATTTCTAAGTTAATAGCCGGTCAATTGAAATAGAGGAGGCCGTACTCGATGCCGAACTAAATAATAATTTAATGCACTTGAAGACTTGGCTCTTCGGCCACTGATCAAGTGAATTTTGGTCTAAGTAGTAAAATATCCTGGAACTTTTGATCATGTTTTCGGAAAATCACAAATGTTTGTCTAAACAATTATTAGTCAAACCAAAGTTCAATTTAACTTACTAATTTATAGTTAATTTATCCCCCCAATTTATCATCACCCGCAGATAACGGGTACGATTCAGGGTACGCGTTCGTAAGTTGGCTTCTTGTTGTGTGCGACTGTGATTTGTTCAATTTTGTGATGTTTGGTTGATTTTATCTTGTGTCATTCACTCTTAATTGATAATTTTTTAAAATAATCACCAATTAAGACAGATTTTCAATATAACATTATCTTGTTGCGCTGTACACGAGTTCTTAGAAAGCAATAAAATCACTAAGTTTATTTTAACTGTTCTTAAAAGTAATTGTTTTGTTCGAACACGATATGGTTGGAAAATATATCCTTATAGCGTCAGCCGTAGGATTATTACATTGCTTATTAAGAGATCTTTTACATAAAGCAAATCTAATCAAGTCAATAGTACAACGAAGACAATATTTCATTAAATTCTATCCTAATATTATTATTATCAAATCACTTTCAGATAATGAAATGTATAGTGTAAAATATTAATTCATGTAATTATATTGTTATAATTAGATAATAATAAAGACTGCGTGCCGGTACAAAATAATTGCGTCAGCGTGCTATTGAGACGGTCATTCCATCAACGCTATTGATCAGAAAGAGAAACAACTAAGTTGTTGACGTATAGCGTGATAGGCGTAACGATTTAGACTGATATAGGCGTAACGATTTAGACTGATATTGCAGTGATAGTAAATATTATTTACCTGCACGCGCAGACAGCACCACATTAATTTACGCGCACACACAAACGGTTATGGATAGGCGAGTACGTATGTAATAGTACGTATGTGTGGAATTAAATCTCTTCGCTTGTATCGAGTGTTGAGGATATGCCGTTGCTCTGTGCAATGCCGTATTTATTGCTGCGGTAAAAAGTAATTCTCCTTTTTTTGCTAGTGTTTCATCAGCCACAGATTTAATAAAACAAATTAGCAGAGATTAGATTTTCTCGAAATGTGTGTGGCGATGTTGATAGTTAACGAACAAAATACGATTTGATTTTGCGTATCTAACAGTACCTATATCGTTTAATAAAAAAAATGCACTACATATTTTCTATTAAATAATAGGTGCAATATAACATTCCACAGGTACAACATAACGTTTTTACCTATGTATGTATATATATATATATATATATATATATATATATATATATATATATACATACATATATACAATTGCACTGCGAAATTAGAGAACTGGTAGGACAGTAATGCGTAACATAATTCAAAAATATCTGTAGATATACACGCAGATTGTATTACGTGTACATGTTTATGTCAGATTCTTAACTTGTTATCTTTTTAACAAGAAAATACAAAAAGCTATGTAAGTCTGTAATAAAAGAAATTAATGACTTTTTATCAACAATCATACAAACCAAACCTGAAACATCAAACTAGTTCACGGTTACGTCAATCAAGAAAAATCTTTTGGAAGACTTTTTCTCATCACCTAAGTTTTCCACATAACAAGCAATTGATGATTATTTATTTTGGCTCGCGGCCTTATGTATTGTTCATTAAAGTCCATACCTTCTAAAATTGTTCAGAATCCTCGCTCTCAATAGCATTTTGTTGCTATATTACAATTAAATCATCCAGTGTAAAATGCAAATTATATAATAATAATTAAAGAGCAAAAAATAAAATACAATTAATGATCATAATAGAAAATTAAAAAAAACATTGAATAAATAAACGCGCATATATCACCATTTTTGATGTATAAAGGTTTGTTTATAAAAAAATTGAAAAAAAGTAATAAAAATCTAAAAAAATTTGAAAAAAGCAATAAAAATAAAAAAAACAATAAAAAACTTTTCCGAAAAAATTAAAAAATTACTCGACACCCATTTTTTTTCAAATGTGTAGCCATTGCCTAAATTAATTGAAAATTAATTATTAACTGCCACTGACGATCGTTCTGTGTTGTCAAAATGAAGATCTCTTTCGTTATTTTCGATTTTTACGTAACTTTTTTCGAAAACCCTGTCGGACTTCCGAGTTTCAGTGCTTAGTATATCACATCTGTGTATGGATTTATCTGTGGTTCATCTCAATGCTTCAAAAATTTCTATAAAAATATAATTTACAAGCTATTAGGAAAAACCCAGATTTAAAAAAAAACAAATTCAAATAACATTTTTGGTGTGATTACTTTTCCATTTTCTCTATTTATGAGTGTCATTTTGATTCTTGTAACACTTGGACTTTTGTCAGTGTCCTTTAAATTTTGATCATTGACACTAAGAACCAAAAATAGCTATATTGAAAAATGTTCATGACATAATATTAAGAAGTTAGAAGCTATAAAACTATCTTTCTATTGGTCAGTTTCTTTCTATCACTCACTCTAGATTTTTCTATAATTTGGGATCTTTATAGAACAAATGACATCATAAATTTATTCATATGGGTATATATTGTATAATTAATTGTTTTGTATTTATATTATTTGATGTTGTCTATTTTGATAATAATTATTATTGTTCTATTAATTTTAAATTTTACTTACATAATTTTGAACATCTTTATATTTTAACATTAAAATGATACTAGCTGACGCATGCGAATATTTCGAACAGTATCGTCACCAAACACCAAATAGTAATAATATAACTAGATGTTAGTTGAATATATTTTTATTAGGAATGCCGTCAACAGCTGGTATTGCTAATGTTTTAATCAATCTTTAAAAAAATGTTTTATTCAATTTTTTTTACAAAAACATTAGTTTTAAACCATTTGTATATTTTTCTTCAATAGCCGGAAACATAAGCTTTAAAATTCTTCAAAACTAAAAAATGTTTAAAACATTAATTTCGATGAAGAATTAAGGGTGATACGGCATTGCCACAAAAACACTTTTGGGAAATAATACTTTAGTTGTGTTAGTTCATATGGTAGCCAAACAAAATATTTTGACTTCTTCTCCAAGGCAATTGTTTTACTCTTGCAGAATGGGAGCGTGACATGAGCTCTTCCAGTTAAAGAGATTTTAAACTAGAGTCTGTTTCAACAAGGTTCCTTAATTTTCTTAAATGTAATGTCTGTTGGAGATCGAAGCTTCCTTTTTTGATTCTTCGGAACCAATGCTTGGCTGTATCTTATGTTAATATACCTTCACCATCGTCGTGCATATATTGTGAATTACTTCACCTGCTTGACGCCTTAAAATATTTTGACTTCTTCTCCAAGGCAGTTGTTTTACTCTTGCAGAATGGGAGCGTGACATGAGCTCTTCCAGTTAAAGCAATCTTAAACTAGAGTCTGTTCCAATAAGGTTCCTCAATTTTCTTAAATTTAATGTCTGTTGGAGATCAAAGTTTCCTTTCTTGATTCTTCGGAACCAATGCTTGGCTGTGACTTATGTTAATATACCTTCACCATCGTCGTGCATATATTGTAAATTACTTCACCTACTTGACCCCTTAAAAGGGATTCACGAAGTACTGGCACTCTGAGTTCTGTCCATGAAATTTCAGTAGATATTTTGTTTGATCTTTATTCCCTGAGATTCGGTTGGTAATTGATCAGCAGTTCGAATGCCGTTCTCTTTATATACACTACCGGGGATGTTCGAGCAGAATATATAATATTTCAAAAATCACCACATGAAATTGGTGGATTTATTACTAATGTATGTTTGATTTTTATTAATGCTTGTTAATTTATAGTCTGAATTAAGAGAGTAAAATTATGATCAAATGGAAATTTTCACTCACAAATTCTCCAACTATTCTCATACTACATATCACTCGTACACTCCTTGTGTACGAGTGATATATGAGTTATCAAATTGCTTACAGGTAAGATGTAAATTTGTGGCCGCTGGCAGCAAATACGTGAAATGTCATATTGTAGATGTTCATTTAAAATACACAACATCAAATCAAAATAAACAACATCAAATTATATAAATATATAACAATTAATTACACATTACATAACCATATGAATAATTTTATGATTTTCGGAATCGCACAATAAATATCACCATATTCACAGGCGGAACTTGTATCAAACTTAATCTGAATATTAGACGAATCGTAATATTCAGCTTAAGTTTGACAGAGCTTTTGTAATAAGAGGTTTTTATAATAGGAGGCCTACAAATAACTAATTTCATTAACATTCGATTAACTTAATAAAATCTAATAATTTCGTTGAATCCTTGATGTCAGACTAAGAAAAAAATATTAACGACCCACATGTAAATTCTCAACATTTTCTGGGAAAACCAATGTTAAAGTAACAAGTTCAAACTTTTTTTACTTATTATGGAAGAGAACTCACATATTTCACTCAATTATTATATCAAAGTAACAATGATTATAGTAAACCAATTCATTACTAACTATTAAATAAGTAGGATAATTGACGTTTGACTCTTCATATATGTTTAATATTAATTCCTATATTTTAGTCGCTCAACCAAAAATGTATAATCCAGATGAAGCCTAACATAATTTAATAGCCTTGTATAAAATCTATACCCCAGAGAAATATAGAAATTTAGTTTTGAATTGAAATATTCTTGTAAAATTTCTGCAATATTATGGGCGCAAAAGCCTTAATGCATTTCGTCACTCTATTTTGCAAATAAAGCCCTCGTTCAAAGCGTTGTTACCGCATTTTAATTTTAAATTTTATAATTACGGCCACCATGCTGGTAGGCAGGAAAATTGGAGTAATAAATTGGCAAAACACAGTGAATTGTGATTTTATACTTGATGGACGAAAGTGTTTGACTAAATATTTTACTTTATTCTAGTGTGCTATGCCCAAAAACTGAGTAGAACTGTACATTTCAAACCTGTTTAAAACCTTTCTCAAACATCCCCAAGATACTTGTTAAGACTATTATATTATTTTTTGGATTGGCTAGTAAATATATACTATTATATATATCAAAATATATAGTTTAGTTAATGACATTTTATACTTTAAAAGCTCCTTCTGAGCTACGATTATTGACACTTAAAGGTAATTTCGATCGATATAAGCAATAAGTAACTGGCGATAAGAACATGTTACATACGTTAATCACACATATAAAAGCCAATACTTTAGTGCAAGACAAACAGGAATTTCAGTATCGAATAATTAAACCAAGTCATGGTAGGCGGTATGCTGTTATTTTTCTTTATAATTCAGAATTTAACTTTGTGTTATAGTGTAATTAATACAACATATTTAATTTTTCAATTTTAGACTCTAAGTGGTAAACGAAAATCTCCTTTCAAATTAAATTTTCCCAAGAACTGTAACACATCGGGTGTAAGTCATATCCAATTTATTTTCTTTCAATAATTATAAGAATTATAAGCAATTTTTTAGTAATATATGTATAAAAATAAAAATGAATACAGTCAAATCTTTTGATACGTCAAAAGTCACGTCTTGCTATCCAAGTTATCTGATTCATAAGCTATATCCGCATTAAAAAAAAAAGTTTTGCTTTGGATTTTATTAAAACACACACGAGTACTAGTAATTTCACATAAATCTAAAGACTTGCACATAAATGGACGTAAGAGTTTTTGCCACATTCACTGCAAGTGGAACCTCCACTGACGGAACTCGGGCAGATATATAATGAATTTGCACCACATCTTGGCTGGATGACACACGTGATACACACGTGATTTCGAAATGCAGATGTATATTTCCTCCAATGGAGCTGATGTAGAGAATGGTGAAAGATTCACGAAATTAAACACGCTTCTATAGTCATAATATTTTAAATAAAAAAAAAGGCGCACCCTTTTAGAAAAAATCCCCAATTTTTAAAAAATAATAATTGGGTCAATATATTAATATTTGTTGTATAAAAAAGAATGATAACATTACATAGCGTATATTAATGTGACCAATAACATAAATTTTTCACAGAAATGTTTTAAACAGATAATGCAAATAGTTACTAAAACTTAAATTACACCATGTTCACCAATACAGATAGTTTACTTCTAAATATTAGTTAAAAAAAGACGAGACCTTTCGCACTTATTATTTACTTATTAGAAAGACAAACTGGAGACCCGCCAACTAATATGACAATATATGTACAGAGTTGTAGAAACTTACTACACATGTAAATGTGAAACTTGATAGGTAAATTGAAATAAACTCTATCTTTGTTTTTAATCCAAAAAATTTACATTTCCGAGTTCTTTCAATATTAGTATCTCAAACACTAGGTATATGCGAAGTGTTTAAAATTTCTAACTCTTCTTGATATAATGTATCGGTTTTAATGACATATCAGTGAGTAAGGGAGCTAACAAAGAGCCGATTTTATGTAATGCACGGTGTCCAGTGGTAGATTTCAAAGTTTGAACAAACATAGTTTCTAAACGCAACACATAAGAGTGTAAGCGGTGCGGATGTTTTTAGTAGCCATGGAACAGTGGAGTGGAGAGCACCGCGCTTTTGCCGTCGAGGCGTACATTTCGAGTGGAATTTCGCTGTCTGTAGCACGCCGTCGATTTAATAATCGTTACAGTATTCGTCGATTACGTGATGGACCATCCATCAACCTCATTCAGTCATGGGTAGCAAGGTTCAGAGCTACAGGATTAACTTTAAATAGGCCCAGGCCAGGACCTACACCATTGGTAGCCCCGGATGAAAATGTCGAGCGTGTTATGGTTTCTGTCGTTGAAAATCTCCGTTTATCACTCACTGCGTACACGTTCATCGATATTGGGAATTCCGAAATCAACTTTACAGGTAATAATGCAAAAAAAGCTCAAGTTTCATCCATATAAAATTCAAATTGTTCAAGATTTACACGAGTCTGACTTTGAATTAAGAAAAACTTACGCGGAGGTGATGTTGTTGAGATTTCGTAATGCTACCCGGATGGGCAACATATTCTTTAGTGACGAAGCTCAACTTCGAAAAAAAATCTGGTTTTTAAAAAATGAAATCCGCATTTGTTGTTATACAGTTAAAATAAACCTACTTTGTATTAGAGGTGTAGTTTTTTTTTACAATTTTTCAAACATTGAAATCTGTCACTGGACATCCTGTATATCCCAGAAACCACTATAGATACACATTTAAAGTTGCGAATATAATAAAATATCAAGGAAACTACATAAAGTATCAGTTAATATTTAAAAAAAATTGATCGTGTTTAAATCAATATAAAACAAAAACCTTTGAACTTTGACTATCACGTTTACTGTAATTCATTGACATTGATACATTAAAATTTTAGTTTTGACAGTAAATATCCATATCGCCGAAGCTTACAAAATGTTCAGGGTGTATGTTCTTCTGCAGACAGCTTTTGTAGCCAGGAACATGTCATAAATTGATTAGTTATAATTTAAAAAAAAATCGGTCATGTTTAAACCGATATATGTCAATGAATAAAATAAAGACACTTGAACTTTGATTATCACCTTTACTGTAGTATTTTGTGCCAGCAAACTTTTAGTTTTGACCGTAAATATCTATATCGCCGTAGCTTATAAAATGTTCACCTTGCATATTCGCCTGCAGATATCTTTTCGAGCTGGAGAAACGTCATAAATTTATTAATTGATATTTAAAAAAAATCGATCGTATTTAAAACAATTTTTGTTAATGAATAAAACAAAAACCTTGGCGGTCACCATTACTCCAGTATTTTGTGCTAGCAAAATTTTAGGTTTGACGGTAAATATCTTTATCATCGAAGCTCACAAAATATTCACTGTGGATATCCGCATGCAGATAGCTTTTCCAGTCGGGAAAATGTCATAAATTTTCCAAATAAAATGCTGCTTCATTAAGCGCTGGGCTTAATTCGAGAAAGCCTAATTAGAAAATATGAAGTTACGGGAATTCAGGTGAGATTATTTACCGGCAAATTTATTTTTTGGATTATTTAATAATTCAGCGAGTCGCACAAAATGTCGCACGAGGCTGACATCGGTGGAATGTAAAAATACTTTAATAAATCATATAATTAATATCAACCTCTTTCCTTTACGCTCTCAATAAATGAAACATTAAATTGGCTTAATAATAACGATTGTTTGTAACAAAGGAAATGAGCTTTTTGCTGACCTTTGGAACTCCCCCGATATTCTACCAAAAATAATTTAATAATTCATGTAATTAATATCAATAATATCCACTTCTTTCCTTTACGTTTCGATATATGGAACATTAAAGTAGCTTAATAATAACCGTCGTTTGTAACAAAGCAATTGAGCATTTTGCTGACTTTTGGAACTCCTCTCAATGTTCTACCTTTGTTACACTTGAACTTAATATTCTATTCAAATTATTGACTTTAGCTTGCAGCTCTGATCACTTGGAAAAGTTAAAATGTTATTAAGTGCTTTAAAATAATATTGTTATAAGGATATTTTATTTTGGTATTGGAAATAACTAAATAGTTTGAGGTGTGATGCAAATTATCCGTGCCTATGATAAAACTATAAACTTTTCATTTATATGATATGTTGATCTCTGTGGAAAAATAATTAATGTAATGAAGAAAAATTAACAGCATGCATTAAGATTGTGTTTGGAATTTTTATCTGTTTGCCCGTTCGTGTGTTTGTTTGTGCATGTATCACGTAAAAGCTAGTACTTAAAGGCTTAATTGCGTAATTTCACGGCTCCACTACTGACTGAAAAAACATTTAGTTTTTTATTGTATTACTCGATTAGAAAATAGATGAATTTAATATTTTCAAAAATTCACTTCTTTTCGATTAGTACAATAACAACACCTAAGTTACTCGGTGTGTGGCAATTATACTAATGTGCAGTGTACCTATGCACATTAACAGATGGCGTTATATGTATATTAAAACATGCAATGACGTTTCTACACGGATATGTGAAATAGCCGTGGCCAGAGGTGAAGTGTGGAAACATACTCGTACTTCTAAAAAACAGGATCGGTATGTTTTTTAGTGAATTGTTCGTACCAACACGAGGAGTCGTCTATATCATTAAAGAATATTGCCATTAAAGGATATTCTATATAAAGATCAATTAGATTCTGAGACAAAATATACACTATATTTATGTCCATAAGACTATATGTATACAAAATTTTCATGAGTATTGACAAAGTAGTTGAGTCGTTAAAGCAAAACTATTAAAAAAACTGAATTTTTGCTTTTGTAATATTATAATCAAGATGAAGGGACCTTAACTTTTATCTTTTTGTAAGTTTCTTTAAGTTTCGTAGCAAGCATGTTATTATATATTATCCTTACCACCATCTGTAAAAAAGCAAATGGGCGTTAAATACGAGTAGGTCTCCTAAGATAATAAAAAAAATACGATGATGACATCCACAGATACATGTAATTAAATAAAGTATCATTTTACAAGAAAATAAAGTAAGAAATCTTCTTACATTTTTTTTTGAATAACTCCCTCAATATTTCCTTAATCGTTTGCTTTTAAACAATATTGTGACGTCATCTGACCATAATGGAAAATATACCCTTTCCAATTGCCATTAAAGAACATTTCATTTTTAGTTATACAAAGAAGTTATGAGTTATCAAATGCTTAAAAAGTATACTCTTAAGTATGGGGTATATGTATTTGTGCAATAAATTATGTTATTTTATTGAAATTAAAAAAAGCCGTTCGTAAATAATGTACTCATTTGTTGCATTCAAAAAAATAATGATGGCCAGTATTAAAATTGCATGCATTAAAATATCAAGGCGTTTTTGACATCAATATCATTGTGAACTAAATTCTATTTAATATTATTAATTCCGGAACAAACCAATGTATGAGCCTTTGAACTTTTAGTTATACTACCACAATTTATAAAATTATAAAAATTGAATTTGAAACCTGGCTTTGTAATTAATTATTATGATAATTATCATCGCCAAGTTTTCTCAAATAGAGGATATGGCAAAGCTGCTTTTTAATAAACATTTTCATTTTAACTTTAATATTCTTTTGCTTAAATAATTTATCCCTTGATCACACTTTTTAATCTTTCCTTTTATTATTCAGAATGAAGTAAACAGAATACTGAAATATTAAATTTTTTTCAATGATAAAAGACACGGTACTTCTGTGGTTTTTGCGCTTTTTCTACATTTTCAGTCTAACCTTTTGTAAATGGTTAGGACTAGGATGGGTCCTAGTGATTACAAAATATGGCCAAGGGATTAGACTCTTGGGGTTCATTTTATTTAATATAGATAATTTTTACCCTTATTCATTGGAAAAAACGACCGTCTTATTTTATTACAAAAAGAAACTCAAACTACACAAGAATAATTTAGGTATTTTTTCCATCTTCGGTCATTTTTTCGTACATTTTACTTATTTTTGTGTCATGTTCTTTTCAGGAAATTAATTTTATCTAGTATAAGTTCGAAAAGCTGCTAGGCGAGAGCGGGTAAGTGTGGCATTTGAACTTACTTGCACACCCCCCGCCTTTCACTACATACTTGGGCAGATTGCCAGATTGCATATTAAATTCTGACATTTTCCTCAATTTTGAAACGTACATAAAAGAACCATATTCAAAGGAAGTAATTTCCAAAGGAGACCGACAAAATTACAAACAGTATTGGGTCGAAGTGTTTGACCTTTAAATAGAGTTAATGAAAATTTAGCATAAAAATAAGTTTCATTTGAAAAAAACTAAACCGTGAATCAGACACATGAGAAATCTTATATTTTTTATGAAAATTTAGGTGTATTTTTACAGAATATTTTAAATATTATTTTTGACAGAATTCGTTAAAGTGACAAATTGTCGCAAAATACAAATTATGTCCTATTGTATTCTCTATAAAAAGATGTAAAATTTTAATCCGTAAAACTGGCGGGTCCAACAGAATCGTCAAAAAAGGCCACATAAAACATAAAATGTGCGAAAAATATATGTTGACAACACAGAAAGTATATACTGACGTTAGTTCTATCAGCTGATAGTATTTGATCAATTAATTTAGCAATGGCTAAATATTAATAAAAGTAACCTTTATTGATTATTTTTGTAATCATTATTAAAAGGCTTATACTTCATATATATATATATATATATATATATATATATATATGTATATATATATATATATATACACACACACATATATATATATATATATATATATATATATATATATTTATATAATAGTACTTCGTGAGATTTTTATTATTATTTGTATTTGTTATTTACAATTATTGGTGTAAGAGAAGTGTAATATAAGAACGTTTATGAATAGAGTTTTTTTTCATTTTGGTTGCTAAAAATAATATATTTTTTTGCTCTTTCTCGATCGCCAGTCGCTGAGTTATTTGTTTTTTTTTTGTATTGTAAAAAATACCAGCATTATTTCAAAACTGATTTCCATTTCTTTAACGTCCAATTCATTTTTTGCCGGTCTCCTTTAAGTTATAAATTTTAACTAGTTTAACTTAACATTAATTACAATTCAATTAACTAAAATTTAAGAAAAGGAAAATTATAAAATACATCGATAAAGTGATTCAGGAAAAATAACATAACCTTGGAATTATTGGCTACAAAGATTAAATTGTTACTTTATCCTTCGCCATTAATCTTTGTTTTGTTTATAGAAATAAATCAAATTTCCACCAACACTTATACTTCGTAAAGACTAAATGCATTCAACAATGTCCTATTAATTTTCCTATAAAATTTATGCAATTTTCATCTCACTATCAAAGAGTACTGTCATTAATATATATTGTATCGTTCTTCTAATTCGCTCCCGGCTATCTATTAAACGAAAACATTCCACTTTTCATTAGAAGCGCTGGAAAATTATTTCCAATTTGTCAAAATGGTCGTCGGAAATATAGTTGACGACGTCGCCGGAGGCGTCGTCTCAATTTGTCAAACTAGACGTGATGAAGTGGGTACTGCTTGTAAAACGCTTACAAAACGATATTGAAAAGCGGATGCGGAGATTGTGTTCTCCAATTTTGTTTAAAATTCCGATTGCATATTCGATTTCCCGCCTCCTCCTTTAACAAATATATCAATTCGTAAAGAAAAAGACATTAAAATTTATCGAAATAGTTTAATGACCTGCGAAATACAATGCTTACTTCTGATTTCTTCTGCATTTTTGTAAAAATATTATTTAAATAAAAACGAGCTATTGAAAAACAAATTTATTATAAATATATAAGGACTCCAAAGGCATATATATAATATAATTTTATTGCGAGTGCTCTTTTCATTACGTCAAGAGCACACATGTATTATTTATTCCATATTATTGAAAGAAATGGAGTGAAAATAACATAGACCTGTCGTTTTTCACCAATTAAGTAAACAAACATTATTTTGATACATTACATTGCCTCTACGAAATATATACTATATTTCTTATAGTTGTGTGGATGAGAAAATGAGAGGTTGTTTAAATAAATAGAATTACTCAAATAAATGACTTTTCATGATCTTTGGGAACTTTCATGTATTAAGGGACGCAGTTGAATAAGAGCGAACATGAATGGTCAAACTTGACTGACGGTCATGGAATTAATATTTAACACTTCCTTCGAAGAGACTATTAGAAAGAAATGTAATGGTTTAAACATTTTTTTAATCGTTTTTTCTTATACTTGATAGTTTTTTGTAACGCTCGACCTATATATATATAAACTCTTTTGCAAAAAAAAACGGGCACTGATAGGAATAAACCACATCAGAGTTATTTTATTATTTGATCCATTTTATATGGCGATATGATGAGAATATTGTTATTTATAATTGAGATATCCTTTTTACATACTTCAGTCATTAAAAATGCGAATAAATAAAAAAAACGATGTAAAGTCCACAGACGAGCGTTTTCATACTGGTTTTCATACATTAAAAATGGCTAAAGTTTATTTTTGAATATTTTTTATTAATTTAACATAAATTTGAAAATTTAGTAACGAGTATGGCCTCCTGTAGCTAAAATCAATGCGCTTAATCTGCTAGGCATGCTTTCGAAGACGTTTTATCATTTCCTGAGGAACACGTTCCCATTCAGCTACGACCACATTGTTAAGGGCCTGAATGTTTTCTGGAGCCGGTTTTACGGCTCTGACGCGTCGTTTGAGATTATCCCATAATGTTCTGTCGGATTGAGGTCGGAACTTCTAGCTGGCCAGTCTAACCGACGAATTCCGGCCTCCTGCATATACGCATCAACGTCTCTAGAGCAGTGGGCGCGAACGTTGTCGTCCATAAAAATGGACTCGCCTCCAACTGCTGTTAATGCGGATTGGGAATGAGGAATAAGAACCTCTGTTATGTACCTTTGCGCATCAAGTGTGCCATTTTCAATACAAACTAACTCGGTACGGTCATCTAAGTTAATACCAGCTCAAAATATTACGGAGCCTCCATCGTAAGGGGTGATTTCCTCAAAGCACACTTCTACGAAGCGTCCTCCAGGTCTTCGTAAGACTCGCCGACGTTGATCCTCACCACTAATCGATATACGAGCTTCATCGGAGAATAAAAAACTATTCCAGTCTTGTTGAGTCCATGACGAAAAATTTTGAGCGAATATAAATCTGGCAACTCGATACTCACGGAGCAATGTAGGGCCCCGAGCTGGGCGATAGCTACATATATTAACGGGCTAAAGTCTCCTTCTGACTATCCATAGGCTTACTCGTATACCTCTGACGTCCTCGAGGTTCTGTTTGAGATCCACGTACGTAACTTGACGATTTCGTAGCGCTTGATTGACTATGAAGCGGTCTTACCGTAGCTCAGTGCACCGTTTTTTTCCAGAACTGGGCCTTTTACTGACGGAGCCCGTTTCTTGGTCCTTTGGACTGGGGAACGGCTCACATTATATTGCTGAGACACATAACATTGGCTACAGCCTTCTTCAAGTAGCGCAATAATTTTACTAGCTCTTATCATTTTTTCAACCATACTGAGAACAGCAAACAGAAGTGAACTAATGCAGCAAACAGCAGAAAATATATTCGTTGAAATGAAAAACGTAACAAATAAAAAAGTAATAAGACTTATAAAGAGTTGGATTTCTTAACTTAATAAGAGTTGGATTTCATTTGCCGACAAAAATACGTTTTTGTCAGTGAAAGAGAATTTTCATTCAAAAAGACTAAGTTTCAAATTTAGAACATTCGTTTTTATGTGCCAGAATACACTACACCTGCCAGTAACAATTACAATTAATACAACCTCTGAATAAATATTATGACAAAATGAAAACCGCCCGTTTTTTATGGAAAAGAGTGTATATATATATATATATATATATATATATATATATATATATATATATATATATATATATATATATATATATATATATATACACATATTGGCTGAGCCTTATAAAAATGTAGTAGAACCAAGCCAGATTCATCCGTGGTGTACTTAATTTTATGTATTTTTTTATTCTTTCACCTAGGCATATATTAAATATGTATTAAGAATCTTGCATTTATATATACAAATGGATAAGATTGAGTGGGGTTTAAATACCAATATCGTTTAAAAAGTATGACTAAATAATTTATTTCGTCGTTTTGAAACACGATGAAATTAATTATTAATAATCAGCCCCTTAACTCAATTAACCGTTAACGTCTCATAACTATTCCGTATCTTTGAAATAAAAAACCAAACCCTTATAAAATCATTGACGTGTCCATCTATCCGGCTGTCAAAGTTGTTGTTCTCAGGAACGGCTTAATATAGACACTTGAAATGTTGGCATAGTAATGATATAAATTATAGCACTATAGCTCAAATTTCTAGCACTCACAATGTTTGAATAGAAATTTTAGGGGCTGCAAATTAAACACTAGTAAATTACGTATCGTGTGGAATATCTATTCAAAGCGCCGCCTCCAAATATTCTACTCTATATCTTCAAAGGTTTACTGAAAAATATGTTCTTCTTAATTTTGCAAACTGTCGAACACAATATTATTAAAAAAAAGAAATTTTTAAAGTCTACGCAAAGATTATATAAAAACTATAAATTTACGTATAGACTGCGACATTAATTGCGACACAAATGTCTGACACTGTTTCGTTCACACATGAGACTTTTTCCATACCCCAGAAAGTATCTGAATCGTAATATCGCAACACAAGTATCTCAGCTGTTCACACACAGCTGTCACGTCTCAGCAGTACTTGCTCGGTGACCATGGGGTAACGCCGTGCGAAGGCAGTCGTAATTTTGTGCGCTTCAATTAAAAAAACCATATTTTGGGTAAAGATATATAATTACATATTAAAATGTGTTGATTACATATTTTTTACTTAATTTCTATAATTAGCATAATATATTTTTTAAAACTCACGCAGTCTATTCACAAAAGATATCAATTATTCTTCACGCACATTATTAAACGCGTGTCGCGAGCGTCTGGATAAAATCACACCGGCTTGTGAACTTAGATAAAGCGGCAGACACTCCGACGTAATATGTTCACACTTGTTCACACTTGATGATGTCGCAATAAATGTCAAGATGTCGCAATAAATGTTGCAAGCGCAGAAAACGTGGTTTGCATACAGACACTCGATGTACATGCATATTGAGTGTATACACCAATGTGTCCTTGTCTAAATCCAATTTAACGATGATTCTAGATGCTACATTTTTTTGGGTCAATCACTATGATTAATAGATCCCTTACTTATTTTTATTAAGTATTATTAAATATGCATTGCGCTGGGAAGTCCATATGAGTGATATGATTTATCATAAATAAAGTTGTACAGTACGGAAACCCATTTTTTGTAGGGAACTTATAATTTGACTACCGTTTTATATTATATTTTATTATTTAGCCTTCATTTAAGTAGAAAAAGTAAAGAAACTTACAATAAAATAAGTTAAGAAATCGATTTAGGATAAGCGTACTTATTTAAATCATATATATTACTTAAACAAATAAAAGCAAATAACACTACTAAGGCCTCATGCATTTAGGTTTTCCATTTGAACTACCAAAGGCGATTCAAGCTTTAAATTCCGGCGAACGAAAGAGGAGAATATAAGATTACAATGGGACATGAATAAAAATACCTCGGCCATAATTCAATGGTTCCTTTTCGTATGTTCTCATAAGTAATGCTGAGCGAGTGCGATCCTCAAAGGATCTCTTGGGAGGGATCGTTAGAAAAGAAGACGTCCTTTTATTACAAGTGGAGGGCATAATTCGATTGCGAAGGTTGCATGAAGAGATCCTTTTTATAATGTTAATTTTATCCTGTTTATTGTACGAGTATAGTTTCAAAACCACTAGCAAATTTCCCGTTATCAATGCGTTCGTCTTCTACATTGCGAGTTCGCATTATTCTCCTATTTCGTATCGTGCTTTTGGTATTTGCAGGAGGAAAGTTGCGAAAAAATAAACCTAATTAAAAATTAATTTTATTTTTTGACTTCGAAAATAAAAGTAATGAAAAATTAATCTTATATTTTTGACTTCGAAAATCAAATTTTATTTACATATTGTTAATATTATGGCGCCGAAATGTTAAAATAATGGCATCGTTTTCCAATAACAATATTTTAATTGGTCATAAACGAATTAATTTCTGTTACTCTAGTGATTAAATTAATGTGGAGTTAAATATCGAGGTATATTTTTTTAATTCCAATATAATTATTTTCTTGTCTCGGGTTGTAGGTACGATGACACCGTCTAGGAAAGAAGTTGCGGAACACAAATAATAAAAGCATTTTCAATCAAACAATCAAATTAAATGGGACATTCGTCCATTTATTAATCGGATTATTAATAATAAAAAAAAGCAACGTATATCTTGAATTGTAGACACTGCGGATTTTCTAAGAATTCACGTTGCAGTTTAGCTTGATAATACATTTATATATATATATATATACATATATATATACATATATATATATATATATATATATATATATATATATATATATATATATATATATATATATATATAATAAAACAATTGATGAATCTCTATCAAATACCGAAGACTTAGTCAGTATAAAGTGGACGAAAGAATCCTCCTCTAAATTAGATCTGCTTTCCCAATACAATAAAATTATATTGGTATATTTCACATTCATATGACCCATACGCGACATAATAGTTGTTCCAAAGTTTTTAGGAAAATCTATTTCTAAATAAGTTAACGCCTGCCCAACAGGTATAGGCCGTTTTTCATAATAAATCTATACATTTAGTGCAACTAAAATTTTACATACCTGTGCAATAAAAATATATGCGGAGAAGTGATTGGGAGGATTAAGGATAAGTAACAAAAAGCATTATGATATTTTTAGAAATTTCAGGAGATTTGCTAATTCAGTGTTTCCAGAAACTCATTTACATTTTTTTATGCAACGACAATAAAAAAATTCCTAATATTGGTAAAACGGAAACGGCCAAAGTTGAAATGTATAATAGTGCGGGATCGGTAAAGAAGCAACAAGAATACACGACAGACACATGAGGGTAGACGACGTTGTCGATCATCTTCCACATATAATATTTTTATGATGCATTCGATATACGCTTTATTTTTTCTTCAATTTATTTGCAAGTTAAATTTGCTGTCAATATTTTGTAATTTAATTAAATTGGTAGATTTAGTGTTTGGCTGTATAAATTTGAATGTTTGCATATAATTAATTATCCACATTTAATATAAATTATTATCCACATTTAATACTAATTCAGAATTGTCCTGCCTTAAACATAAAATGGTTAAAGAAAATATAACAAAAGTAATGAAATTAAAAAAAAATTCTGAAAATTTTGTCTGTCTGTTTATATGAGAATTTTTTTCATTTGTGCGCGCATCAACTAAAAAAAGCTCAAGCAATTTTGATTAATTTTTCACTGGCGAATTTTGTTAGGTCTAGGGTCACATAAACTATATACCCGATCGAATAACATTTTAAAAAAGATAAGCAGTTTTGGTATTTCAGTAAAAATCTGCTTGTATAAGATTGTTACCTAGGTACACCATACTTTAGTGTAATTACTACGGTCGAGCAGACAGGCACTTTTTTATTGTTGTACTTAGATAACGCAAAAAAATGTTTGAAAACATAGAATTTGCATCTTTTCTAACTAATTGAACCGATTGGTATTAAATAAAAACTAAACGTTACTGCAAGTTAACTCCTAAATTATTTTAAAAACTTCATCTAATTGGTTTCGTAGTTTTTACGTGAAGCATGCACAAACAACCACACAAACAGAAAATAAACCCAAGATTAATATCAATGAATCACCTAGATCCCCCACGCCTTCCCCCTTCCCCTTTTTTACAAATGTTTTCATTGTTTAATCACGCAGTTTCTGGTTTTATTATAAATACAGTTTATTGGAAGGGGTAATTAAAGATCAACTGTAAAAACATTTTCTTTACGACTACCAAAATCAGAAAACAAAACACTTATAACTTGGACACGACCTTCCGTATTTCCCAGCGGCATAATTCTTTTAATTGAATGCTTTCATGAAATTTTCCAAAGGACCTGAGTTCAATTAGATGAATACATATGAATAAAAAAAAAGCTTTTTTATTCCTTGTTTATAGTTCCATACCTCAAAAAGAAAAATGGAAGCCACGTAACATAATTTTTGGTCCGACTATCCGTCTGTCATAGCCGATTTTCTCCAAAACCGTTGACGTAGAAACTTAAAATTGAATTTGCATTTTTAGAAAACATATCAATCTACAACAATCTCAATAGTTAACAGTCCAAATAATTTCTTTCATAATCTGGTGTATCTTCAAAAATAAACTGAAAAATAGGCAAAATACATATTATAGTTTTTAGAAGCTTTGGTAAGAGTTACAGAAAACTACGACCCTAGATGTCATTTCTTTTAAGATATTCACTGTAATAAATATATGTCTCACTACCTAATTATACTACGATAATTAAATATTTATCGCGGAAGGTTTAGTTCACATTAGAGTCGACTTACAAAACATAAAGAAATTCGATTTCAAACAAGGCACGGAACCGTATTCGCACTTGTTTTAAAGGTGCGAGTTGATTTTAATTACCTCCACATATAAAAAATCCGAATGATCTTTTTGTCAAAACCCTGCTTAATGAATTATTATATTATTATTTGATACACCTCTTTCGCAAGGTATGAGCTTCCAAAGCTGTTCGCGCAGTAACTCTCAAAAAAAGTAGCGGAAAAGCCTCAGACTTTTCAACTACATGGGTCTACGTTTTTAACCGCGGGAATTTTGGTCTAAATAATAAAATACCTTGAAACTTTTGACCATATTTCCAGGTCACTCATTAAATTTTTCATATACAATTTTTAGTCAACCCATTGTTTAATTTAACTTTCTAATTTATTTAATGTATTGTTTCCAATTTATTTAATTAATCAGCACTTACCTCTGCACCACACATTTTAATTTCTGATTCTATCTATCTATTTATCTGATTCCTAATCTAGCAAACGATAGATAAATATTGAGGTAATACGAGTATGTGTGCGATATATCTTGTTTGTTTATTAATATGTAATCAATAAATAAAATTAATTTTCCCGAGTCGGCCAATGAGTCCGCCTAACGATTTCCAATAAGTTCTGATGATGATTTCGGGAGATAAACAACATAATTCCTTAATGAATGGTCTTGATTTAAGATACTGACTGCTGTTAGTAGTTACTTTGCAAAATAACAACACCATGAACCAGGTCAGGGTCTGGTAATTGGTTCTGGAGATGAACAATGTGTGTAAATCGATTAGAATTATCGATCGATCGAACGAACAATACAAGATTTCATATTTTATAAGATATTTAAAATTTTTATATATACTTATATATATATATATATTTATATATATATATATATATAAATATATATATATATATACATATATATATATATATATATATATATATATATATATATATATATATATATATATATATAGATATACGTGTACATGGGTATGTTAGTTTCTTAAATAGGTATCTTTTTACCAATAAAGCAATGAATTAAAATGACATGTACAACTGTAATCAAAGGCTCTTAATCAGCAAATCTACAAACAAAATTTGAAAATGTCAAAAGTTTTCCGTTTTATTAAACTTGATGATTTCTAAAGAATTCCAGTTACAAAACACTAGACTAAGTTCGCTTTTACAGTGCAAAAATAATATACCTTTTATGTACTTATAATTTTTAATTAATTTTTAGACCACGTTTACACAGTAAAAAATAAAAGTAATTGTTAAAGCCCGGTATTAAATATTAATATTGAATAAAAATTAAAATACTATTTTCATTAACCATAAATGAAGATTTGCTCCACTAAACGAATTATCTTTTTCCGTGTGGTATCCAAACATGATTACATTACAAACATTTCCTACTCTATTTTTTATTTATTGATTTCAATTTATTACACATAACGTACGAGTAATAACACATAAAACTTGTTTTCCATAGAGCAAATGGAAAATGGAAAATCTTCATAAGATCACTCAGTGTCTGTGAGTTCATCAGTCAACAGTTTTTCTTATAATGTATTCAAAACAGAAACTTGAAATTTGGTATAGTAATACGTCTTCTTAACTCACACACTTTACCCTAATATTATAAAATATTCATATGGGAGTAAAACAAGGAGTGAATAAAGTTCTGATTTTTTTCCATATCATTTGAAAGGAATTATTATCAGAAAAAGAAAAAAATTCATAATTTTTAATTGCATATTTCAAAATTACGCAAAAATGGAGCATTTCACCTTCCCTCTTATTTCGAAACTACTGAACGAAAAATAATAAAAAAAGGGATTGGTAGTATCTGACAAAAATTTATAATATCCTAGATTTTATAATTTTTGAGACATACACCATGTTTTTCTTCTGTGAAAGAAACAATAGATAATATATTTATGTTGCGAAAAAATTTAAATAGTTCAGTATAGATTGTACATGGTACATGGTACACTTAAATATTTTTAAGTACCTGAACGTGTACGAACCATAGTAACTTAAAATACTTGACAGTTCTTTTATAGATCATCTGAATATATGATACACGGAATAACATTAATAGAAACATTTACTTACACACACATATGCACGCACATACATGTATCCGCACAACATACATCTACGTACATATTGTCACATATGTAGGCTGATATTCATTTATATACTACTACACCGAAATAAAAGATAACATTTATTTCCACACACTCATATACACTTAACACCAACAGACACCAACCTGTTCCGTCACATTCCTAGTTTGGATAAGTGATTACAATAATAAAATAAAATAAAGTAATAAAGATAATGCGTTTAATAACCTCGAAAATACTATATTATATTGCCTACTGAAATAAAAAAATACAAAGTCCTTATAATTAACACATTAAAAATAAAACAGAAAAAAGTTAGAAACCTTTGATTTGACAGGAACTCTGAAGAAAGAGTAATTCGGAGTCAGCAAAAATCCATCTTAACAACGTTAATAACAAAATGGAACAATAAATTCAGCCAGTTCTAATTTTGATATTTCAATCATATGTCTGTTTTCAATAAAAAAATGGTGAAACAAAAGCAATACTTTCAATCAACGCCCAATACTGAACAACATTTTTTGTCAAATTAATGATATTTATTTGAAATGCACATTTAAACCTTGGGAAAGTCAGTCATTTTCAAAATCAAAAAAGAATATACTTTATTGTAATATATGTTTAATTTATCGTTATACTTCATTGTAATAAACGTTAATTACGTAAAAATAGGAGTGAAATTCATACACCAAATGTTTCTAGATATTAAATTATGCACCTACGAATGACTAAACTTTTCAGATTATAAAGTATTTCTAATAAAATATTTACAGCTAATGAAATTATTCGTCATTCTTTAAGTATATTGCTACGAACATGATTTGTGATATTTGATCCAGATCAATCGGCCTCTAAACTTGAAACCCAGGTCAGAGTTTTAAATCACTTTTTTTATTTTAGTTACTTTCATTTCGTAATTGAGTAAAAGTTTATATATTAAAATGTAATACGGTGTCCCCTATCGGTTTCGGTAATAAATATTTACTATTGAAGATATTAAATTATAATTTGGTAAATGGCAATTAGCTCCAAACCTTCACGCGCATTACATCAAAGAAAATGGATTTACATTGACGTCAGGTATGCCCTCTTCTACCTTGGAGTCCATTTGGGCCAGGATTAGTGACATTAAATAATACGTACATTGAAAAAGCTTTCGTCTTGCAGTGGACTAAGAAATGTTGTTGATAATGATGAGAGAAATATTTCATTCTATGTTATAACGCAGGCATTAACAAAAATTTCACTAAATTATTAAAAAGTATTTTTTCTTAAGTGTAAAAAATTGAATAAAGTTTCAATAACAAAGCAACTAGATATTTACTGTATTTATTTTTTTTTAAATTGGATTTCGCTTCCAAAAATTGTATTTATGGATAACTTAAATGCAACATACTCTCTCGTTCAGTGTTTTTAAATATTTATATATTTTTTACTCTACGACATAAACAACAAACTTAATAGAAGCTATAAAATGCATCTCCCTCGCTAACACTTGCCACCTAATTTAATTTTTATCATGCACAACTAATTATAAGGACAACAAATGTACCAATTGCTATTTTGAGAAAAAAAATTCAGTCACTACGACCAAAGTAATTTTTTGGGGATTTATAACCTAAATATGTAATATAAACTTTCCAATATTTTCAAAATAAAAGTGTAAGTTTTAAATCGCTATCGCAGTTATTAAGCGTTCTAAGCAGTAAAGAAAAATCGCCAACATGTACCTAGTAATATAAAACGGAATAATAGAGAGTTTATATAACAATAGAAGTATTAAATGAATGCAAATCCTGGATATAAATATTTAGTTTATTTATTTAATATTTTCTTGAACAACATCTGTTATTACAAGCCATATATTTCTACTACATAGGTACGTAGGTACGTTAAAATAAACTTTATATTTACTTCTAACCAAAAAGTTCCCTGTATCCGAGTTATCGTTCTATTAGTATCAAATATAAAATATATAAACACCATAAATGTATGTGCCATGTATTTCTATTTTCTAGCTTTTCTGCAAGTGGTGTATTGGGTTTAATAATATGTTAGTGAGCGAGGGAGCAAAGAGATGGCGAATTTTATATATAATGTCCCATGTATTACTAGAGTTACAGAATTGAAACTGAGAAAACATTAAAATATCCAGGAAGGTTAGGTAAATTCGTCAATATTAAAAAAAAAATCGATCATAATAAAATAAATTTATATTATTTAATAGTGTAAGTTCGTGTGTATCTTGAATATCACGTATATTGCAACGAAAAAAATGAAAGGTTTTATGCTTTAATAATAAATATGTACATATATCGTCGAAGTAATCAAAACGTTCACTGTGTCCACCTGCAGATAGCTTCTCCAGCTGGAAAGATGTCATAAATAATCCAAAATGCTGCTTCAAGATGCTGATTCATTAAGCGGTGAACATAATTCGAAAACGCCTAAAATTATGGAGTTCCAGTTTTTCAGGTGATATTATTTATTGGAAAACTAATTTTTTGGACTTTTTAATAATTCAGCCAATCGCACAGTGCTGAAATCGGTGGAATATGTACATATTTTCGTAATTTAGATAATTAACATCTATCTCTTTCTTTCACATTCTCAATAAATAGAATATTAAATTCGCTACATACTAAACACCATTTGTAACAAAGTAAATGAACTTCTTACTAACTTTAAGTTTCCTTCCAATATTCTACCTTTGTTTAACTCAAACTTTACGTTTTATCCAAATTACAGGCTTGACTTATAGCGGCTTTGTTTACGTGGCAAAAGTAAAATGATTATGAGACGTTAAAATGATGCTCTGGTCAGAATATTTAATTTTAGCATTAGAAATAACTAAATAGTTTGAGATGTGGTTCAAATTATCTGTACATATAATAAAATTGTAAACTTTTAATTTACATAGATTATTGAAAATATGCCCAAAAATAATTGGGAAGACAAAGGGTAAGTGATAGAATATGTTAAGATCATTGTTGGTATTTTTGTTTGTCTGTGCCTTTTTTTTATACACGTATCACGTAAAAGCTATTAAACCAATTCCAACATAGTTTTTTTTTTATAAAAATGTAGAAATTAATCTGAAATAATATTTAGTTTTTTTATTTCATTGCAATTCGTTTACTCAATCAAAAAATATGTGAATTCAATATTTTCAAGAATTCACTTCCATTGAAATTAGTATAACAAAAATAAAGAAGTGCCTAGCTATTCGGTGGGTAACAAGTATACAAATGTATAGTGTATATATGTGCAACAATAGATGTCGTTACTTGTATTTTAAATCACGAAATGATAATTTCCCCACAGACATACATTAACAAAATAGGTGTGGACAAAGATGAATTGCGGAAACCTGAACATTCATTAAAACTACAACACGAGTTATTGATTTAGCGGATTGGATGCTAATAGAAGTCAGAAAACCTATTTTCATATATCTGTTTTTTATAATTTTGCCTGTCTGTTAATTTGTTCTTTGTCACGTATGCTACTGGATGGATTTTGATGAAATTTTGTATGGTAATAGATTATATCCTCCAGAAACATATCCGAATTTTACAGATTTAATAAACCTAACTTGGCTAATATTACCACTTTTAGTTTACGAATGCTTTAACTTCGTGCTCAAAGATATTCTAAAAATAAGTAAAAAATATAAAAAAAACAGAATAATAATGATATTAATAATAATAAAAGTGACAAGTTTCGACAGGTCGGTTGGATCAGCCGTAGTGCAATGATTAGCACGTTAGCATGGTACGCCGAAAACGTGGGTTCAATTTCTACTGGACGATCGCTTTTTTCTCTGAGTGGTATAAAGTAGAAGTTATTTTTAAACACGAAAATTTTTTTAACTTCTTTTTGATCATACTATCAACATATATATACAGCTAATGCCTCCTACGGGCGATATTTGTAAGTTTGACGCTCCAAGAAAATGACATCAATGTTTAACGGTTACTCTAAATAATAACCATCAATTGTGTATTTGTCCAAAAAAAATTATTGTTTTATTAAAATTTGAAAACGGGTATCCAAAAATTAAATACGCCGTCGAATTTTAAGGAATTCTCAACATAGGTTATAATTATTCGTCTTAAATTATTAAGGCGTTGCAAACGCCTTAATAATAATGCCATTGTGAATTAAATTAATATTTCATATTATAACTTTTGCCCAATACGATTGAGAGATAAGATAAGTTCGAAAAAGAATATTAAAATAAAATTTGAAACTTGGCTGTGAAATTTATTCAAAATGGTAATTATCTTCATCAGTACTACTCAATGGAACGTATTTCGTCAAAACTGAGTTTTTAATCGAATTCCTCGTTTTAATTTTAATAAAAAAATATTATTTAAACAATTATTTCCCTGTGATTATTCTTAGTTTACATTATTAAGAATGAAATAAGAATAAAAACAGAGTAATATTATCTTTAATGGTGATAAAGACATAAAATTTCCGTGATTTGTTTTTGCTCTTTTAGTCTAACCTTTAATGAGACCACCATTATGGTCGTCTCATAAATCAACAAGAGCGAATTAGTATTAACGTTAAAAAATTACGCCTTTAAATGAAGAAAACGAAAAAAATTTAACTAAAATATACGTTTTATTTAAATTTTCAACCTTTTTTTGACTTATTTAATTTTTTTATAATGATTTGTGAGTGCTATTTTTATAGGACTCTTTAAACCAGCAAGTGACAATTAAACAAAAAACAAATTATGTTCCGTTGTATTCTCCATAAAGAAATATAACATTTTAAACCACCTAACTGGCAGGCCCAAGAGAGTCGTCGAAAAATGCAAAATAATGTTTAAAAAGAGCTAAAAAGGCTTTTTTACACAAAAATAATATGGTAACATTCGTTCTTTCAGTTGACCGTTTGTGTTTAATTAATTTGGGCAATGGCTAAACATTAATAAAATCAATCGGTATGATTATTTCTGTGACCTTATTGTAAAAGTTATTTTGCGCTTCGATAGATTTTTATTATTCTTATTTATCATAAAAGTATAAAATAAGAACGTTTATAAATAGAGTTTTTTGGTTTGGTTGTAACCATAAAACAACTAATATTTTTTTATTTTTTGTGTTATAAAAATATTCGTTTTTTTAGAAATGAAATTCTATTTCTGTAACTCCCTCTTTAAGTCATAAGCATTATCCATTTTGCCTTAACATTAGTTACTGGTTAATTAACTAAAATTTAGGTGCAGAAAAAGGGAAAAATAATTTAACAAATTAATTTCGGAAAAATTAATGCACCCTTGTCAAATTGACCAAGAAATGTTAGATTATTACTTCGCTCTTCACTATTAACCGTCGTCTTGTTTTTTAAAGAAAATAAAATTACCGCCAATACTTATATTTCTTAAAGACAAAATATATTCAACAACTTTCCATTAATTTTCCGCAAAATTAACGCATCAACTTTTGAGAAATGTTCGTCATCTTTCTTATCAATCCCTTCTCCGCGAAGCTCAATACCCAAGTGTACACTTATTAATGTACGTTGTATCGGTCTCATAATTCTCTCCTGCTTATTCATGAAACAAAAATGGACCATTTTCATTTGACGCGCTAAAAATTATTTCCAATTTGTCAAAACGGTCTTCGGGAATACAGTTGACGACGTCGCCGGAGGCGTCGTTTCAATTTATCAAACTGAGTGGAGTGGAGTGAGGGTTAGTTGTGAAAACGCTTACAAGACGATACTGGAAAGTGGATGCGGAAATTGTTTTCTGTCGTTTTGTCTAAAATACTGATCATACATTCGGTTTGCCGCTACTTCATTTAATAAAGATTTAAATTTAACGAGAAAACAACGAATTAAAACTTACCGAGATAATTATAGGATCTACAAATTACTATGTTTACTACCAATTTCGTCAGTATTTTTGTAAAAGTGTTATGGAAATAAAAACGAGAATACAAATTGATACTAAGAAAAAATGAACGTTATAAAACCGATTGATTCTAAATATGTAGACTCCATATGACACATATCAAATATTATTACGAGCTATCTTTTCAACATCTCAATAACAGAATTTTTTTCTATTTACACCTTGTTAACGAAAGAAATGGAGGCAAAACAACTTAAACATGTCCTTTTCCGACCAGTCAAGGCTCAGGATGATCCAGAGGATATTTCTGAAAATCTTGATTTTATGGTGTTAATATTGTGGGAATATTTCTACTAGGAACTTAGAACTATTCCTTGTAACATATATGATCATATTGCCGTAGACAGGGACCTTACTGGAAACTTATTGCATTATATTCACTAAGACAAATCACGAAGTTATATGTGTCTAAACATATCGAAAGTTATTAATTGCATTTGATGTGGGGTTTGAAATTGTACGGAATTGTAAGTTACTACAAATTCCCGATCAAAGAAATGTGTACACGCACTTATCGAAAATATATCCATGTTAAAGAGCATTACCGGGGACGGTATATTATTAGTTCTCATCCTGTTTTCATCATTAATATCTTTTCCTTTTGTTCAACATATCAAATACAGATAATATATATATATATATATATATATATATATATATATATATATATATATATATATATATATATATATATATATATAGTTTTCTATCTTTAATTTTATGTAACAAAGTTTTCGTCAATGTTATAGTAAGTAAAACATTCTGCATTCCACTTCGAACCCTTAGACATAATTTACTTAAAGAGATTTATTTTATAGTAATAAGTGCCCCATAAATATATTTAATAATTTATGGGGCACTATATTACTAAGTAAATACTTATTTTATAGGAATAAAATAAGTATTTACTTAGTTTTTATGTTTGTATTATTTGTATAGTCAGCGAGGTAATTGGCTGTGGCAATATATACAGGTGGCAAAATGAGATATGGTGCAGATATACGGGAAGAATTAATTCAATAAACAGTTTTAATAGTTGTAATTACAGTGGACCCTCGTTTTACTACTACTTGATATAATACAGTTTCTAAACAAGTAGTAGTGTTGTAGAGCGGTTTCAATTATGGCTGGAGACGCACACATGTCTTCGAACACAAGTTGTTCATGGAAACTGGAACTAATCAACGTGCATGATATCGGCATGTGGGATTTATAGAGATTATATATAACGACGTTTAGATATCGAAAATAACTGATAAAACTATAATCAAAATAGTGTGCCGTAGAGACAAAGAGCACAATTAAATGAAAAAGGAGAAAGAAATGACCAATTATAGGCCGCCAATAAACAAAAGAAAACCGCCAACGAAATCCCTAGAATTAAAGAAGATATAGTTAGGATTACCAGATGTCCGGGATTTCTGGGGTTGTCCCGGAATTTGTCATGTTTTTCCGTGTCTAGGAATATAATAAGTTTGTCCCGGAAAGATTTATAAAATAATACGGCAATTCTTTAAAATTTTCTTTATTGGAATTTTTCGTGAACCTATATACACTATGGCCGCATTGCGGTTACTAGCTTAATTCATCGAAAGACCGGAATCGAATGGTCGTTCATTTAATCAAGGCATAATTTCAAATTTGAATAGAATGCAAGGAGTCGTGCTGTGGAATTTAACAGTTGTTCTTAAATAATACCGATGGCAATAAATTGATGGAAAGTACTAGAATAAAACGTGAATATAATAAACTATGTTTATTGTTAAACTACGAAAGTTAAACTCCTAATTGCAATTAGACAATCATTGAAGGAGATTAATCATTGAAGGAGACGTAAATCTTTACAAATTTCTTTCACCAAATATTGGTATTGGCTTTTAGTAATTTGGATAAATTTAAATAACATAACGACTGTTTTCATTAAATTATCATTATTTAATGAGTCCATAAACTTTGTTAAAAAGTTTGTTTTATATATTTGTAATAGAAGACAATTTTTGGTTATTTTGAATGATTTAATATCTTGTTGAATTAAAAAAATCTTTTATTGGTTGAAATTAATATTTTTTTCTTTAACAATTAGTAGTTACAGTTCCTGTGTTGATTTTTGAAGTAATCAACATGCAAAGTATTGAATGAGGTTTTATTTTTAAATTTGTTTTAAATTCCAAATCTGTACCCTAGAAATTCCTAGAAATTCCTAGACAAAAGCGATTATACACATGGCAACCTTAGTCGTAGTAGATATTATGCAGTAAATAAATACCTAATCACAATTAAATGAAACTACGTGATGTAGTATTATTTCTACTTTCTTTAATTTCTTTACCACGACCTAGGTTTCGTTGTATTACAACATCTTCTGGTGAGATATTAGCAAATATATATCCCACCTGAAGATATTGTAATATCCCACCTGAAGATGTTGTAATACAACGAAACCTAGGTCGTGGTAAAGAAATTAAAGAAAGTAGAAATAATACTACATCACGTAGTTTCATTTAATTGTGAATAATGAATTTCTACAAAATTAACGCCAAATATATTCAATAAATACCTAATATTTCGACTCATAATATCGCGTTTGCTAGAACACCTCAAATCTGCACCACGACGAAGGTTTTCTTTATTATCTATTAAGACACAATTTTAGCGTTCCCCCTGAAAATCACAAAGAACATGATTCATTGTTGAAACAAATGGAAATATTGTCATTCTATCACTGATATATTTGGCAAGATACGTTTCCTTTGAAGACCTGCTTATAGGAAAGATGAAGAACGCGGCGGCGCTCCGGAGACGTCGGCAGCTTTGAAGTCAGCACCCGCGGCTCATGAAATTATGATTGTTTTCTTGTTACCTTAATACAACCCCTATATAATTATTGTGAAACTTTTTGTTTGTTATTACCATGAAATAAGAGTCTTGAATATTTTATTTCAATATAAATTGATTTTTCTACAGTAGTCAAATTACAAACCTAATTTAATTTAACGAATTCGAAATATTTGTAGAAAGATTTGCCTCGTGACATGACAAGTGAGTTACTTAAACCCTGATGTTTGTATAGAATATTGGTTAATGGGCAAAACAACATTTTTTTCAAGTTCTTCACTGTAAGGTGAAAAAAAACTTTTTTTTATTACTAAGAAATAACGTATTTTCAAACTTTTTTCTTTCATTTCAATATTTTCTCAGTTAAGTAAACAATTTTTCATCATAAATAACTTAATTAGCACTATATTTTTTCCGTGAAATAATACTTGGATTAATATACCAATCTCAATAAGGGGTTTATATATAAATCATAGCATGCGTCGTATCGCTAATACGATACCCCGTAACAACCGGTGTGTATACAATATGCAAGGTTTAACCCTGTAGTTAATACTGAAATAGTGAAATTACAAATAACCCCCTAAAACCAACCCTCTCCTGATTTACCTGAAGAATTATTATTTTGCTTATTTTAAATTATTAAATTAAAGTGATATTAGAAATCAAACCATTTTTCTTACGTCTATCAAGTATATATACTGGACAATGTTTTACAAGTGAAAGGCAACTCTGCTATGTGTATTAGTTTAATAAAAATACTGAGCACCCATAATTAGTTAAATATTCATAAATACCTCAATGCGAATGAAATCCTTGTAATTTGAACTAAATTCATACTTAATATTTTTTTTATAGAATTTATGCTGCTCACTCGAACAATGATTATAAAATTTATCTTTTTCGGGTGACACCACGAATTCTCTTATAGCAATAAATCTACTCTACCTAAATTGCCATATATATACATATATCTAGGCAACTATGAGCCGAGTTTCTAAATAGAAACCGGAAGGAAATATTCATTCTACTAGTCACGCACACTGCAAAGTCACGTAAACTATTCCGAGCAATTTCCCCGAAAATGCCGAATTTAACCGAACAAATGAAGAGAAGACGTTTACGGGAAAGTATATTTCAAACACGTAACTTAACTGAAAAAGCTCAAAGGTATGTAAATTTTCAAGTGAGAGACTTGCTATTTCTAAACTATCTTACTGAATTATGTAAGCAGAACTCGTATTGCTTTTAAAATAATAAAAGAAAAAACTGGGTTGAAATAATGGGAAAAATTTAGTACAAACGCTACGCACGTATATGTTGTACGCTCTGTACAACATATACGTGCGTACATAAACGCGTTTCATAATGAAAAGTTTGTAAAAGAGGTAGCAAGTGTAAGCTCAGTGAACTTTTGGGGAAATATATAACGTAAAATTGAATGGAAGATCGCAATGATTCTCACGAAAACTTTGTAAAGTTAATTTTCCGGTACGTATTTTTGAAAATTAGATAGGTGGTATTGAGGAACATTTAAAAAACCTGTTAAGTACTACGAAGGTTCCATATATACTTAAGTACAAATAACATTTTAAACGTTTCAGAGTACTATAAGTATAGCTAGCTATACTTATATAATAGCTACATACTATATAATAGCTGCTACTATACTATTTACTAATTTTACTTTTCACCATGTACATATATTGCCTAATATGTGTAAAAATATTTTTAAATTCTCAAAAACTTCTTGCTTCCTTTTCAATATTCATAATTGATTACTTTATATTCAGCCTTTTTGGATGTAGTGTTTAAACAGGAGAAATATTAAAGCGGAATGACAGCTTCCGTAATGCAGTTTTTGAGGTGGATGTGATAAAAGAGTGAGGGCAAATACAGCAAAGTTGATAGTTGTTTTTCAGTGGCAAATAATTTATAAAACAAATAAGTACTTTACTTAAAGGGCTCTTTTAAATAATATCTCACATGCCTAAAGATTCCCTCATCTCGCCTTATCCCCCTTGTACCTCGTTGAAAGCCTCTCAAAGTATAATTTTAACACATTTATATGTCTGTTTCAATTACCATATTTTACATCGTTTAAAATTTAGAAGATTCTGGCAGACAAAAAATGTATGGTCAACGTTAGGGCAAAAATAGAGTTCAGTTCGGATCTTTCAGGTAAGAATAATATAACATCAGCCTTTCACGGCGTTTCAAATTATTAGTTATATGACTTTATCATTAACCCTTAATATCACTCGTTATCTCAAGCTTACACCTTTGTACTTGTGGAGGATTTGGTCCCCATAAATATACAGTGATTTTAATTATAACGACGAGTAAGGCTTACTTAAAATTACAATGTTTTATCCACATGTCCTAATTAACTTACCTACCGATGATCAACAAATCAAAAAATAACAGCAGTTAACAAGCAAACACGTGTCGACCATTTGACAATGTAAACAAAAGATAACATCCTGAAGTTTTGTGTTGGTCTCGTTTGAAATTCAAAAGGTCACTACATCTGCTTACGATTTTTGGGAATTGGTTATAAAAAAAATTCCTAAAAGCGGTTTTTATAACAAAAATTGGTGCTACATAAATAGTTGCTATACCTGAGCAAATTTTCTAGGAAACTCTATTTTAAATTCAAAGGACCTGCTGCTATTACCGCAAAATCTTTATAACTAAAGGAGCTATAAAACCACTGTATATCTAAACTATTTTGTGTAATTAAACAAAATTGTTCTGATTTGTTTTGAAAATAAAGTAATTTACAAATATAGAAAATAATTTTATTAAGGTTAATAAATAAACATTTGAATTCTATCACCGAAATAAAAAGACATCTAATTATCATCTTCAACTTTCATTACATATTTTATAACAAAAAATAGGATTGAATAATTGACTTCAAAACCTATAAATTAACATTGAAAAAGAACGTAATTTCATTGTATGTGGTAAACACGGTATCTACTGTACAATATAGAGGTTGAGAAGAAAGGTTATGTTAGCTGATGCTAAGGTTAATTTTGTTAAAATTACTTATTGGTTTTGTTCAAACACTGAAGTGTTTTAATATGGCGTCTGCCGTAAATTTGTAAATGTTATATTTTGAGAAAATTAACACAAGAAATGTTTGGTGTAATTAGTGTGGGAGAAGATACAAAACTAATGGCAATATAACTAATCTGGCCGCACACCTTTAAAATTTCGTACACTCTGCTATCTGCAAAAATGAAGACTAATAATAAAGCAATCATGAATGCCAACAGTACGGGTGGTAAAATAATAAGCTCGAACAATATGTCAATAGCTATTAGCTCAAACACCAGTAATAATGACTGCTGATGAGAATGACGATTCAGCTGATAAGGCAAATTTTTTTGCAATGATTACTTTTATTACCATAATAAAAATCCGTTAGTGCATATTGAATATTTTTTCTTTGGATATTACAGGTTAAAAAAACCTCGACTTAATGAATGTTACGCTACTGGTTCTGCCAAAGTCTTCTATTAGCGTTTTTAGTAAAATTAATAGTGATGATAATATTAATAATGGTCATAATAGTTTCGACAGTTCAATTGGATTAGCCGTGATGTAATATAGCTAGCGCATTGGCCGGTACGCCCAAGACGTAGCTACATTTCCCACCAGCAAATCGACTTTTCCTTTAGGAGTTTACAATAGATACATTAGTATTATTTTTAAATAATAAACTTTTTTAACCTAGTTTTTGACTTACAACATTATCAAAATAAATATACACTTTTTGTTGATTTTTTATAAAGTTTATGTGTTGATTTTTTAAACAAATCTATATTATGTCGATATTTATTCCTCCATCTTTCATCCATTGTCAATATTTTACGAACGACTCTTATTCTAAACAAAAATCGTCGGTGACATTCACGCGAATAAAGTGGCAGGCACAGGTTGCAGATATCTATAATTTTATTTTTTTTCATAATTTAAAATGTATGTGTAACAAAAAAAATTTCATAGTTTTAACATTGAAAGAGAACGTAATTTACATTGAAAGTTTTAAACATTGAAAGAGAACATAATTTACATTGAAAGTTTTAAACATTGGAAGAGAACGTAATTTACATTGAAAGTTTTAAACATTGAAAGAGAACGTAATTTACATTGAATGTTTTAAACATTGAAAGAGAACGTAATTTACATTGAAAGTTTTAAACATTGGAAAAGAACGTAATTTACATTGAAAGTTTTAAAAATTGAAAGAGAACGTAATTTACATTGAAAGTTTTAAACATTGAAAGAGAACGTAATTTACATTGAATGTTTTAAACATTGAAAGAGAACGTAATTTACATTGAATGTTTTAAACATTGAAAGAGAACGTAATTTACATTGAAAGTTTTAAACATTGAAAGAGAACGTAATTTACATTGAAAGTTTTAAACATTGAAAGAGAACGTAATTTACATTTTTAGTCTATAGATATGGTTCAAAAGAATATTAGATAAATAAATATTCGATTTAAAAAAAATCTTGTGAAGTATAATAATTTACGATAATACAGTTCAAATAATTAAAAAGAAATAATAAAAATGCCTTATTTCCAAATATATCGAGGTCAATACCCAAATTTTACTACCGAAATATTGTTCAAAAAGTATATCGGTTAGGAATATCGATATTTCTAAGAAAGAATATCAATATATCGATATTGTATGAACAGTCCTGGTATAAAAAGTTATCTTATCAAAATATTACTGTGTGATACCAATTCCTTTTAAAGTTTCCAATTTGAACTATTAACCCAAAAAAAAACATCGAGATAAAAAGAAATAAGTTCCTGCATAGCTTTGCAAGAGAATTATAAATGGGTGAAGTAGAATTTGTGCATCCAGATTCTTATTCAGAACACTCTAAACTGGTTAAAACTGCATGCGTCACTAAACACGTCTGAATATGCATGAAAAGTTGCAACAATGTGACATTCAGTTGATTATGAAGAGTCAGCTAGTTTAGTTGTCTTTCGTAGTGGGCCTAAAAATGCTGAATTTAAAAGTAAATCAATGTGTCAATTTAAAATATTTTGTGAAATAGCACAAAAAACCGATAGATCGTTAAAAACGTGATTCTTCCCATATAATCCTGAAACCAACAGATCGTCAATGCACTAAAAAACACAAACACCATTGGAAACCGTTTGACGTAGTAACTTTATACAGTGATAAAATATATTATTCCACATATATTTTAATAACCACCACACGATAATATTTACAAAATTATTCTAAAGCGGAAAATAAACTAACAGAATTTGTTAAATTTGGTTCATTGTGGAGCAGAGGCGGGGAAGATGGACACATTAATAACAATCCCTGTTAATATAATTAATTATTATATTAAACGTCAATAATTCAGCTTAAATAAACCTTTACATATCAATACATTCTTAACGATAAAGAGGTAAAGTAAAATTAAAAAGAAAATTGTACTCTTCGAGGATTAAATACAAAGTGGAAACCCTCCGTCTTTCCCGACCAGGGTAAGTGAAATGTATGCCGAAGTCAAGTAAGACGGATCATGGAGTATACGGTCCCTCTATACCTCTTTGCAAACTTTACAAAAGTATGAAGCATACGCACCTTTCTAGACCAGAAACAATAGCGATCTGCCTTTCTCCTAGTTTAGTAAAAAATTTAGGTATCTCGATCGTAGAGGACTTAATCTGGGATACGTATTTATTATACACTCTGGCTGGTTCAATATTATTCTTTGCCATTTCTTCTAAAACTTTATCCATGAAGTTAACCTGATGCTTGTTGAAATATTTAAATGTTTGTTAGAGATGCTCAGGTGCATGAAAAACAATTGTACATTTCCTTTAGTTAACTTTTGTCGGCTCATTTCTAGTTTTTAAACTTTGTAGTTAACTGTATGAAGTCTATTCTCGTCAAATCGTAAAAAACAAAGTCTATTTTCTGCATGTCGATCTTTTGAGTCTGTTTTATAACCAAAAATGAACAAAGCTCATCAAACCAAGTCAAGTTTTTTACAGTCATCGAGGCTGTAATTTTGAAAATATGGGTTTCAAAATTTACAATAGTTATCAGCATTATTGCAAGGAAATTTTAATAAATCTGCGAGAAAAAGGAAAAACAAAGGCCGCAACAGTAGAAAAATAGTATCATATATTCGGTAAAGAATTTTTGACAATCACTTTACTTCAACACTTTTCCAATTTAGCATCGTGCCACTTTTCTCTTTTAAAAGTTAAATCAGTACTTAAAGGAACAGGTTTTGTACAATTTATACTGTAATAAAGAAAAGAGCGGATATTTTAGGAAAGTTGTCAGAAATTGATATCCTCCATGCTTTTGGTCAGAATAAAACAATACTCTAACAGTTTAATCACGCTCGTTAAGTATTAGACACTTAGTACATCTTAAAGTACAAAAGATAAATTCGCCTATTACTAAGGTGAAACACTAATGTGGAAATAATATAAAAAAATTTCTACTTGTCCTTGCAGAAAATTGTCTCCTGTACTGTTTCCAATTAATTTCTTATCCTCGTGTTGTCTTTTAGCATATTGCTGGTTTTGAAAATATATAACATTTTTATGATCGATATTTGCTCGTTTACTGCGCCTTCAGATATATGTATATAAAATATATCAATGTAACTAATTTTGGTGTCGTGGCTTTAACTAGGATAATAATATTTTTTTTTATAATTGTTATGTGAGCTTCAAGTATGCAAAGAGTGATAACTATTAAATTTATTTAATTAGTATTGTTTGATCGTCTTTGACAATATACGAAAATGGTGCAAAATTCTCAAAGGACTTGCCAACAGACCGTTACTGTTAAAGGTGACATTAAAAGTAAATATTATACTCATGTTCATCTTATGCGGTTTTATGATAAACATTCATATTCGAGTATTTGAATCTCACAGACTTTTGTGTGCTGACCATTTAGTATTTAGATTCAAAGTTGATTGAATTTTAAATTTACATTTTTATCACTGTCCAAGATGTATTTTTCCTTATTTTCACAAAATTTTAAAACTTGTCATTGAAACTTGTGTATTTTTGGAAAGCAATTATTTGAATTCGAAAATTAATTTATTTAAATTTGCTAAATATTTGTCAATACCTTTTGAAATCGTTGATGCAAAGTAACTAAAATGATTTAGTTGAAAGTTGTAATGAATTGACAGTAACTAGGGTTTTTTCAGTATTTTTTTTCAAACCCATAGATATAAAATTAAATACAGAGAAGGGACACATTGCACGTCATTATGAAGTTCAATATTTCACAAGAAGCGTTTAAAAGTAAAAAAATCATGCACTTTCATTTTAAAATATTTATCCGATGAAATTCCACTCGATGGCAAGCGAGAATTTTTTTTTTAATTTATCTGTGCATTAATTGAAACTTATCAACATGCACGTGGATTTAAACTGTAGATTCTGTGCGGCTGTGACAGACAGACGGAACTGACAAAAAGTATCACTTGCGCGGCCCAACATAAAAGTCGTTTTGGCTTTTTCGTAAGAGGAGTATGGAGAAAGCCAAAGCAACTTTTTCACACGCTTTGTAACAAAAAAAATGCGTTCATACGATCGATACTCTATTAAAAAATTATGTAAATAATACTCACCTAAACTAGATATAAACAATTATGTTCGATCCCCGGCCTCGCTTACTCCAGATTTTTAGCCTTTGTAAATAAATATTACTTTAAAAGATTTAATATGGCGGCGGAATAAAATTGCTCTAATGCCTTCAAACTGGCGGCGGCTTAAAATGTGAAAAATCGCTACGATTCATCTCACGATTAAATTTAAAATACTACCTACAACTTTCCCGAAAATATTTTTCTGTGACTAACTGGAAAAAAAAGAATACTTTTTAAATTATATTTCAACCTATACGTCTGTAATACTTTCGACACTTCTATACGACGTTATTTCATTTTGTTAAATATTTCTTTAAGTTAGACCATTTGAATCTATATTTTAGTGAATACGTTAACAAAATTTATCATGTTCAAATGATCTACAACTTCATTCATGCTTCCTATTTTAAAATGCATTGGCTTCTTGTATAAATATTTTTATTGTGAATGCTACTGAGTTTTGAAATAAATAGCACTTCATCCTACGTAACCTTCGCCACGTTTATAGCTGGTTCAAAAACTTTACTTTCCAGCGTCGATATGCTCATCTTCCTTGGTCTATTTTGCCAGTATTTTAGTACATTTTTCTTTTCGTTATTTCTTACAATGTTTTATATATTGAAATAATTCTAGTGAACGAAATAAATTAATATTTTAAAAAACTTTGAAAACAAATATATTTTAATCTATAAGAAGGGAAATATAACAAAACAAATTTTTCCGATTAAATTACTTCAATTAACTCTTTAATTATTAGAACTTATACGTCGATAAAATGAAGCCGCAACGAAAAACTACATGAAAATAAAACATTTTAAGTTTGCCCGTCAACTAGACCGTGACGTATTTCCTGTAATTTTCCGCACAATTGCCTACCCTATCTAACTCCTCCAGCGCTATGTAATTCTTAAAAGCCCCCTACTGCTATTATTCACACGTCATTTGCCACCAACTGCCGGGCTGATGATGTGGGTGGAAATAAATAAATAAATGATTATGCTGTCAGTCCCATTTTTGAGGCACAGTCTGTAGAATCACATTACGACTGACCATCTTTTAAATTGGCATTTATTTTATGAACGACTTGAATGGATTATCGGTGGAATCAGTACTTTCACAAATAAAATTATGATAAATTAAAATATGAGAGGAGCTATTAATATGCAACTAAATTTTACATAGCAAATTTCTATAAGAACAATCTCTTCAAAATTATTTTACAACTTTCACTAAAATCGCCTTTTATCGTAAGCAAAACTATTAATAAACGTTTCGTCACCAAGAGTCAACATTAAATGCAATTTTTTTTATTCGTTTACGCCTCTGATATTCATACGTGATTTTTGGTTTTAAGCACTTACTATTTGTGGAACTTATTTGACAAAAGTATTAAATATATTTTTGTTTCAATAATTCCGGTAATATATTACTTAAGTAAAATATTACCAAAATTATTTATAAATTCCATATATAATTAATAAATATATAATCAATATATTAATCAATATATAATATTCCAAAAAAAGTATTTAAGAACCATTTTGAACAACACCCCACCCGTGCGATACACAAAACTAAAAAAGAAGTCAATTATTTAAAGTATCACCACCATATCGCATGAATATTTTAGCGTTAGTATTACAAACTATGCGAGTTAATATGATCAAAAGTAAAGCATAAATATTTTTAAGAACTTGAAATAACTTTTATATTTATATTCAGCATGTTTCCAGAAAACAAATGACTGGAGAAACCCACCGGATATATCAAATAGGTGTTGAGATTAAGAGGTAACAAAAGTGAATCGAAACGTGTCATGTAAATAATCACACAATACGCGCCCACCAGTCGAGGACTTGTCTGCGCGCTTAGATAAGTAAAAAGTATGGCCTATTGGCTAATTAATATATAAATTATTTAAATGATGTATTTTCTCTTGATCAATATTTATGCGTGTTTCGCGTAAATTTTCGTCTCGATATTTGGCCATCTTTTTGTCATGAAATCATAAAAATAAAACCCTTATAAAAGCCTAAAAATGACAATCGAGTTGTTGGAAAAGTGAGTGTGAATAAGCTCTTTGTAAAATCTTAAAATTATAACAACAAAAACTAATAATTAATGGATTAAAACATATTAAAACAAACGTACATCATTAAAATATTACTTTAACAATATTAATGAACTTTACATATTTCTCACATTCTATGACATGCTGAAAATCCAAGCCGAAAAGACGAGGGAGAATGAACAGCGCTGCTAGCGGTAGATAAGAAATATAACGTGACAGTTTGTCGCATCGGTCAGGGGAATATCAATAACGAGGGGTCGAGTGGGCTAATATGGCATTTTTATATAACTTCTCTCATTGGTGTCGAATTACAAAATATATTTTATCCAATCAAAAATAATATTTTTTCCAATCAACATACAGAAATTGCGTGTAGTCAAGTTTATGTACAAATATGTTTCATGGGAGTGAAATTGGCAAAATCACGATACATGATGTCCATAAGGATATCAATTTATCACAATGCGAGTAAAAATTCGCCTCAAAACCAAAGTATCCCGTCGAACGTTTTTCCAATTGTAACTTCTCGTTTGCTTCTAATTGCAGCTTTCTTTTTTATTTATGTTTACAGGGTTGCATCCTTATTATTGTAAAACTGTAATACAGGTGGATGTATACAGCAGAGATATTCATGAATAAATCTATGGAATATGTTATTTAAACTACACTTAGACTTTTTATTTAGCCCTTTTGTTTATTTGTTCCAGTTTATGAAAAAAAACTACTGGGGAGATTTGAATATAACTACCACTGAAATGATCCTTGTAGTTTTAATTTAAATTTGTGCTACTTGGGTCAAATTCACGTAAAGGCACGGAAAACTTTCAGTTTATTCATTAGCACTGGGACGTTTAGAAAATATTTTTATTCAAGTGCGATATTGAACTCCAGTAAAAACTATAGTAGTCTTATTAGAAATTTTGTAATTTTAGTATTGCATTGTTTAATTACCATTAGGACATCTTGGTCGTATATCGAGGAAACTTCGTAAGCTCACTCTCTTGCTACCATAAATCGCAGATTTTTCGATTCAAACAGAGCCGCACGAATAACTTTTACTGAATTTCGAAACCAGTTTTTTCAGCAACCACCAAAGATTATTGTGTTTTGTGAAGGTAATTTGTGTTGAAATTATTCTTGTGTTGAAGCATCTCAGCCAAATTTGGTCATTTTTTAGTCAATTTTTCATTATTTATGATCATAAGGCTTTGAGACTCAATACTTCAGATGATAACTGGATAGGGCCTATTTTAATTTTTAAAAAATTACCCAATAAATGACGCCATTCTCCTGGAAAATATTTGAAGCTGGTATCCTAGTGTAATGTTATTTGGTTCGCTATTAATTAAAATTAATATTTAGCATACTTTTGTGTCCCATTTCCTCATAAAAATATTCATATCATCTTAATTTTTCATGTTATCGTTATAATGTTCGTATCATCGTAGTGGTTCTTATTGTCATAATAATTGGTCATTACTTGCAGACGACATGAAATTTTTCTTGAGGTGACAAAACCGACCTGAAAATGAGCTTTTATTTCCCAATATGAATTTTGTATTAGGATAATACAAAATTCATCCCCTAAAAAAAATCATTCGATTTCATCGGCTAAAGCATTCGTTGGCTAAAAAATTAAATATTTTTTGATATGAGTAAATTCTCAATAACGGTATACTCACTATACTCCTTCATACCAATTGTGAAAAAAATCCTCTGCAAGGTGTCAATGTAATTTTGAATGTGTAATTGTGCACTTGTATTTTTTGGCCCTGCTATAAAAATTAATGACATAATGTCAAGTACATTATGATACAATTGACATTTCTGTCCATACTATGCTCTGAAATAACGCAGAAATCTAATTTCACTAAGTAGCCTAAGTAGTATTATTTATTTATATCTTATGCTAAACAAGATTTAATAAAAAAATTAAGAGTAGAAATTAAGGTATTCAGTTATAAAATATACAGTTGCCATTCTCTTTAGATTTCATAACAAACGGATGTAATTCTTCACACATTTTTACTCAATATGTACTTACATTGATAACTACCCGGTCTTAAAATTGGTGGCGTGTTGTATTCCTAGATATTAGTACCTACAAGCTTATGTATGTGTGAGGCAGAAACATAGTTTATTCGACAAAACGTGTACGCTTAAACCATTTCTTTATTATCCATGAATTTATCGATACAGTAATATATTACAATTTATATGACGGTTATAGGCCCAAAGATTGTGTGTGAAATACATACAATCACTTAGCAACTGCGTGTGAACGGCGCGTAATTGTCAATTCAGTTTAATATTGTTAATTATCTATAATTGCATATGAAATACTACAAATGCGACGCTAAACTCTCACTTAACCGATTCATTTTCGTTTAAGAATATCCCTGCTTTTCTTGAACGATATGTATGTAACTTTTTACTTTAATCTGTTAGTCGAGTTTCTAAAAAGAATTAAACATTTGAAAGATTTCTAGGACGAATTAAATCCACATTTATACATAATCAATTACTGACACTACTGATATATACTACTCAACAAATGCAGCTGATTTCCTCATATTTATATTCCTATTATTAATACAATCTTTTACCGATACTTTTTAACGATACATGCTGGTAAATTCTGGAATTAATTGAAACGTATCATTAAATCAATCATTCAAACCTTGCCTTCCCAAATATCATCGTATCCTAAAATTATTTTTCTATTTCAATTTCTTATCAGTAATGCATATTTATTTTTAGAAAAATTTTGTGTCAAGTTTTGTAATTTAAAATGTATCTGTTTATATACATATATATATATATATACATACATATATATATATATATATATATGTATATATATATGTGTGTGTGTGTGTGTGTGTGTGTGTGTGTGTGTGTGTGTGTGTGTGTGTGGGCGTATGGTGTGTGTTGAACTATCAGTTCCTCTGCGCCCAACTACTTTCTATTCCTAAACTGTGACATTCAATTACACGACGATTTTTTTTGCAACTTTGTACCTTTTTTTGTAACTATATATCTCCTAACGCAAAATTACTCGACAATTCTTATATTTCTTCGTTATTAGCTTTAATTAATAGCCCATATTCTGTAGGAAAATATTATCTATCGAACAGAAACAAAAGTGTTTTAAAATCTGTTTAATAGTTTCTGGGATTACCCTCGTCAAACAAACGTGTAAACTTTTCCTGTTGACAAAATGAGTACAAATTTTAATATAAATAAACTAAGGCGCTTATCCTAATATATTTTTGTACATTATTTCTCCTTCATATGTCTCTAGTACGTCTTCCGGTAACTTCTTTTAACTGAAAGTGCCAATTATGTCGATGTTCCCTTTACGGCGGCCTATCGAGTAGACACTAATCTTAAAAGTGGTCAGTCGTAATATTCAATGATTCCAGGGGCCGTTCGTCAAATAGGGCACCGAAGGTGCTGCTATTTATTTATGTACTTAAACTCGCATCACCGCATGCAAGTGGTCGTAAATTATCTGTGAGCAATAGAAGCAGGATTTTTTCGATATCACGTAATACTGAAGGGTAGATATACGTGAGGTGATAGGGACGGAAATGCCTTGGAAAATCAGTAAAAAATACATATCTATAGGTGATGAAAATATTTAAAGTAATGTGTTTTGTTTTGGCGTTTTCTAGTATCTTTTTCGGTTTTAGCTTACTTTTGCCAAGGATATATTTCTAACAAGCACTTAATATTAATTGACACTTCAGAAATAAGCAATTAATTCTATTTATTTTATTCTAGTCTGCCTGTGGCTATTGATTTCGTGGAAAAATGTAACATGACTCTTTTTTCTTAAATTTCCATTTTCCATAATAATTATATATAATTAATTTATTAACAGTATTTTCAACGGTAAAGTTATTTAATCCGCGCTTCAGCTGAGCATAAACATGATTGAATTTTTTAACATAAAAAAGGTTATTATAAAAAACCTAATAATGAGAAATAATTATTCATACTCATAGATTTAATTATTGCTTAAAATTTTTTGACGAATTTTTTTATATAGCTGTTACTGCTTACTTTATTTAACTTAAATGAGTTTCTAGGTTAGCTTATTTACAAATTTACACAGGGTATGGAAGGCTAATGTAGGTGAAGGCGAAGGCGAAGGCGAAGGCGAAGGCGAAGGCGAAGGCGAAGGCGAAGGCGAAGGCGAAGGCGAAGGCGAAGGCGAAGGCGAAGGCGAAGGCGAAGGCGAAGGCGAAGGCGAAGGCGAAGGCGAAGGCGAAGGCGAAGGCGAAGGCGAAGGCGAAGGCGAAGGCTAAGGCGAAAACGAGCGCGAAGGCGAAGGCGAGAGCGAAGGCGAAGGCGAGAGCGAAGGCGAATGCAAAGGTGAAGGCGGAAACGTACGAGATGGCGAAGGCGAGGGGGAAAGGAAAAGAAAGAAGCAAACGGAAAGAGAAGGGGAAGAGGAGAGGCAAAGGAACGGAGAAGGGAATAAGAAGCACGTTTAAGATAATTATTGACGATTCTATTGAGATTCAAAGCAAATCTAATTACCTCAAACGAGCAATTCCATATTCCTATGGGTGACTCGAAATACACCGAGCAACGCTTGGTCACCCGTTACTATTATAACAAGAGATAAGGAGAAAGAATATAAACATACTGACTAAAACAGGATTTGTTAACGACAGGATTTGAAAGGGAAAATAATAAAATCCAACCGAGAAACTAATGACCTTTTTTAGAAAACCTTAACCCTGCGTCATTGTTGCTGGGTATCTAATACCCGACGCATTTTAAAACGGTCATAACTTTAAAACAAAATGCGCGCGTAAATTGTCCGTTACAGTAGCTGCGGTTGTTGACCTCTTTTCGCGTATTCACTTGTCTATTTAGTGTTGCTGCGGCGACGACGGAATTTACACGTGTATAAAGAGCGCGCGGGTAAGTTATACCCGGCCACAATGGCTATGTAACATTTATATAGACAGTTTGTTTGTTGTTTTTTATTGTTTATTGATAAATTGCATATCGTTTTTCACAGTTTTATGAACCAAGTCTTATGAAAAGGAACAAAGTCGACTCCTAGCCTTGTTTGAACAAGCTAACGTTAGTGACAATGAACAGTGCAGCTCAGACGATGAGGGTGAAATCAACCATCTTTCAGAGCGAAGTCAAGGCAGTGATACGGAACAAGAATGCAGTGATGATGAGCAAGAAGCAATTGTTTCAACAAGTAACCAGCAGTTTTATATTGGTAAAGACAATTCCACCAAATGGTCTTCGCAACCACCTCGGACCAACGTTCGCACAAAGTTAGAAAACATAATATTACAAAAACCTGGGGTAAAGCTTATTGCGCAAAATGATAAGACTGAAATAGAGTGTTGGAGACGTTTTATAACTAATAATATGCTGAAACAAATACTTCGTCATACTAATGCTAAGATTAAACAGAGATAATTGTCTAACAATAAACAATCTCTTCAGTATTTATTGAAAGAGACAACTATAGACGAACTATTAGCTTTGTTTGGCTTGTTATACTTAGCCGGACTAAATCGTTCTAATCGCCAAAATTTGAGTGACTTGTGGAGAACCGATGGTACTGGTGTGGAAATTTTTAGTACTGCTATGTCTTTGCAGCGTTTTTACTTTTTGCAAAGCTGTTTGCGTTTTGATGATGCAACAACACGAAACTTAGAAAACTCGGTCTATCAATGGTTGAAGGTCATCTTCGCGTGAGAAAAAATATGGAGAACTTACCGAGAGGCTTACGTAAACATATTCACGAACAAGTTGGTGAAGTTATGACTTACCCTCCGAATAAAACTTCAAAAACATACAGGAGATGCAAACACTGTCCTTCTGCCAAAGACAAAAAAAACTAGGCATAACTGCAATAAGTGTAACAAACCTATTTGTATGCAGCACATTATTCCATTATGCCAAAGTTGCGTTGATCTCGATATCGAATAAGTCAGTATGTTAGTAATAAATAAGCTTTGTTATATATAGTTCCTGATTTCATGTTTATGTACTAAAGAAAATTTTATGTTCTGTTTCTAAATATTAATTATTTTTGAATATATTTTTAAGCTACGTTCTAAAAAAATGATTTCAGAATAAGATCTAATTTGATGATAATTTGCTCATTTTATGATAAATAAATGTTTAATTTTTATAAATAATGTTTATAATTACCTATTTCCCTAATATAGAAAACTAATATTGACATAAGCTTGATTCAGTGTACAATAATGCACATGGGTACAACTTACCCAGCCACAACGGCTAAGTTCTGTTTAGTAGCCACAATGACGCCAGGTTAAATATGGATATCGCCCTCGTGTTACCGAAGTCATTACAAAGTCAATAAATAAAAGCAGTGAAGAATTAATAAATAAAAGCAAAAAGAAAGCATCGTATTTGGGAATAAAGAGTGTGTAGAGATTTCTAAAAAAACTCGAATCCAAACACCCTAGACCATAGAAATCTGGTAAAAAACGAATTTGTAAAAGGAAAAGACAGGCTATAATATAGCATATCGAAAAAAAAGTCAATAAGAATTAGACTTCGCTAATTACATACCGGCAACTAGTTAAGTAGTGATCTATAATCAGAAATGATCAAGTTATGAATACACGAATTTTGGAAGAGTACTAGTTTATATAATCTATTTTAAATTAGATCCAGATAGGACACATCTCTGTGACCAAGCGATGATAATAAATTGCTAGACATGAGTAAATTTTAATTTTAATTAGCCAAACTGCTGAACTTATTTTACAGTGTTTTGAGCTGAAAACTTTTCAACCAACATTACTTATTTAATGATGCCACCTCGATCATGCGATCAGGTAATAATATTAACATGCTGTGTTAATGTCTTTTTAGGTTTCTCATTTGTTCTTTGATTACCCTTAATATTTGCATATTATTGTAATTTTGGGTATTTCAATCTTTCGATAATTTAAGAATCATTTTAAAAGGCTTGTTACAAAGAAAATAAAAATATTTTATATGTGTGTATATATATATATGTACATATATATATATATATATATATACACATATATATATATATATATATATATATATATATATATATATATACATATATCTATATACATATATTTATTTATTGAAATATATTTTTCCTCCTCGTCTGTCGACTAATATATTTGTTAATCGAATAAGTTAAACCAAATAGAAAAAAAACATTTTTTTGAGAAAAATTTTGTTTATTTTGTAAAGAAGAAAGTTTCGTTTGTATTTTGGTTATTTACACAAAACCGGCTTCACCTGATTGACGTAGAAGTTTATTCACCATATGGCTTATAGTATATATAGGGGCATATAATATATAATACCTTTTCAGAACCTTTAGATCAGACGATCAATAACAAAGATTAAGTGAAGTAAGTCGAAGTACACCACGTCCATTTTTAACTTAACTTTTCAACTGCTTAAATAATGCATTTAGCAAAGGGAAAATCTACCAACCAATAAACTTAGAAATGTAATTGAGCCAAATAAACTGAAGAGTTGCAGCTATATCGATTATGAAATCTACAAAAAATGCCAGGTACACATAATTTTTACACAATTTTTTTCCTAAGTATTTCATGTTAATAAATTCGGCCACTTTTATGCTCAACTAAAGCGCGGAGTATTATACTGTTAAGAGTACTGTTAATAAATTAACTTTAAGTAATAATAATACTGTTAATAAATTAACTTTAAGTAAAAATATTATGCTGTTAAAAATACTGTTAATAAATTAACTTTATAGTAAGTTATAAGTAATTATTGCTGAAAATGGCTATTAAAATAATGCAGTCATTGTACCCTTTTGCCTGGATGAAATTAACAAGAGTAGCTAAAATAAGTTAAATCTATATATAAATAGATGAAGAGAAAATTTTGTAAAACATTTTATGCATATTTCACAGGCGGAGGGGTGTGAGATTTGGCACAGTTAAAGTTACTACGGAGAAAGAGTGCAGAAAGTCAAATATATATATATATATATATATATATATATATATAAGATGTGTTATAAATACATTAAAAGATCCATTATTTACATTCTTACTTTCAGGTCGAACACACAATAGTCTGTGTTCAAACAGTCGCACAGAGTAGAGATTCAAACAGTCGCACAGTTTGGCTGAATGAGTTTCGAGCTGTAATTTTCTTGTGATTTCAAATATTCCTTTTTCAATAGCCTGTGAAGTGTACATAGAGACAAAAAAACGATTATTTCATATTTATGTAATAGATAACTATGTTTCATATATTAGTGAAATAACACATGCTAATGACGTATTTGTACACGCTGTCAGCTGGCGTAATAGAATAAAAGTTTAAAAAATGTTATGCAATGATTCTAGAGGTATTTTTTTGACAAAACAAACTCAATAACATGGGAAGTAATAAATTCAATGAATTACGGTCGAATTTCGACTACCGGGCAACCATTAGTAAAGTTAATTACTTATTTCTGAAGTGTAAATTATTTGTCAAGTGGTTGCTAGAAATATATCCATTGGAAAAAAAGTGGACTAAAGCAAAAAAAGACAATGAAACACAAAAACAAAACTCAGTATTTTAAATTTACTCGTCACCTATAAATATACACTTTTCAAACGATTTTTCCAGTAACTTGATAGTGAGAGTTCTACTCATACTTGATATATTATATTTCCCGCGTGACTGCACAGAAATGCTGAATACACGAATTTATCTACTAGTTTTGCGGAAATGACGAAGTAAAGAGGTAAATCGCTCATAAATTTTATAGACGTCATAGTTGTCATCTAGATTAGTTTTTCCACCATCGATCAAGCTTATTCATAAACTTTATATGGAAGGCAGGTCAAGTGAGACTTTCACAAATAAGCGGAGAAATTGAAGTATATGTTCCAATTGATGCGAAGAGAGATCTATTGACCAACACACGTCAAACATTGGCATCAGCAGACGCACCAAGATCAAATGTTGCAAAAGTAAAATACATCTCCAGTACTTCGAGGAATTCAAGAAATCGTACCATCATTCTTTGAAAAAACGAATAAATTTCGCGTTTGCTGAAAATGGTCCAAATTAAATATATATATATATTTATATATATATATGTATATATATATATATATATATATATATATATATATATATATATATATATATGGTCAGTTTGATTTGAAAAACCCATAACTTACGCAACATGGCAACAAGTCGTTTTACGAAAGAGAGTGCGACTATTTCTACAATACAATGAAATTGTAGTGAATTTGAGGTGTGAATCAATTAATGGACGGTTGGTTGAGCCATTGTAATTGTCTTCCGATAGATAATTACAATGGCACAATCAACCGTCAGACTGAATAAAACTAAGAATTTTGGCAGCATGAATTAAAACTATTTGTTCGAAGAATTTTCTTTGATTTCCTTTGATCCATTGAAAACATCTCCCTGAAATCAATAATTAATATTGAATATATTTGGCGTTAATTTTGTAGAAATTCATTATTCACAATTAAATGAACCGATATGATGTAGTATTTGTTCTACTTTCTTTAATTTTTTTACCACGACCTAGGTTTCGTTGTATTACAACAATCCTTGCTAATATCCCACCTGAAGATGTTGTAATACAACGAAACCTAGGTCGTCGTAAAGAAATTAAAGATAGTAGAAATAATGCTACATCACGTAGTTTTATTTGATTGTGAATAATTAATATTGTAAACATCTCCTTGGATTCACTAATTAACATTGAAAACATCACCTTAGAATCCATTAACATTGAAAATAATTCCTTGGAATCAATAATTAGCGTTGGTACATTAGAAATAGCGTTGCAATAGTACATATTTAAATTTTTCGAATAAAGTTTATTTTCTGAATAATTGTAAAGATAAAAAAATCGATTTCTGGTTTTTCTTATTTATTTTTTATATTTAGATTTAAGGATTTTTATTTTAATTTAGTCTTAACAAGTACTAATTTCGATATCCAAAACCAGTATATTCGAGTTCATACTCCAGTCTGGTTACAAATAATAATAGAATCTCCCCCCGACAATTGAGGCAAACGAGGTTACCTCGATAACGAATATCCAAGGAAACGGAGCGAACTTAAAGAATTAAGATATTGTTTATCGTACTCCTAGATCTACATCCCGTTAAATACTTTTTAAGGCTTCATTGTGAAGGAAGGTAATTTTATAATGTCGTTATGTCGATCCACCCGCCATTGACAACTTCACATTTGGAACAGTTTTAACCTGTTTACTTGAAATTTGTAAAGAGATTATTCATACAGAGATCACTGCTAATGTGTTGCTATTAAAAAAATACCCTTACATGTAGAATGAAACGATTTTTTGTCATATCTGCGAGAGAAGGACAGTTGCAATTTGCTCTCATATTTACGAAAGAAAATGTGATGATATTTTTTTTGTCAAATCTAAAAGTGAAAATGAGGTGATTTTTTTGATGTACCTATGTGAGAAGAAATGTTATGATCTTTCTGTTTTCGATATCTACGAGAGAAAATGTGATAAAAATTGTTTTTGTCATATCTAAGAGAGAAAATGAGATGAATTTTGTTGTTATATCTACGAAAGAAAATGAGGTGAAATTTGTTTGTCATATCTACGAGAGGCGAAGAGGTAAAAACTTTTTTTTATTTCTGCGAGAAAAATAGAGATGATATTACTTTTTGCCATATCTACGAAAGAAAATAAGTTGAATTTTAATTGTCATTCTGCAACAGAAATTGAGGTGTTTTTTTATCATATCTGCGCATGAAAATGGGGAATTTTTTTAAAAAACAAGAGAAAATGTAGTAAATTTTTTTGCCGTGTCTACGAGACATAAAGAGGTGAAATTTTTTTTTTGTCCTATTTACGAAAAAAAATGAAACTATTTACCGTTTGTAGTGTTCCATATCTCAGACTGAAAACAGTACGTTTATATGGTCGCTCATGTGTCTGTTAGTCCACCTGTCATAGTCAATTTTCTCAGAAAATATACAAACTTTCTTTTTTTATATAATTTTAAAGAACATTCTTAAAAAATGCAAAAATAGAGTATACCCTCCCTCTCCCTCTTTATTTCCAAAACTATTCAATCCAAGATTATGAAAAATAGGGTTTTCAGAAGCCTACGTACAGGTTGTAGGAATGGCGGATATCCTAGATCTTATACTTTTTTTAAATTATGCACCATGTTTAACGTCAGTGAAAGATACAATACGCGATAATAGATTTACGTTGTGAAAAATTAATATTCGCAAATAGTTTAATTGAAATACTATTTACCTTCAAATATTTATAAGTAGCTGAATGAATACCGAACCCAATCGTGCGAGTTGTATTCGTCCTTACCAGGTTTTATTTTCAGGACGTCTTTATTAATCCGTAAATCTCAAATAATATGTCCAAAATTGTCAACATAAGGATAAACATGATCTTTTCTATGGGCGAATGATCTGAAAAATGTTCGATTATAGAAATTAGGCGAACCGATCATCATATAACAATTTTCAGTGGAAAGTTTCAAAACTTCAATAAAATTGATCATGATATTTTCCTCAAATAAAATTTTAGATACTTTTTGTGATACTCAAACACTTAACCTTTACATCAAAGAGGAAATGGAACGGGAGAAAAATATGCACACGATGTTAGTTTACGCATGCTCTTTTATTATTATCTTGTTTTTAGCAAAATTAGCAAGATTAAACTGCATTAGTTAATTCGTTACATATTATACTCAAATTACATGAAAAACCTGCTTAAATATTAAAAAAAAAACATGAATAATATCCTAGCTGAAATTAAGGTATGAAAATGAGACACAAAGACAAGGTTTATTATTCAAGGACACTTATTTTAGACACGGTAAACACGCCATAATTTTTTTTCAGAAGCAAACAAATATAAACAATATTCTGAAGCATATTGCGAGGATCAAAAATTAATTGGAATATGGATACAGGAAAATTCGCCGTAAAGAAAAATCAATATGAACTAATTTATAATTACAATTATGTATTATAATTACAATTTCATCGCTTACAGTTTATTATCTGGAGGTGCCTTTAATAAGCAAAATGTAAATATTTCAAAGATAATGTAAAGTTAAATGTTTCCTTCTATTTTATTATTTAGTCTATGAAAATTAACAATATTGCAGTATTTTTGCTTTATGGTCTGCAAAATATTGATTATCACAAAGAGCAGCTGCAAAGCTGCGGTTGCAAATTTGACCACAGTCAAATCACAGCCCTCTGTGCGATATTTATAAATACACGTGTTTGTGAAAAAGTGTTGTATCTCGCCATTATTAAGTTATCCACATTGTTATTTTTATTTGCTTATATTCCAACAAAATGGAATTCGATTTAAATTCTATGTGTAGAGTTTTTGAGATTATTGTCCCAAGAACTAGTTAACAAATATACTCTAGATAAATATTCATGTTCTTGGAATACCAAAATTAGTCAATACAACTCATTAAATCGGTCTTTAGTTCAATTCTGTGGTTTCACAATATTTATATAATAAAAAGTTATTAAAAAAATCATAATTAAAATTTTTATGGGTAAAATTTGCTTCCCCGCTGTACTGAGCCTATCAAAAAACCCAGTTTGAAATAAAACGTAGTTCAATACTGAACTCTTCAATTCCTTTCTCACGCACTGACTCCCCTGCCATAATGATTGAACTTAACACACTTCTAAATAACGAAAATACGTTACAAGAGGGTAAAAATAAGTATTTTGAGGTATATTAACCAATCAAAATACATGATGATATGTTTATTAGTGCGTAGGGAGGAAATGAGAAGTAATATCTTGTTTAAATATGGAAAAAACTGTTATTTTACCATACCAGTTATAATGATTAAATAATAATATAATATCATACCAGTTAAAATATAACATGCAATTGGACAATATAAAATGAATTTTTGTTCAATGATATGTCCCATAAATAAAACTGTTCTTTTTTTTCTTCTGGATAAAAATTATCACAGCAACACAATACAATCAGTATCTATATAAAAGACGCATTTCTCCGTTTGTATATGTCGAGAAGCACTAATTCAATTTCAATATGGTTTTGGATAGCATGTTGATAATTTTGGTAAGCGAGTTTTCCATATTTGATTACTCTATTTTAAAAGGCAATACCCGGCTAATGGCGAATATAATTAAAGATTTTTAAATTTGAAAATATCGACTTGCAAGAGCCTTGCAAATTTCACTGCTAGCTTTTCAAGCTTTTCGACATGAAATTAGTTCATTAGTTTTAATCACATCTTACTGCCTTTTTATCCTACGATTTACATTACGTTACATACTTCTTCAATACAAACAAAAACAAGCGTTTATTTACAAAAGTAAAAATAAATGTTGCAATTAAGTCACTTTTAAACTATTACCAAACTTAAAACAAATTATAACATTTAAAAAACTACACCTCCGCTCGCGTCAACATTTTCAACACAACTAAACATAAATATGTTTACATATTGCAGATATTTTAACGTATGTTTATACAAGCAGAATTCAGATGACAGGTATGAAACAAATAACAGGTGCGGATTTTAACTTAACGAATATAACACACGCAGAATTCAAATAACAGGTAAGAATAAGATAATAAGTATGTATTTTACCTTTACAATTGAATTTTAACTTAACGAATATAACACAGTTACAATTCAGATAACAGGTATGAATCAAATAACAAGTATGGATTTTACCTTTGCAATTAGATTTTAATTTATCGAATATTACACACGCAGAATTCAAATAACGAATATGAATGAGAAGACATGTATAGATTTTATCTTCACGATCTGATTTTAACTTATCGAATATAACGCACGTAGAATTCAAGTAACAGATATGAATAAGGTAACAGGTATGTAATTTATCTTTGAAATTAAATTTTAACTTAACCAACATAACACACTTAAAAATCAAATAACTGATATGAACCAGATAAAAAGTATGGATTTTAACATTGTATTAATGGATAGAACAGATTATGATCAACCTATAAAGCTCGATGTCATTCGGTGAAGTTCAGTCAATATGAAACGATCGGCAATTCGAAAAAAAATATGTTGTCCCTCGCTCTTTCTTTACTCAGTGAGTAACGACCATTGAGACTGTTACCGACGTGGCCGAGCGTAACATTCTATAATAACATGATCTCTATAAATCATAATAACGTAATGTAATCCTTCCATTCGATATTATGTTATCCATCCCTATTACGTTATAATTTTGTCATCCCTATACTTTGCTATCATGTGTTTACAAAATATTCACATCCCTACGAGCGTGCAATTGTAACTCAAATGCCATGATTACCTAACAAGTATACTAATATTTTTTTTCAGAGATATGTTGGATGAATGATTTTTTTTATATCCGAAAAAACCCCAAATTTTGAGACAAAAAATACGCAAGCATGCGGTGAGAAAGAAAAGTTTTATTTAAAGACCATTCGGGATTTCTGTTCAAGTAACTCGAAGAGTTAGTTTGAATGTAGCGTGTCTTGCATATAAAAGTTGGATTTCTTTAAGCGCTCTCAGGTAAGTTACTTGCTTGAAATATACTTTCCGGAAATGTCTTCTCTTAGCTTGTTCAGATAAATTCGGTATTTTTAGTGAAACGGCTCGGAATAGTTTATATAACTTTAGAGTGTGCGTGACTGGGAGAATGATTATTTTCCTCCAGCTTCCATTTTAGAAACTCAGATCGTAGTTATCGTAGTCGTATGTAGTGACATAGAAATTTTCTTACAAGGTAACTCTACTTTTGAGTCAGTATCTCTTGATATATATAGGTCATACATAGAAAAGTGTAGAGACTAAAAAGATGGCCTAATAGTCACTGATATTTGAACTAGATAACCGATATATGGCGTCAAGTGTTTGGTCAGAATCCGGCCTGATGCCTTTAGATATTCCAAATATAATTGAATATCATCTTTCTCAACATAATAATGTTTCTCTGAAAATTAAATGAGAGTAGTTTCAACTCACGTATTTCTTTTTATCGTTTCTAGTTTGATTATTTAGGATAAAATAATATGTAACGCATTCACTGAGGGAGTATGACGGGTATATTTATATTTTGACGCTTTCTGAGGGTCAAAATATAAGACAACGCTTCTAGGAACGGAGAGACACTCTATGTATATTTATCATTATTAGAATAATATTATTATTAGAATAATATTTTCAAAGATATTTAACCGGTGAAATCAAGAAAGAATTGAAATTGTTTGATATATTTGTTACCCAACCTATTGTTTATTTTCAAATTAATTCTCCGATCTCTTCTCCTAAAATTGTTAAACTAATTGTTAGACTTAATTTTTTCTGAACAAGAGCTTACTGATCAGTACACTGAACTGCATTCTTCAATTAACTAGTATTATTAATTGATTAGATACATTTGAACTACACGATAACTTCATCCATATGAAATTGATGCAATTATATACTACACAAAAATTCATATAATTTCAGAAGCCGATATTATTAAAGATGTTTAAAATTTGTTATTCTTTGAATATCGAAAAATAAATATGAATAGCTCTAATTATTGTTTCATCATGAAAATTGGCAGTTGTATGTAGTGCTAATGACAATACAGTAAAATGGTACTATTGGACTGATTCAATGAAATAGAACCGGAAGTTAGACAGACATTGAACCCGATAACGGAATAACGTATCTTAATCGTGTTTGGGCTTCAATTTTTTGTATCATCATGAAACTTGACAGTTGTATGTAGTTCTGACGACAATACAATAAAATAGTACCATCGGACTGATTCAAATAAATAGAACCTGATGTTAGATATTGAATTCGATAATGGAACGACGTATCCTAACAGTATTTCCGCTTCTAATTATTGTATCAGCATGAAACTTGCAATTGTATGTAGTTCTGATGACAACACAATAAAATCCTCGGACCGATTCAGTGAAGTAGAACTGAAAGTCAGATCAAAGAATTGGGTTGGTTCCAGCTTACTGGAACGACGCTTTGCAATACTGATGCATTAGCAGAGATGGAGAGGATGCACGCTCAGTCGCCCACAGACTCAAGAAGATGAACCTCAACCTAATCAACCTTCTACTGCTCTGCGATACGATTTCGTCATTAAAAAAAATATAAAGTAAAATTCAACTTCATATATTAGAAAAATATACGAATTTCCGAACACTCACTTTAACGTTGAATTATTTTCATTAATGACACATTCATAACCTTTATTGTTAACCCACGTCATTTTATAGGGATGCGTCTATCTTCATAATCAATCGTCACTGGCAATCCAGCTTCATGTAACTTAATTACATATGTGACTTACGGTAGGGCAAAACTTCAAAATTATTACTTACAAAATATTCGTGTCACACTCGAACGAGCAGTTTTTATGAATATTTTTAAATTATTAATTCTAATTATTAAAGATCTATTGCTAATTAAGAAAAAAAACTCTTGCTGTAAAATTTCATAGATGTACATTGAATTCAATAGTTTTTTACTAATGTTTTTTATAGTTTGTTTATTAATGTTTCTTATAAATATCTTGTCCAAGAATTCTCGTAAATATTATTACATATATAAGATTACAAATCAAGTTATGACTCCATTTAAATGGTCACCCCCTAAAAACATATCAAAAAAAGCTACAAAGCCATTATTTGAACAACTATTTTCGTCCGACAACAAAAATTCGAGCACCCAATTCGTCCAACAACAACTAATATGTCAGTGCGACCTTCATCCATCATACATCATACAGAAAATTGTCTCCAAATTGATCATACTAAGACCAGGTCACACTTACGGTAAATATTTTTATTGTTTGTTTCAAAACTATGTGTGTTAGTTTTATCCGGCTCAAACATCTTTAGTAGGATGTATAAAGAACACGTGTTAAATCTTTTCTCCAGTAAGCAACCGAGTCTTGGCGAGTAAAGAATAAATTAAAAATAGAAAATTCGCGAACAAACATTAGCATGCCCTTGTTTCGTGTGTTGAGTTTAGGGTGAAAACGAACGAAACAATACGCAATATATACACAAAAAAAGGTTAAAACATTCAAAGAAGAAATTTTAATCTCTCAAATAATTTTTATCCAAGGCGACCTCTTGGATTAAATCTAGAAAAATTAGAAAACCTTACTGAAACCAATGCCAGATTAAATTTACTTTATAAGGCAAATCCTCCATCTTCTTATGTTTCAATAGAACAACTTCATGTTTTGGGGAAGAAGTGAAAACATTTTGTACAGTCTAAAATAAAATAAATTTGTGAACTGAAATAGTAAGTAAATTAGTTACCTACATAATATATACCATGTGTACATATTACATGTTCCTTCGTAGCTTTTCGCATTAAAGTGATTTCATGAAGCAAGAGTACTGCATATACGCTTTGTAAAATGTTCATATTTTCTTTGTTCTTCACTCGCTGACAACCAGTTAGTAACTGAACAGAAGGTTGAATGTTGCGCTCTTTATATGTCTTACCAAAGTACTATAATTTAACAATATAATAGGTACAAATTCTAAAATATTTGCTTTATTTTTACGTGTCATGCATATATCATATTTTAAATCACAGAGATTCTAATACTGTTACTAATAAAAATGCTTAAATCTACTTATACTACTCTTATTCTCAGAATACTTATACCGTTTATAAGGCTGATTTAACGAATGTATTAATTGCTATTAATAAAGTGAGTGAAACTATAAAACAATTATTCCGAAGTTATTTCAAAAATTCAACGTAGCATCGACGTGTTTTATAGACATCACATAAAAATATTATTCAATAAGTAATTTGTATTCACAATCATAGCCATATCTATGATTGTGAATACAAATTACATCTGTCACACAAGATGGCGTTTTTAAAACAACGTCTAAATTTATGGTATTCTTTTCTTGTGTCTGAATTTTTTGTCTTTGCTTTTTATTTGAATTATAGATAGAGATTGAAGTGTTTTTGTTGTAAAAAAGAGTATGTCCTACATTTTCAAACGTTATCAGGATAGCATGCATAAACAAAGTTAATTTAAAATTTTAGTTAATAAATTTTGAAAAAATGTCACAATTTACCCTGACATAATTTTAATCAACATCAAGGGTGCACATTTTTTTATTATTCTAACAATAAATGTATTTTATGTATTACTTGAAAATTTGTCTTCTAATGTATTTATTATTAATATTGTTCTTATTGCAGCTGCAGGCAATAAATTAAATATTAATTAACGTCAATTGTTTTAATTGCACGAATTGCGTAATATGTAGCACTTTTTTTTAATCAATTGTAAACACAATCGAATTTCGAAAACTGGCATGCTGTTAGACGTTGTTATCGAAATGTCATGTTTTTTTAGGTTATACCAAAGTTAAATTTAGGTCGGTCGGACATTCTCTAAAATGTTGATTCATATGTATTAACACGTTTTAGTTATATGTATGAAACGTTTCCAGTGCATTCATCATTTTCATCTTCATTCTCGTTTATTTTTGATAACGATGTGAAATAAATAGAAATAAATTTATTAGTCCTAATTCTTGCGAGCAAAGCATTTTTCGTACGTGTTTCATTATATAAATAATGGAGAAGACATTGTTTAGTAAATATTTGTTCATTTACGTAAAAGTAATAATAGTTTAGTGTAGCAGCGCCCTTCATGATTTTAACTTCGGATCGAAGTCGAGCGCAAAAAAACGGCAAAAAGAAGCTCGAGCGACCGTGAGTCGCAAAAAATCGTTATCCATTAGGGTCGAAATAAAGCTTCTGTGACTCCGCAGATACGTGATGTCGCATTTTTGTGACACGCACGAATGAGGGCGTGACATTACTTTTTTGATAACGATGCATTTACGCTAGCGTTTTGGAATTGAATTTATTCTAACAAAGATGGGGAAGCTGACATGTTTCGGTATAAATATTTGAAAAGCAATTTGAAAGAGTATTTCATATAGATTTTTAGGTTCCCCTTATAAAGCACAGAACCTTTTGTATTATCGTCTTATCTATCCGCCTATCGCGCTATCTTTGCTATATGCATAAAATTTATTTGTAATTTCATATTTTACGACATGAAATTATTTTTTTTTTCTAAATTACTATCAAATGAAGTAATTTATTTGACAGTGGAGAAAATATTTACCAACATTCAAAAATAGCAATTAGTACATAGCAAAGTATTAAAAAAATAATTAACCGCTTTCCCTGTGTTTATAAAGTAGAAGTAAACAAATAAAATTTGACAATTTTTTTCAAATAAAATAAGGTTCTCTTTCACTTTTAATCTCATAACGCGTAATATTAAACTTCAAACTGACGTTGCCTCTCCCCCACCAAGATTAAAGAGGGGGTCTTTAATCTTTCTCTTTCAACCATGGGCTTGAAAAATAAAAATAATGTTAATGCCAGCATTTAGTTAGACATTTTAAATTTATATTTACTATTATCGGTATAATATTATCTCCATTAACTTTCATCAATAATTTGAATACATATGAAGGATTATACTATTTTCTGCGTTTTTGGCAGGCACCTGTCTTTTTTTTATTTTGTTATTTATTATGTATACTTTAATCGTATATTCATCTATTATATAAGGAAAAGAGATTTTAGTAATTTAAAATAACAATGAAAGTAATTCCAATACGGTTTAATTAAAATCATCGCAGGCTAGATAGGAACGGAAAAGCTTTATCTAGTCGAATTGAAAATGTAGATACTATAATTTTCATATAGGTAAATATTGTTATGTCAAATTCTTTTTGTATGTTTTCATTATTTTTGCAATTAGACAAAATATGATATTCCGTTCATATCTAGTTTCTATAGCTACCATCATAAAATTACAAAAAATATTTTTTGGAATTTAAGTGAAAATGTTTTTGAAAACTTGCTCTTACATTATTCCCATCCCCAAGATATGGAAAACGACTAAATGTCATCGTCGTGGTGTATTAGAGTGATCACAAGGCCTTGTGATCACGGGTTTTGATAGCACGTGGCACCGCGGAGATGTGGGATTCCCGGCCGCTCGTCGAGCGGGGCTGGACTGGTATTCTAGTTGACTGTAAGATATTGCTCTCGTAGCAATAAATCTGCCATATGTACCAAGTGTATACATTAAAGAACATGAATAAATAATAAATAAATAGTATATAAAATTGTTATCACAATTTTTTTTTAAATTTGCCGATTAAAATGTTTTATCACTATGAAAATTTCCAAGTTTCTTTGTAAAACGATATCTATGAAAAACAACTATGAGAGATAGACAGGCGGACAGACATGTGAATGTCATAAAGAATCCGTTTTTTTTCTTTTGAATTACGGACACCTAAATAAGTATGAAAGAATAAAAAAATACAAAAAGATTTTGATGTAACAATATTTACCTATATGAAAATTATAAGTTATGAGATACTTAATTAATTGTTTTTTTGTTCTACTACCATAAATGATATATAACATTTTGAACCTAATATTCGAAAGAATCTATCATGTACAGATTTAAAGTTATGAAATATAAAGTAAAATTAGGAAAAATAAGTTTTTTTTGCTTAAGCTTATTTTATTTGACTATCGAACGTATTAAAAATAGTATTTACCTCGTGAATTATAAATGTGAATTGAAATTGTTTTATTTATCATGTCATCACTAACATGGATTTCTTAGCGCAATAAGTATCTTATGGTACCTAAAATAATTACATATAGTTTCCTCACGACTTCGGCTTAGGCTTCTAAAAATCCCGTTTTTTTCTATATATATAAATATATATATATATATATATATATATATATATATATATATATGTGTATATGTATGTATATATATATATATATATATATATATACTACTTAAAATTATAAAAAAAATATTTTGAGTTCTTTTAGACTAGCTTTTTTGAATGCCTTTATTTTTAAAAGGAATTTTTTCCTTAATTCAGTAGACGATTATGTCTATTGCAAATTAAATTTTCTATTATTAAGGGAAAAAATTCGCGTAAATAATTTGCACCCCAAAATTGATATAAACATTTTGAAATGTTGGGTTAATATGCTTTAATTAAACTTAAAAAAAAATTCATATTTCCACAGCAAGCGATCTAAGAAAAACGGCTGTAATAGATAAATACATAAGGGATCTAATAAGGGTTCCGTTTTCCCTTTTGTGATAAACAACTCTATAAACTAAAAGTAAGTTCATATCGTCATCTGCGTTCTATCTATCTTGAAAACTTTGTTTCATAATAAATAGTCCTTGATGAAATCACTGCCGTTGCTCTATACTAACTTTAAAAAACTTCCCACAAATAAACTAAAGTAATGTAAAAATCAATTTTCAAAAATATTTCGCAACCTGTTTCATGACAGCTATCTTCCAGTTTTATAACTAGGGTTCGTATTGCTTATTGCTTAAAAATTTTGTAGTATTTTGTGTGACCACAAAAATTCTAATCTGAGGGCGAAAAAATATAAATTATATTAGCTGGCTAGAAACTTTCTTAAGTCTTTGTAAAATTGTTCATTAACCGTAATTTTATAATAAAAATCATAGATGATATCAATATTTTTATTGTCATTTGTATTTGGGCATTCCATAATAATGTAATACAAGTTTAAATTTCATAACTACTGTTGAGTAGTACAATTTGAAAACTTACGAATTCGAGATCGACTTTAAAATATAGATTCCTTCTTTCAGATTATCAAAATTGTTGATTATCACAATTAATGTGTTCCTTAATGTTGCTTTACTTGACCTGAGTCTTAAAACGGCGAAAGATGGACTCAATAAAAGTAGAAAGCTGAAGCAAGCACAAGCACTTAGCAACTTATAAGTTCTCCTCGAACAACTTTAAGCAGAGTGGAGCCTGTCAGAACTCGCCCCACTCAACTGTCATTTGGACGTCGAATCGAATCAAAGTCTTATCAGAGTTGCTTGAGACTACAAATTAAATATTAAGCATAATAAATGGACCAATTATTATAAAGTCCAAATAATTTAATGCTTATAAATTCAAGTCGATATTGTCACCGCTGTATGACTGTGGACTATCCATTAAGCTTTTACTCTTAAAATGTAATAAGGTTGCCGTATGAAATACGTCAAACAATACAATCGCTTTATTGTAGTGCCCTTTCAAAAATCATTAACTAACTTGAATAAGTTACATGAAGAATAGACGTTTAAAAAATTCTTTAATAAAAATTTTCAAAATGAAATGAATGAAGAAGAAATTATTTTAACATATTTTCATACGTGTACTGCGATTGCTGATGTACTCAAAAATACTGTCAAATACCCAAGAAAATAGACTAATAAAACAATACCATTATGAAGTGGAAGACATGCTTTGTCATTATGAAATATAAGAACGTAATTTTTAATAGACGCGGAATAAGCAAATAACAGAAATACCAAAGAAAGGCAGATACCCTTTCCCTAACAATGGAATTATTGGTAACAATTTTTGCCCACGACTTCATTCGGGTTGATAACTGAAATCGATTAATGAATTTTTTATTATTTTTTGCATTCACAATTAAATGAAACTACGTGATGTAATATTATTTCTACTTTCTTTAATTTCTTTACCAAGACCTTGATTTCGTTGTATTACATCTTCAGGTGGACTATCAGCAAAGATCTTTGCTAATATCCCACCTGAAGATGTTGAAATACAACGAAACCTAGGTCGTGGTAAAGAAATTAAAGAAAGTAGAAATAATACTACATCACGTAGTTTCATTTAATTGTGAATAATGAATTTCTACAAAATTAACGCCAAATATATTAAATTTTTTGCATTTTTAGGGTTCCATAGCGTAATGGAAAAAAAGGAACCTTTATAATTTCTGGCTGGCTGTCCGTCTCTCTGTTCGTTTGTCACAGTCATTTTACTTGGATACTATTGACACTATACATGTGAAATTTGGGTGGTAGGTTTTTTCAATGAACCATATAGACAATGAAATAGTGAAATTATGAAAAAAGTATTAAGACTGACACTCAATATATGTAACTGGGGGATGAAAAAAATCCAGTGCATATAAGTGTGGGTATAGTTTAAAAATTTATATAAAAATTTCAAAATAACTGTTTTATTTAGGTCAATATTCGGTGAGATATGCGCTTCTAATGTGTCCCCCTCTTTAATTTTTTAACTAACGTGTGTAAAATTCTGAACAAAAAATAAGGTAGTATAAAATAAACTTTAATAAATAAACGAAACGTGATTTGAATAATAGTGTTTAGATTTTATGATATGGAATATTTTCGGTATCGACCGCTGCAATAACTTTACTTTTTACAATTTAGACATACAAACTTAAAAGTTTAATTTGTTTAGTGCTTCGTGCCCGTATCCTTCGTGCGCATGTCCAACTCCTACTTGGCCGGTTTTTCAATTTACTTTGTTTTTTTAAATGTTTTTTTTAATTAATATTGTTTATATTCATGTATTACGTTTTTAATACAGTTTTTATTTTGCAGGACTAAATTATGCTGGTTTTTTATAGTCCCACCCAATCGTTATGTTAGGTTAGATTAGGTTAGGACAACATACAGTTCATAAGAAAAGCACTTTAACCATAAATAGACAAAACTTTGTCCCTGAGATTTATTTATTGCGAGATCAAATTAAATTTCACCGGAAATTCTTTTTTAAAAGAGTTATTTTTTAACACTTGATCTTCTCCCTTAAAACTACCCCTAAATTTAAAATAACAGTTTCATATTTTATCTCTTCCTTCAAAGTAGCTTTTAAAAATGTCTACGCAAACTTCAACTTACTATACCGCATAATTCAGGAATCACCTGCGAAATATTGGCTTTTCCTCCGACTTTATTCATTTTAGTCCCTTTAAAAAATATTGTTCAATTCAAAAAAATTATTGCTTTGTTTCAACATTCGTAATTGTTTAACTACTTTATATTCAGCCATTTTCGGTATGTTGTTTAAACAAAAGAAATATTAGAGCCAAATTACAACTTCTGTAATGCAGTTTTTGAAATAGATCTGGTAACAAAATGAGTGCAGAAATGTTGATTGTTGTTTTTCAATGACAAATAATTTAAAAACACAATTTGTGGAGTACCTCAATATATAATTTTAACACATTCTTATATTTACGTTAATTACGAGTCCCTTTCTTATATAGTTTAAAAATTAAAAGACTCCGATAGGCAGATGGATGTACGGACGATGTTACAGCAAAATAGATTTCCGTTTGGATATTTCGAATAGGAAATCCCAGAAACAGTCGAATGTGTATATTTCACATCAACCTTTTACGATTTTTTAAATTATTAGTAAAATGACTTTAACATTAAACCTTAAAATTACTCGCCATCTCAAGAGTACATATTTGTATTTGTGGAGGACTCAGGTAAATATACCGTCCCCCATAAATATACCGTCGTTTTTAGTTATAACGATGACTAAGGGACATTTAAAATTACAATATACAATATAAAATACCAATATGCTATATCCACATGTCGTAATATACGTATATGGGAATCTGTGACACAAAATAATATTCAATTTACATCCACAATGTATTTATTATATAACGTTTATTTGTAACTGATCTGTATTACTAACTCCCTGCCCTAACCTACCTACCCACCAGCAATCAACAAAACAAAATTGTTAACTTTTGTCAGTCAACAAACAAACACGTGTTGACTATTTGTGAATGTAAACAAAAGATAACATCCTGAACTTTTGTGTTGGTCCCGTTTAAATTTCAAAAGGTCATTATACCTGCTTACGATCTGCTTCTAGGAATTCGTTATAAAAAGCTTCCTAAATTTCGTTTTTATAATAAAAATTGGTGCTACATAAAAAGTAAGTTAGTCAAATTTTCTAGGAAACTATATTCTAAATTCAAAGGACACGTTGCTATTACCAGAAAGTCTTTATAACTAAAGGCGTTATAAATGAAATCAATTTTATATCTAAATTTTTGTAATTTCTTCTAAAAATAAAATTATTTAGGAATATAGGAAAATATTGTTATTAGGATTAATAAAACAAAAATTAGAATTATATCATCCAAACAAAAAACATCTAATTATCATCTTCAACATTCATTACCTATTTCTATAACAAAAAATAAGATTAAAACGTCGACTTCAAAACCTATTGAATTTACTTTGTTCTTACACATACATTCTAAGTTATGAAAAAAAAAATAAAATTGTAGATATCTTCAAGCTGCGCCTGTCACGTTATTCGCTTGAAATTCACCGGCGAATTTTGTTTAGAACAAGAGTCATACGTAAAATATTGACAATGGATGAAAGACGGATGAATAAATACTGACAATATAGATTTGTTTAAAAATCAACACATAGAATTTATAAAAAATCAACAAAAAGTGTATATTTATTTTGATAATGTTATAAGTCAAAAACCAAGTTAAAAACTACTACTAAAGAAAAAGTCGATCGGTTGGTGGGAATTGTACCCACGGCTTCGATGTAACGACCAATGCGCTAGCCATATCCAGCCCTCAATGGCTATGACAGCTCTCACTGGATCAACCATCACGATTGATCCAGTGAGGGCTGTTGTTTTTTTTTCACGCCAGTTGGCGACACTAGCGAATAAGGCCCTATCAAGTGTGAAAACTTATTGTTATTATTTTGTTGAATCAGGTTAATAAGGTTTTAAAAAGCTATATTGAAAAATTGGAATTGGAAGTTCTGTGCGTTTTGTTCTGAAAATAAAGGAGGACATATGTTTCCGAAAGGTAAAACTCGCTTAAAACAGTGGTTGTTAAGAACAGTTTACTCCTTCAAAACAATGTTTTGATCAAAACAATGCCTCGTTTGATGCTCAATTAAACGCATTTCTTCTGGAGATACCTGTAATGTAAAAATATATTAATTTTGTAGGTACACCATGGCAAGTTCACTATTGTTTCTTATTCCTGTTGAACATAAGAGGATATCCATATTATATTCTATATAAAATAGTGGAGTATAGAAACTCACGGTTAGTCTATTTACGATATATTGGTAAAGGATAGGTAATTTCAGATAGTCACGGTCATTACACATTCCGTTAAGAGAAGCTACTTGATAAATACCACTAATATCAAAGCGTGTTTTCTCTAATTTTATTACTGTATTCCTTAGAAACTTAACTTTATTACACTATTCCTTAGAAACTTAACTTTATTACACTATTCCTTAGAAACTTAACTTTATTACACTATTCCTTAGAAACTTAACTTTATTACACTATTTCTTAGAAACTTAACTTTATTACACTATTCCTTAGAAACTTAACTTTATTACACTATTCCTTAGAAACTTAACTTTATAACACTATTCCTTAGAAACTTAACTTTATTACAATATTCCTTAGAAACTTAACTTTATTACACTATTCCTTAGAAACTTAACTTTATTACACTATTCCTTAGAAACTTAACTTTATTACACTATTCCTTAGAAACTTAACTCTTAACTTCATTACACTATTCCTTAGAAACTTAATTTTATTACACCATTCCTTAGAAAATAGTTCCATTGTACAGTGTTGCGAGTATTGACAGGACGCGGATCAAAACACAAGTTTCTATATTTTTGTTTTGTGATATTAAATTGTAGGATCTCAAATGTAAGATTTTCAGCTTTCTTAGGAAACGAATTCAGTTTCCTCTTTTTCGGCTCATTCCATTTGTGTTTGTTTTCTGTAGGTGTCTTTTTGACAAGCCCTTTAGAATGCTCTTTAAATCTTAAAATTGTATAACGTATACAAGCTATATGCTTACATACAGCCTTTGGCCCTTTACCAGCAGTACACTCGCACTTGGACTGGACAATTCTTCCATTTGCTTCCATGAAAATACTCGTAAAATGTGACAATGCTTTCGTGTTTTCAGAGTGCATTGTCCTCTATAAAAGATCATATTATTTTGTGTCTTTGTTACCAAAGCCACCAAATATTCATTAGTCATCATGTTATAGCCCTTTCCATGAACTGCAGCATACTCAGTAATTCCCACATTGTCTTTGTAAAACTCTAAAAAATAGGTGTCAACATTCACTATATCCAAGTTAAGTGATACATTTTTCGACGTAATACTACTGTACAAACTTTCTGGAGCCCATTCGTCTATGTACACCAAATCGTCTTATATGTTTCCAATAAACTTATTATTCCTATCATAAACTTGAAGTCTGCGAACAGAATAACATAGCTCGAAATTCGATAAAGAATGTATATTTTTGACGAATGAAAACGTTGTAGTAAATTCATAGGAATTAACCACTGAATTAGATATTGTTTAAGCCCGGTTAATTTTGCACCTGTTTTTCTTAACTCTTCTTTTATAGCAACAACATTCATCGCCCCGTACTGTATGTTTCCCATAATTACTCAGAAATTGAACAATGCTCACAACAATTAATCAGTTATTAAAAATTCGGGCTAAAAAGCAAACAAGCAGCCAACGTTCATTGACTTTTAGACCTTACTCTACTCTAAAGCCTCTAGCGCCGAGTCCAATCGTGATAGGTCTCATTGAACTATCAAAATTATTATGACTATTATTATTATTATTATAACCACTATTATTTTTACTAAAAACGTTAATAGTTGACTAAAAACGTTAATAGTTGACCAAAAACGTTAATAGTTGACCATACCGTAATTATATGTGAGCATAAAGTTCATCAGAATAATTTACTTTCATTAATTCATAATTTACATTCATCAGAATAATTTACTAAAAACGTTAATAGTTGACCATATCGTAATTATCTGTGAGCATAAAGTTCACTAAAAACGCTAATAGAAGACGTTGGCAGCACCAGTAGCGTAATATCCATTAATGTTTTTTTCACTAGTAATATGCAGAGAAAAAATATCCTACAGAGGTTTTAATTATGATAATGAAAGGAATTATTGCAAAAAGAGTTTACTTCATTAACTGAATCCTCATTCTCATCAGCAGTGATCATTACTGGTGTTTGGAATTGCAATTGACATATTGTTCGAGCTTATTAGTTTTATATTTTTTACCATTAGTTTTATATTTTTTCCCACACTAATTACATCAGACATTTCTTGTGGCAATTTTCTCAAAATACAACAATTACGAATTTACGGCAGACGCCATATTATAACACTTAAGTATTTTAATAAAAAGAATAGGTAATTTTAACAAAATTAACCTTAGCATCAACTAACATAATCTTTCTTCTCAACTTCGGTATTGTACAATGGATACAGTGTTTACCACATACGACGAAAATACATTCTGTTTCGATGTGAAAACTATACAAAATACACCATTTTTGGTATACAGATACGTTTGAAAAGAAATGTAAATAAGACGAAAAGAGAAATATATATATATATATTATATATATATATATATATATATATATATATATATATATATATATATATATAAAAATAATTAATTTAAAGGGAAAAAAAGACTCGTGTAGTTGAAATAATTTACGATAATACAGTTCAAATATTAAAAATATCCTATTTTGGAAAAGGTCGAAAAAAAAATTTTACTATCAAAATATTGATATATCTTTCAAAAAATATCGGCTAGTTATATCGATATTTTTAAAATTATGATACCAATATCAATAAATGATACCAATTCCTCTTTAAAATCGTCAACTAGTTTAGTAGTTTTTTGTATGAACCTAAAAACTGCTCAATTTAAAAGTGGAATAACGTATCAATTTGTAATATTGTGTAAACTCTCTAACGGAACTCAAACGACCCATTGTTTTCTTTCATTATGAAGATTTTTTGTTTTATGGAGATTCGAATAAAGGCGATATAAGGGTACAAATATATTTTTATTTTTATAATTACGTATACATCAATTTAAAAAATCTCTATTATTCTGTGTAATCCGTTGTTTTGGCTTGACATTTTAAAGACACAAATTTTTTTCATTGTTATTCCAAATGGAAGTAACAGTAGATGAACTAAACCCAAAACGCCTTCTAATATCACTTTTTTCATCTTTTTCTATAGCATTAATCAAAGAAATCATTCCGTCATCCCACAATTTTTTTCCTCTGATAGCCATGTTTAGAATTCAAGAGTCAATTTACGATTGATAGTACGAAAATGTGTTTGGTATTTCAGCCTCAATTTGTTACACTGCATTCTTACTCATTATGATAATGATAGCAAGCAACGAAAGATAACAATATAGCCATTTTTGTTAGAAAATGGAACCGATAATAAGTGTACATCGCATGTTGATGTTTAAACAAAAAAAACCCTATTTCAATCTTTAAGTTTTTCTAAACAAATACGTACTATTTCGTTATAGAGGATGAAATTTACGTCTCAGAGAGTGTTTTAATGTATAGATAATAACATAAAACAATCAATATCGAGCCATATCTATGCTGTAGAGAGTTTTTTGTTATGAAGAGTTTACACTCTGTTCAATGAAGTAGCACAAAACATCGATAGATTGTACCTGGGTCTTCCAGTAAAAATAAGGAAACAACCAAGAATGGAAAAAACTCATTAAAGCAAGTCAAGTTTTTCAAGAATCTTCAAGGTGTAATTTTGGGAGAATGGGTTCCAAAAGGTGCAATAGTTATTCAGCATTATTGCAAGAAAGTAAAAAACGGAGAAAAAGTACTAAACGGAGTAAATTACTATACTTGAACATTCTCCACATTCACCCCATTTGGTACCGTGTTACTTTTCTCTTCTAAAAATTAATTCAGTACTTAATGAAATACGTTTTGGGATAGTTGATAATGTAAAAAAGAAAACAGCAGATGTTTTGGAATAGCTGTCGGAAATTTATATCCTCCAAGCTTTTGATCAGCATAAAACAAGTCTACATCAGTGTATTAGCGCAAATGGGAGTATATTGAAAGGAATAGGTAATGTATCAATCTTGTTATTTAATAGACACCTAGCATATCTTGAAGAAAACAAGACAAATTTGCTTATTACATAAGTAACGAACAAATGAATGTTGAACAATAATATACATTTATTTCTATTTGTCCTTGCAGAAAATTGTCTCGTGTACTATTTCCAATTATTTTATTATCCTCGTGTATATATCTTTGTGCGTTAACTGCGTCGTAAAATAAATATCCTGAATCAAAGACATCCTGAATCAAATGGTCATCCTGAGTCAAATGGTATCCATGGAACTCATTTTAGTATCTTAATTTCAACTAGTATAATATTTTTTTACGTAATTTTTATGTAAGTTTTAAGTTTGCCAGGAGTGATAACTAGTAAATTTGGAGTTTAGTTTTGTTTTACCTTTTTTTCCAATACACGAAAATGATGCAGAACTTGTAATGGCGTTACCAAGAAACCTTTATTGTTAAAGCAAACGGTAAAAGTAAACTTAATCTCGTATTTCTCTCGACTTCATCGTAGATATTGGTATTCAAGTATTTGAGTGTCACATTCTTTTTTGTCCTATTCACTATTTGGTATCAAAGTTGATTAGATTGTAAATTTACATTTTTTTCACTGTCAAAGAGTTCTTTTCCTTATTTTTACAAAATTTACAATCCCTTATTTTTATTATATTACCTTTATATACTGGTAGAAAAAATCTATATCAAGTTATTTAAATTTGAATAAAAAATTATGTATATTAAGCTCCATGCTGATATTTTAGACGTTAAAACGTAAAATTTTTATAACATTGAAACATTATAATAAAATTAACTATACAAATTTCAATTATGTGGGTTGTTTTAGAACATTTTTGATAGGTGGTTTAAACCAATTGTCTCTCGGACTCGCGCTACATTGTTCTTACATTATATAAAGTTACATGCACTTTTAAGTACTAAAAAAGCTAATTTGAGCTCCATTTAATGATCGTGATGGAAGAACCTTTTTCTTTAATTATATAAGTATTTTAACTAAAGTATTCTACAGAGGATTGGATCCTCAATGAGGATTGGAACCTTTGAAATATAGTTAACTACAATAATTATATTACTCAATCATATAAACTACTATAATTATGTTTTACTAATTTATGGTTAAAATATGCAATTTTTGTAATATAAATCAGAAATTTTATATGCTTACTTGTCAGGAATATTAAGAGAGACGCTTACAAAATAGGTTTACGTAGTTGTATGTATCTCTTGAAATCGTTGGTACTATTTAACTGAAATTAATTAGTTGAAAGTTTTAATGAACTGATAGGGTTTAGGGACTTTTTCAGTTTTTTTTTCAAACCCATGTTTGTAAAATTAAATGCAGAGAAGGGACACACCAAATGTCCTATTTCACAAACAGCGTTAAAGAGTAGAGTACTTTCACTTTAAAAAACCTATCCGATGAGGCTGTGCCAGAAATTTTTTTAATATTCATCAATATATTCATTGAGACTTTCCAAAATTGCGTGCATATATATATAAATTGTAGCATCTTTGTGGTTGTGATAGACAAACGAAAGTGACAAAAAGTATCCTTGCGCTGCCCAATTTAAAACTCGCCTTAGCTTCTGCGTTAGAGGGAGATTCATTGCTCCATGTTTATAACAAAAATTGTATGAGTTTTTTTCATCGATCTTCTTCTGAAAATTTATATAGTGCCTCACTCAAACTAAGTATAAACAATTTTTTTTCGTCCCACGGCTCTGTTTCCGTCAGATGCTTAATTTTTGTGAATAAATAATATTGTTTTAAAAGTTTCAAAATAGCAACAGCAAAAAATTGGTCTAAAGCTTTCAAACTGTTCAAAGTGTATACCAATCTCTATAATTCATCTCACGATAAAAGTATAAAAATATTTGTACACGGATAACTGGAAAAACAGAACTTCCTAAACTATATTTCAACCTATATGTCCCTTATACTTTCAAAACCTCCATACATTGTCATTTCATTTTTATAAATGTTTATTAAAGTTGGTCCATTTGAATCTATATTGTCACGTATATAAGAATTTATCATGCGCACATGACCGAACTTCATTTTCAGTACATGATCTTCTATGATATAAAAGCTTCTTTAATGAATATTGCTATTGTGAATTCTATCGAGTTTTTCGAATAAATAGCACTTCACCCTATGTAACCATCGCCACATTTATGAGTGGTCCAAACACTTTACGCCCCATTGTCGGTATGCTCGTTTTTCTTTGTCTTTTTTACCAATAGGTTTATTACAGTGTTCTTTTCATTATTTCGTATAATCTTTTCATACATCAAGGAAATAAATTTATGTTAATTCGAAGGTAAATTTAAGACAAGCAAAGTTTTCTGGTTGTGGAATTCTATTGACTGCTGAAAATACATCGAGAAAAGAACGTCGCAACAAAAAACTACAAGCAAATAAACCATTTTAAATTTGCTCGTCGCCCACAGGATGACGAATTTGCTGTAATTTTCCAGACAATTTTCCTCCCTATCTAACTCCGTCAGCGCTATGTAATTCCGAAAAGCCCCTATTACTGTTACTCACACATCATTTACCCCGCACCCCTGGACCGATGATGATGTGGGTGAAAATAAATACTATCAGTCCCTTTTTCGACGAACGGTCTCTAGAACTATTGCTGAATGGTCATTGTCCTCCTTTTTAAATTGCCTTTTATTTGATGGGCCTCTTAAAAAAATGTTTCGACGAAATTAGCATTTTTACAGATATGACAAACAAAAGTAAAAGTATGAGAGCTATTAATATTCATACGCAATTTAGACAGTTTATTTCTGTAAGAACAATCTCTTCGCGATTCATTTACGATAGCACAATATTATTAAAATTCATCTTTTATTGTAAGCAAATTAAGCAATAACCATTTTGTCACCGAGAAAATCAATTTTTGTGATATTACATACAATTTTTTTATTTATTTACTCTTCCAACATTCATACGTAGTATGAATAAAAAAGTTATTATATTCATACTTGTTCTTCAAATATTAATTTAGTAATTTTAGTCTTAATTACTTACGATTTGTGAAAGTTATTTAACAATATCAGTAAATGGAAGTTCGTTTCTATAGTTTCGTTAATACATTACTTTATATTCTAAAAAATATTTATAAGCCGTTTTAAATGGTACCTTATAGGATACATAAAACTAAAATAAAATTAATTACCTATTGTACTGCCTCCAAAATTACTGTATAAGTTTTGAAGTGTTAACTGCTGCAAAATGTGATAAAAAGTAAAGTAGAAATATTTTTAAGTACTTGAAATAACTTTTATATTCGAATTCGGCAAGTTAAGAGGTAAGTGATTGAAATGATTAAAATTTTGGATGAATTTTATTTTTATCTTGCCAGTATTTAGGCGTATTTTGAAATTTAATTCGCTTCTTGATATTTAACGGTCCTTTTGTCATAAGATCAGAGGTAGCGTCATTAAAATAAAACAGAAAACTTGTGCGTGTCATCTCCGATGCGCGACTGAAGTTTACGCCTTAAGTAAGATTATCTTAGAATGTATAAAATTGGTAAAGGGGGTAATCAAATACATCTCTTATGAAAGTGAAACATTATAAATACTTTTATTCATATTTATTTCATTTCATTAATCCTTTATCAACTGGAATGACATACCTGATATTTATATGTATTGAAAAGCTTTGAAAGCTGTATTATTTATGACATTTTCCCTTTGTAATAATCTCATCCCTCTAATATTAATAAATTTACAATTCGTTTCCATTTACCTATAGCTAGATGATTCCCTTTACCTATAGCTAAAATGTTAAAATGTGCATTAAAATTAGTTTGCACTGGATGGTTCACTTTATCTATAGCCAGAAAGATAACATGTGGATTCATTTAGTTTGGACTAGATAATATGGCTAGTGACTGCTTTAATGCAGGAAGTAATTTAACAAATAATTGCAAAAACATATTGTGTTCTGACAAATTGAGTTCGAGCACAAATGACGACAGAAGCTACATTAAGTAAAAATTAGGTTATTGAAATGCAATGTATGATTCAATTTGCCCATAACTAAAACAAAAACGTGCATCAAATTAGTTTGAACTAGATAATACAATTTCTTTCACAGGGTTTCAATATGAAAATGTCAATACAAGATCTCTTAAAAAATTGTAATGTATATTTATAAACTCTTACTAACAAAGTTGACAGCATAAATGCGACTTTAATAATTAGTAAATAATTTCCATCATATTTGTGTAAGATCTAAAATATAAACATTAACATTTTTTAGCTTTTAAGTATTTTAAACAACGTGCTACACTACCTTTATATATATAACAAAAGGACTGTATGATTTATTATTGAACATTTTGCTGCCCGTTGTGAAATTTAAAAAATATAAAATAAAACACAATACGAGCAGAAAAATTATATAAATAAAAGCAATGCATATAAAAATAGTACAAAAAGTATATGAATAGGGTATATATAGAATAATAATGAAATAAGAAAAAATAATCTTTAAAAATGCAACATGGAATAAAAATGTATAAGTAAAAAAATTAATATATAAAAACGTATTTCATTTATTTTTCAATTCCCTCTCTGCAACTTCAGCACAAGTCTTCGCTTCTCGAGCTTGACCTAATAAAATTTCCTTGCGGATTTCATGGAGCCTGTCTTCTTTTCGTTGTCTCTGCTCCATCGTGACTGATGCAATTTATTTTTAATTCTTTCGTCTGAAGCAACCGACGTTGACTTAAAAGTAAGTCGGATATCCGAACTTTGTTTGTGCGTCTCCTGCGTTTCGGTACATTCATATTCACGTCCAACACGGTTTTCTGCACCTCACCCCTAGGCTGAACAACAGGAACATTTTCCGTTGCTTCGGACGATGTCAGCAAAGTTTCTGCAGCTTCAGCAAAAACTTCACTTCTATTCATCGATTGTTGCTCAGACGGAACTGTCGATAGTAATCTATTTAATTTAATGTCAATTCATGAATATCACAAATTTATACATTTTAAATTTAACCGCATTTTTGCGTATCACTAGAAAGAAAATAAAATAAAAGTCTAATGGAAAGGTAAAAACCTTTCCAATTAATTTTACAATTTGTAATACTTTAGGTGATTAAATTACAATCAACTTTCATTTATTCTTCTTGGCTCTTCAGTATTAAATATAAACTGGAATAAAATTCATTTGAAATAAATCAATCTAAAAACTTTCGGTTACCCGTTACTATATTAACAAGTTTCTAAAGAATAAACTAAACTGCATATAAAAGATTAATCTAACACTTATCGAAATTTGCATTGTTTATTTCGATTGAATTACTGTGCAAAATCGTTTGGTGAGACTTTCACAATTATCCATGGTACTATTAAGGAAATTACGGGGTCAATTTGGATGTCGCTAATCGCGTCCTCCGCCGGTGGCCATCTGCTACTGCCTTTCACTTTGTAACTCTTTTCTCTGCTTGGCTTTTATATTAAGCCAAATTCGGCACGGTTGCCTAAAAAAATTAATAAAATACACTTTTCTTAGCACGTTATTAAAAAAAATATGTTCGTGTAAACAAATAATTTCACTATTTATCAAACAAATTAATTTGACTTAATCTTGGACGAGAGTATAACTATACCATTTCATCGTATACCATTACAGAGATTATTCGTGCTACAAGTTTATAAAAATAATACCAATTTTTATAACCACATAATTCGAATGTCATTTTTATATAGAATTCAATTTGTATACCACATAATCCGATTACATCACGATGTTCTTTCCCAATAATAATGAAAATACAAAATATATTATTTTTAAGTTAGAACCAGTTAAGATAGCTTAACGTTTCGTTCAGTATGTAGGAAATAATATAAACTTTAATAGTTGATCAATTCATTCTGTAATACATTTAATAATACAAGTAACCCTTGAAAATGTAAACAGAAATACTAGTTTCAGACTTTGTTCTTTTTATACTGCTGGTAACTGTAACATGTTTTGTGAGCTTTTCAGTAAATAAATAAACTAATGATATTTTCATTATAAACGTGAATATTTGACAGTACTATATAGGTATGTAGGTATCTCTGAATGTTTTTCATCTTAACGTTTACTTAATCGATGCGTTTATTATCAATTATATCTTTGTAAAAGATAAATACACACAATAATAGCATTTTCTCTGTTTCTGTGTAGTTTCTTTTTCTTATATTAATTTTAATACTTTTGTTAAATGCAATACTTTCAGCCAAAACAAACGACATTTACGATTGTGGGTAAATAATTCGATATGTCAATTAAAGTTGTGCCTGAAATTAGCTCAAATACATTTTTTAATGCTCTGACGCTATGAACTTCTGATTTTACTACTTATAAAACTTCATACCGAGCGCCATATATGAAAATCGATTCGTAAGGAGTATACTTAAAGAACGGTAAATTAAATAAATTCTCATTATAGTAAAATGAAGCCAACCGACGGAAATAATTTAAATACTATGATATTGACATGACAAATATATGATTACGTTACGCGTATAGCATGGCTTTTAGACGGAAATAGAATTGCCACAACATATTGCGATTTTTAATTGTAACTGATTATCCTGTAATTCAGTATACCATTAATAATATTTGAAAATTATTCTATTTTCTTTATAAATACTTTGAACTATTATTATCAGAGGACACATATATATTATGCAATACGGCAAATTTAAAGATTTGTCTGCTCACGGCCTTGGGCTGCGGTCTGAAAGTTCACACATCCTAATTATTCTTAAACATACCCCTGTCAATTACGAAAAATCCTTCACTGTCCAAGCAGCAAAAATTTGGAATCATCGGGATCCTGACATCAGGAAAATCACATTTCTAAATATTTTCAAAGATCGAGTGAAAAAGTCCTGCATCTCCTGAAACTTTTTCCTTTGTGTCCTTGCCCTTTCCTGTCTTTCCCATCCCAAATCATGTCAATATTTTATTCTCTTCTTTAATTTACTTTTGTATTTTTTGTCTAATGTGCTATGCAGTAATTTTCATTGTAAAATCCCTTACAGTCTACCAACTAAATTTCAATACAAATTGTTATGGTTGACTGGAAGATATTGCTCATGTAGCAATAAGTCCGCCATATGTACTATACATAAAAGTCAATAAATAAATAAATAAAATAAATAAATACGGTTATTTATATGCTTAAAAATTAAATTAACATATCTAAATAGTTTACGTAATCTTGAATTTTATGTGGGTCTATTTATGTGTAGAACACCATTATTCTCAGAATATTAATGCTCAACGACATTTTTGTGGAAATTTTATCATATTGTCCCACAGATTAAGTCATATTTACTTTGTTTATTTAAATTCTAATACCACACAAAAATGTTATGTGAAATAACGAAAATAAAACAGCATTCACAATATATATATATATATATATATATATATATATATATATATATATATATATATATATATATATATATATATATACTGAGCTTTAAATGTTACGACGGATTAGCAGGCTTTACCATTTCTAAGAAAATTTGTAACAGACGGTTAAGTTGCGAATAATCTTACAAAACATCATGTTTTTATAATGAAAATAGGTAACCGAAATGTTGGAGACGGAGAGTGTGGAACAGTTCTTTGTCCTGGATTTACATTAACAAAAAGTAATAACTAATTGCACAAAAAGATGCAACATACATCACGAAAATGTTACCTTAATATTATTAATCAAATTTACGTATTTCTCACATTCTATGAAATGCTGTAAATCCAAACCGAAAAGACAAGGGAGAAAGAGCAACGATGCTCACGCTAGATTTGGAATATAAGATGACAGTTTGTCGCATTGGTCAGGGGAATATCGATAAGGTGTAGTCGAGTGGGCTAATATGACCTTCTTACATAACTTTTTATATTGGTATCGAATTGCAACATATATTTTATCCACTAACAAAGCAATGATACAGTTTCTAATCAATATGCAAAAATTGCATGTAGTCAAGTTTGTGTACATGTATGTTTTATAGGAATGAAATCGTCAAAATTGCGATACTTATATTTCTTTCAAAACTATGTAATGAACATAAGGATAAAACCTAAGATTTCTCGTGTTTTCTATATGCACATAAATTTATTAAAATACGATTGGAGGATTCACCTGTAAGTCAGATTGTCTCGTTAAATATGTTTTCCGATTATAATTTACCACTAGTGCGGCTTCCTTTTTTACTTATGTTTATCGCATTGTTTCAAACTATGGTAAAATTGTAATAGAAATGTTTGTGTACATTGAAGATACAATATTTTAGAATAAATATGCTACATAATTTTATAATTTAATTATTTTTATTTTATCTAAGTTCATAAAACACAACCTAGGTCGTATTTAATCTGCAAATATACTGCATCACGTGGTTTCATTTAGTTGTGAATTTTTTTTTAAAAATAACGACATTTTTCTCAGAAACTGTTTGACGTAAAAACTCGAAATTTGACACGGTAATAAAACATTAACTAGCGCTTATGGCCGTAACTGATACTAAAAAAATATTCTTTCGGAAATTTTGAAGAGGACAAATTAAGTTTATTAAGTACGCGAAAAGAACTTTTTTTAGAACGGAGTGTCATTTGATCCTTCCAAATGCAAAAAAATTAGTTACAAAGGTTTCAAAATAATTTTTTTCATAAATTTAGGTATAAAAAATATGGGTTTTATGAATCCATGGTTCCAGGAAAATTGTATTGGTGATTTTAGATGTCATAATTTTTTTAAATATTTCCCATGATTATACGCTTAAGAAAGGTATAGCAGGCAATATCTTTATTTTTTTTTTTTATTTTCAGAGTCGATTTTTTCAGAAACCATGTGATATTGAAAATTGAAAGGTAGCGCAGTACCTAATATATCTTCTCTAAGCAAATATTTTTCAGATATTTTTGACAGCACATTGTTTAAATTATTCGTATAATAATTAAAGATGAGATCAATAAAGGTCTTAAATATTTTTTCTCAACTTATCATTTGAAAAGGTTTGTTATAAGGAACATAAAGATACGATTTTTGCAACTTTTAAATGGACTATTTCAAAAAATATTCTAAAAAATAGGGAAACACATAGTATGCTGCACCCTTATTTTTGAAACTACTGAGACAAAAATCATAAAAAGACAGGGTAGGTAAACTCTGACTTACCTATTACAAGAAAACTATAGCAACTATAACAGTTTAACGGAAATGCTTTGTAAGCTTAAATATTCATATTTTTCGAAAGGTATTTTTTTCTAGTCTGATAATGTAACGTATTTGTTAATCTAAACTAAATAAAAAAAAAATTTAAGGAAAATATGTTAATTTTATAAACAAGTTTTGTGTGTTTTTTGGTTTTTGACACAAAAACAGCTTATCTGACTGATATTGAATTTTATTCATCATATAGCTTATAATGTATAAAAGGGCGTAGAGTGTTTAAACCTTTTAAGAACCTGTGGATTATATAAACAATAACAACGATTAATTGAAGTAAGTTGAAGAACATTTTTGGGTTAAACTTTTAAACCGTTTAAATAATATATTTATCAATGTAAAAGTCTAAAAATCAATTAACCAAGAAATATAACTTGAAATAACTGTATGTGATTATGAAATCTACAAATAATGCCAAGTTATAAGTAATTATTACAGATTTTTCATAATCGTTTATATGTTTAAATATTATGCCATTTCGATGCTTAATTAAAGTGCCGATTAAATAATAATACCGTTGAGAATATTGTTAATAAATTAACCGTAAGTAAGTACTGAAATTGCGATTAAAAAAATGTAGTCGTGGTACACTTTTGCTCGGACAAAATTGGCACGAGAAGTTAAATGAAATAAATCTATATATTAATATGTGAAGTGAAAATTTTGCACACATTTTCAAGCATATTTCACGGACTGAGAAAGTGAGATTTGGCAAAGTTAAGTTTATATGAAGGAGTACAGGAAGCTTAAATTAAAATATAATATGTGTTACAAATACATTAAATTGTATACCACACATACATAAAAGATTCATTGTTTACGTTCATACTGTCAATGTCAAACACATGATAGACTGGATGAGTTCCGAGCTGTTATTTTCTGGTGATTTCAAATATTCCTTTTTTAATAATCTGTGGATTGAATGTCAAGGCAAAAAATCGTTTATTTTATATTTCGTGCAATAGATCTATGTCTTATTTATTAACGAAACGACCTACGCTAATGACGAATTTATACACGCTGCCAACTGACGTAATAGAATAAAATTAAAAAAAAAATATAAATATATATACATATATATATATATATATATATATATATATATATTTTGCTCTTTGACAAAACCCTCAATAAGATTGAAACTTAAAAATTTAATGAATTACGGCGAATTTCGGCCAATAAGTTAATTACTTATTTCTGAAGTATCAATTATTTCTCAAGTGCTTGCTAAAAATATACTTATTACAAAAAGTGAACTAAAGCGAAAAAAAGGAAAAGAAAACACGAAAAAAACGCAATATTTAGATCTACTCGACACCTATTTATGGTTTCGATACCTATGTGTCTTTATTACATAATTCGAAAGATATTTCAAACAATTTCGCAGTGCTGGTTCTACTTATGCTTGATAGGTTATTTTCGTTGCATAATTAGGCAGAAATACTGAATATACAAATTTATCCATTAACTTTACGGAATAGCGTTGTAAAATGTTAGGTAAATCTTTCATAAATTTCATGGATTTCAAAGTTGTCACCAAGATTAATTTTTTCACCATCGATCATGCTTGTCGTTAAGTTCATGTGGAAGACTCGTTAAGTGAGATTTCCTTACATGTGTGGAGAGATTGAAGAATATGTTCCAATTGAAGTGAAGAGAATTCCATTGATCAACACAGGTCAAATATCGACATCAGCAGACGCACCAAGATAAAATGTTTTAACAATTCTTGGAAAAGTAAAATGCATCTCTAGCACTTACGGTGTGTTTCAGAATCGTACCATAATGCTTTGGAAAATGGAATCAATTTCACCTTTTGTGAATAAAATGAAAAGCCTTTTACAAAATCTTAATCGGTAATTAACATTGAAAACGTCTCCATGGAATCATCATCATCACCATCATCATCATCATCATCATCATCATATATATTAATACGCTAAGGTTAAGATGTTACACTCCCTTTTTAGAAAAAACCTCACAACTAATCCACATAAATTATATATCATTTTATAGATAATTGCTTGCTCTACCGGTATCCACAACTAAAAAATTTATTATTGCTATTGTTTTTGCAAATTTATTAATTATTAAAATTATATACACAAAACAGCAATGCTGCCATCTAACGGCTGAACGTCAATATGATTGACGGTCGGTAAAATTTTTGTTTAATTTCAAATCCACTCACGTATAAATAAAGTGGCGCTTTAGCTCAATGCTTTTGATACTTGCGCCTCTATATGTCAATTTTAGTAAAATAGAATAAATAATGCGAAGACTTCGCACGGGTCACGCTAGTCGATTATTAATATTGAAAATATCTCCTTGGAATCAATAATTAAAGTTGGAAACATCATAGATGGCGCTGAATATGTTCGTATTTCTTGAATAAATTTAAAGAAAACAAAATAGATAACTGGTTTTCTTAGCTATTATTAACATTTAGGTTTAGGATTTTTTGTTTTAATTTAGTTTTAAAAAAATATTCATTTCGATTTTAAAACATAGTACTTTGGAGTTCAGACACCAGTTAGATTACAACTTAAAGAATCAAGAAATCTTTTTATCGTGAATTTTGTGGTGAGTCCATGTCATCCGTTTGTCACAACTTTACATTTCCTACGATTTTAACCTTGTATACTTGAAATTTGTAAATAGATGTTTCTCAAGGAGATCACAGTTAATACCTTGCTACTAAAAAAAATGAGACTGAAGAAACGAAGTGAATGAAGTTAACTATTTCAAAAGTATCCATATAAAAGTTGATTAAAAAATATATAAAGTACTCAAAATCTTTTTAAATTTTTTTGTATCAAGTCATCCGTTTGTCACAACTTTACATTTTCTACAATTTTAATCTTGTATACTTGAAATTTGTAAATAGATGTTTATCAAGGAGATCACAGTTAATACCTTGCTACTAAAAAAAATTAAACTGAAGAAACGAAGTGAATGAAGTTAACTATTTTAAAAGTATTCATATAAAAGTTGAATAAGAAATATATAAAGTACTCTAAATCTTTTTAAATTTTTTTTATCGTGTGTGATAGTTATAGAAGGAGTTTTTTATGTGGATTATGAAAATATTCTTTTGCAAAATTTAAAATAGTATTGTTATAAAATATTATAAAAAATGTGCAAAATTAGCTCATACACGTCTTTACCACCTCCTATTTCCCAAATAACTCAACCGAAAATTATTAAAAATAGGGATATCAAAATCTTGCGCAAAGTTTGTAGAAATATTACAGCGATTTTCTTAGATCTTATAATTTTTAATTACGCAACATGTTTTTATATTTTTGAGAGTTATAATTGGTGATATATTTACGTTGTAAAAAATTAACGTCCATAAATAGCTTAATAGAAATTCTATTTAATATTAAATATTTCCAAGTGACTAAACTTTTACTCGTACTTTTCAAGTTTTATTTATTGGTAAATTCATGTAAATACATCATTATTGATCCGTAAAACTCAAAAATAATATCTCTAAAATTGTCAGCACATCACTCGACATAATCTTTTCTACGAGTAAAGGATTTGAAAAATTCACAATAATAGAATTTAGTCGAACCTATCGTCACACATATAATTTTAAGTGACAAGTTTAAGACTTTGTAAAAAATGAAGAAAATATCACCCAAATAAAATATGAGATGCACTTTGTGACACTCAAATACTAAATTTTTACATCATGTCTAAGTGCGACGGAAGAAAAATACGCACACCATGTTAGCTTACGCATTCTCGTTTAACATAACCTTCTTTTTGGTAAGATTAGCAGGTAGTGTTATTAAAGTATATCAGTTAATTCGTTACTTATTATACTCATACTATATATGAAACTTGTTTAAATATTCCCAAAGGATGAACATAAATAGTATCCTAGCTGAAATTAAGTTACTAAAATAAGTTACGAAGGCACGTGTTATTAATCAAGGACACTTATTTTACGACGCAATAAACACGCCAATTTCGATCATAAAATTGTTTTTTCCTTTGACTAGCAATCAAATATAAACAATATTCTGAAGAACATTGCGTGTATCAGAAAATTAATTGGAAAATGGATACTGGAAAATTTGCTGTAAACAAGGATCAGTATGAACTTATATAACGTTCTCATAGTTTACTATTTAATATCTTTAGATCTCTTTCACAGGCAAAATATGTATTTCAGAGACAATTTAAATTAAAATATTTGCTTCTATTTTATTATTTGGTCTATGAAAATTAGCAATTTATGTAGTACTTTAGATTCTGCTAAATATTGATTATCATAAAAAGCAGATTCTATCTTTAATATCGATTGCTTATAATACTATTGGAATATTTTTGAAAATTTGACAACAGGGACTGAAATTTTGACACATGTAAAAATTGCACTAAAATGCCTAATCTTTTCTTTATAAGATATTTATGAACACACTAGTTTGTGAAAAAAAAGCATCACATGCCGCAATTATTAAGTGTTTCACTGTTGATATTCGTCGTGGCAGATAATGCCATTAGAATGGAATACGAGTGAAATTCTGTATGTGCTGTTTCATAACTTAAATTTATCAAGAATTACTGAAAAAAATATACTCCAGAGTAATTTTTATAATGTTAGAAGACCAAAAATAGTCAATTCAAATTATTAAATCGACTTTTGTAGTAATGTTAAAACTTTAGTTTTATATTATTTACCATATAAAAATATTACACAAATTCATAATTTAACATACTTCGTTTCCCGGTTGTACAGAGGCAATCAAGATACTCAATTTAAAATAAAACGTAGTCGCATACTGAACTCTTTAATTCCTTTCTCACGTACTGACTCCATTGCAATATTAATCGAATTTATCACACTTATAAATAATAAAAATATAATATGATATATATATTAGTGGGTAGAGAGGAAACGAGAAGGCGATAGCTTTGTAGAGATGGAAATAAGTGTTATTTTCCCATATCTGTTATAACGAATAATATCTTTGATCAATAATATATTATCATATCTATTAAAATAGGACATGCTATTGAAGAACATAGAATTAAGTTAAATTCAGCAGCTTCTCGAACGAAAAATTCCATAAATAACATTGTTTTCCCTTCTATATATAAATTATTACAGCATTGCACACAATACAATCGCTATCCACATAAGAGATCTGTCCGTTCGTATAGCTCGAGAGGCATTAGTTCAATTTCAATGTGATTTTCGATAGCATGTTGATAATTTTTTTGAGCGGGTTCTAGATACTTAATTAATGTATGTTAAAATACTATATTACACTGTATTATACTTATATTTAATTAATTTATGTTAAAATACTCTACTGTTTCGAATACAGCGGTAAAGGTTTTTTAATTAAAAGGTATCAACCTGTAAGGGCACCGTAAAGTTCACTGGCAATTTTCCATCATTTTCCTTTCAAACATGAAATTAGGTCATTAGTTATAATTCCATTTTACTATTTTTTATTTACTTTACACGATATATTTATTTAGTGCCAAAAATATTAAGGTGTATTTATAAAACCACATATAAATCATGCAATTAAATCACTGTTAAACTATTACCTAAGTTAAAACATATAACATTTAAAAAGAAACTATAACTGCGCTCGCATCAATATTTTCAACACAACGAAACATTAATGGTTACAAGTTGCACTTATGTTATCGATCAATAGAATGCTAAACGCAGAATTCAGGTAGCACTTATGAATTCGACACTAGGTACAGATTTTAACTTTGTATTAATTAAAAGAACCTCTTATGATAATTTTGTAAAATTGATATCGTACGCAGATTTTCGTTCAATAAGAAATAAAAGGCAATTCGAGAAAAAACGTGTTATCTGTCCCTGTCTCTTTACCTGTTAGTAACGGTCATTGAGACTACTATGGACACTGCTTGACAATACCACAATATAATATTTTAACGTATTAGTCGAGCGTAATGTAAATCATAATAATGTAATATTTTCTTTTCAATGTTATGTTATTTATATTTGTTACATTATAATTCATTAATCACTAATCTTGCCATCACCCTGCGAGCCACTGCGAGATTCAACCTAAATGCAATGGTTACCTAATAAGCACACTAATATTTCTTTGAGACATATTCCAAAACAAACAAAAAAAATATGCAGTGCAAAACGAAAAGTTTTATTTTAAGATCATTATACGGGACTTCTGTTCAGGTAACTCGATGAGTTAGTTTGAAAGTAGCGTGTCTCGCATATAAAAGTTGGATTTCTTTAAGCTCTCTCAGGTAAGTTACCTACTTGAAATATACTTTCCCGGAACGTCTTCTCGTAGACTGTTCAGTTAAATTCGGTGCATTCAGGGAAATGACTCGATATAGTTTAAGTGACATTGTAGTGTGCGTGACTGGAAGAATGATTATTTCCTTTAGGCTAAGATTTTAGGAACTCGGTTGTATTTACCTACCTGCACATGTAGAGGAACAGGACTTTTATTTAGAACAAATCATAAGTTCTTTTGGGACAACGTTAATTAAGGTCATTATTTGTTGAAATACTTATACCACAAAACAGTCAAGAATAAAGTTACATAATTAAATTAAACTACGTTATATAGTATTATTTCTACTTTCTTTGAGTTCTTTACCACGACCTAGGTTTCGTTGTATTATAACATCTTCAGGTGGGTTATTAGCAAAGAATTCTTACGTAGTTTTATTTAATTGTGAATAATGAGTTTCTACAAAATTAACGCCAAATATATTCAATAAATTGACAAAAAAGCTAACCTAAAATATTATTAACTGATATAAGGATTAGATAACCAAAAATTGGTATCGCATGTTTGGATATACTTCGGCCAGCCTTGCTTTGAAATTACGAACACAATTAAATAAAATGTTCCTCAATGTAATAATGTTTCTTTAAATATTAAATTAGAAGAATTTGTGACCAATTTATGTATTTCCGATAATTTTCAAGATAATACTGTAAGTATTTTTATCATTATTAGCGTAATCATAATTTTTGTTTTTATTTTAATATTATCAGTGATACCTAACAGATCACATAAAAAAACCTGTGAAATGGTTTAAATCTGCAGCTATGATATTTTTGTCACTCAACTTATCGTTTATTTAAAAATTAATGCTCTGATATTTTGTTTCCTGAAATCGTTAGACGAATTTTAATAAGAAAAACTTACAGATCAGTACACTGAACTATTACTATACTTAACTAATGTTAATTATTAGATTAGATGTACTTGAACTAATATTGATGCAGTTCTATATTACATAACAAAATCTTAAAGTCATTATTTTATTTTTCACATTCAATTTAGTAGTCATCAATTAGTTTGCAAATATTTTCTCAACAATTTGATTTTCCAACACTATAGAATTTTTCATCACTTCATGTGCATTTCGCATGTCCAAGCCATTGTATTTACTCATCTCCAAGACATTCAGGAGTCTCTCGGTATTAAATTCGAATGTTAACATTTGAACTCTCCACACCACACTCTGGGCTTGTCGATTCGAAAATTGTGAAACAGTTTTTGCGAATTATGCATTCAATAAAACTGGTTTAGAAGGGGAAATTAACCTAGGTATGAATATGAATGTAGTATGAAGCAATTGGCTTGCTAAGCTGCTAAGCTGTCTTTGGTATATGTCTGTTGGTTTTTAAATCGCTATTATCGGTTTTAAATGTATCAACTAAATATTTCCACAAAATTATTTTTAAATCGCTACCTTGAGGCAAACCATACATCATTTACAAGGTATGTGATCTATGAGTGAATAATCACATCATTATTTATAATTATATCATTAGAAGAGAACAGTAAAAAAATTAAAAACGTATCGGAGGAAATAGTTGCTTTTGTTATGTCATTTATCAGGTAAATTTGATGTATAAATAAAATAATATCTAGAGCAAAATAGCTGGAAGATTTCATAACAGAAGCGAGCTTCCTAAAAGAGACTGTAGATTTAGCTTCCGATCCGGATTTACATAATCTCCTTGGATTTGGATTCATATAAACACCTTCGATTCGGACTCATATAATCAATGAAAATATTGGAAAATTGATATTTTTTTCAAGTTATGGAATTGGCCTCAGACATTTTAGAAAAAGATTTGTTATTAGCCCAATGTATAGAATTCGTTTGCAAACTGGATTTAACAATTTTCAAAGATTTTGGAAATACTTAGAAAGACAAAATATATATTGATACTAATTTATTAGCTGAAGTATCATTTATCAGAATTGTACTGAAAAATAAAAGTAAAGAAGATAACATACAAATTATAAAAGATAAATTAACAAGAACTTTTGCCTTATTTATTATAAAATGCTCCACTTAATTCTAGCAATCTAATCAGTTCAGTTGATTGTGAACACAACTTCTCAGCTATGCATCGCATATAAAAACCATTGGGTTCGGAAGGAAATTACCGCTAAAAATGTTATAATATCTACGGTCATATAACTCTCAAGATTTAATTATATCATGATGCAGGTTTATGTTGTTTTGCAAGAATATAACTTAATACGTCTTCGAAGAATATCAGTAATTAAATTCAGAATGACAACTATTTAAATATTTTAAAAAATATTATTCTCCCGAAATCCGTCGAGCGTATTATCGTTTGCTGAAATTGTTGCATTTTATAAACACACACGTATTGAATTAAATACTTTTGAATTGTTTCGAATATAACAATCACGGATTAGTAGGCAGAGCTTTGCAAAAAATAATTTTAAGGTGTCTTTTATCTTTTTAAATTGGTCCACATTTTCTCTCTATTTTAGGAAATTAGGTACACAAGCTAACTAAACAGGCTCGCTTTATACCAATGACTACTGCCATATACGCAGTGAACTTCTTTAATTCTATCAATGTCCCGGGCCACATTTTGTTCAAGACCTGCATTTCTTATTACGGTGCAAAGAGTACAGGGCTAAACTTTTGAGTTTTTGGCGTGGAACAAAAAAGCTTATTTTTTTTATTCCTGGTATGCTCTATGTGGTATTATTGAGCAGAGAGACCAAGTATATTACGTGTCACGTGGATGGAGATTTTAACTTAATATTAGCAAGAAGAAACTATTTCCCAACCATATTTATCACGTTTTTTAAATTTATGTTTAAAAGAGTAAACTATGAGCAATATTGAATTTGATTGTCATTATTTCCAATTATTGTTCATCGTTTGTATTGGTTTGTGTTTGTTTGTTTATAAGCGATAATTCCGATGCATACTTAGTCAATCAGGTCGGAACCTTGATCAACTAATTTAAAAGTTTTAGAGAAATTTTAGACAGAACATATTTAGTATTTGATTTTCACATAATTTTTTGTAGCATGATTTTAGAATTGTGCTGAAAAACATAGTAAAATATATGTCCCCATCAACCCCTATTTATGAAATTATTCGAAGTAAAATTAGAAAATATCAGGCCTCCTAAAGCTTGTTTAGCGTTTGCAATGAAAGTATTCTGGTGACTAGATCTTATAGTTTGGATAAATTCGCGATATTATTTGTTGCTATAGATTACTGGTATTTGGCAATATATTTACATAACAAAAAATAATATTATTATTTATAAATAATCTAATCGACTTTGCTCGCAAGGAATAGAAAAAAAGATGGTGGTGAAATTAAAAAAAAAATTATCACATTCAACGCAATACCCGTGACAGAAGTGAAAGTTCTTTGGTGATATAAACATCAATTTCTATGTACATATTAAGGGGTTTTGCATTCTGTAGCAACGATGTTCAATACTCTAATACTGACACAGCATATATCACTTCACAACATATATAATGGTAAAATTATATTTTCATAATTACACGCATGTAAGTATTACGAAATTTTCAACAAAACTAAATTCTCGAGTTTCCCAGCAGTAATAAGTATTTTTTATGACACGTGATATTATATCCCAGCTAAATCGCAAGTGACTAGTTAATTACAGGCTCTTATAAGAATTCTGGCATTTTAATAAATTCTACATAAAATAGGTTCGACGGGAAAATTTAATACGTTTCCAAGATTTCGGCCACGGTTCGTATTTCTATTTCATTATTCATGCAACAAATTTAATTTCTGGGATCTTTAAAAGTAAGCTACTGAAATTATAAGATTTTATTGTGTAATATAGAGCAGATATACATATATAAATATATATATAAATATATATATATATATATATATATATATATATATATATATATATATATATATATAGGATCAATATTATTTGAAATGAGGTTAGTTCAAACACATCTCATCTAATCTACAATACTAGTCAAGTACAGTAATAGTTCAGCGTACCGATCAGTAAGTTCTTATTTCTAAAATTGGTCGAACTATTTCAGGAAACAAAAGATCAGAGCATTATTTGTTAATAAACGATAAGTTATGGAACAAAAATATTATTATGTCCTAAAAATTAAAATACTTCGCTGTTTTTTATGTCATCAGTGAAAAATCACTGGAGATATTAAAATAAAAACAAAAACTGAAATTACGCTATTAATCACAATTAAATGAAACTACATGATGTAGTATTATTTCTACTTTCTTTAAGTTCTTTACCACGACCTAGGATTCATTGTATTTCAACATCGTCAGGTGGGATATTAGCAAAGAATCGGGTGGGATATTAGCAATGATTCTTTGCTAATCATAAATTATCAAAGAATCATTGCTAATATCCCACCCGATTCTTTGCTAATATCCCACCTGACGATGGGATATTCAATTATGTATATTTTATCATTATATATTGTAATGATAAAATATGCATACCGTGTCTCCTTTCTTAGACCGATTTGATTACATTCCGACCCCTGTCTTAGGAAGAGTTACAATGTTACACATGAAACTCTCGCAGTGAAGGTGTTAAATATTATTTTATCAGAAATAATAAAATTAGAAAATTATCAATAAAATAAATAGAGACATTGTCTTGACAATTCTCGAAAATGCATAAATTGAAATTAATTTTCCATGTTATTTTCAAAGAAACGTTTGTATGTTGCGGGTAATTATAATTAATTATGTCCTTAGTTTGTAAGTACTCTTGTCTGAATTATGTTCAAACCCACGGTGTCATGTTTTGATTATCTAGTGCATATATCAATATGTATTATATAACTTTTTAGTCTCTATACTTGTCCATGTTGTAATCTATGTGTATCAACATATAATGACTCTAATTAATGTTGTCTTATAAAAACTTAAGTTTTAGTTCCAATTAAGGGTCCTGCTTTTAAATATACAGCCACTATATATATAGGTAATTACGACCCTAAATCGAAGCCGGAAAAAAATAGTTATCCTTTCAGTCACTCCCACTGCAGTTACGTAAAATATTCCAAACCATTTCACTGAAAATGCCGAATTTGACTGAAGAAGGTAAGAAAAAAGTATAAGTATATTCAAACACTTAACTTACCTGAAAAAAAACTTTTATATGCGAGACACTCTCAACGAGTTACCTAGATGGAAGAGCGTATAATTGTTTTTAAATAAAACTTTCTTTTCCCGCCCTAAACTTGTGTATTATTATTTTTTGTTCTAATATAGAAAAGAGCATCTATCAGATATATATCTTAAAAATATTAATATGCTTGTGATTACCCAAATTATTGCATTCGTGTTGAAATGCGCACCGCGGCAAGTAATGTACATATTTTGTAAGAGCATGATAGCAAGATGTCGCCGTCTTGTTTCCTTTCTAAAAACATATTATGATAGATTGTGATTGGTCTATATAACTCGTTTACCTATTTGTTACCCGCTTATAGTATATTGTCAATATTTATAATGGTGTTTTGTTCGTGTAATATTGTAGTGGAACCAAAGAGCACGAGAAAGAAAATCAAGACTGTTCAAACTACGTTTCTTGTTCATATTAATATAACTGGGCAGAGAGTTATGGTGGAAAAAAAATTGTAATTCCGAATTTTCAATACCTTTTTTTTATTTTTCAATATGGATTTAATAATTTGTACTGACTATTTTTGGTCTTATATTTTTTTGGCACTTTGTTAAATCATTTTCATGATAGCCAAATTAAGTCTGTGTAATCAGATTATATGTTGGATGACATTTTGATGGCAGATAAAGAAAATAAGAAAGATATATATATATATATATATATATATATATATATATATATATATATATATAAGCGGCCTGCGGAGCTTTTGCCCATGCAAGTGCGCCCGTAAAGATTGAGCAGAAAGAATGAAAGCCTTTGTACGATAATGAAAATTTGTGTCCATGGAGAAGTTAAGAGATTTTGTAGATAGAATCAGTTCTTTGGAATAATAAATATTTTATACAGATTCTGTACAGTATATAAGAAAAAATACTTCAAAAATCTTTAATATCCATCGATCAAATAACAAAACGGAAGTAAAGTTTTATTTTAAATTGTCATGAGCCCTTTGATAGCAAACTTATAAGCAAGGAAAACGTAATATAAATTATATTGATCCGCCTTCAGAGTGAATTTCCCAGTATCCAGTTTCAAATTAAGTTCCTATACTCATGTTTTCCTTTAGAATATTGTTAATATTTGTTTGTTTGTTAATAGAGAACATTTTTACGATCGATCTTCACTCGTTTACTACGCCATAAAATAAAAGTCCTTGAGTAATGGAATGTGCCTTCTTAGCTCAGTTTATCATCTCGGTTCCAGCTAGGATAATATTTATAACTTTCCTTCGGGAATATTTAACTGGGTTTCCCATGTGGCACGAGAAGAATAATTAATGAAATTGGAGCTTAATCCTATTAGCAATAATATATATCTCTCCTCTAATCTTGTCGAGACGCAAATACCATTAAAAAGAGTGCAAAAGCTAACATCGCATGCATATTTAACTTGCCAAGTACGACTAAAACGTGCCAAGTAGAGCACGAATAGGACTTAGGTAACGAGGGTTCCGTACACACTTAAGCCCTTATGAATATTCAAAGGCACGTAGTGTTACTATTAAAATATATGCAAATATTAATTTGCCATATATATATATATATATATAAACTAATAAATACACAAAATAATGCAAAATACATTTTAAAACTCTAACGTATCATTAATGGTAAAAGAAATGTGAAGGGGTGGTTTGCGGGAGTGAAGAAAAATGGTGAGGATAACGAATATGTGTGAGAATTTGACAATGTTCCAGAACGTTGTAGAAATTTCTTCAAATTTCTAGAACTTTCTAAAAAAGACTGGAATTTTCGTATTAGAAGTCACACATTTTCGAGGTCGACTACTTTCACCTCCCACATCTTCCACATCCTTATAGTTATCCACACGCAATCACCATAATGCACGATGGGTAGCAGCCTTAATCCTGAGGCTACTACCATGCATAAATACCATTCGTCTGCGATACCTCTGTATTGGCTGCAGTGTAATATAGGTACACACACATACAATCTTATAATATATATATATATATATATATATACACATATATATACACACACACACACACACACACATATATATATATATATTTCATTATTCAAATAATGGGTTATCAATCGGAATTTGATTACTGATATTCTTCTAAAACACATCAAGATATATTGCTCCAACTATGCGGGTATAAATAATGAAATTCTACAGTAAAGCATAATGTACTCGTGGTACGCGCAATTATTATTTTTTCAATATTTTATAATATGGTTGTAAATTGGGTGATCGATACTCGTGTATGATATTTCAAGGTATATTACAGCAAAATTATATTTTATTAGTTTCTTGCATAACAAAATATCTGTTCAGTGGAGTCAATATTTAACTGTCCAGTTTCCCAGTAGTAATTATTTTTTTCAAACATTATTTCTTATTATTTATCTGTTTTTTTTGGAATATCATAAATATTTAACATAAACATTATGACATTTTCGAATTCGTAAAGCAAAATATAATACATTCCTGTTATATACCATTATTATCTAAGTAGCAGAAAAAAATGTCAAAAATCTTTAAAAATGATAGCTTCTGATATTTTGGGATTTATAGTATATTGTAGATTAGCATCAATATTACATAACGTGGTGATACGATTTAGAATTTTTTTCATAATACGTATATTTTTGTTCCCAAAACATAACATTATGTATAATCAAATCCCAAAATTCCGTCCTAGTCATCAAACGATTATATAAATACTATAATATAAATTTTATATTCTTCATCATATGTGTGAAAATAACAGGTGATATTTGAAATAGAGTACCGATTCACTATTAAATATCACCAATTAAGTAAAAGTGAAAAGCATAATATTGACACATCCTCAAATGTCTGTTTTCCTCTTAACTCACTTTGTTATTAAGCGTACGATATTTCAAAATTCATACACAAACTCACATTAAAATTTGTACTTTAAATTATGCAGAAACTGACAATAAAATATACAAAAACATTGTTTTACAGTAAACAATGTTAATTCTTATAGATAAATAATCTCACGATGTCAAATTCTATACCCTATTGTGTTTGAGCTTTCTAGCGGTTGCTAGACAGCTCAAACACAAAGCCTTCTAAATAATTAAATTGAGCAGGATTAGAACCAAGGGCAATGCAGAAAGTTTAATCGACAATAAACAAGAGGGAAAAAAACAAAGCAACGCTGCATGGTTAATATTGGCCACGAGTAGATTTTTCTAGCGGTTGTTTTGAAAACTAACGTGTAATGGTTTTCGATATTGTGAAGAAAACACCTTATAATTTTGCTATTTAGCCTCTACATAGTAACCAGAAATACTATTACACATCTTCAAGAATTTTGTTTGAAGTGTATAAAAAGATATGCAGTTGCAGACAAGACGTTCCTTTAAATCTAACTATTACTGAAGAATTAATATTTTATTGTGTTGCCAAATAACGAACTTAATTCTCGTCGCCTTGCCAATAACAAACTTTTTCTCAGAAACGGGTGAGTAGATGTTAACATGATCCCCAATAGCTGCCTAATTGATAGTTGTGGAGCGACCGGTGGACGAATCAGGCGTTACAAGTTCATATTTTAGAAAACATGTGGTATTCAATATCATTTTGATATCACCTCACCAATACAGTGTAAGATTTTATAGAAGCTAGATTTTTCTATTTTCTCTCAAAATTACCCAAGCTGTACAGATTTTGAAGAATTAGGAAATGCTAATAGTAATATTAGTAATATAGAGAATTGCTAACTGGATCAAAATATGTACATAAAATGTGAATGTGATTCTGACGACAAGCCTTTATATGACTTGTAAGGTAACATACCATATTGGGGGAGCACGGGGTAATGAGAGGGGGTGGGTCATTTGAGCGATGGTGATTGAACGGAACCTATGCACATTCGGGTGACCTTGAACTTGCATGAAGCACTCGGCCATTTCCGTCAACCATCAAGAAAGTACGTCTAACGCGCATAAGTCATTAATGACACACATTGAGTAACGAGGGACGGTTGTGTGTTTTTAAAAACTGCGGATTGCCAGCGTCCTGGTTAACATGAAGATATATTCTTATTGCATCATGTTTATACTTATTAGATACTTAGACACGTCTTCTTTCAAGTCATTAAATTGTGTTTGAAAGTCGAATAAGATATTTATATTATTACTTTTAAAAATGGTGGTCGGCGGGTAATAGAGTTATTATATGGTTTTCACTACCTGATATAGCTCCTATTACATTTATTATTTATTATTTACACAATGAATTTTTAAGACACTATAGGTTTGTATTTGTTTTTTTTATTTTTTTAGATCCCGCGTAAAAGAGATCGTAGAATAAGAAACACTTCTTGGATTGTAGATTCATTAGAAAATGCAGTCCCTACTCACAGGAGAGGAGGCACTTCGGTGTACAAAGTATCTCGGGAAACTGGCATAACTTAAAGCACTTTAAAGAAGATATACAATTTAGCGAAAGCTAATGATGATATCTACAAAACTCTCCTAAAATGGGAAGGTATGCTGTATTCACTTCTGAGCAAGAAAAGGTATCGGCTGACCATCTTTGTACTATGTTAAATAAATTTATTGGAGTGATGAGAGAACAATTTCGTAAAATATGTTACGGCATGGCTAAAAAACTAGGTTTTAGAAAAAGGTTTAACCATGTCAATAAAACTGAAATAAAAGATTACATATCTGCATTTTTACAACGCCATCCTGATTTGAGTATCAGAAAACCCGAAGCCACTAGTATCGATAGAATATTCGGATTTAACAAGACTGAGGTAATACTTTTTTTGATAATTTAGAGAGATTTATAATGCAATACAAGTTTGAACCACAAATAATAAACAACGTAGATAAGACTGGTGTGACGACCGTCCAAGATACTAAGAAAATTATATCACCCAAAAGGCAGAAACGTGTTGGATCTATACTTCACGGGAGAGAGGTAAGATCGTTACAGTTATACAGGCTATGAGTGCTTCAGAGTCTTTCATTCCCCCTCTTTTCATTCTTCTCCCAACAACGTCACTTACGTCACTTACTTCAACTGGAAAAGGTGGAAAAGCTGTTTACACATGTTCCCATAATGGCTGTACCAACGAAAATATATTCATTTTATGGTAACATCATTTTATAAAACCCACCAAACTTACTGCTGAAACATCAGTTTTGCTAGTTTTGGATAATCACAACAGTCATTCTATTCTCGAAGCTTGGGAATTAGCAAAGGAGAACTACGTAAACCTGTTTACCATTCCACTACATTCATCACACCGTCTACCATCTCTTGACGTTGCTTTTTATTCCCTACTTAAAAAGCTGACAAAAAAGAGTGCAACATGTACATGAAATCAAGAAATTTGATAAAAATTACAATAAGAATGCAGGGTTGTTTAATAAAGCCTACACGAGAGTGGCTTCTATAGAAAAAGGAGTTTAAACAACGGGAATATTCCCAATGAATTCTGAAGTTTTTTGTGATATTGATTTAATTGCTAGGATGAGGAAGCCGGATCTGTGGATACGAATGAGGCACAACAGCAACCTGACATTCAGCAGCCCACTAAAGTCAATCCTATTTAATCCACATGAAATTATATAACAGAGCAGCGATTATTGAGTAACCAGATACTGTTAGCCCTGCTACAAATCCATTTATTTTTTGTTATATAGGAATCCAATCAGCCATTCAAGAGGAAGCTACTGTTTGCTCAAACCCGATTCCAACCTCATCATATACAAAACCAAATCAACCTGCCATTCAGGAACCACTTACCGTCAGATCTACCACAACTACTTCCACATCAAGTGATAATCGACGACAGTCTGAAACCAATACTGATAACGATCAAAGAGTTCCTGATTTTGATATTGTTGTCCATTGTAAACTCAATGCTCAACAAAACATCTTTTATAAAAACAAGGTATTGACGAACAAACAACATTCCGAAATCTTAACAAATACACCAATGAAAGTCGCATTTGAAGATAAAATGAGGAAACGAATTGAAAAAGAGAGTAAGAAAAAGGCGATTCAGAAAAATAAAGGAAACTGCGATAAAGAAAATTTTGCCAAGGGAAAACGTACCGAAAGAACGATATCGTAGAGAAATTTACTAAACATAAATGAGTTAAAAGCAAGCAAACTACAATTAGAAAGCAAAGAGTTTAAAAGACAAAAAAAATTATTTAATAGTGACAATGAAAATTCATGTACTAAAGAACTAAACGAAAATTTAATTTGCGATGACGAGTCAGAATTTACAGAAAAGGAAACTCTATGTGGAATTGTTTAGATACGAGAAAGAGCGGGAAGATATGCTACCGATATATAAATTGCAGAAACAGTACCTATAAAGAATGTTCTGGCTGCCATATTCCAGCTTCTTATATTTGTGCTTTTTATTTGGATCCTTAACGGGTCTAGTTTGTTTTCTTTTTAATAACTTGATCTCTATTTCTTTTTTGTTTGAATAGTTGATTTTTTATTTGTGTTACAAATAGTTCTTTGTGCTAACAACTAACATTTGCTTTTTAAATATGTTTGGTTTCATTTTTGGAAAGAATTAAAAATTATGGCTCTAATTTCCCATATGAGGGTTAAATAGGCCCTCATTACCGCGTGTATGGGGTAATCGACTTTTTTGTAAAATATTTATTGTATCTTAGTGCAAGGCTGTAGTTGATTTAAACTGTGATAAAAAGAGAGGTCAAATAAATGACGGTTAAGTTTCTAATAAAAAATTATGACAAAGTAAACAAATGTGGTTTTTACTAAAATTTTCCCTTAGGAGGCCCCAATTCCCCCGCTTTCCACTATTTGGGGAAAAAAAGACACAGGAGTCAATTCAAGTGGTATAAAAATTCTCACCACAGTATTAGAACTACGGGTCATAATATTAATAGATTTCAAAATTGCAGTGATTGTCCAACATTTGACAAACAGTTGCAGCAATTACTCCTATATTCGAAGCATAAAAAAGTGGCCACTTGTTCTTTTTTACCAATTGATTGTCATTGGCGTTGGCGACTCTTATGTGTTTTTTAAATCCCAAAACCCTGAAATAGTGAAAAAGGTTGACAGGTACACATTTTGGGGTACAGTAGCAAACGAGTTGTGTAAACCTCATATGTTCGGTGCTATTATAATCCAAGAAATTTTCCGGATGTTCGCATTTCTATAAAAAGGTATTTTAGAGATAGACGTTCCAGAGACTGAATCTTCAACAACTCTGAATAATGAAAAGCAACATCATACTTGTGTAAGAAGTATATGAAACCTGCATACCTTTTACTTTTTCAAAATTGTTGATACATTCCTGGTTAGAGAGTTATATTAAGTTAATTACTGAAATACTTTAGCATTGTATAACTTCTAAATACCTTATCTAATTTTAAATAGCTGATACATTTGTACTTACAGAGTTGTATTCGGTTAAGTTAAATTATATTAAATTATGTTAGATTATGTTAGTTTGTGTTAAGTTAGATTAGGTTACATTAGGTTACGTTAGAGTACGCCACATTCATCGTGTTAGATAACACTAGGTTACGTTATGTTGTATTATGTTCAGTTTGGTTAAGTTAAATTATGTTGTTTTGTTAAGTTAAATTATGTTATGTTTTGTTAAGTTATGATAGGTTAGGTTGTACTAAGCTATAACATATTAGGTTAAAGTTACATACTGTACACCATTTTGGAGGCTCATACTTCAGGGAAACAACAGCATTTTAGAAATATTTTGTTAATATTTTTAGTTTTCAAATAATTTTTAGTTTTATTGTTTCTGATCGAAAAATTTGTAAGTGTGTAAGTAAAGGAAACGTTAAATGCATGGACAGAAAAAACTTTAGATGAGTAAATATATAATGTATATTACTCTGTTATTTCGTTATTTCCGAACAGACGTACAAGAACAGCCTATAGTCGTTATTAATATAAAAGATATCCGAAAATCTTAAGTAATCTTTAAGTGTAATGTGCCAGATCCATCTTTTCTAATATTCATTAAGTTCACACACGCTAACATAGCATTTCCTGAAAGAAAAATTCTGTATGTATTTAACTCATATCATGTATACTGAATTCCCAAATCTGACAATGGTTTCCGTGAGATAGTATTCAAAATTGTCTCTCTCTTATAACTAGTACATGAGGTTACAACTAAACGCCGACTTATTTTGTGTTTTTAAAAAAAAAAATTCTTTTAAACCTCACCCTATACGGTCGGTAGAAAAACAAAATTCATACAAACTTTAGATGAAAAGGTCGATAGAAATGAATAAAATATTTTTATTTGTCTATATAATTCAATTACATATTTCCATAAAACTTTACTTGCATGAAGATGTGAGTGAATAATTTAATTTAAAATCCACTATTTTAAAGTAATTGAGTTGTGACACCGTATTCTACACATATAGACATTACTAAATTAAAAAGATTATATTTTCGCCATCCGGCCAAAATATAAAGTGGAAATCAACGTCATTTATTAGACCAATATACGTAATTCCAAACAGTCACTATAACATTGTATTATTTTCATTAATAACAAGTGCATAATCTTTATTGTTAACCATAAGTCATTTTATAGAATTGTTATTTACTGTAGGTAGAAACTTTAATTACATACATTTAATTTAAGTTATTAAGACTGAATTTATACTAAATATAATGACGTATAAAGAAAGTTTCATTTATAATCTAAAATCAATGTTTTTATTTGTTTACTAACATATTATAAATATCTAGTCCAATAATTTTTGTAAATATTACTACAGCTACTTTATAAGATTACAAATCAGGTAATTACTCTGTTCAAATGGAAATTCCATAAAAACACACCAAAGAAATGCTATAAAGCCATTATTGGAATAAATATTTTCGTCCGACAACAAAAATTCGAGCACCCAATTCGTCCAACTACAACTAATATGTCAGTGCGACCTTCATCCATCATACATTACATGTCACAAAATTGTCCCCAAATTGATCATACTAAGACCGGGTCACACTTACGGTATATTATTATTATTTATTTCCAAACTATATGTGTTGGTGTTACGCGGCTTTACTCATAAACGTTTGTATTGAGTTGACTACTAATAAACTTATCACTTTTTTCCGGCAATTTCTGGAGTGTTATGGAAACTTTTCTAACACTTGTAAGGATATAAAAGGACACGTCGTAAATCTTTGTTCAGTTAGCAACTGAGTCGCAGTGAGTAAGGAATAAGGGAAAAATTGGCATGCTTTTGTTTTATTCATTTAGTTTAAAGTAAAAGTTAGCAAAACCACACACTATATAAGATAAAAGAAAATCGAAGCAGAAAATTGTAATCTCTCAAATAATCTTCATCCAAGGCGGTGATTACATTCAAGAAAATTAGAAAACCTTATTGAAACAAATGCCAGGTTAAATTCGTATCGTTGGACAAAGATTTTCTCATGTTCTTATACTGCTATAGAACAACTTCATTCTTTGGAAAATAAATAAAAATATTCTGTATATATAAATATTAAAATATATTTGCGAACTAAAATAATAACTTCATTAACTACTTGCATAATATGTACCATGTGTATATACTGCGTGCTGCTTCGTTCGCTTTTCACAATTAATATATTTCATGAAGCACGAGTACACTATGTACTTTTTGTTCTATATTTTGTTGGTTCTTCACTCGTTGAAAACTAGTTACAAACAGAACAGAAGGTTGAATTTCGCACTTTTTACATACCTTATAGATATTCAAGTAGTTCCTAAAACATTCCAGAAATCACTTAAAAAAGTAATGGCTTTATGAATTTCCAGGATAATGGGCAAATATTCTAAAACATTTGCTTTATTTTTAAATATTATGAATGGTTTTATTTTAAATCACAGAAACACTATTACTGTTACTAGTAAAAAATGTTTAAACTTAAGTTATACTACTCTTTTTCTTACAGTTCTTATACAATTTATAAAGTTGATATAACTTGTGTATTAATTACTGACAATCAATTGAGTAAATAGAAAAAGTATTTCGAAGTTATTTCAAAAATTCAACGTGACAATGACGCGTTTCGTAGACAAAATATAGAAATATGAGGTTAATAGAAAAACATCAGTCACAGAAGATGATACATTAGCAACGTCTAAATTTATAGTATTATTTGGTTGTGTTCATTCTTCTTGAACTTTTCTCTTTTAGCTTTTTATCCCAGTAGAGTTTGCAAACGTTATCAAAACAGCATGAAGAAATAATGGTTTATTTTATAATTTTAGGACAACATTTTGGGAATATGTTACAAATAACCCTAAGTTATACTATTTTATCAGTAACAAGATTGTACATTTTTTATTATTCAAACAATAAGTTTTAATTTTATTTAAAAGACAAGGCATTAACTATATTTAATTTGAAGATTGTCTTCAATAAACATTGTTCTTCTTGTAGCTACAAGCAATAAAGAGCTTCAAAATCTCAAGCTTGGAGCCGCAATATTATTTCTCCGAGATAGTTTTGATTGCAAAAATTAAATTATATGTAGCAGTTTTTAAAATAATTAGATACACAATCGACCTGCAAAAGCTGATATGTTGTTAAATGTACTTGGAAAAATGTCAACCTTTTTAGGTCATACCAAAATTAAATTTAAGTCGAGGTTGAAATTGTGTTGGAGAGGCGTAGTTATGATGGACTACTGAGTTTATTAGTAAGGTTTTTATCTATTCTCAATTTATGCAAGGCATAAATTTCTAAGTTTATTAGTAACAGTGTACAACTTCATCTATATCTAGATATTTCATTCACAATTCACTGGCACAAATTATTATAACGGCAGATACCTCAATTGAAAATTGGTTTACCTTTACAAAACCGTCTATTAAAAATTAGTATAAAATACAGTTGAAAAATTACAGAAGATAACAAACTGAATTGTCACTACTATATTCCCTAATCAACAGAAAACTCTTAAACCTGTCAATATTTTTGGTTCATATTGAAACTGTGTATTTTTTTCTATTTTACAAAGTTTCGGTTGATAAACAAGCTACAGGTACTGTTAGGAAATACTGCAGATTAAGGTTTAACTGAATCTTTGTTTCATTCATAACTCTTTTTCCAACTGTTTTATAATTGCTTTATTAGGAATATCTGGCACTCTTAAAGCGTTTAGTTTATATATCTTTAGTAATCGATTTCATTTTATATTCAGTATTGTAAATCTTAATTAATATATGAACCATTCTATTAATATATCACTTTGCTAAAATTAAATTTTATTATTTTACAACTTCAACAACATGATTTATATGACAAAATAGATACATCTTAGATGTTAATAAGAAACCGTTTTCGTTAGTTTTTTGGACTAAAAAAATTTGTGGTAGAATAAATGGTATTAAAGTTTTCTAAAAGAAGAAACGACAAAATGTTTCTCAGGGCACAGGTCAATGGTCTTAGGTAACAATGTAAAGGAAAATGCAAAGAAAGCAATAAATGTGGAACGGTGGTTTTCACATGTGTTTGTTGGCTTTAGCCCGACTTTTTTTTTGAGGTGGAGTGTACCCACGTACCGTATTTTGGAACTTACCCAAATTAATTCAAATGCATTTTTATTATGCTTTTACTACAATTAAACTTTCCAAACAATTGACAAATAATCAATTGAAGAACTTCTAACACGGCTTAACATTAATTTACCCATTACATGGCATATTATTTGTCTAAAACATCACTGGATAAAAACTATCCACACCACTCATCAAATTGACGGCCGCTCAGTGCACGTCTTAAACTGTGAAAACAACCATCATTCGGGGACATTATATCAGGAGAATACGGTGGCTAGTTGTCGAATAAAATTTCCAAAACTACAAGAACTCTATGATATTTGGCGTTATCATGCAGGAGCACAACTAATTAATTTATTTCGATCCATTTAAAAGAAAAGTACATTAAAGAATTATCAAACATAATAGTCATTATTTTGTGCAACCTGATAAAATAGGAAACGAACATGTACGCTTAGGTTTGAATGGAATGATCTAATATAATAAAATATTTTGGTCAAAATTTTCAATTAAAAACTTATTAGTCAAGCGAATACACCCACGATTTCTACGTGCATGATCACTTATAAAAAGAAGTACTGTACCTAGCTCAGAAATAAAATATAACCCCGTTTTATAGCTAAGTCTCTTTGTGCCAGCCTTTTTTCTTAATTCTTAAGTTAGTGATGCAAAATAAGTTTGGGTCTCCCTTGATACCCTGCTTTTTGTTGCAGAAGGGACTGAGTCCTTTCTATTTAAGATTGTTTCTGTTTTCGCTTTACTTTCCATATGGTTTGTTTGTTATAGATTTAAATCATGCACTCCATTTTTCATCTGTTTCTAGTCTACCAATTCCCATGAATTCGCACAGGTATTCAGCTCTAATGACAATATAGAATTATAATAAAAACTTTTTTTTCTGAAATCCTGACGGTGCAGATGTACTGCCTGCATAAACTGTGGGACTTGAAGATTTGCTGTTTTGAAATTCGTATTATGGGTCTCGAACAGAGACTTTGTCTTTGAAGTCCGAGCTCTTAATCCCCAGTTTTGAGGCTGAAGTAATATAGCTTACATAATTATGGGATTGACGCTCTGCTGATTTCAAACTAGTAAAGTAGGTTACACGAAATTACTCCAGCCACTGAATAATTATAATAAAATTTGGTTAGACAGACAAACCAAAAAATGTTTAATTTAAAAGGTTTTATTAAATAATCGATGATACGCTAATAGTTTGAAAATAATGAGGCTAAAATAAAATTGTAAGGTGATTTTTGAATAAAATTTTCTTTTGTTGGAGCTTGGAAAATTTATTTTCATATTTTATAATTACTTGTTTATGACTTGTTTATTGACTAAAATATTATGGAGCCTCCATTTTATAATTCCTTAGCCCCAACAAAAGAAAATTTCTCGATAAATATGCCCACAATTTTATTTTATTTTAATCAGAATAATTCTAATACATTTTTTTTGCCTTTATTTTATTTTCATTAAAAACTCTTCAATTGTAGTTATTTATAAGAGAAATCTGCCATTTTTACATAAGATCTCTCTATATAGATATCTATAACTGTAAGGACCTAAAATAATTATGGGTTAAAAAAAGAGCATTTATGACTAAGTTTTTTTATTATTTAATTCTATAACATACTCTGAAGTTTTCATACTTAAGTATGAATGCTTATTCGTTATTGTGAAAGATTTTTGGAGCGTTTATTTATAATTTTAATCTTTACTCTCGTTTATTTTTGATAAGGATTTGAAAGAAATATAAACGAATTGATTTGATTGTTATAAAAATTGAGTACTTATCCATTCTTTGGAAAGTATCTGTTTCATTAACATGAAAGCAATAACGTTTAGTGTAGCAGCGGCTTTCATAATTTTAACTTCGAACCGAAGCAGTTTAAGCAACGGAAAAAAGGGACAAAAACAAGCTCGAGCGATCATGAGTCGCAAAAAACCGTCATCCATTAGGGGCGGAATAAAGCTTCTGTGACTCCGCAGATACGTGATGTCGCATTTTTGTGACACGCACGAATGAGGGCGTGACATTCCTTTTTTTGATAACGTTGCATTCACGCTGCCCGCTTTGGAATTGAATTTATTTTTTTTTTCTAACGAATATGGGGAAGCTGACATGTTTCGGTATAAATATTTGAAAAACAATTTGAAAGAGGGTTTCAGATAGCTTTTTAGCCTTCCGTTACAAAACACAGAATCTTTGTAATTGGATCGTATATTTTTTATTTGCTCATCTATCTGACATAACTAAAGAAGTTATACAGTGTTAGACCATGAAGTTTTGCTGTATGCGTAAAATTATACATAAGCTCATATTTTACGAAATGAAAAAATTTATGTTTATTGTAAACGAACTTTCTCTTTTTAAATGTGCGATTTAGCAATTAATGGTGCTGACAGGAAGACCATGGGACAAAAAACGACCACAGTATTATGGTGTGGTAACAAAAAGAAGCTGGTGCGAAGTAGGTATGAATTACCTAAGATCGAGATAGCTGGCATAAACTGAGGAGGCTAAAAAGACTTTCGTACTTTGGCGATATCATTGGGTATAGAAATATTTTTACATTCAACAGACTTTTCACGACATACGAGTATTCTCGTCCACCGTCGGCCCTGTCTCGTTCGCTGTTAATTAACAAATATTTTCTTCTCCAATAGCATGATTATTCGTCAAATCATTACTAACAAAGTTAAACATAATAATATATACAAACAGGATGTAGAGATCTAACAGGCTTTTAGGCGAAAAAGTTTATCGATACTGTTCAAGTTTAGGAAGATATTTTATTGAGCTTTTTACCGTTGTGTGGAAAATGACCAAGTTTAGACTAACCTATAAAAGAATACGGAAAAATAGAGGATATTCCATTAAATGTGTAAATTTTGTAATGGGTTCTTATAACAATATAACTGAATTTAGAGATTAAAGGATATTCTTGCGAGATAAAACCAATTGAAACTGATTATAACCGTGAAGATTTAGTTGCGAATATCCCTTATAACAGTTAATGGATTTTTCAATATCAATATAAATATTGATCATTTGTTTCAAAATATCGCCAGGTGTTTCTCGTTTGCCAGGTGTATTCAGCATCACTACAACTCTCTACAGTATTACTCCGGAGCTGTTATAGTTGTAAACCACTAAACCACATTGTAAATAAGCAAGGTTTTCTTATATTTAAAATTGTTAAAATAAATATGAAATATTTTTCCCCTGATATGCAAAAGAGGATTTATTGGAGACGTTATCTGCGCTAAATTGCTTGCGAAACATTATGATAATTTAAGACGCATGTGTGCTTTGTGTATGATACTACACACATTTGTCAGATCCACTTAGTAATATGTAACACAAATATGTGAAAGCTCCAAAGCACGCGAGAAAAATATTTACTTGAGGAAAAACTCATTCTTTTGGATTATAAAATTGTCCCGAAATAAAATGGGTCAGAGTATAAAGGAACGGAGACACTACAAGATTGATGGAGGCTTTGTCTCTTATATTTCGTGGAAAATATATACCATTTTATGGTTTAGAAACAATATTTCTTGTTAATGTTTCGAATATCTGAATGTTACTTTGTAATAAATTCGTTCAAGTAAATTGTTCATGTAGTTTTTCCCTAAAAGGGACATTAATGAAATTGAAAATGTTTAATTTTTAATAAATATTCGAAATTAGTACATTACTAGTTATGATGTTATTTAACATTTTTATACTATACTATTTATATTTCCCTACCGTTTCCTTCGGAGAAACTATACATATACGTGTTGAAATCTTTTTCACTATTACCATTAATTATTTTTTATAGGAAAAATCTTTAGTGTTGCTCACTTCAAAAGGAAAATTCGGACAAATGCAAATTGGACTCTCACACGAAGGCTATCGTGGAACCAAGCAATACTAAACTTATTCCGTATGCAAAAATATGCTTGTATTTCTGAAAAATACCGCAAGAAACAAAGTTATATTGATTAGTACCAGAAATATCCCACATCTTAAAAACTACCAAACATATCTTATTCAAATCAATTATCGTTTAAATTTCCTTTAAGTTCAACTATTTGAATTTTTTTCAGAATTTTACACACTGTGGTTGATAAGTTAGAGGGGGGAGGAGAATTAGGAACCTTTACCTTACCTTTTAAGACTTTAGAAGAGCATATCTCACCAGCTTCACTTAAAAATAAAAGAAATTTTGGAATATTTATGTAAATTTTTAAGAATTATCTAAGGATACCACAGGCTTATGTGCACTGAATTTTTTTTCATCCCTCAGTTACATGTACGGAGTGCAACCCCTAATAATATTTTTTTCATATTTCCGCTATTTCATTGCAAATCCAAATTTCAGCAATATAGTGTCATTAGTCTCCGATTAAATTGGTTGTGACATACGGCAGACAGACGCACAGGACGAAATTTTAAGAGGTCCGCTTTTGCCATTTAGCTACGAAACTACAAAAATAAAAACCTTATAAGATCTACCTTTCCTTTAATCGGGGCAGTTTTTCTCAGGAATTGCTTGACATAGGAAATTACTTGCAATACTGATAAATTATATTAATAGGCACATATTTATAAATAGAAATTAAGGGGGTGGTTGGGGTAAAATTAAATGCTGTAATATTTTTCTAAATTTCATATAGAATTGAGTATCGTTTGAAAGAGCAAGTTAGATGTGCCTCAGTAAATTAAATTATTTTCTAATTACAATTTGTTCAGAGACTAATGAAAAAATGAGAAAAAAAAATGTTGTGTGTCAACTACGTTGGGCGATTGGAGTTTACTCCTTAAGTACGATTGTCTTGCAATGTATAAAATAGGTAACACTGTATATAAATATAAATATCAGTACATAAATATCAATACTATAAATTGAAAAATTTTTAATTAAAAAAGGCTGACAATATAGTTATTTTCAAGTATAACACAAATGAATAAGATCAATTGCGCAACAAAATTAAAAACATTTAGAAACTTGAGACTAAGAAGTTAAAATTAAAAGAGACTTTTTGATTATATAGGATAAAAGACACCAAATATTCACACATTGATTACAGATTGATGTAAGCGAACTATAATAAACTATTTGTGTCACACTCCATTATTGCGATTACGCCATAAGAAAATTCTAATATGGGTGTCATACTCCGTCATTGCGATTACACCATAAGAAAATGCCAAAAAACATATGGATATCTCACTCTAAACATGTGCAGAAATGTTGCACGGAGAGGCCAAATAACAGTTACACTTTTTTTAACGCTTTGAACTTCATACGCTCGATTTTACTATTTTATAAAACTTCATATATGTATAATTTATGAAAGCACTAAAATCGTGAAAAAACAGAATTTTAGAAGCTTACGCAAAGGTTGTAGAAAAACTATATTGGCGGTTGTAGATGTTAGAGTTTTGAAATATTCACGATGTAATGTGTATGCCCCTCTATTAATTTTAATTAAGAATTATTTAATGTTTATTGCGCTAATAAACCCGTACTAATAATAATATGTAATTAGTAATGTAATTTTACTTAAAAACAAGGTACGAAACCCTCGATGGGCTAGCCAGGCTCGCATTTGGCCCGTTTTTTCTACGTACAACATTAAGGGTGAAAAAATGTGTTATACTAATTAAATCAAAATTGAATAAACCAGGGTAATAAGCAAACAATAAGCATACAATCGTAGATATCTACATCCAGTTTACATCACATCACCTTTACATGACTCACCAACATTGAAACTTGATACAATATTTTCGGTACTTTTGAAGGTACCGAAATTTAAAATTGGTCGTGTGTGTGCCTATATTTCACTCTGCAACCAAAACTACACTTCGCAGTCGAATGATATTTGTTATGTAAGGGTATAGAAGATATGGGGGTTAAAAGTTAATCAAAATATGAAAGTTCTAGTTTTTTTCTAGAAAGTTCTAGAAATTTGAAGCAATTTCTACAATGTTCTGGAACACTGTCGAGTTCTCATACATATTCATTATCCTCACCCTTTTTGTTCACTTTCGCAACCCATCGCTTCTCATTTCTTTCAACATTAATAATACATCACAGTTTTAAGAATGACTTTTCGAGGCTAAATATATTCTTAAATTTTGCTACTTTATATACAAGTATATACATAAATCTCCATACACAAGTAAAGGTATTAAAAAACTTTGACATACATGGAATTCAGTTTTAAAGCGGATGAACCTCTGGAGAAATCATACGTAAAATGTATCTGTTTATTATGTTCATTCGCAGCGGTAGTTTAGTTTTTCTCATGTATTTCCATTTGTGTAATATAATAGTCTTGTAAAATTGGTATGGTTCTTGGGTATATTTCGATATGTATATAATGGAAGTTCTGTCAAATTAGTATAGTTAGTATAGTTAGGGGATTTCTATGGGTTTCGGAGAATAAAATAATTAAAATCAATTAATTTTTTTCATATCTCATATGATTTCAGGTGTATTACTATTTATCTAATATATAAGTATTGTTATATTGGTACGGTTAGTATAGTATGCCGGTTTCTATGGCTTTCTGTAAAAGAAATAGGTGATTAAAAATAAAGTAATTATAATCAATAAAGTTTTTCGTATTTTATTCGTTCTCATCATATATTCTCTCCATGTTCCCACAAGGATAAAGCTTCTTGCAATGCATGCAGCTCAGGCGCCGCCCTCATAATCAAAGGGACATACGGCATAACGCACCAAACAACTTAAACGGCCTTGAATATTCAGCGATACAAGTAATATTTTGCAGAAAGCAAAATCGGTTATATTTTGAATTCGGCGCTTTTTTAGGTATTTTTCACGTAATAAAGAAATATATAAATGGAATTTTTATTGTGGAAACGTTAAAAGTAACAAGAAATCAGTTAATGAAAAATAAAATATTTCTCCGCAATAAAGGCCCAAATCAAAAAAGTGTTATAGATCATTTTCCTTTTCCATTTTAAAGAACAATTCGAAAAAGGTCTTAATTTAACAGCTTATATAAACGAGACAGAAAAACCGAAATATCAGTTATAACTTTTCCAGCTTTTCCAGCGAGTCGACGGACGATAATGAATCGCACTTTCCGTTTCCTACCTCGCTTACTCGACTGCGAAGCTTGATAAAGAGATAAATAATTGTCTCTCTTCGTAATACGCCGAGCTGGGATGCTATATTAAGGGCGATTCATTTATTTGTAATGTAAAGTTTGTAAAAGGACACATTGAAAAAAGATATATTTTTATGAAATATTTTGTGATTGATTGATTTTCATTTTCTAATTCAGCACGATGACACAAAAGGGGCAAAAGTAATGATTTTTCCCTGAAGCAAAGGAAACAAATTCATTAAAGCGGTCATCAATCATCGAAATTAATTTTGAAGCTTCTGGCTCGTATTTTAATTTGTCGTTGCGTTACGAATATACCCTACAATTTTCCGTCTAGTATTTGGATCCCTCTTTTTTCTTTTACAATATTTAAAAGTTTCATGCAAATTTTAATTAAAACATAATATATTGATTATGGTAAAATTTACGTAGTATAATATATCTAAATTCATGTTGTATGATAATATATCTAATTTCACGTAACGTAATATCTAAGTTCATTTAATTTAATAATATATTTGAGTTTAGTAATAAAATCAAATATGTAATTTCACGTAGCATAATAATATATCTAATTTCACGTAATGTAATATTATATCTAAATTGACGTAGTATAATAATATATCCAATTTCAGGTAATATAATTACGTATACTTATAAGTCCATGTAGAATAATAATATATCTAATTTCACGTAATACAATAATATACTTAAACTCAAAAATTGTTGACGTACGGTTAATTTGGTGTTTACTTTTTAGCATAACAATATATTTTTAGGACTTATCCGTTGCGTAATTAGTTGCAAAGTACAGTTACTTAAAACATTAACATGTATATTGAGTAAAGATTTCTTTCTCAATTATAAGTGCTATTCAGCAACCATCAGGAATAGGATATATCGGTATGTTCTTTTATAATTAGATAACTTTTTTTCTTGTCTTTCTCACATATGTTACTGCAGTTTTTTTTCAGAAACAGTGGATTTAGAAATTTGAAATTAAGTTTAGTAGTAAAGCCTTTTTAGCGGCAAAATACTCAAGAATATTTGTGCCAAAATTTTATGGAAGAATGAATTGTTCGATTTTTTTAATTCATATTGTAGTTTGTGGTGATTGTTGATAAGTTGATGTTGATTCATAATACTAGATAATGCATTTTTAGGGATATACTAAAACAAAAACAAACACATATACCCCCCCCCCCATAAATGGTTAGATTTGTTCCGTCGTTTCGGAAAAACCCCTTCAACTGACTGTTTAGTTCAATAAAATATTTATTGAACTAAACATTCCGTATTAGTAACGACTTATCATAAAATAATTTCATTTGAAACGAGGTACGGAACCTTTGATGGGATAGCTAGACTAGCACTTGGCCGATTTTTCTCATATTCCCATTCCTTGGAATGTAAAATTCTGACGAGTAAAGTTCAAGAGTTACGTGTAAAATGCGAGAAAATTTTATGATAAATCGGTGATTGAAATGGTTCACATTTAGTATGTTTGGGGTTTTTTATAATTATAATGATTTTATTGTCAAAGATTTATTTTTCGGTTTACGTAGTGCAATGAGCAAGGTATATTATTTCTCTATATTCGTTTGTCCGTCTGTTTGATCGTTTGCTTGTAACAGTTTAACAATTTCCAATCATCAAATATGAAATCTTGCAAGTACTTTAGTAACTTAAGTGCACGTTACATATGGCGAACTTTTTGCTATAAACGCAAACTCTTCCAGATGCAAGCTGATTATTTGGTAGACAATAGGAGATGTTATACTAGTTTATAATTTTATATGCAACTTTTATATAAAAAAGGAAATGTAAATGAATTGTTTTTTCACCCCAACGATTAGGATATTATTGTATGTATATTTTAAAGTGAATAATATCTGATTAAAATTTTTAAATAAACAAAAGTTAACCTGGTTTTCAATTACATTGTTATATATATATATATATATGTATACACACACATGCACGCACAAGCACACGCATACTCACGCGCACACGCACACATGCACGCGTGCGTATGCTCGCCCGCACGGACGCACGCACGCACGCACACACACACACACACATACACTCACACATACGCATGCACGCACGAACGCGCGCACATCCTCAAGCTCTCACAAACACGTACGCACGCACACATCCACACAAATACACACACACACACACATACACACACACACACACACACATACACACACACACACATATATATATATATATATATATATATATATATATATCTTAACATACATACAAACATGTATGTTCACATTGTCGTAGTCACTTCACTGCAAATTCGAATTTTGTATTCGCTTTTCATATATCCGTTTTTTTTTATTAAATATGAAAATTTCCGTTTTTATCATAAATACGAAAGTTTGTATATTTGTTAGGTACTCAATGAAACATAAACAGCTGGACATATTTTCATTAAACATGTTACAGACACGGTCCGTTATTCAAATTAATTTATAGGCGACATTTTAAATCCGAAAATAATATGCAGGATAATTGAGACGGGTGTTGCATTTATTTCATTGGTTCAGGAAAACATTCAGTCTAAAAATTACGCGGGCAAACCTTCGGGCCGAAAATAAAAATGATTAAAGGCAGGCAGGCACAATTAAAACTCGCATTGCGAGGGTTCCGTTCGCATTTAGGCAAATATAAACATTTAATTGTATGAACCATTAAATGTTTCTATTACACTATTATATATATATATATATATATATATATATATATATATATATATATATATATATATATATATATATAATATATATGTGTATAGTATTTCTATTAAACTATTTACAAAATTTTAATTTCTTTCTTTCACAGATGCATATTTCAAGAAATGTATTATTCCGCATGGAAGTAGAAGTTACTGACTTTTGGATTTTTCCCTTTACTTATGGTAGAAATCCCACAATTATACCAATTTCCCAGATTGAAGGTAGACCAGAAGTATTCTATGGATTATGATGATCAGTGCGTAAGACTATGGCATAAATGAAGAAATACAGTCTACTGTAACTTACGTGGGCACATATTTTATTCAAATAAATGGATAATTGCACATAGAATTAGAAACAATAATTTTTTGGATTCTTTCGTTTATTTGTGTTGTAAGGCCTCCCATTATGCCAACTTCCAAGATTGTAGGTCGACCGGAAGTACCCGGTAGATTTTGAGGATTTATGAGCAAGAATATGGCAAAAATAAACAAAAAATATCTTTTCGTCGCGTAGACAAAAATATTTTAATTTTTTACACCAATGTAAGACTATATGTTTCAATATTCGATATTAATTTGATACTTGAAATCTTAAACTTTTTCTCATAAAAATAGTTTTTTGATAAACAGACGGACGAACGGGGGGATAATACATTACACTTATGAGGATTCCATTTTTACACCACGAGCGACTGAAAGGTCTGGTTGAATTGTGGAATCGAATAAAATATAATATTGTAATTTGACTTGATTATCTTACAAATTGACTCGGTTATGGACAACATACTTAATAATTAAGAAAATCAGAAAGAAAAACTGGTCAAGTGTGAGTCAAACAAAACGAAAGGTTCCATAGTACCAAACAATGTTAAATTTATTTCGTTCGCTGTTATGTATATTTTGAATTTTGTAGGTATAGTGTGACAGAGTGGGTGGGGTAGGGGGGAAGATGAACTTAGAAGGACTTATTTAATTTTACCTTCACCTTTTGGTTTCAATAAATGTAATAGTAATTAAATTTAATAATAATTTAATATCTTTTGTTTTAAGTTGAACATAGATTTCCAAATAAAAATAAAAATTAGAGTTTAATATAAAAAAAAGTTATTGCTGAGGTTGGTACAGGAAATATTCCATGTCTCAAAAACTACACAACGTACCTTACTCAATTCTTAGTTGAAAAGTCAGGATGGTGAGACAAACATTTTTAAGACTTTAGAAGTGCATATCTCACCTACTGTGGACTTAAATAATTAAGTTATTTTGGAACGTCTATATACTATTTAATACCTATCTAACGATATCAGTTACACATATGGAGTACCACCCCCAATATTATTTTTTTCATAATTCCACTATTATTTTTTTTTTCATAATTCCGTATAGCGATTCATAGAAAATACATGGTGCAATTTTGCAATGCAAATTTATCGAGTGTGCATGTGTTGCAGTGTATTTGTTGTTATTGTTTATTATTGTATTTATTTATTTTCTGGGTAAAGCAGCCTTCTATTAAACTCGAATGAAAATATTCTGATTTAACTAAATATTAAGTGTGTCTTAAAATTACAGCTAGTATTTATATCATGATTATGATGTGTTGGATTGGTCACAGCGATGGCAAAGCGTACTGCGAGGATCTAGGTTCAATTCCCGACGGCTCGACGAGCGAGATGAACTGGTGTTTTGGTTGGCTGTAAAAGATTGCTCTTGTTGCAATAAGTCAGCCATATGTATAAACTGTATACATTAAAGGTACAAAAATAAATGAATTAACGTAGCTCAATATAGTTTTAATTGGTAACAATTGCTAGAATTTTTAGAGATATGGAAATCAAAGTTTTGTTAATATTTTCCTTATATCTTTTAGTACACGTGTGAGTATTAAATTATAGAAATACTTACAGCAATCATATAATTGAATGGCCACTAGTTTCATTTGATTTAATGAATTTAACATCAGTTTATTTCAATTTAATGTAATATTGCTTTGCTTCATTAGTTCCAGTTTAATGTTTATACATTTGACTAATTTTAATTTAATTCAGTTTCGATTGACTTTTATTTTGGTTTGTTAATGATGTTTGTTTTATTATTTTGATACACTTTATTTAAATTTATTTTAATTACAAATATAAGCCACGGTCATGTTGGGTCCACAAATAATTGATTTTATACTACGATATGATAAAAGATTTTAATTATACTGAACTTTAATTGTGATAGTGTTTTCATATAGTAAAAATGTTAAAATATAATTAAAACAGAAAGAAAAACAGTAGTCGATTTGATTTTGTTTACAATTCAGATTGCGCATATTGGTAAATTTTTATGTATTTATATATTGATTTACATATGAACTCTACGTTACATTGTATTAATTAACATTAATTTTATTAATGTCTATATACGTGTATGACTACGTACTAGTTATAAAATGGACGTGGAAGTGATTTTTTTAAATATTTATAATAAAATTACACAAGTTTCTATTTGTTAAATGAAAATAATTTATTTCCATTATTAAAAAAACTCTCCCACTTCGTACATGAGAACTACCCGCGCTCGTGCAGTCATCACATTTCTTCGACACTGGTACCTGGAATAGAGTTATATCAAAATTTTCCATTTTCCCAAGGCAGTTGATCAACTACTCGGTCGTGGTTGCACCAGAGTGTGACGTGTTTGTGGTGGACGAAGGCAAACTTTTTGAAGTATATTACGGTTATGTCTTGTAAAGTTGCTGAATTTAATTAAATGTCTTTTAACGTTATTGAAATTCATAGTTATTAAAACCGTTAAGTTTCCGTAAATACATATAAATAAATAAATAAATCGAGCTATCTAATTTTTCGTGTATTACGTTTTGTATTATTTAAATTTAAGATATAAAATTGAATTAGACGTTGATTTTCTCTTTGTTTTCATGAAAATATTGCGCGTATGTTTTTTCTTGTATATTTTTACATTTTATCCGCAAATAAATCATGTCTATTATTAATTTTCATTGAGCAACATAAAGGGTTACATTAGGAGAGGTTTAATAAGAAAATATTGAACAATCATTTTAATCATCGTAGAAAATTTAGATCTCAATTTTGCGGCTCTTTGTATTGGACATAATCCAATAAAAAATTCAGTATTGATAAAAGTGAAGTTGGACTGTATTTCCCATAGAAATATTGTCAAAACTATGTGTAATATTTAACAAAGTATTGTTTCCTTTACCATGAAAAGCCCATTTTTGTTGTTAATTTTGTCTAAAATTTATAGACAGATAAAATGTGTTTTATACAAAACTAACAACTAATTGATTGAGATTGTTTATCCTTATTAATATATATAATTTTATGAAACTTAATAACATTGAATTTGCATACTTTTAAAATTATTATCTCTGTTGACTGATTTCAATGCTGTTTTTTAACTTTGACGAATTTTTCGTGGGCAATTTTAAATTATAATTTTGATGTCTTATGATCAGGATAAAAATATGAAATATATTTTATTAACTTCTTTGCACGAATATTCCAAAGAAAAATTCATTTCATTAGGCGTTTTTTCAGATAAATATATTTTAGTATAGTCTGGATTTATGAATAAGTATATAAGGAGTTGGTAAGAATATTAGATCGCTTTGCCTAAAATTTTTTGCTTTAAAACTGAAATATTTATGTATATTTGCATAGAATCAGTACTAAATACGTAATATGATGTCAGTATTAAGAGATACAAGAATCAGTAGAACTGCTACGAGTATCTTACTTAGCATAGAATTCTGTTGAAACACATAGTGAAATAATTTTAAATATTTACTTATTACTATAACTGACACTTAAACAGTAAGGTGACAGTTTCATCTTCTCAATTAAATGAGACCAAATTTTAGAACATATATATATATATATACATATATATATATATATATATATATATATATATATATATATATATATATATATATGTATATATATATATATATATATATATATATCTTAACAGTGTTTATATATAATGTTATTTCATATTATTTACATAATTGAAATTATTAAATCGAAATATATTAGCGTGGACTTACAGTAGAGCTTTAGCTGTTCTAAATAGAAGTAATTCATTAACGTAACTCTAAATAAATTTATTTTTAAAGAACTGATTATGAAATTTAAGGTAGGCCATTAATTTTATAAAACTATCCATAGCAACTTTAGCCCACATTTAAAAAACTTGTCCATTATCGATTACTGCAGAAATAAGAAAGAAATTAAAAAGGTCTGTAGTTCAAGTGCCTGCATAGCTGAACAATATATTATTCAAAATGAGTTCGGACGCAAAAACGAGATGAAAATTGGTTTGCCTACACAATTAGTTAAACGAAGAGCCAGATAGTCGTAAATGAAATAAATTATGCAAAATATGATACCTCATTTGTTTTATTATTTTATTTTAAAATAAATAGCACTTTTGGCCATTTATTTTAAAATAAAATAATAATAATAATTTTATTTTAAAATAAATGGCAATTTTTTTTGCATTCAACAAAATTATTATGGCAAATAGAGTTTCTAAAATACGAAAGTAGAAGAGCACGAGTAGAAATACCACCGCTATTGTCCATAAACATTTAAGCATTTACAAACATTTAATGGTACATAATATTTCTGTTTAACTATTGACAACATTTTAATTTATCAAAATCTTTCATAGGTGCATATTTAAATAAAAATATATTTTTTTATAGAATTAGAAATCATTGATTTTTACCCTCACTTGTGCTTTAAGACTTCTTATTGTGCTGCCTTTCAAGATTGTAGGTAAACTGGAAGTAGCCTATAGGTATTGATGGTCACTTTCACTCACTGATGGCTATGGTATAAATAAAGTAATACTGGCAACTATATTTTTCATAGATGCATGTTTAAAAAAAGGATAATTCCACATAGAAATAAAAATAGTTTATTTTTGCATTTTTTCCCTTTATTTATGCCATAAAACCTCTCATTATATCAACTCGCACAAAAAAACTTAAAATTTTTTACGGTAATATAAAGCTTCAGGCGTCCGAATACGATATTATTTTCTCAACACTTGATATCTCAATCGATTTCTTGGAGAAAGGGCTTTGACAGATTGACGGACGGACGGGCCGTGGACAAAATGATTAGAAAAAGGTTTCCTTTAATTTTGAGGAGTAAAACTCTAAAAATAGAATTTGTTACAGAATAACTGAGAAATTTAGCTGAAATACATTCCTGCAAAATTTTATACACGCATATCTAATAATGCAGAAACTATCTAGATGTAATAGAGGATAGAGGTATAGACCAAATTGTAAATCTGTGTTTGACTGCAGAACTCTAAAATAATAAATCAGTCCGAAAGTCTGTCAAGGGTTTTAATCCACTGTGATAGATAATACAGTAACAAGTAATATGGTATGTGATATCATGGCTTAGCAGGTACCAATGCAAATATCAAGGCATTCGTAGATAGGCATTTATATTTGCAATTGTAACAGGAAATTATTCTTGGTTATGCACTCTTGAAAAAATGTTTAGTAACTGTAATTATAATTGACATGTGTTGTGTATGATTTTGTTTTATATACTTGGATATTATATCAAATTCAGTTTGTTACATTTCCCTATATGCAAGCAAGAACCGATATTTGTTTCCGTCGTACGAGCCCGTAAGTCTCTACTTGGTGTTACGTAACTTCAGTGTAATATGCTCTAAAGGAAAAATGGAATCCCTGTTTTAAACGTGTTTGTTACATTACTTTTCCTCAGATATCGTATGAGGTAGAAACTCGGAATTTGCTACAGTCATAAAGCATTATAACCAACATATATCTCAATACGAATTACTCAAAAAATATTTGTAATAAAATTTTAGGGACGGAAAATTAAGCACGTCACTTTTTTTTAAATTCGAAATATAGTGTGGGATATCATTGAAAGGGCTACTATAGTGATTTCAAAAAGTTTTCCCGATTTTGAATAGATTTTGTTCATACGTATATATATTAAATAACATGAGAAAATATGTCTCCTTTCCAACATTACTGAAACTGAAATTTTGAAGAAATGGTTTTTGGAAGTCTAATGAAATTTGTAGGAAAAATTTGATTATGATTCTAGATGTCATAGTTTGTAGATATATTTACGTTAATATATATGTCCTCCCTACTTGATTATATTAAGAATTATTTAATGTTAATTTGCTGGGTAAGTAATTTCACTTGGTCGATTTTCATAAATTTGGAATCCCTCATACTTCTTAAAAATTCTAATATTTTACTTGTAATAATAAATTATTATAGTTTCATAGTTGGGTTGCGAAAAATGTTTTGTTGATTGCGAGAAACATTTTGCAATATTTTGCTGTATATTTCACCTTAAGCACAAATATTATACCATGATATACCAAGCAAGATATGCGTAATCAAGAGATACCGTTTAATAACGAAGAAACTCTGCCTCATTGTTGGAGAATCAAGCAAGTAGCAAGCGGTTTTGTTCGTAAATAACATATAATATCCCGTTAGGTTTATTTATATAACGAAATATTGAAAGACTGGAGGTAGTTACGGTGACGTAGTTAATTTATATAACAAAATGTTGAAGGACTTTTGTACAAAAAAATTATGAAAGGACTTGTGTTTTTTTTCATTTTCGGCAATATCTATTAAGCAAAAGAGCGAAATCTAACTAAAAAATTTTTGATTTATCCAATATATTTTCTAGTTCATATCTATACGTTTTTATTCATTTTTTTATTTTTATGAGTGTCCTTCATTTCTGTTACATAAGGAAAAGTATTTACGGAAATATAAAATTTATGTGGTCATGGATAGGTAGGGACGGTGACCATAACTTTATTTATTTATTTAAAACTTAACTCGCAAAATACTGTTCGTAATGGTTTGTATTAGGTTAGCAATTGATTAGAACTTACAAACCCTAACTATAAGACTACTACCCTATAAGACCTTAGGCATTTTATTGAATGTGTCGCTTAAAGGTCGATGCGTCTATGTCAATTTATACATACATACTGTATACTTTTGTCATATATTTATAAAAGTCTTATTGTATCTAAACTAAGTTTGACCAGTATACTCACCAACTTATTTCTTTATTTCGTAGTTCGAATCCATGTGTTCATCCATTTTATGTTCGACTATTGTCGATTATGTTTCTTTTGTGAGAGTGACAATTCTGTTTATTTTGTGAGAGTGTCAATTCTGTTTATTTTGTGAGAGTGTCAATTTTGTTTATTTTGTGAGAGTGTCAATTCATATAAAATTAAAAACGATGTACGGTCTACAAAACAGTAATAATAGGTCTTTATCTAATAGGTCTTTAACAATTTTTTAAATGGTAGATTTTTGTACAGTTAAATTTATAAGGTATTATATACTTTATTAAGCGTTTATTTAAAAATTTGTATATATTTTTAAGCACATAAAAGCTAATACATATAAGAGCAAAAATATTTCGTTTACAAAAATATTCATTAATTTACCTTTTACATATTGATATTCTAGACATACTAAATATGTCAAAAATAACATAGAAGATGGTAACCAAATAATGGGGGCATCTCTTCATCAATGCTATTATATAACTGCGAAAATTATATGAAGTTCAAGTTGCAAAAAATTCTTCAATTACTGAAAACCCAAATTTAGGATTCGAAGGAGAAAAAAGGTATTTATTAAATATTCCACCCCGGAGGTTATACCCTTCCCTGAAGAGAAGTCTCTTACTAACAATCTTTCATGCTTGATTGAATTTAAAGACGGATTGAAAATTAAATTTGAAAGATATATTTCTTCAATAAGATCAGTGATATTCACTGTGGGTTTTTCAAAGTTCCATTCTCAGGAGATAAGATACGGATTAAACGTTTTCTATAGATTTAATAATGCTTGAATAATCATTTATTCAATAATCCATTTTCTGGCCTGAAAATATATTTTAATTTAAAAGACAATTAAGATTGTGGGGATCTAGTGATGTTTCGACGGTCAATGTATGCGCCAAACTTTGCAATAATACTATGCTGCATGTAAAAGTGTTACATCATCTCATCACAAAACCAGTTTAAGTTTGGTTTTACGCTTTTTCGAAAGTGAACTCATCTAACAGCCAAGTTATACTGATGCAGAAAATGTCAAATACGTCATCTACAAAGAAATTATTATGATACTAAACTAAATAAAAGAGTAGAAAGGGAACTATCACTTTGTATAAGCCGATGCTTAGGGATAAAAATAAGATGTATTTAAACATTTTTAATTTACATGTGTATCCACAGTTACTTAGAGTTTAAAGAGTCAAATAGTGGAGTTGATTACAAAAAGATATATATAAAATATCACAATATTTAGTAGTACATTTTGCAGTAAATTCACCACAATCTAAGTAAGTTATTTTGAAATAAACGATAATCGTAATAAACTTAATGAAGATTAAAACTTGTGGCAACTTTACACAACATCTTGCAGAATCGTAAACCAAAGCAATCGCTTCCAAACAGGTAAGTCGAAGTAGGAATACAAATGATTAGGACTTAAATCTGTCAGCTAATTCGTAAACTAAAATGAAAATGTTTTATAGAGTGCCGTTTTAAGAAGGAAATGATTGTTCTACTGAAAAACCCACTGGGCAAACGCTTTGCATTAAAATGAAATTTTCCAACACTCAAATCGTACCGATTAAAGAAACAAAGTGGAAAGCGTGAGGCTTAACATTGCAATTAATATGTCGAACTCTCTAAATCCAGAGGAAAATAAAATGCAGTGAACAATTCGGAACTGTCAAACAACATACCCAGAGCATCGACAATATCGTGAGAGCCGAACCTGTCAACGACATTAAGGCATAGGGAAACAAGTCCAGTTTTGGGACCGATCTCCGAAATTGCTTTATTGATTTCAATAAAAAATATTTAGTAATATCTATACATAAAAAAATCAAGAGTATAACATTTGTTCTGTTAGAACCTATGTAAGTATTTTTCAAGTTTGTGTAGAGTATAGGTTCAAACTTTGCATTGATAATTATAAAGTCTGTTACAAGAATGAGATGGTTATTTCAAATATGTCTCGAGAACTATTTCTAGATCCGAAATAAATAGTTTATTATAGCGTAATAATATAAAAAAAACACCTGAATCAAATGGAATTTAAGAGTATATGAGAATACATACATAATATTTCCAAATTACTATCCCAATACTACATATTTTTTAGATCGATTAAAGTAAAAAGAGATTTTTGTGAAATATATGTAATAAATAAGGCGATCATTGAATCCATTTTCTATTTATTAGCAAATATTGCCGATGGTCCAAATATCGATCATATAAACATTGGCGTAAAAAAGAATAAATTTTAATAAAATATTCCCGAAATATTAGAAAAAGATACTTCCCACAATATAGCTCTGTCACTTTAGACGATTCTCTTATTAATCATCCCAACGTTTTTTAAGGCACTTCGTTTGTGTCATCTAATTAAATTCTGCATAAAATTTTAAATGAATACCCAAACTTGAAAGAACATTTATGGAATAAAAGAGAACGTCACGCTCCACAAAATATTAATTATGATAATGGAATATTTGTTTGTAAAAATCAAATACTGATTACAGGCGTAAACTTCTATTTTCTCTTTATATTTTATTTGCAGCCTTTTGAATCGATGTTTGATACAATATATTTAATGTAAAGACTTTTCACCTTGAAGTATAAATGAACAAATTGGCTTGTTTCTTTTTAATCGTTTATATTAGGAGTTACTTACGTCGTTTGTACGAGTGTGAAAATTGATATGTGTATTTTTACGAGTAACATTGAAAAGAAATTTTAAAAAGGATGAAATTTTAATAATGATAATGTGCAACTAAAAGTATGAAAAATATATTCATTGAATTAGTGTAATTAAATTTTTCAGTGATCACTGTACATTTTTAAAATGTTTAACTTGCATTTAAGTACAAAAAGTTTATTCTATGACGAAATATTCCTTTTTACTAAGGTTTTAAGAGTTAGTCACGTCACATACATTTTAGGTAATAGCGGATACTGATCCAAATAAGAATATACTCGTTCATGGAATATAATCGTTAGCACTTTCTTTTTCGTACACATGCCTTTGTTCATGTTGACTGCGAATGATATGTTCTGAGAATATGGTATAATATGGCTTTGTGATAATAATATTTTTTTGTTTTATAAATGAAGTAATATCACTTACTGCCTTATAATAATACTGGCGATGAACATAATTCAGCGCAACCGTGAATTTTAACCGGGTTTGGAAATTTTATGAATGTTAAAAAAATATTCGTAAAATAAAAGTATATATGTTTAATCTTTTGACGGATATCCGGCCGAGAATACTAATTTTGAATTAGAAAATAAAAAATTTAAATTTGAAAAGCGAATATTCTGGATGTTGACTTCTATGGCCGATCAATTTTACCGGGTACTCAATTTCAGTTATCAATTTTAACTTTAATATTAGGATTTTAGTAAAATGATGGTGATAAAGCACACGATATTTGAACTTTTACGAAGTGGGGAAAGGTTTCTTTTTGTTGAAATTTGTACGAGAGTGATGATGTTTTTTTTTCGCTAATTCACCACCGAGCTATAAATAGTTATAATCAAAAACGTACCTTAGTACATAAATACGATGTGGGGTTCCACTATTAGAGAAAGTGGTAGTCTACGATGACACGGTGCTGATTGCTTTGTTACATTTTGAGTATGTTTGTGTTGAACTGTTTTGTTGAAAAAGTTTGGATAAAACAGCAGATTATTTGTGTACATTTCTGAATTTTAGTGTCATACAGTGTTCATTCCTGTGAAGAATTTCTTTTTTATAATTACGCCCAAACATGTATATTGAAATTTAAATTATCAATAACGAGAACTTTATTTTATAAATTTACCGATTTTTAAAATTATTTTCTTTAATTACAGATTTATATAAATTATTTAAAATACAAAAAATTTCGTAGTACTGTTGACCACAAATTAAAAAAAATCATGCAAATCTATGTTTGTATCTATTTAGACACAATTATTGACGTATTGAATTGGCATTATAAATAAATAATCACGTTCACATATGTATGTATTAAAATAAATTTTACTGAATATTAATGTAACTGAATTTAATTAAGAGCTTTTAGCAAGCAGTGCCCGGAAGCACACGAAAATTGTTTTTGCATTTAAGCTTCAGACAAAGCGATATATAATTGCTTGTTATGGATATATTAATGATGAGAAACTTAAAAAGGTAACTTGGAAATTTTGCGTTATTTTGAAAACTTTTTTCTATTTGTTGGGTTCAGTTTTAAATTTCCTTAATAGTTATATTTTGTCTTAATATTATTTTTGATATTAGCAAGTATGACAATGGAACATACATTTATTTTATTTCATCCCATAATATTATGAATTAACCATGTAAACCACTGAAAAACGTATCGGTGCTCCCCCCCCCCGTAAATATACTTTCGTATTTCAATTCTGATCACCCCCATTTCGCTAATACGCCCCGGGTAATAACATTTTTGGGCGATTTAAAATACACGTAACGCCATCTATTGTGGTATACAAGTACGTTAAACATTGTGTAATTACCACGAATCGAGTAGTTATTTGTTATTGTTTTACTAAGCATACATAAATGAATTTTTGGAAACATTAACTTCGCATATTTCCTGATTAATTGGACAATTTGAGAGGATATAAAACTAAATTTTACTTCTAGCGAATATCTATTAATTTTTAAAAGCTATCCGAATTCGGCAAGTAGTTTTCAGATGATGCTTGATGAATATGAATACAGAAATACACAAAAATCCCAAAAATAATCTTAATGCATTCAAATACCTATCCTTCATTCATCTAATTATCTTTCTGCAAAATGGACATTCTGGCTCTTAATACATATCCTTATTATCTATATGTATATAGATATACATATAGATAACAAGGATATATGCTCATAATAATTAAAAGTTATATCGTGACATGTCAAAAGAGGCTTTAATAGTCCTACTTGAAAGAAAAATTTAAAATAATAAAAATAGAATAAAAAATTTTTAATGTGCAAACATGTAAAATCTATAATTTATTATATGTACAGAGAATACAGATTTTGTTGAGATATACCGCAAACTCACTTCGTAGGACATCAAAACTTTCCAAATTGGTATTTTCTCTTCAGTTATTCAGCAGATAATGTGAGCGAGCTAGTTATTAATTATCAGATCCTTAGCCGAGATAGGACACGGAGTTTTGTTTGTCGCGAAGGGAAGCGCTAAGACTTTGATAGCAGGCGACGTCCGGGAAGTTTAATTTAATTTCGTTAATGAAAACTTGACGCCTGGTGATTACCGAGTTTAGTTTGGACTTAATTATTATTTGTTTTAATTCGAGGTTGATGGAATTTTGAGCGGCTTGACTGGCCATGTTTGTTGTTGGTATGCTGGCATAGTTTTAATTATACTTTTGGTTTGACTTCGTGTGACAACGCTCCGTCAAATCGAGAGGGGAACGCGTTGAATAATATCACGATTCGTTAATTAATGTGGTTGAAAATAGTTTTATAAGTTACCGGATATATATTTTAATCACTGGTGCTAGAAATTTCGAAAACTCCGTGTATTCTTAATATTCTTAAAACTGTATATCACCAAAAAATGCTAAGTTCCTCTGGATAAAAATATGAAAACTAAATATCGTTTAAAAAACTTCAGATGTTTTATTGTGAAAACCAGCCAGGTAATTACTCGCATATTTATATTCCATAAATTATGGATGCTGCAGCTAATATTTTTAGGGTTCCGTAGCTTTAGAAGAAAAATGGAACTCTTATAAGACAATTCACGTGTGTATCTGTCCGCTGGTCTCACGCGATTTTCACAGAAATTATGTGAAGTGGAAACTTGAAATAGGGCATATCAATAAAGCTTAATAATTTGCATATTTTGCAGTAAATAATTTAAAAAAAAAATTCACATCAGAATTGAGAGAGAGTAAATAATAAATACTTTATTTAATTTTTTTTATTTTATGTATCATCTAGGGAATCATTAGGGAGGGTTTGTTAGGAATAAGGAATACAAAAATATATTTTCCCTAATTTCAAATTTCACATTTTTCAAAATATACTTTAAAAACACAACACAAATAGATTCTTCCTCCACAGTTCTGAAACATATTAAACCAATAACCATGAAAAACAGGGTTAGTAAAATCTAACTGGAAAATTACAGGAAAACTATAGCGCTAATTACAGAACAATATATATATATATATATATATATATATACATATATATATATATATATATATATATATATATACATATATATATATAAATATATATATATATATATGAGAACTATATCCCAAATCTTATAATTGTCGACATATTCGCCATGTTTTTATGGATGGTGTGAAAAAATAAGCAATATATTTACGAAAAATTAATATTTACAAATATTTATATAGAATTACTATTTACTTTCAATTAGTATTCCACCGATTTGTTTTTAAATATCTGTTCAAAAAGCAAGGTTTCTGGAGTTACGGAATTCTTCCAGAATTATTATTATAACATTTTTTCACCTCCCATATCCTAGAATTTGTCAAAAATACCCGATTTAAATCACCGCACTATGTTATACATGCAGCATTATTAGAAAGCTGAAAAATTTAAAATGACATTCGAACTGTAAATCAGTTTGTTTACTTTTTAATACGTGATAAGGAAACTTTTTAATGAAATGTAATTTTGTTTCTTTCAAATTTTTATTTGACCAATATTGATATTACTAGCGTGACCCGTGCGAAGTCTTCGCGTTATTTATTCCATTATGAAGCTCAGATGACAGATCAAACAAATATCTTACTAAAATTGACATATAGAAGCGCAAGTATCAAAAGCATTGAGCTAAAGCGCCACTTTATTTATACGTGAGTGGATTTGAAATTAAACAAAAATTTTACCGACCGTCAATCATATTGACGTTGAGCCGTTAGATGGCAGCATTGCTGTTTTGTGTATATAATTTTAATAATTAATTAATTTGCAAAAACAATAGCAATAATAAATTTTTTAGTTGTGGATGCCGGTAGAGCAAGCAATTATCTATAAAATGATATATAATTTATGTGGATTAGTTGTGAGGTTTTTTCTAAAAAGGGAGTGTAACATCTTAACCTTAGCGTATTAATATATATGATGTTAAAATTAATTTATTTCATAATAATAAAAATAACGCTTCTTTACCAGAGTTATATTTCTTCCGAACTTTTCACATTAAGGATTGACATCTCTACTCATAAGCCAAATTCAAAATGCTATTACAAACAAAGCGATAAATACAAAATTAATCATTAACATGTAAATACATTATCACAAAAATATAGTAGAGACTGAATTATCTTGTCTCAAATATTCCTTGATGTATAAGCTTAATTTGGTATAGTTATAAGTCATACTAACCGCCACATATCTCATTCCAGCTAACTCTCAAAAATATTTAGACTCAATTTTTTTCTCAATAATTTCGTTTAGTGTGCACTCAACAGTTTCGTTTAATGTGTGTTTTTTCTGAGTATGGGGTTTTGTTTAAAAGGGATAGTTCTAAGATTTTAAACATATTTCTTTTATAATATTAGGTAGTATATTTTCAGATATATACTGAAGATATAGAACAATTTATTTCTTTCCCTTATTTTTGAGATAAGTGAAAAAAGTAACATTTTCGTCAGCCTACGCAAATATTGTTGGAAAACTCTGACGATGATTCTAGATGTCAAAATTTTTGAGATATTCACAATAATATATATGAAATACCCCCTACTTCATTGCACTAACTATTATTAAATACTTATTGCGCTAGGAAATTTAGGTTAGTATTGCCTTGTAACAGATGAAGAACTATTGGCTGGCTTTTGAGCCATTAAATTGAAAAATATCACAGATTAAGATATTAGCATTTGAGTTGAATTTTTCATTCTATCCATCTCGACGATTTTCATGGAAATTTGAAGAAATGTAAACAACTACGGAACATAATTTTACGTGTTTTCCAACACGCAAAAAAAACTAGATAACAATTTTCAACAAATTTCCCATCGATATAATAACTGTCGCAGACCGTCTTGCCCACTTACCATTTATAAATATATGTACGTAAATCTTTTATAAATATATACAGATTATTTGCTAAAACCGTATAACCTGCTGAATGATGTTCACGATTCCAATCTTCGCATATATTGTGTCGAAAGTTCTATTTTATTACGTGTTAAATGATTTAGTTGGACGCGATTTTTGAATTTAGCTACAGATATTTCTTTGACCTTATTCAGTTAAATATGTATTCAATTATCCATTTTAATTTATATATTTTAAAATTTGCACGCTAAAAATAATTTATATAAACCTATTTTTTCCATATTTAAATAACTAAAATTTTCAAAAAAATTAAAAATTTGGCATTCGGATTTTAAGGATGGTTTATGAAAATAGACTTTAATATTTGAGAATGATGTTAGTTTCATATACGCTTTTTGCCAACAGTACTTCATGACAATGGGTTACGTCACAAGCATTTACGTTGACTTAGGTATTTGCATTGCAGTTCCATCGTATAAGGCATGATTTGAACAAATGTTGTTAAGGAAATTTACATGGTCATTAGTATTAAAGGTTACACTGTGAACATCGTTGGAATGTTTGTTACACAATTACATTTTAAACTCATATTAGGCAGCCCGTAAATGCATGTTCCTATATAACCTTATAAACTATCATGGGGTTTTTATAATAAATCTGGTTTGTGGTTTCTGGTTATTATAATGGGAATGTGAGGCCAAATGGCATTATCATAAAGAACTTTTAAATTTGAAGATTTCAATGGAAAATTAGCAAGAATAGAAATTTATTGGATCTTATATTGGTAAATTGTATAAGGGTTTAAAGTGCAACTTTGACAACGGACAGTAATCGGTCAGACAAAAATTGGAGAAAATCGAAAAGTCCTATAAAAGCTAGTCCTGCCCAAAAATTGAGAAACTGTGGCCGACTTTCACCGATCTGAATGTAACAAATAAAAATTATCGGAGAAAAGAATAGACCATATGAGTGAACATTCGCTGACGGAGACGGGAGACATTTATTCAGTAGCTCGCGTCACATGATGTATACGTTGAGTCAATGACAAGTAGGCCACCGATTTTTTATAAAAGTCGGCAATTGTCGGCCATCGTTTAAATAATGCAGTTTAAAATTAACGTGTGTAGCAAAGTAAGTCTTAGTAAAAACATTCTTAACCCATATTTTACCTCGCTATATCTTTCTAGCAATTAGTGAAATATATATGTCGACTTATTCCTTTAGCTTCTGAAATGTTTTTTTTATTAACTGGCAAATTTGATTAAGCTGTATTTTCGAATCGTATTCATGTCATACTTTTTTGTCAACGTATTTTCGTAATAATAATTTTAATCGTAATAATATATTTGGCTATTTATCATTGTATCGTGTATTGACAATATATTCCTATATAGTATTAACACTAGACGTGTCTCTCATATTACCATAGTTATAAGTATAATTGTGTATACTTTTAATGATGTTTTATTTACATAGCTTTTGCCCGCAGCTCTGCTCGCATGGAAATGGTGATATTGAAATTTGTTGATAGACTTGCGTCGTTCCAGCGCCACCACCGTCGTTGCCATTCATAGCGCTTCCTGCTGGTATGCAATCAAGGACACGCCTCATAAATATTAACATAGCTCTATTACTTCAACATCTATATTAAGGTTTTGTGAAAAAGTTATAAAGCAACAGGTAGAATGGAAGGTAGCCAAACCTTGTGTATAAAATTATTAAAAATAATATAACGTGGGAAAACGTATGAATTTAAAAATATATATCAGTAATGGTGTTTATAAGAATCTAAATTATTATTAAGAAAAAAGCTTTTATAAAATTTTCACTATTTTGTACTGATAATGGATTATTGAAAATTGAAAAATTTCCAGTAAATTGGAGTTAAAAAATAATGTTAGTGATGTAGTAAATTACTGTTACTGGTAATTTGTAACATTTTCGCAGACTGAGTTGTTGGAGTACATCTAGAAAAAGTTTGCATTAATATGTAACCGTACAGATATGTACCCATATTACCGTACATCATATTAATATGTAACCGGTAATAAGTTTCTTCAGTGTTGCTTAGGTAAATTAGGAATTTTATATTTTTGTCATGTCCGTCTGTCTGTTTATCTGTATGTAACAGCCCTTTTATTCGCATACTGTTAGAATAAAGTGTTACACAGTTGATACTAAGCATGGTATGGCTATATATATACTTATAATGCTTACAAAGTTATGAAATTATATTAAAAAAAAGGTTTTTTAAAGTTCTTCCCCTAAATGTAAATATAAGGGTGAATTTTTATGCATACCCATATTTTGTAAGGTATCATTGAAAATTTTTTTCACAGATATTAGGGGTACACCCTGAAAATTTTTAAAATATTTAAAATCTAAAATAAATAAAGAGATGCAGACAAGCAATGATTTAGTTTAAGTTTGTGAAAAAAGTAATAAACAATATGATGTTTACACGGTGAAAAAATAACATAAATATTATAGGTAAACAACTTACAATATATATATAATTATATATATATATATATATATATATATATTTCAACTTCTTTTTCAAACATTAAAATGTTAATGTTTGAAAAAGAAGTTACTACAAGTTGTGTTAATGTTTGAAAGTGCCAAATGTGTATTGCTCTGTAAGTGCTAGCTTTTACTTCGTAGCGCTAGCCCTACTAGTACTTGCAAGGTTGCACACGTGGTAGAAGTGAAACCTTCAAAAATTTAAAATTTAAATTTAATATAAATTTTTAATTTTGATAAAAACTAAAATTATTAGAAAAGTTTTTATAATTCTCCCTCCCCTTCCCCTTCCCCTTAATCTTCCTCTTTCCTTATTGTACTTGTCGTTCGGTTCGTAACGTCAAATAGTATTGAGAGCATCTGTTTTTTTTTCTAAAATGACGGTTGAACTTATTAATTCCATACCTTAATGCCACAATGTGGATGATATCGCAGTCTGCACAACGGGAATTCAGGTTGTTATATCTTTGACCCCAGATAAAGCGAAAGGTGCCAAAGTTCAATACTCTGATGCCACTAATATATATTTTTGAGCCTGTGCATTAAATTTATTCTAAAATTTGAGTACTTTAAAATTAGTATTAAACAAACACTTTATAAAGTTTTATGGCTTGTTATGTTTTCAACAATTTGTTTCAGCTTCTAATTCATTACGTTATTAAAACCTATCTTAATATATCGAGGGTCGAGTATTTTAAGAAATTAATTGCAATACCATTGTTTCACACGATATTCTTTCACGCGATTGGAAGACAGAGAAAATTGCTTAACTGCAAAATTTAATAATCTAGCTACCTCAATGAAATATTACGTTTTAATCTGTCCTTTTTTAATTTTAAATGAACATACTAAACAAAGGAAAGCCTTCGAGTATTCTATACAAGAACACGGAGCGGAATTGTTTCTCACGCTCGAACGGGTGGATGGCACGTGGGAATTGAAAAGTGGCTTGCGCAATATTGCTCGCCGATTATCACTTGAATGGAGTGAACTTGAAACGAGCATCCAATGATGCTGCAATCTCTCAAATGGCTCTCATTCATTCGGTCAATCTGTTTTTTGTTTCGCTTTTTCTTTCGCCACCATCTTTGTTGCGTAACGGTTGCTCAATCTATTTTGAATGTTCGAGTGAGTGTTTCGTTTCATATTATTGGCGACGTGGCTCGGTCAACTAAACGTCTGTGATCGATAATTTATTATCGAGTTAATGGAAAAAAGTTCCAATTTCATATTTTTAAATTGTTTCATGTCAGTTGCAACCGGATGATGACAAACCACACTTATGTGTTTGTCATCGTCCGGTGTGTACAAATCAACATTTTTTAGGTCAACTTAGACGTGTGACTTTGCCTTTCAAGTAAATAAAAAAATAAAATCTATTAAGGATACAGATATTCCCTGTACACCCTTAGGTAAATAAAATGTTTAAAGATATATAGCATTTTTATTAAATTATTTGCACATGTTGATAATACTTTTCATCTTGATTTAGGAAAACTTCTGGGGAAATCCGTTTACTTTATTTGGCCTCTATAAATTGTCGATATAAATATTTTTGAGTGTCAACTGTTGAAACGTATGTAGGTTAATATCTTTTATGAACATGCTAAAAGTTATTTAAAAATAAGATGGTTTTGACAGATGATAGACAGACAGATGGAGATTATTAATTAAATCAAGGCTAGAAACTTAATAAAAATCTTTTGTCCGGAGCCCGTTGGCGAAACCTCATGGAAGTTTTTTGAATTCATAGGGAAGATAGGGCAGTGTTAAATAATTAATTTAAAGATTTTCTGTTTTAGTTTAAAATAAAATACCTTTTGGAAGCATTATTTTAGTTTTCCCTCATTTTGTAGAGCAGGTTTAAGGTAAGCATAGATATTTTTACCAAAAATTTATCAGCATATAGATATTTGGATTACGTATATTTTGGTTTTCTTGCTGTTATTCCAGATATAATACAATAGTAAATAGTTTAATCATTTTCTAATATTAACTCAAAGTTTTATTGTTTCTAAGGAAATGTTAAAGAAATGTAAGCTTCTGCAGTTTTTGTAACTGTAGGTGATTTATAATAAAATCTGCATTGAACGTGTTAGGGTCAAATTAAAATTTAATCTTTACTTATATATAAAATAAAAATACCGTGATTTTTAGAATTCACAGTTAACAAATTTCATATGACATATATATTATCATCTTTCATAAATTGAAAATACTTAAATTTTAACATAAATGCTCATTAGCTTTCACATAGCACACATGGTATTAGGATTAATGATTACCTTTATCATTATTAAACTATAAATGATATTGAATATATTTGGCGTTAATTTTGAAGAAATTAATTATTCATATTTAAATGAAACTATGTGATGTAGTATTATTTCTACTTTGTTTAAGTTCTTTACCACGACCTGGATTTCGTTGTATTATCACATCTTCAGGTGGGCTATTAGCGAAGATTCTCTTTGCTAATAGCCCACCTGCAGATATTGTAATACAACGAAACCTATGTGGTGGTAAAGCACTTAAGAAAGTAGAAATAATACTACATCACGTAGATTCATTTAATTATATGTACTATATATAAAGCGAAAGGAGTTTTTGTAGCTAAATATGCTTATTTCTAAATTTAATTTGTTTTATTGAAAGATTTATAAGTTTCCACAATAAACATCTATGAAAATATCGTTAGCAATATTATTTTTATTTATCATTACAACGCTTATGCTACTTTATCTATTGACGACATTTATATCAATTGACGATCAGTAATCAAAAATGTGTCCTGCTTTCTAGTAGCGGGTTAATTTTTTGTGCGCGAGAATATTTTTTTAGTTTGTCTTTATTATATGTATTTATATCCACTGCTCTGTTATCGTAAATTATCGTATAATCATATACAGACTATATTTTAATCTAAAATATATGTTTTCTATGTTCAAAACTTCTTTGATATCAGTTAGGTTATTTAAGCATGAAAGATTAATATACAAATGAACATACCACGTTTCACTTTCACTACAGCAGAGATACTCTATGTCCGTATGAACAGAATAAACTATAAAATGTTGAGACTTTTATAATAATTTGGTAATATCTTTTCACGTCAGACGATTAGAGTTTCGTACCTTAAAATGAAAAATGGAATCCTTATAAAATCAATCACGTGTTTGTCCATATGTCCGTCATAGCAATTATTCTCAGAAAATGTTTGAAGTAATAACTTGAAATTTGGCACAGATATTGCACTGACTATAACTTGAAAAATATTCTTTTGAAAATTTTCCAGGGGGGGGTGCAAATTAGATATCCGAATTTATTGTCTCAAAAATGTTTTCTTTCATTTTTGGTATTATGTCTTTAGAAATATACCTGTTCTAAATGTTTTTTTTTTAATTTGTGGTATTATATCTTTAGAGAAACAGCAAATGTTTTTTTTCCTAACTTTTTGTATAACATCTTTAGAATAAGAAAAAAATATGTTACCCCCTTCTTTTGAAAAATACGCATTCTAAAGTTTTGAAAATATATGGGTATTTAGAAAGTCAATGAAAATATTGTGAAAACCCTACTGAAGTGTGTAGGGAATACTTGTTGTGCGAGTTCTACTTGGGCTTGCTAGGTTTTTGCATATATTGTACATTGAATATGAGTCTAGCTCTTTCGTATACATCTCCGCACATTTCATTTGTGAGGAATAATTTTTAAATAATCTATTTAACGGAAATACTGTTGAAATAAATATTACTGAGGGAAGGGAAAGAAAAAATTCTTTAAAAAATTAGTTAGTATCTGGAGCCACAGGGTATTCTCTTTTATAACTGTTGCTAAACTGCATTTTAAACATGTTTTGTAATTTTTTTTAAAATTTAATAGTTTCTCCATTTAAATAAAATTCTGAAAGTTTACAAACAGTAGTTAAAAATTACGAACAGACGATATAAAGAATACATTTTTTTCTCAGGAATTAGAATTCAAAGAATGAAACAGTTCCAAAAGTGACCGCGTGAAGATGGGTACAAGTAACAATACTTAACGTATGCTCATTTGAAAGCAATATGGCTCTCGTTAATTTTTACCTAATATATCAGCATAGTAAAGAAAAATAAAGATATAAGCTAAAGAAAAAAGAAACAAATGAGAGTCATTCACGATAATTTTAATTTAAGGTGGAGGACCATTTAGCAAGCAGGGCGCGTGATGGTTTTATTTAACGTGTATGAGGACGTACACCAGTGGTTCTCGTACTGTCTTCCATGAATATATGATTTTATTTATAAATTTATTTTTAATTTGATTAATATTTCATATTATTAAAAATGAGATCACAGGTGTACGATCTTTTAAATTTACTGCATATCTGTATTTAACACTTGCGTTCTACTCTATCGAATACTACCTCAGTAGGCAGCTATATGTATCTAAAAGGGTCATGTTTAAACACGTGGTATATCCACGTGTAAGTATATTATGAATATTACAACGTCATGAATTTTTTTATGTCATGATGTAGATATTTGAATGAGTAAGATGATTTTTGATAAATATAATCTTTGTTGAGACTTCCAGTGAAAAAACGAATGCGATTTGAAAATCTTTTCAAAAAATGTATTTCACCAAAATATGCTTGTTTATTAATTTAGACATTTATTACATGGATATATCTTCTGGTGAGTACCAAATTCTACGTTTATTTCCAAAGCTAAAATGTTTTCCTCTCATCAAACTCATAAAAAACCAATTTCCTGCATTATGTTTATACCGAAATTTCTATGAATAAATCATAATATTATTGCGTGTGATTTAACCGATATTTTAAGGAATGCCTATACATATTGATGAAGTTGCATATTAAAATTGCGTAGTTTCTGTGTTAATTTTTTATAAAGGAAAATACGTACTTATCACCTGTTTATAAAATAACTACAAGGCGGTAAAAATATTCTAAGAGAAGAAGCAATTACAATGCATGCCCACACTTTTGTAATAATACATATGGAAGTTTTTATCGCGCTTATATAAGAGAGTCAACAGTATTTTTAATCACTTAATCATTTTTATCAGTTAACGACAAAACTAATCTGCTTAACTTTGTTTTTAGTGATTACTTTTGTGGCAATAGCTCAGTCTCATATTTATGATTTTTTTTTTGTATATATTCAAATACTTTTTTTAATAAATTCATGATTTTATCTGCAACGATTTTAGGCAAAGATTATATAATTTTAATGAAAATTAATTTTATTAAAGGGTTGTTTGTACAAGTGTTTTTTTCTCATGAAATATTGGGTACAAGAAAGTACAAGAATAGAAAAAAATTAGAAGAACTTAATGACTTGATATATGTAAATAATAATACATGTAAATTAACTTCTAATTCTTTCACCATTAATTTTTTGATGGGATTTTTTGAACTAGGAAGGGTAAATTTTTGATGTCTAAAACATACCAGCGGTTCTTAGATTTTTGCTACTTTTCACAAATTTCAATTAAAACAATTTATTAAAATTTCAAGTTAAATAAACCGGTACAACTATGACCTCTAGAAATATGTATTTTGTAATGGGCATATATACGAAAACCTTTCTTTCTCAATGGTCGTTTATTCTGTATGCTACATGGTATGCCCATGGCAATGGGGATCTCTTAATTTACTCGATCTATTAGACTTACGAGTTATGTCGTTAATCTTAATTTTACTGTTAATTTCGTCATTTTGGATTGCATGTCATAGAGAACTCCCGATTTTTATAGGTTACTGAGCGAATTGAATTCTTTTTAAGAAGCCAATTACAGGGGTCAAGTCTACTTTTGGTAAATGGTCACTGGCAACATTTACTGTTTGAAGACTTTCGTCTTCAGGTATTCTGGTGTATTTTGGATGAAAAGATCTGGCAAACTTTCTCAAATACTACTCAATCGAGTTGAATTGTCAGTATGATCAAAGTTGGATTTATCTGAACGGATAGTTTGCCTTATACATACGCAGTAATCAGCAACTTTGAAAGTACGAATCTTCACATATATTGGAATGGACATACATGATTACATAATATTTATTTAATGATATCGTTTTATCTCCATTTTATTATTAATAAAGACGATTACAACCCGAAATATTTTGTTTGTCATTTACAATATTATTAACTATGCTGAATATAACTTAATTAAAATTCGAAGCGTTTTATTATTAGAATTAATTTGCTGTAATTCAATAAATTCATAATTCCACCACGATAAAGAAACACTGCTTTCCTCAATTAAGACTTAAAAACATAATGAAATTATAAAGCCGCGACTAACGTGCTTTCCACCTTTTCTGCTTAAAAATTGTCTTAAACGACATACAGTCTAGAGAAAAAGGTGATTTGTAGGAAATAAATTACGTATAATTGAAATGGTCGTAAATTAAGTTGACTTTGTTAAATGGGACCTTTGTTTCGTATTTGCGAAATTTATGTTGAAAAAAGCGAATGAAATATGTCGTCGCACAAAAAAGTTTATTTTAAGATTAGGTAAAACTGTTACGTAAATGAGAACGTTACGTAAATGAGAACTACGTGGATAGTAGAAAGCTTTAATTAAAATGTATTAGCAGAACTAAGATATCTCCGCATTTGAAGGTTCCGTAGTGATACCAGGGCTATTATAATTTCATGTTCGTCTGTCTGTCCATCTGAACGATAGTTCATTTGTTTGACTATCACAGCTGCGTCGTTCCGCATACTTTTATATTTATATACGTAACATTTTAACAGTTGATATTTCATTTACAGATCTTAATTTATGTGTCTATATATATATATTACATTGAAGTTGTATGATGGATGTTGAAATATGCGAGATTATTAAAAATATTAATGTAAATGTATTTTATTAAACTATTCTCAAACAAAATGTCAACAAAATATAAAGCGTAAATCTTGAAACAATGTACTCCGTGTTAGACACTGAACGAGTTTGGCTGATGCCGAAGGGAGCGGCATTCACCCGTAAGAATGAAATAATAGAATAAAAGAATCGGGAATGATGCGCTTAAAAAAGTAGTTCACTTGATATTTGAGAATAGAGTGCTTGGTGCGTCTAAAAAAGTAGTTCACTTGACCGATGCCGAAGGAAGCCGACTTTAACCTGACTCAGAGTCATCGACTCGAGCGTGACGTTTCACTTTCATTCACTGCTTAAAAAAGTGCGCTGTTGTGCCTAAAGATTCTTTCACGTTCAGAAAAATATTGAATATGAGGTGATTTTTATTTCTCAAGCGTCGAGTGGTGTATCGTTACATAGATCTTTTAAAGTAAAATTGAGGTTTTATTTACTGTTTTTTTCATTTCTGAACATCATTATTTCAATCTCGACCTTCAAGATGACGTACAGTATGCCTATCCGTCGTGGTCATCCTGTCTTGTCACATTATTCTGATTCTCTTAATGGTCAAATATCAGAATTATCAACTATTATTAGCTGAACAAAGACGGGCCCACCATCTGATTTTTCTTGAACTTAAGGGTGGACAGAAAACTGATTGCTGTGTATGAAGCCGTGAGATAATTTTTATAATTTTTTTCGTTTTACTGATATATTTATTAGAATCTAAAATAGTCTCTTAATGCTCAACCCTCAGAGTTATCAAATAATATTAGCTGAACAAAGCCGGCTTCACTAGCTGATTTGTCTTGAACTTAATGATGAACAGAAAAGTAATTTCCGCATATGCAGCTGTTAGGTGATTTTCAATAAATTTTTCATTTCAGTAACTTATTAGAATTGACAATTTCTATAATATATGAGATAGTCTTTAATGCTCGCACCTCAATATTATAAACCAATATTAACTTGAAGTCAATGATGAATGGAAAAGCCGATTATCGTTTATGCTGCTGTGAGGTGATTTTAAGATATTTTTTGTTTCAATAACTTATTAGAATTCACGATTTTAATTTTGTCAAAACTAGTTTCTTAATTCCAAACCTCAGCATTATCAACTAATATTAGCTAGAAAAAAACCCAACAAACCAACTCCACCTGATTCCTCTTGAACTTGATGGCGAACAGAAAAGTTGTTTGCTGTGTTAGGTGATTTCTAATAAATGTTTCGTTTCAAAGACTTATTAGAATTCACGATCAATATTTATTTTATCTAAAATAATAATTATTTCTGAACGTGTGTTTAATTTGTTCATTATAAATAATGGTTTCAGCGTTTACAAATTAATGCTTCAGGGGTTAAAATTAAAATGAAACATCATGATATGTTTGCCGTGTAGGGTTTTTTTCTGTATTTGTATTAAAATAAATTTAAAAAAAGGAAAATTACTTTTAAAATAACTTTCCACTTTATCTACTTTAACTGAGTGATTAAACGTGACACATAAAAAGCTATTTTGAAATTCATAATTCTATTAAATAACATTTTCTTGATAATCGGTGCAAAGCAATTATTTTCTTTTGTCTGCATACAATGTGCTTTGGTCTGTTTTTAGCTCTTTTTTTGGGAAAAAAATCGTTAATTGTAAGCACTTGTACACTTATTGTTCCCTGTTATCAGAATCACGCTTAAATATTAATAGTAATACATTCTGACTATGTGCTTATGTGGTACTGTTCTGTTAGTTTCCAAGAATGATTACCTGTCACAGAGGGATGAACGAACATTTTATGTATTTTACACAATTTTATGTAAATTTTCTTTTATTTGCCTTTTGCAAGTTTGAAACGTATATTTGAGACGTTCGCTTATATTGAACACACACACACACACACACACACACACACACACACACACACATATACATATATATAAATATATATTTATATTTATGCTAAATCTACCGTGTGAATTACCGAGCAGACACTTTCACTCCTTCCATGCCTAAGGGGTCCGAATGCCTTGAATTTGACCCATAATACATAATTTTTTGCCCCAAAATTAGACTGTTCAAAATGATTTAATTATATTGATGGGCTCCCCAACATGTAAACGGAGTTAGAAAATTATATTTTTGCGTTGTTTCCAGTATCATTAAGAAAATTCCATTATTTAAAGAAAAATACAATTATTTAATCAGAATCTAAAATTCTCCAGCAAAAATTTTTAAAATAGCTATTAATAAAATATTTCAATATTTACATGTTACGTGTTAGATGAAGTATTTTTTGCAAAAGTTTTGATATTTTACTTGTTTTCTTCTGTGTGAAAATTCTGTCTAAATACATTAGACAATATGACTTGTTTACACAGTTAAAATAATATTATTAAAGGCTGTAATAATAAATACTAATATTTTTATATGCATCAAAGTGTATACGGAATCCTTGTAGAGCGAATTTTAATTGCGCTTAACAACAGGTCTACTTTTACTTTGTAGCATTGCACCCCCTATTAAATAACGTATCGCTTCTGCTGTGTGATTTAGTATACGGAACGTACTTTTACTACTAAATAGTAAAAGTACGTTTGTTTATGTTTGTTCTAATGTTGTTTGTTTGTTTATGTTGTTTGTTTGTATTGCAAAAAGGAAGGGCAAAGAAGATGGTATACATATATTAATACTCTATCTTTTATCGAGTTTTGATTTAGCTCATTTTAACGTAATCAATGAAAATTAGTTGTTATGATAAAAAAAAATATTTTTTAATTACGTAAACCTATTTAAGGATATGAATATGGTTATAAAATTTTAATTTAATGTTTATTTCATTCCCTTATTCTGTTTTATTAACTCGATCATCCATATTATCATTATTATCATAGTCATTATCAATATTAACATTAGTCATTATTGTCCGTAGGTACAGTGATTTGCATGGTGCATACTATTTTTGTTGCTTACGGTTTTAGAAACTAAATACAATATGATAATTATTATTTAAAATGAAAATTCAGTCTAAGATAAAACAAGAGTTTCTGAATTACACAGCTTTTAATTTCTCCAGATCACCACTTAAATTTTATTTTGAGTCCATCATTAATATCGCGTTAATTCGATTCAAAAAAATTACGACAAAAAACCCAGTAAATTCTTAATAAGTCTTATCTTTAGAGGCGTGGAAGCAAAGATACGATATCTTAAACGATTTCCATACCGAATATGAGATGAAATGAGACACTTAATAAACATCAAATTAAACAAAATATGGAAAAATTAATATCTCTTTAACACACTTTTCATACAGGTCCATGTAAGTTTTGTTTCTCCCATAGAGGCCAAAATTAAATCCGCAATGCTAAATTTTCCAATAACAAAAGTTTGAGGAAATGTTATTTTCACTTTTCTATTATTTTTACTGAAGATGAAACTTCATAATTTCGCTAAAACGAATTTGATACTGAAAAGTATTTTTTTTCTAAAATCGGTATGTTTATTTGAAAATAACTATTTCTACACATATTGATTACTTTGATAACAACACTTAAACAATTTTCCAACACACAATGAATTGAAACCGGAGGTTCTAAAAAGGCACTTCGTTACTTAAATATAATTTTTCTAAACATGTTTCTAAATATATTTTTGAGATGTCAAGTTAATTTTAAAAGATAGCCTCATAAGTTTTATAAACTATAATGTTCATAATTCTAAAGGTACCTAACGTTTTAGCCCGTATTGTTGGTTAAGTATTGAACTGAATAACTTTATCCGTATTTGCCATCTCTAACTTCAGTATTACTATGATTAATAGATTTCATTTTAACCTTTACCAAATCGAACTGAATTGAATCTTTGAAATGGTTTCCTAGCGAAGAGGGTAGTTCTAACTGTGATAAATGGTTTTTGGGGTTACACGTTCCGGTATCAATTTATGAGGGAGAGTCGAGAAGTGGAAAGCTAATGAACCGACTAAGAGAAATGTTTAACCTTTTAACCCAACTGCTGTTCTTTGACCTGAATTTTGCTCTATAATTTTAGTAGAATAGTTTTATGCTAGTCTATAATATATTATATTTCTTTGCTGATTCTGTATCTGTTGTTCATATTAGAAAAAAATGTTTATGTTGTGTTACTAATTTCAAGCTGAAAAAATTATTTTTCAATTTGAATTGTGATTCATCAAAATTTAATTATGATCTATCAGAGAATGTCTGAATGGTTTTTGTGACTACCATATTGCTGAAAATAAAATATTCTTTGAAATCGACTCTTTAAATTTTTAATTTTGTTGATTAAAGTCGGTGAATAAAAAAATTAAGAAACTCTTTCTTAATTTATATAGCTATGCACCTAAACATCTAAAGGGTGCCCTTATAACATCAATCACGTGTTTGTCCATATGTCCATCGTGGCGTTATTTTCAGAAACTGTTTGAAGTAAAAACTTGAAATTTGGCACATTAATAAAACATATCAATCCACAAATATTACAAATAGCTATGACTCAAAAATATTTATTTGGAAATTTTAAAAGGGCAAATTAAATACTAGAATTTTTTTATGTGCCGGGTGTCGTTTGTTTTTGTGTTTTAGTGCCGGGTGTCGTTTAAAATGATCTAGTTGTAAGGGTCTCAAAAATATTATTTTTTTCGTTCTTAAAACTTAATACAGATTAACTGAATTAGTGGTTTTTATGCGATGCGTATAAAATAAACATAAAATATAGAAACATTATATTAATGCAATCTATCGCATATCTTTTATCCTCCGATTACTTTTTTTACAAATATTTTCAATATTTTCAGATACATAAAGTTTACAGTTTTATTACATGTATAGATGTACGGATTTACTAAATAGGTCTAATAAGATACTCCAACTAATATCACCAAAAAATCTACGGTTTACGAAAAGTCCTTTATTTATACAAGCATATGTTTCTCAAAAAGGTAATCGGTGGTTTGTTAATAATCTTCCCATTTACTGGATGTGCGAATAATTGGGTCTGAAATGTTTTTAAACTGTTATTTTTACCGAAGATGAAACCCCTGGTGTTATACCTTTATAGATATACTGAAAAATGGGGGGCACCCCTCTCCTTATTCCCGGAAATACTAATTTAATTAAATATAATTTAAAAAAAATAAGAGTGTTTAAAAGCTCACAAAAAGGTTGTAGAAAAACCAAGTGATGACACAAATTTAAGTTGCTTATTTGAAAAGAGATTCTGAAAATGATTTAAAAATATGGCATATCACGTCTTTATTTCCGAAACTATCGAGCGAAAAACAATGAAAAATAATAGGGTCGGTAAAATTTGAGCAGAGGATAAAAGGAAAACTGCAGCAATTTTCCTAGATTTTTAATTTTTAAATACGTTTTAAAATTTGTGGAAACGTAGTATGTAATACGTTGTAATCTATTTACGTTGTGAACAATTATTTGTAATTTGTTTAATAGAAACAAAATGTATGCCTAAATGTTTATCAGTGCGGAAATGTAACATTCGTTTTGCGAGTTCTACTCGTACTTTACAGGTCTTTGTATATATTGTACGTTGAATTTGGGCCTTGCTCTTTCATATACATCTCCACACATTTCATAAGTTAGGAATGATTTTTAAATAATCTATTCAACAGAAATATTTTAAAGGAACTTACAGAGGGAGTTGAAAGAGAAAATTCTCTGAAAAATCAGGTAGTCTGCTTAGCCATAAGGTATCCATTTTAATAACTGTTTTAGGGCTGATCATATATTTTAGATTTTCCCTTAAAAACAAAACAATACATGAAAGATTTTAGATTTTTAACTTAAAGGCAATCATTAAGAAGTCGAAGCATTTTTCGAGAACAAATGCAGTTTAGCACTGAAACTGAAATTTCACATTTTATTGATAATTATTAATTATTATTAAATATTGAAAACAAAATTTACCGAAAATAATTGCCCCACGTGATATTTTTTTATAAAAAAAATATTTCCACAATATTTTCCATATAAACTGCATTGGTGCAAGGAATTCTGAAAAATTTCGCAAATAATTGTTTATAATTTTCGACCTAACTAAACACTGAATATGCAAATACAAATACACGAAATTATACGCAAATATAAAGAAGCCGAACTAAAAAATCCCAAAACTGAAGTAGGCATAAAAGTGGTTATAAATTTGATGTCTGATAATCAATCAATAGTCGTTTCTTCGTTGTGAGAGCAGATTGAAAATCGATGTTTTTTTATTAAAATAGTCGGGAGTGGAAATCTGTTATACGTACATATATATATATATATATATATATATATATATATATACATATATATATATATATATATATATATATATATATATATATATATATATATATATATATACATACACACACTAATGTTAAACTATATTTATAACTTATTTGGAACATTTTCTCTTAAACTTAAAGTTTTCCCCATTTCAAATTAAATTCATACACTAGTTAACCAAAATTAAAAAGAAATTATTAATTTTTCTCCCGATTTAGATTTCAAACAATGAAGCGATTCAATAGTGGCTGCATGAAGGACGGGTGTCAATAACAAGACTTACGTATGTTCAGTTGAAAGCAAAATGGCTCTTGTTAAGTTTTTCTTACGATATCAGCGAAGCAAAGAAAAATAAAGATATAAACTAAAGAAAAAAAATAACAAATGAGAGTATTCACGATAATTTTAAATTAAGCTGGAGTAACGTTTGGCGAGCAGGGGGCGTGAAGCTTTTATTTAACGTGTTCAAGGCCATACAACAGTGGTTCTCATACTGTCTTCCCTCAATATATGATTTTATTTTGGAATTTATTCATAGCTGGATTAGTATATGATATTCTTTAATTTATATTAAAAATGAGCCACACATATAATATATTTAAAATTTATTACATATCTATAGCTCACACTTGTATTTTACTACGCAGCTATGCTTTTGGACGACAGCCTTGCTTACACACTCGGAAATTAGTTTGAATATATATATATATATATATATATATATATATATATATATATATATATATGTATATGTATGTATATATGTATATAGTCGAATGTAATGAAACAATTTTAAAGAAATGTAATTCTTGAAGAGAATACCGCGCAAAAACTTATGGCAATTTAAATCTTTTTAAAAAAGTTTTTAACCAAAAATATGAAGTTCATAAGTATTTAGCGTGAATAAATCTTGCAGTAATTATTCAATTCTCTGTTTATTTCCTAAGTGAACATTTTTTTTCTCACCGGACTTATCAAAAAAAACAATATCATGACTTTGCTTTATATCTTAATTTCTTAAATTCATTGTTTAACGATATATTGCTTGGTGGTACAACCGATAATTTAAAAATGTAAAGCTGCATGAAAATCAATTGAATTGTTTTAAACTAAATTAAATTAATAAAAACTGTTTTATAGTGATGCAATATTAAAAAATAAACGATGAAGTGTTTAATAAAATATCATCTAACTATACTAAGTTCATCACGAATAACGGTTTTTATGTTTTTATTTGAATAGTATTTCACATAGCTGAGTTTTAGCTAATTGTTTTTTTTATTTTAGAGTAGATTACGCTTTACTCCTACAATCTGGATTCCTCTATAGGTGGATCCCTACATACGCATTATACGAGACATACGAGACAAAAAATAGCAGACGAGTTGACTCAAATTCAAACATAATCTAAGTTCTAATGTGATCCAAAGGCACACATAATAATAAGTAGATCTCTCCCACGCATTAAGTGGTCTTATTATTGTAAACAGTCAATTTTACTATTTATATATGCATTTCTAATAATAGGCCAATGAATTCTAAGGACAAAATAAAAACTTTACGAATATGATTATTTTTTCTTATGTACTATATGGGACTTTTTATTGCATTTATTACAAAGCTCTGGTGAATCCCAATGATCTCATTTTAAGTTATTTTTAATAAATTAGACATTTTTATTAGTTAAGGAAATAAGTCCGTCTCACGTATATGCAATTTTTTGTGTGTATTTACTTCAAAACCTTCAAAAAAGAAATTAATAACTGGATATGTTTAAATAATAACACACATAAATTAATTTCTTCCAAGTTTGATTTACTGTCAAATAAAATTCCATTTTTTGAACTGTGAAGGGTAAATTTTGGCCATGTAAAAATATCAGTGGTTTTCGGGCTTTTGCTATTTTTCACAAATTTATGTATACCAGGATTCGCCAAATGGTCGAAATTCTTACATAATTATTAATGAAAATTTGACGAAACCATATATGAATTTTTTAAATTTTTTTTATTGACAACACAAAAGCTCACCAATACCTAGGAGAAAATGGTACGGAACTATTTTTTTATGAATTTTCAAAAATAAATTTTGGATATATTAAAGGTATCAACGGTTCTCAGGATTTTTTTATTTACAACAATTTGAATAATGTGGTACGTAATATATATACCTACATACGATAAGAGATCTACTTAGTAATTAAAATATTTTATTAAAAATTTCAATTACAATAACTAAAAAATACTTTTAAGATACGATTATAACATATAGAAATATATATTTGTAAATGGACATATTATATATATTTGAAGACATATATCGTACGCCCATTTAAGAAATATAATTTATGAATAACTCTATATGAAATGGATATACGACATAGTAAGTATCATAAAAACTCAAATTATTTGCCATTATTACGGTGATTTTGTTCAATAAATTAATTCCGAATACATTGAACTTTCATAATATTGTGTTCGACTAACGTAGTTAATGTTAGTCATACAAATATTAGCAAACAGTAGTATAAAATACTAGCTTTTACATTATGGTTTGTGTTAAACCAGTAAGAACTGCAGAAAATTATTAATTTTATTTTTATGTGCCAATTTTAAACCATGTTACAGTTTGGTGATAAGAGTGCAATAAAATGTGCTGAACTATAGTTGCACATGAGTTTGACATTTTATGTATTACTTTACATACATATGATCCCGGTAAAATCGAATGACGTAATTTATTTGGGGAGTTTATTGGAATAAATAGATAGAAAATTATATAAAAGGACACAGAAAATAAAACAGTTCCAAAAGCAAGTCTTAAAAAAGAAACTAATTTAAAAATAAAATAATATTATGCAGTGAAATTTTCCCTTACGTTGAAACTTGTTTTATATTATTCAAAATTATTTCCATGACTTAGGGTATTTTTAAAAGGCCAGTAATAAGGGATCACGTCTAATTTCCGTTCATCATCATAGGCAATACGTACTGGTGTATTTTGAACGGGAAGTTATGGCGAATTTGTCTTAATGCTATCTAGTCGAGTTGGATTTCCGTTTGATCAAAGTTGGCTTTATCTGAACGGACAGTTTGCTCTAGATATGCACTGTGATCAGCGACTTCGAAAGTACTAATCCCAATATGTTCATACATTATTAAATAATAATTATTTATCTCCATTTGTTATTAATAAGGGCCTTTCAAACCCGAAATATTATGTTCGTCCTTTACAATATTATTAATTATACTGAATATAACTGAATTAAAATTCGAAACATTTTATTATCAGAACTAAGTTTGCTGGAATGTAATAAATTAATAATTCCATTATGATAAAGAACCACTGCTTTTCGCAATTAAGACTTAAAATCTTAATGGTATTATAAAGCTGAGGCAAGGGCGTTTTCCTCCTTTTCTGCATAAAAAATGTCCTAAACGACACATACTCTAGAGAAGAAGGTAATTTGCAGGAAATAAATTATGTTTAATTGAAATGGTCGTAAATTTAGTTGACTTTGTTAAATGGGTTTTGTTTCGTTTCGCGTTTTACAAAATTTATGTTAAAAAAAGCGAATGAAATATTTCGTCGCACAAAAAAAGGCTATCTTAAGATTCAGTAAAACTGTTACGTAAATGAAGATTATGTAGATTGATGTAAGCCTTAATTAAAATGTATTAGTTGAACCAAGATATCTTTGAATTTTAAGGTTTCGTAGTGAAATAAGGGACTTTTATCATTTCGTTGTGTCCATCTGTCATATATATATGTGTATATATATATATATATATGCATATGTATATATATATATATATATATAAATATATATATATATATAAATATATATATACATATATATATATATATATATATATATATATATATATATATATATATATATATATTACGTTGATGTTGTATGATGGATATTAGATTGGCGAATCAGGAATTATTCGAAATTATTATTTTTAAAAACCATGCATAATATACATATTTTGTATAAATTATTCTCAAATTAAATACTAATAAAAAAAATGTAAAACTTTAAACAATGCATTCCGTAAATTTAGATTAAATTTAGATCAAAATTTAATTAAATATCTAAAAAAATTCACATGGTGCGCTTAAAAAAGTAATTCACTCGATATTTCAAAGTAGTGCGCTTGGTGCATCTAAAACATAGTTTACTTGAGCGATACCAAAGGAAGACGAGATTATCTGTTTCAGAGTCACCGACCCGTGCGTGACGTTTCAGTTTCATTCAATCCTTAAAAAAAATGCGCTGGCGCGCCTAAAGAACCGATTTAATAAAGATAAGAAATATTTTAAAAATGCGCTGGCGCGCCTAAAGAACCGATTTAATTGATAAGAAAGACTTTTATTTTTCAAGTGTCGAGTGATGTAATATTAGATAGATATTTTAAAGTTGAGGTTTCATTTCCTTTTTTTCAATTCTAAGTATGATTATTAAAATTTTGATCTTCAAAATGACGTACAGTTTACCCACCCTTGGTGATCATCCTGTCGAAACACATTATTCTGATACTCTTAATGGTTAAATCTCGGAATTATCAATTAATATTAGGTGAATAAAAAGGAGACCATATGATTTTTTCTGAATTGATGGTGAACAGAAAACTGATAGCTGTGAGATGATTTTTGATAAATTTTTGGTTTCAGTACCTTATTAGAATTAACGTTTTCTATAATATATGAGATAGTCTTTAATGCTCATACCTCAATATTATAAACTAATATTAACTGAACAAAGACTACCTCGCCATCTGGTTTGTCTTAAACTTAATTTTTAATGGAAAAGCCGATTGTTATGTGTGCAGCTGTGAGAAAATAGTTCCTTAACACTCAAACCGCAGCATTATCAACTAATATTAATTGGACAAAAACGAGCTCCCCACCTGATTTTTCTTGAACTTAACGATGAACAGAATCTGAGCTGTGTTCAATCTGTTCATTATTAATAATAGTTTCAGCGTTTACAAATGAATGGTTTATGGGTTAAAATTAAATTGAAACATGGTGATATATTTATCATGTAGGGTTTTTCGGTGTTTGTATTAAAATAATTTCAATGAATATTAACACTAAAAATTACTTTTAAAATAACGTTTCACTTTATCTACTTTAACTATGTGTTTAAATTCCTAATATTTATAATATAACAATTTCTTGATAATCGATGCAAAGCAATTGTCTTCTTTTGTTTGTATACAATGTGCTTTGGTTTCATTTTTGCTCTTTTTTTGAAAAAAAAAATCGTTAACTGCAAGCACTTGTACAATTGTTCCCTTACATCAGAATCAAGCTTAAAAATAATAGTAATGCATTCTGACTATGTGCTAAGAGAAACACATCTGCCGTGGAACTGTTCCGTAAAATAGTTCCCTAGAATATCTCCCGTCACAGATGGATGGACGAACACCCAAATTATTCCATTAGTATTTTATATCTGACAATTTTGCGAAGGAACATAAAAATAATCAAATTCCACTAATAAAAAATACTTTTGTTTCCTTTAAATCTGCATTTAACTTTCACGATTACATTTGTAAACAGGCTGTGTTTTGTCGCGTCTCTATTAAATTTTTTATTACGTATGCTTGGTTGGAAGTTTTCAATTTTATGTGAACTTTCTTTTATTTAACTTATGTAAATTCCAAACGTATATTTGAGGCGCTTATACTGTAAGTATATATATATATATATATATATATATATATATATATATATATATATATATATATATACCCTGTGAATTACCGAGCAGACACTTTCCTTCTATCATGCCTAAAAGATCCAAACGCCTCGGTAAAGTCGTCTGTTCATCGGCTCGCTCCGTCCATCTGTCATTCAGAAACTTCTAATTTCGAAACGAAATAACATGTGTATTTAAAATTGACATATAATATATAGTTTTTTGTCCAAAAACTAGAAACATTTCTTTAAAATGGCTTAAAATCATATTTTGAGATGCCCCCAAATACGTGTAACGTGTCGTTGAAGAGTCTTTGAGTAGAACACAAATAAATTTGTTTAATTTTTGTTGGTCAACGAAAAACAACGAAATGGTGGATTATCGTTATATAAGAGGCTGTAATCTGACTCTAATACTTCTCAAGCAACACCTTTTAATAAGAGCTATTTTTAAGTAAGTTATGTGTAATAAAATTGAACAATTTTTGTAAAATTCTTGTTATTCTACTTATGCACATCTGTGTAAAAATTTTGTCTTAATATATTAAACAATATGTTCATACAGTTAAAATAACATTAATAAAGGCTATAATAATAAATACTAATATTTTTATACGCATCAAAGTGTGTATGGTTCCGCCATTGTGCGAGTTTTACTCGTGCTTAACAGGTTTACTTTTACTACACAATTTTTAATGCTACAAGCATTGCACCCCGTATTAAATAACGTATCACTTCTGCTGTGTGATCCAGTATACGCTGCCTTTTTTTTATTTTATCGTAGAAATAATTATGTTAAATAAATCTATATATAATTCTTAATAGTAAAATTACGTTTGTTTGTGTTTCTTCGTCTTACGTTTGTTTGTGCATGTTACAGAAAGGAAGTTAAAAGAATTTATCGAGTTTTGATTTAGCTCATTTTAACGTAATCATTGAAAAGTAATTGTTACGATTAAACAATTTTTATTTTTTAATTACATGATGCTATTTGAAGATATGAATATAGTTATAAAAATATAATTTAATTCTCATTTAATCCCTGTATTAATATTTCATTAACTCGAATAATTTTAAATACAAAAATAAATTTAAAACAAATTGCGGTTATTACCCGTAAGAACAGTGACGGTGCGTATTATTTCTTTTGCTTACGGTTTTATAAACCAAATACAACGTAATAATTATTATATAAACTTACAATTCAGTCACAGATAAAACTAGATTTTTTCAATTACACAACTTTTATTTTCTCCTGTGGGCCTCTTAAATGTTATGAGCCTATTTACGTATTGATATATTTTTATACTTGGTTCAGATGATACGAGTTAACTCGATTCAAAATCATTACGACGAAAAACCTAGGTAAAGTAAATATTTAATACTAGTAAAAATACTCTATTTATCTTCAGAGGCGTTAAAGCAACGATATGATATCATAAATGATTTTCATACCGAATATGAGATGAAATGAGACATATAATGAATTCCGAATTAAGCAAAAAATGGAAAGAAAGTAATATCTCTCTAACACACTTTTCATAAACGCCTGTATTAGCTTCGACGCCCTCATAAATTCCAAAATTAAATCCACAATGCTAAATTTTTCAATAACAAAAGGCCGAGGGAATTATTAAGTTCAAATGCGGCTATCGATTAAATGTGAGTGTCCGCACAAAGGCTCTGTTTGAGAAGTGTCCTGCGAGAATATTTTTCAAGCCTGAAAGCCCAGAGGTTCCTTAATGAAGGAATGGTTTAGAGAAAATTAATTTTCATTTTAATCATAATGGAGTGTTTTGAGGCGCGTATTGCCGGGAGTAGCGAAAGGCGGTGTTAATACTTGAGGCGCTGTAGATGGTTTGCTATGTAAGTTATAGCCGCAGTTATTCACACACAGTTGAAAGGTATCTGTAATATTTGTTATAGTCAAAAAATCAAACCTATTAGGAACAATATATTTATTAACTAGTAGCATTGCCAGATATTCGCGAATTTTCCCAAAGTTCCGTATTTTAGCCGCACAATTCATACGTTCACAAAGTAAGGCTGTAACGTTCGTCCGTCAATGATATCGGCTAGTACTGCTCGTGAACGTCGTGGCTAAGTTCTGTTCTGTTCCCCACCCGAGTTTCTCTGGAATAAACACAACCTTCAAATAAAATGTAAACAAAAATTTTACCCTAAGTATTATTTCAAAAACAAAAACGAACGCTTGAAATTTTAGAAGAAAAACCGGATTTGCCTACTTTTAAATAATGAAATCCTGTATTGATTTCTCTTTTTCACACTTTGTTTCTTAGAAACGAAGTAAATGTCTCTTTAATTTAATAAAGCAAATTGATCTAAATTATTTTGAATAGAATCGCTTACTAAGTGCCATTAAAATATAGAGGGCACGGCTATCTCACCGGCGTGAGACGGGATTACTGAAGATACTGTCGATATTCACTGATACTAATTTATATGGGTACGGCGTCTGAGAGGGGAGGTGAAATTAACGGGGAACGGAAGAGATGATTATCTGGTTTTCTCTTGATGATTATATTTGCAAATGCTTGAATAAAAGAAAAAATTAAATATTAATTATTTATTTTCCTACAGAGAAGTGGGAAAAGTATCACTTTTACTGCTTACTGTTAAAGTTGCTTTGGCTATTTAATTACATGATGGTTCATAGCTTCACAGCTTGTACTGATTGTTTTGTTTGCCTTACGTTATTACAATACTCTGTGAAAATTTATACCTGGCGAACGAGATGCTATATCAGAAAGTGTCATCGCCAGTTCGAAGAAATCTCCACCAATTGAACTTGTTGATGAAATTATTTGGTACTTAATAAAAATTGAATAAAAACTCAATTGTTTAGATATATTCATTTAATTCAATTGTTTTTCTGAGAAATTTCACCAAAATCTTAAGTTGCGTTACTGTAGTATACAGACAGACAGAATGACATTTACACGAATTCTGTTTTTGTTTGTCGGTCGGAAAAACCCTTAATCATCACATATTTTGATACTTTGTACACTCATCGATTTTAACCATTCATCATTGTTAACGTATAATCTGTATAGTTGTGATGCTCTTTGTTTTAAGTTAATGTAATATAATTTTATTAAAATAAATTAATTACATAAAAAACAATCGGGGTTTGAAAGAGATTGTTTTTAGTAATTGATATTCCAAAATTATTTTTTTCCCTTTATGTAAAAACTTCTAGAGATTTCGTTGAAATTGTTGACAAAAATTATGTTTCTCTTCTATTTAAAAAAAAAATTTAAAGTCAGAACTATGAAAAAATAACGATTCTGGAGGTTTACCTAAGGATTATCGGAAAATTATAGCGATGATTCTAAATTTCGTAGTTTTTCAGATACTAATGAAATTCTCACTTCTGTAAAGGAATACTATGCAATAAATCTATTGTGTAGTATTCCTGTGAAAAATATTATTAATATTTGCAAATGGCTTGATGGGTATATTTCACAATCTTAAATGTTTCTATGTGTCTTTGCGTATAGAACCCTTGTACTTCAGGATTTGCTAGTACTAATCTTAATTGGGGAAATTTTTAAAGCAATAGTTTCCATATAAAATGATAATGAAAAATTTTGTGTTTACCTAACATTTTGGAAACAATATGATAATGAGTATATTTGATCGCACTTCGATATCAAATATCAATTCTTTTAAATCGTTATTGCAGCTATTAAGATCGCTGGCACATTGCATAAAAAAGCTACATTTGTACAATTAGTGTTGTTCATTAGTTTCTCAATGAAATATTAATAGTAATGTACTCTGACTATATGCTAAAAAGGAGAATTATTTTTTGTTGGAAAACTTTTTCTCAAAAACCAATGGTTCAGCAATTGTAAGACAACAAACAAATAAAATGTTTATCAAAAAATTCGTGTCGAAATTTATCAATATAAATAATTTTCGTTCAATCTGTGACGAATTCCCGACGTTCACGATTTTTTTTAGGTTTTTCTGAGCCATCCTCTTGGTGACAAGTGCAGGCAACAGCCATGGCCTAAAAATTTTTTAAAAAATATATCTTATGTGGCGCCGATCTTACATTATAACTTTGAAGTATTTTTTTAATTCCCAATTTACCCCTATGGTAGTAATTACAGAATTAAAATTGTACTATTTATACTATGATTGAGCTTCCATATTCGACATCTGTATTAAATTTGAAATTTTTAGGGTCGTCGAATAATTTTCGAGAAAATCTCCCAGGACCGACGGACAGATGGATAATGAAGTAATTCCATTATTGTTAAGTTTAGGCAATTTTACCATGGAACACTAAAAACTAGTCAAGCCTCGGTCGATCTTGGCAATAAGGTTTCTTTTCTAAACGACACGTTTTCTTTGATGACTCGTACCAGGGGTTTTTGTCGTTAAGCCTATATATATATATATATATATATATATATATATATATATATATATATATATATATATATATATATATACATATATGTCTTCATAAAATAACATTATTCCAAAATTTAGGTCTCTACGTCGTGAATTCGCTGAGAAAATAAGGCATAAAAGATGAACAGATGAACCGAGAGTCGATTCCACAACTTATCGTGGAAGAAAAATGTCTATTAGGATACCGGTGGAATGCAGTATGAGTGGAAAGCGCAGGAGAAGATTCACCATTACACAATCTGCGGTTGAAAAGCTCAATAAGATTTGAAATGATAGGAGGATAACCAAAAATATTAATTACCACTCATTAAATTTCTTGTCTTCCTAATCTTTCTCTATAGAGCTGAAACTTGGTCCTCGAGCTTACAGGATTGCTGAAAATCGACGCTTGAATCGGGAGATGTGGTGTTGGAGGCGTATGCTGCAGATCAACTGAACCGCTTTCCGCACTAACAACTCTATTTCCCTTGAGTTTAATCTTAAGTTTAATTTTAAGTTTAATAAACTCTGGAATTCCCTTGAGTTTAATTTAATGCGAATAGTAAAATTCTTTGGCCACATATCCAGGAACGAGAATTCGATCTAAAGACTGGTGGTGCAGGGCCACGTAGAGGGCAAGAGATCTAGAGGCTGGTCACATACTCGCTGGAAGAATCAAATTAAATCAGTAACCTCTCTCGCAGCGCAGCGAACCGGGAGAAATAGAGAGACATTGCTAAGGAGGCAGTTCACACCAGGAAGACCGAATGAAGAATAGACATGTACATGCACTGATTGAGTTTAAAATTGTACTCATATTCAACAGCGTCACTTGAGACTCGAATGTGGTTTACCAACATCATCTACGCAGTACCTTTTGCGGACCGAATGGGCTACCCACTGACTTATTTTTCTGCAACATAATATTTAAGTACAATTTGCACTAATCAATTATTTTCTTCAAAAATCTTTAAAGTTCTACATACATAAAAAATATTCTGGTCAAAAATACTTTAGTACTTTTGAACTACAGCGACTGTAATAACAAATGAGGTTGCAATGTCAGTTTGTAGTTACAAATAAGAAATGGGAAAATTGGACGCAGCAAACCTGACGCGGAATAAAACTTTGATTTATATTTTCCTACCAACTTTATCCGTGTCATTTATCATTTGCGGGAAAGCCGTTATTTCAATTACTTTAACGTAAGTTTTGTGTGGTTTGCAAGTCACGGTGATCAGTCCTGCGTATCGTAATCCTCAAGGGAGGGTTATCTAGTTTCTATTTTAAGGCTCCGTTACACTACATCCGGGAAACTCCATCAATCTCACTTTGTAGTCCATCTATTACAGCGAAATATCTCGTTATTTAGTTCTTACACAACTTCCGTTGATTTAAACCATATACTTATTGTACACGGTATATAGTATTTCAATGCGCAGGTTTAATCAGTAAAGGCGAAATATTGTATTGACATTTTTCGGTATAAATCTAATTATTAGTATAAATTTCGTAGCATTATTAATTAAGTAATTGTATTGTAATTAAAGCTCAATTAATTAATATATATATATACATATATATATATATATATATATATATATATATATATATATATATATATATGTATATATATTGTATAATAATTATATATATATTGTATAATAACAATATTTAAGATGAAAAATACATGTTGCAAATTTGAGGGAATCGAAGTTTTTTATTTATATTCCGTCTTAAATTTATAGATATATTTTGAATATTTATAGCGAAATAAAAAATTTTCCAGTCAACCCAGTACAAATTAAAATATATTGTGTATTGCTGAAGATTGTACTTTATGTTTTAGGGTACGATGCTTCAAAAGGAAAAACAGAATCCTTCTAAGATCACTTACGTATCCGTCTGTCTGTCACAGCCGTTTTTCTCTGCTTGATGTAACTTGAAATTTTCGTAGTAATAAGATATACCCGCACATACCTTCACAAATAATACTCAAAAATATTCATATGGACATTTTTTAGGATGGCAAATTAAGTACTAATTTTTTTATTTCCTGTTTATTGTGGTGTATCATTGGAAATGAGAGTCTTAATTTTTTCATTTGAGCAGTACATATTCAGAAATAAATTGAAAAGTAGGCAAAAATTATCTTCATCCCTTCCTAATTTCCTAATCTACTTTCATTAAAATTATAAAAGACGAGGTTTCTTGAAACTCGCGCAACAGTTGCAAAAATTTTAATATTGACATGTGTTTTGTACTAATTTTTAAGTAGGAAACCTACATTTCTTTATCGAAATACTTGAGTACACAACTCGGCTACTTATTTATTACTTTTAAATTCATGGTTTTGTTCATTTCTGTATTATCCACTTAAATTACTAAATTTTTCCTACTGAAATAATTATACGTTATGGAAACTAAGTTGTTAATGAAAACTAAGTTACAAAATGGAGGCTCTATTTTATAACTTAGTTTTCATTAAATATCTTCCAACGGCTCGCTTTTTCGTACATCTAAATAAAATGATTGTAAGATTACAGCTCCTTGATTCGTTTTTACTTTCAGGTTTTCGGGCTTTAGCTCGTAAACCTGTGAATATCCGCTTAATTAATAAAACTCTGCATATTTTATAAAACTTGTAACATATTTAATGATCTATTTTTGTATAAGTGCGATCGATTTAGAGACATCTAATAAAACCATTTCAAAAATAGCGGCTCTATCATAACTCCTACCCTCAAGTCATCATCAATTTCTATTCAGAGGTCACTCAAAAATTATTTCGAACTCGAAAATCTTATTCAGAATACAATAATGGTGTCCATACACATATAAACTACTCTTTGGCTACTGGATTAATTTATCTTTCTCAATTAAGAGTCATTCATATAGGTCTGGGTGACTATTACTGTAGTAGCTATAGATTTTTCGTATTATATCGAATTCTGCAAGTATTATTTCATCAATTACATCCTTTTGGTGATCTAAGAAGAGCATTATTGTATAAATGTGCATAAAAATTTATATATTTACTTAAATTACGTATGGATAAAAGTAAGTAACAAAAATCAATTAAAGTACTACCAGAATTCGCACTATGACTTTTCCATACATATTTAGGTATTTATAAGCATTTAATGGTACATAGTATTTCTATTAAGTGATTTAGACTCATAGTTATAGTAATCCGGTAAATTTTATATCAAGTTCCAGTAACATCGCTTATTTATAATTTTGACTCTGGCTTCTTCGGAAATGTTGATGAGACTTGTGTTTCCTGGACGTTTTCAGCAATGTTTCTAGAAATATTTGAGATGAAATTCAGAAAAATAAAAATTATCAAATGCCATTAATTTTTCCGCGCGGCTATAACAAAACTTCTTTGACGGTTATGGCAAGCATTATATGGTCGATGTGGGTTTGTCATCACTAGTAGTGATTGTAAGGGATTATGGTTGAAGACCATCAGGATTCCATTGTTCATGAGTTTTATGGTTCAGGAGTTCCATTGTTTATCTCCAAAATTTATCATCAGACCCTGGTCTGGTCGATGGTGTAGTTATTTTGCAAAGTGAAAACTACCAGTAGAAAACATATTGAATGACAGTTGATTTAATACTACCCATTAAGCAGTTTAATTTTTGATTTCGGAATGACATCATCAGATCATCAACATATTTATAAGGGACCATCTATCTGGTATACACTTTCGAACAAAATAATTATGAGTATTTAACTTCATAAAAATAGAAAAGAAATAAATTATATATTTGTATAAATTGAATTCATATTGAATTATTGAACAGGCACACACACACACACACTTAGAGACGTGAGTGATCTTATTTGGGTTCTGTTTGTGAAGGCTTGAGGTTTAAAGACAATTATAAATACACTGAAAATTTGCCTAAAATTACTTTTTCTTTAGAGGGCTTTATGAAAAGTTATCAACATTCCTTTAATGCTGTTGATTATGGTATATTATTTTTCCGTATTTATAGTGTTTTGAAAAATAACTAGATTACAATATCACCAACGTCACCTTATAAAACTATGGAAAATAAAAAAAAATATTTATGGCGCGTGGATTAGTAAGAATTGTCACTTCCGAATTGTCATTTTTAAAATAATTTTATATTTTTACAATAGATCATTAAAACAATAACCTTAAAATAATTAGTCTGTCCGTCTCTTCATCCCACTTACCGTATATATGGATTTAATTTGATAATTACTGAATCTGCTAATAAACATTTTACATAGTTTATGTATAGTGAACCTGCGATCAGTTTTTGCTTCATCATGGTATCTCAAAATGTTCCGAAGTTAAGATGACGATTCCTTGAAGCATGTCTTCACACTTTCACCAGTCTGCAAGTATTATTTCACACTGTGTACGTAATTTGTGTATTTAAATACAGAGACAACAATCTCGAGGTTAGAAGAAGATAAATATTGATACCTCGTTACTTTTTAGAGTGCCTTAGTGAAACAAGGAATTCTTTTAATTTCGTCACGTCCATCCACCCATCTGTCACAGTTTCAGATTTTCTCAGTATTGGTCCACGTTTGTGAAATTCCGAGTAGACGTTTCGTATGGAGTTTATCTCAATGAATACGTCGCAAAATTTTGAACAGAAAATTAACATTCCCCATACATGTAAAATGCGGTAAAAATATTTTTTCCCGCATATCCCATTGAGCGGGTTGAATTTAAATGCAGGTAAGCATTTTGAAACGAAATATGGTGAAACGGGTACTTACCATTTTTCATTTTTATGCCCCATTTGTAATTTGTTGAGCTCTAAAATGACGGGAGATTTTATCAGTCCCTTCTCTCTAGGTTTGAAAACATTTACAGATGCAGCATTTGATTAAAATTTGTAAATAAAATTATCTTGATTAATCGATTCAGAAAGTGCAAAAATAATTTAGCAAGTAAACATCTACGGGACTCCACATTATTGGAACGTTGGTTCATATATTTTTTTAACTAAAATACTTTCAAGTCAAAAAGTTTTGATAAATGGTGTCATTTAAAATTTGGAATAATCCATTGTACAATAGTACTGTTGTTTATATGAGAGAACCGTGCATAGTAAACAAGAAAGAATCATACAAATAAGGATGTCCAATAGTGCTATTGTTTATATGAGATAACCGTGCATAGTTAACAAGAAAGAATCATACAAATAAGGATGTACAATAGTGCTATTGTTTATATGAGATAACCGTGCATAGTTAACAAGAAATAATCATATAAATAATGATGTACAATAGTGCTATTGTTTATATGAGATAACCGTGCATAGTTAACAAGAAAGAATCATACAAATAAGGATGTACAATAGTGCTATTGTTTATATGAGATAACCGTGCATAGTTAACAAGAAAGAATCATACAAATAAGGATGTACAATAGTGCTATTGTTTATATGAGATAACCGTGTATAGTTAACAAGAAAGAATCATACACATAAGGATGTACAATAGTGCTATTGTTTATATGAGATAACGGTGCATAGTTAACAAGAAAGAAACATACAAATAAGGATGTACAATAGTGCTATTGTTTATATGAGATAACCGTGCATAATTAACAAGAAAGAATCATACAAATAAGGATGTTTATGGTAGGAGTAATGTAGTATTTCTTTCTGCGGCTCGATTGTAAAAGATAAAATTGTGTTACAATGGAGAAACGATAAAAGACTATGTGTAATCAGTAAAAAAAACGGAAATATATATGTAACAATAGTATGTTTGCTTCATGGAAAAAATTAATAAATTGGCATTAAAAGTTTAATCTGTCTTGTGGATCCTGGCATATTTGAGTGTGTATATATATATATATATATATATATATATATATATATATATATACATATATATACATATATATATATATATATATATATATATATATATATATATTATATAAATATTCCCCACTATTTCTTTCACAGGCGCATATTTAATTTTTTGTGATATAATTACTAATTATTGATTTTCGGACTTTTTCTTTCATTTGTGTTGTGATATCTTGCTTTTTGCCAAATTCATGATTCTATGTCAGCAGGAAATACCCTATAGGTTTTGATTTGCTTGCCAGTGCCAAGATTCCTCTTGACTGCGTTGACGTAGAAGCATGATTTTTTGCAGATCCAAGGGACCGTGGATTTAAGTATATAATATTAATTTCAACTTGATGCCACTACGCGTTCCTGTGAAAAAAGATCTTCACCGATCGAGAGACAGACAAAGAAAAGTTCCTTTCTTTCCTTTATGGAATCCTAGAAAAGATGAAATATGAAAAGGTGAAGTTTTTAAACTTCGCCTTAATTATTCACTTTCACAGTGATAAACGTTCATAATCTTACTGGAAACTCATTTTTAGATTCACAGAAATTAACTGTATTGGATTCAATCGTTACAAAAAAATTGTTACGGTTTTTTTGGTAAGGATAATTCGATCTAAAAAACACATGGTTTCAACAAGACGGTGTGATATGTCATGAAGACCACGTTTTAGTACCACGAAAATCACTTGACCGAAGGCCTATGGACTTTTTTATGAAATCCGCAAACGAAAATCCGCAAACGTTAATGAGGTAGATTTACGTGAAAAAATTGAACAAAATTGGTTTTCCATCGTAAACCATAATATAGCCTTAAAAATATATATTATATAAATAAATATGTATTTTCATATCAATTTAATAATAAGTTTCTATTTGATGGCCAAAGTTTCTATTGGATTTTTTTAAGGAAGACGTAAAATGGTTATGACATTTCACTTAGGCGCAGAACGCAGAATAATAATTACATATCTATATATTCAGAAGTACACAATAATAATTATTTGAAACACACTAATATTTAGGATCCTATTAAAATCTTTGCTAGACTTAATTTCTTCCCTTTGAAACTTTTTTTAACTTTTCCAACAAATGTTTTTCCACCTTACTTTTAAACAACTGTCCGAAAATTTTTATGATCTGTTGAATGCACTACTTCGACACGTTGATTGTTCAATGTGATTTCTAGCAAGTAAATAATGAAAGTGAACGCTAGTATGCCCAAGTAAACAAACATGTAAAATTTGTCTTTTAAAATATCGTGCCCATGTGATGTGCTTTTCCCACAAAAACCAGATGTATTTCTAAAAGCTTTACAAAATTGTTCCAATTCAAGATTAAATTTCGTCGTCCCACTCCTACCTTTTGTGATTAATTCCTAATGAGTAAAGTCGACGACAAAAAAATTTAACCCTTTCCATTCTACTAACATTTAAAGTTTTAAAAATTAGTTTTGGCGCCCGCAGCGATAATTTAAATATTGTATACTTATACCTGTAAACCCCATCTCAACATTAAAGATAACACTTTTGAAAATTGTTATTTCTAGGAAATAACTTTAGCTTTGTGTATTACAATGATAAAAAATAAGATTTATTAAAAGTACCTATCTTACTTTTTTTATTCATTTTTATAGACTTCGACGTTTTTTATAAATTCATTGAACTTATTGCTGCATGAGTAATCTTATCTAGTCACCATATCATAACACCAGAAGTTCTGAATTTAGTGTTGTGAAAGACCGAAATAAGCTGTCAATAAGACATTACAGGATTAACTAACTTTTACAATATTCGAATTAATAATAGAACTATGTAATAAATATTAGTCAGAATGTAATCGAATAAAGAAGTAATTTAGATATTAAGGAAAGAATAGGGAAAGAAACAACAGAGTAGTAAATAAATCGGCGATGCGTTTCGGAATTTACAACTAAATATTGGTCAAATGAACTAAAATGTCGATGGATGGATTTTAATTGATTTAAAAGACTTCAGTTTGGCACTAAATCGTACCTAATGTTATTTCTGTTATGTCACATGAACAGTAATCAATAACGGTTTTCAAGTAAGTTGGAGAAAGATATTTTCATTATTTTTGTAATATATTTTAACAATTTATAGGTGCTGTGTAGCTGTACATATTACTTTCATAATTTTTTAAACTACAATGATATATTAAATATAAGTAAGAATTTTGTCTCCGAAAATCCGTCGGTTATTGCACTAAAAAAACGGTTGATGAACTTTGTAGGTTTTGTTTAATAAGTCTTCAATATGTGTTGAATAAAATCTTTAAAATTGTATACAATTGAATTTACAATCTTTAACGGTTATAAAATGCGGCTATGTAGCAGAAAGCCACACAGAGATAAGTAAGGCAATAATAGTATCTCGCAAGGTATAGAATGCATACAAAAGACACAGCTGTCAAAACTCTCATATTACGTTACATTTGCACGCTCGTTCTTTGCATATAAATTTATGCTCATAAATACTGTACAGTGAAGTTGCGAACAAATAAAAGAAGAGACACAATAGCACCCGCCTTAAGTATTAAGTATCAAATTCCTTAGTCTCAGGACTATACGGGAAACCTCTCGCAACACTTTGTGCCGAAACATGCCACGGAATAAAATATTTAAGTGCCCAAGGTCCATTAGTGAATGAAGTGGGCTTTTCTGCTTATTCAGGGACCCACAAGTTATTCGTAAAATGCTACCGTGGAATGGAAAATGGTAAATATTTTACATTACCTTGTCTCATATTTTCCGACCAAATTTTCGTGGAAAAATAAAAGAACGCAGAAAAGTAAGAAAATGCAAGAGAATTCGGAAGGCTGTGTCTAGTGTGATATTTAACGTTATGGCAAATTGGACAATTTTACGGAAGTATACGATATTTGGGTACGTTTAGGCAAATTCGTAACGACAGTATTTATTCTAAAATAAGAGACGCGTGTGTATTTCTATCATTTACTTATTATCAGTAATTTACTTACATCTATTTTGCGCCATTTAATAAGTTTAGCTATTGTGTTGCAATTGTTATTATTTTTACGAGTCAATAGAATATTCATAAAGCTATTTCACGAGATACGACAGAGAGTGTTCCATTACCCTCTATAGAAGAAGTGAAATGAGTTATTCAGTCGAATGATCGAACTATGTATCATTAACAATAATTTTGATTAAAGAGTTGATTAAATTGTTTATTAAGTAGTTTAAGATATGGGTTAAGACTAGCTATCACATAAGAATCGATATTTTCCAGATAAAGTTCTTATAAAATGAGTCCAGACAAATATGAAAGGTGCAAAAAGCAAATCCTTTTTAGTGACCGAATTAATTTAATAGTTTAACTTCTAAACTAGTGGATATCCTTGAAATAGTTTCTGGAAAGTTATTACGTGCTTCGTTACATTTTCTTTGTAATTTTATATTTTTCATTAACAATTAATGATATTTCCAAAATATAATACATATATGTACACTTATTAAAGTTGTTTCTTTGTTTCTATTATGATCACAAACTGAATTTTATTTGTTGACCTTTCCTGTTTATAAATAGCTAAATCATCTGGTATTTATATTCTATAAGAATACAATTTTTTAAAAATTTGATTCTATTTCGGTAACATCAAGCCCATTTTAACTTACACGTGCATCGTGTGGAATTTCGAAAAATAAATATATTTTTTTGAAATATTATGTAAGTTAGAATTATTGCGAACTACTGGTTTTATGTATTTATATTTTTATTATATGGTCGTATCTATTGTCGTTTTCCGCACCATCAATCTGAAGAAAAATTGTACGAACTGAAGATCATTCTGATGGATCTTTGACTTGTCTTTACGGTATGAGCTAAGCATTGTTAGAGAGATAAAAAGAGGGAAATAAACAAAAGATGAAAAAAAAAGAAATTCGTCATATGGTCTTAAAAGTTAGTTCATGTTGCAATAAGTTTCTCCATAAATTTTGTACCTAATTTGATTTTGAATAATTAAATTAAGTTTTCATATTATTGTTTACTACACAGAAATGAATTGCTATTTATGTAGGAAAAAAAACTAAATAATCTTACTGAAAAACACCTCGAAAAAAAATCTTGAAACGTAATATTTCCTATCATTACTTCCAATGACTGCTAGCCTATATTACACATGCTCTGAAATTATATACAATCACTGAAATCTGAATCAAAAGACATCATTAATAAACGCAGACGTTCTATTACATTATATCTTTTTATTTTCCTCTGCTGCTTTTATCTTGTCTGTTAAACCATTACCGGAATAAATGTCCTTGTATTTGTCAGATTTTTTATCAATATCTGAAAAAGAAATTGGAAAGAAGAGTCGATTGAAAGAAGAGTCGATTTGATAAGTTAACCATTTGTATAACTAACGATTGATATAATCAAGCATTTGTTATTCATTCTTATAATGTAGAACCATATTTAAAAGCAACATTTTTATATTAGCCTCGAATGTCTCTACTGTACACGCAAACATTTCTTGTAGCAAGCTATATGCTAGTCTTTAACATTTTTGTTCGGTTATTCACATTGAATCTGAATTTAGATTCTGAAAATGTAATACTCCTTGCTATGTTCCTTGTAATTTTAGAAAATTGAGAAACATTTTAAATAGCTACGGAAAAATCGTTTGAATTAAAATTAATTTTGAAATGATAGACATTTATTTCCCATCAAATGCGAATTGACAATGTTACAATGTTGCTGAACATTGTGAACAAGTGTTGTACATTATTTATAAAATATATGTAAATATATATATATATATATATATATATATATATATATATATATATACGTATATATATATATATATATATATATAAATATTTATATCATTACTTTGTTGTATATTTAAAGTTATGTGGTTAACGAACGTCCACGTTTTGTTATTGCACTATTTTTTACATTCCCACTTTCAGTAGCACCTATATTTATAATGTTGCTACAGTTACAATGCACCTAGTTCATTTTGGATTTTAATATTGTTATTTATATTGAGAGTATCTCTTAATTTTCTTCATGGATTTTGTGTATTTGAGTGTGAATTCTTAATTTTGTTTGGATTCAGTTTGTTTTTTCCATTTCTTTTATACAATGCGTACTTTGACGAAGAATCGTAAATATGTAAAAAGTTATCTAGTTAAAAATAATTTTGAAAAGACATTTATTACTACTAACTTATTCATGATAAGTGGATTTATGTTTCCGGCTTTTTTTCTTAATAACATAAATATTAGGTAAGATAGTACAATCGATTACAGATTAACCAAACATTATAACTACATCTGATTAGCTTTTCGTGCATGTGCTTTTTGGTATGTGTAATAAAATCGATAACTGTTCCTTTTCGAGAAAAAAAAATTGGAGCTTCTATATTTCAGCATGTTCCATGTTAAGAATAATTATCTAATCGAAGTGCAATATTAACATTGAGTGAAAGTTTACTGATGCAATATGTTTGAAAGTATCATAAAAGCTCTTCGAACTTGTTGTTTTAGAATGAAATAATTCCGGGATCATGAAAGTCTATACTTTGATCTTACTATAAATTTAATCGAGCAACACCTTTGTATCCAAATGGAAGTAAAATATGTATAATGTTTTTAATTTATTTTGCAGCTTATCGGATATTAGTTTGGCGATTTGTTGTATTTGTTATTGTCGTAGTACACGGTAGTTCATAAACTTTGAAAATGAAAACTTTGAAAATATTGATAAATTATTTTCATCCAACGTAAAGTTTCAAATTATTTTTTTTGGAAGCATATCTTTCTTTCTCTATTTCCTGGGAGTTATGGTTTTGATCCTTTTGTGAATGATGCTTGAATAACAATTCTAGTAGGATTTTGATGGCTTTCCGAAGCTTCTTGAATTTTATAGCTTTAGGTTGAATTCAATAGCTTCGATTCTAATAAAATGTTACAATACCATCAAATTTAAGTGGGACACGGTATGGAATATCTGTTTCAATCTATAACTGTTTGTGATCTAAAGTACTGATACTGCATAAGTCTTCATCATCACTATTGTTATCGATAATATCTTTATTATAAAGTAGTGTGGTAAATACATCGATCGGTAATTTTGTAGAAATTCATTGTAACTTAATTTTTATTCCAAATCAAATAAATCATATTCATATTAAAAATAAATCAAACTACGTGATGTAGATGATACCTCTTCAAATTTCCCAGGTAAAGATGTTGTCATAAAACGAAACCTAGATCGTGTTAAAGGATTTAAATAAAGTAGATATAATACTACATCATATATTTTTAGTTAGTTGTAAATAAAAATTAAGTGACATCGACTTATATAATGGAAAAAATTCTTCAAATTTAAAGACGCAGATAATCTTAAGGTTGACTTCACCCAATTTTTTTTAAACCCATAGAATTCTATAAGTAATGAATTTTCATTCTGCACACTTTTTCCATATCTACAATGATGCAAGTGGTAAATAACAATGTTGCTGACGTAAATTAAGATTGAATAAATTAATTATATATATAAAAATTAAATGATATTGTAAACTGTGATGCCATGTTGCCCGTTGCCAAAAATATATCTAGATATTCTTTCATATATTGTCATGCATTATGTCTGCATTTCAATTGTATCCTTAATCGGGACATAGGTTACTTACTTCTTAACTTGAACTGTATATAATTAGGATTATCGTGGTAACCTTGACAATTTCTTTTAATTAATTTTTAAGTTTCGTACTCAAATGAAAAATCAAACTCTAATTTAGACCATTTGTTGAAGAAACTTATAACTTGTCGTAGTAATAAAATATATTAATCCACATATGACGCAATAGCTAGCTCTCATATTCATAGTATATCTAAGAGAAAAAATATAAAATCAGGAAACCAGGGCAATTTCACGACAAAAATTTACTTAATAAAATTCTAACGGAATCTTTATTTTCATTGTTCCTTTAAGAGCGCAGTGCTGTTTATTTATCAAAAAGTAAAAAAAAAACCGGTATAGATGTTTGAATATTTTTTTTTGGAAATCTAACTATATATAATATGAAACCAAAATCATTATAATAAATTATAATTGCTGAAAAAAAATATGTGAATAACTTTAGCACTGTTACGAAGTGTATAATCAATTGATATCCAATACATAGCTGTATCATTATTTACCATATTTTATTACGCCAATTTAACGTAAATTCTTCATGGCGATATATACATATATATATATATATATATATATATATATATATATAAGCACGGACATAGGTCTCCGTCGGCACGGATATTACCACGTTGCGCAGACAGGTTGGCGATTGTAGTATGTAGCTTCTAGAACTAGTGGTGTTGCTACACATCACTGATTTGCTGATCTGTGACGATTTAGCTACACAATTATGAACACCGCTCCAAGTCCGCTTGATCAGCGGTCTGGTATCGAACCCGGGTTCCCATCAAGCGCCGCACATTGAAAGGCTTTTTGCCTAGTGATTAACGATGGATCTCTTCATTTTTGAATTTGTGAAACGGTTGAAATAAATTACACGAGAGTTTAGTGAATTAAAATTTTTCTTATTGCATTTAGCTGTTGAAAGCAGTTAATAAATCTAAATTATCAGTCTGTTTGTTTGCAAGGTCTTTAATAGCAACGTGTGTCCCAATAAGAAAAAAAATGTAATGTAAGTAAAAAAAAATTAAATAACGTTTTTTCAAATATTTCATTACTGGATTATTTTTTTAAATTTGCAGTGGTCTCTTCGTCATTATATTATTCTACCGCTCCGTCCAAAACCGCAAAGAGAAGAAACTTACAGAAGCAGTTATTGAAAAACAACCGAAACTAACCAAGGGCGAAGTCAATGTAACTCTATTGGTACGAAAAGCAAAAACTACACTTACGAAAAGCAGTCAAAGACCAAATGGCGACGAAACGACCATAGACCGAATGGCGACGAATCCAAATGAGTTACCCACAAAGCCTATCATAATTAAAACTGAGTTCTATACTGACTCAGTTCTATTTCATCGGAATAAACCTGATTTTGGTTTCTGCCAGGATTGTGTTATTTAATTTTTTCTTCTTTTCTATTATAATTAGTATTTTCTTTTAGGATTCCGTACCTCTAAAGAAAGAAAAGGAAACTTTATAAGATCACTTCGTTGTCCGTCTGTCTGTCTGGCTGTGAAGATCCTTTTTTTTCAGAAAGCGTGGAGGTTTCAAATTGTAACTGAGGTAAAATGTTTAGTCTATGGTCCTTGAAAATTGTAAAAAAATCAAGCTTCAGAGTTAGAGTAATAAAAATACAGTCATTTATGCCCCATATTTTGACATCCCCAAATAAATCATAACCTATATCGTATTTCCCGTTGACCTAGAATCATGGAATTTATCAAACAACAAAGGATAACACAAATTAAATATACGCCTGTGGAAGATGTAGTAGGCAATATATTTTCGTTTCAAAAAATTAAAATTTTGTAAAAAGTTTAATAGGAAAATTATGTACTATTAAATGTTTATAAATGAACAAATTTGTTTGAAACCCTCATAGTGCGAGTTCTGGTCATGCTTGATATTTTTTTTCTTTAGTCTAATTTATTTTTGTGAAAATAAAGAATTATCTACCATCGAGTAAAGCAAGATAGCGCAATATTTTGCCATAATTGTTTAAAGAGAAATACATAAAAGTTATAAAAATTAAATTGTAAGCTATTAATAAATTTCATCAGGTTAAAGTTATCTATATTTGGGAGTAATTTTGAATTGAAAGGCACTGTATGTTTTTTTTCCTAAAACAATTCAAATTTTATTTCGACGAGAGAAATATATTATCTCTAAACAGCATGCGTTATTTTAGAAAAAGAAATTTTTTTTAATCTCTACGGTAATTATTTTTACATTCTAAGTCCTCAGCCTTATCAAGTGTTTATTAAATCTACGAGTGTTTATTAAATTTGGCAGACCAGAAAACATTTAAAATAAGAATGTACATGTGAATTGGAGACAAAGTATTGTTAGGTGCACGGCATCGAATATATATATATTGGAAATGTCTTTTAGAATGATATCGAGGTTCATTTTAAAAGACATTTCGTACGATTGGCGTCTCTATCGATTATTCCCGGGATATATAGAAGTTTCAGTAAATATAATGTTAAACTAACTCTGAAACTGCATGTTATAAACATTTTGATCATAATTATAGTGAGAAATTCTTTTTGTCTAATTGTGAACTTGGCTGTGTTGTATCCGTAACATACAGTATACGTAATTCATATTAATTAAATACCTATAACTTTTCCAATGCTTTTTAATAAAACTATAGAAGTAGCATTTATTAAAATTCGAAAGGTCACAAACCGACATATGATTTTGTTTTAATTAATTTAAATGCATTGTGATTAATTCTTTAGAACATTATAAACAAACAAAATTTTAAAAAATATAGAAATGTTGTAATAAATGTCATAATAAGTGTCATGAAATATGTTATAAGAATCGCAATTATTGTAAGAAGTGTATAGTTATTCAAATTAGAAATACTTGATACCTAATCTACATTAGGTATTCCAATTACATACCATATGGAGTAAAAAGTACTCGTGTATTTAAATTAGAATCTCATAGACACTGTGTTCAATTTTTATGTATTTGTTTTTAATTGTGGCATCCTACTAGCCCCCAGATTCAAATAAATTTATAACTTAGCAATAAATTTATTTGAATCTAGAAAACCCAAACAGAAAAAAATAATAAAAATTATTTATCGTTGCTTATGTATAAAAGATGGGGGCGGGGTGGCGATCGAGTGTAATGTTTTATTCTTAATGTACCGTATGGAGTAGACATCAAGGCTTTTTCTAACTTGGCCTAAAATAATTTTTCACAAATCTTAGTTAAACCTGACATATTCAGTAAGCTTTTCAAAACTATTAAATATTTGCCATGCAATTCGCGCCATTTTAAATATGGAGTAAACATTTATGAAAATAATTCATTAAACTAATATTGATCTGAAATTATTTTCACTATACTTTATTAACCATTAAAATATTTTTTTTGTCAAAAAAAGTATATTTTTTAAACGTGTATAATATATATATATATATATATATATATATATATATATATATATGTATAAAATAAGTTTTTCAAAACTATTCAATATCTGCCACCTACCTTGCATCAGTTTAAATATCTAGTAAACAATTATTATAATAATTAATTAAGTCAATACTGAACTGAAATATTTTCATCAATCTCAGCTAAACCTAATCTAAACCGCAAGCTTTCTAAAATTCTTCAATATCTGCCATCCACCTTGCATGATTTTAAATAATGAGTAACAATTTATGAAAATAATTCATTATATTAATAGTGAACTGAATATATTGTCATAATTTACTAATTATAATTTGTTTTCCATTAATCTGAGTTAAACCTGATACACATAGCAAGCTCTCTAAAATAATTCAATATTTGCCATCCGCCTTGCATCATTTAAATATCGATTAACCATTAAGAAAATAATTCATTATATCAATATTCTGCTGAAATAATTTTCATTATTTATTGATAAAATATTTTTTTATCAATATTAGTTAAACTCGATGTAAACAGTGAGCTTGCTAAAACAATTTAATATTTTCCATCCACCTTGCGTCATTCTAAATATCGATTAACAAACACGAAAATAATTTATTATACCAATACTTAACTGAAATCACTTATAGTACTACTTATTAATTATTTTTAAAACCATACTTATAATCTGACTTTAATATGACATTTGTACATTTTATATTCGAATGTACTAATTGACCTCGCTATGCTTAGTTTAACACACATGTTATGCGTAGTTTGACACACATTATCATTTTGTTTAAAACTATTATTCTGCTCTTAAACTTCTTAAAAATTAAGTCTTAAAAATTAGTTTTCTATTATTTATTCTATTATCGGTACAGATTATTGACTATTAATATCGAAATACTAGTATTTTTAAAATAGTCCTTATCTTGAGGAAATGTCTACTAAGCACTCTTGCTTATGTCCTCTTATATATAAAACAGAAAACAATACGCAAATAAAGGCAATTCTCCATATTTTAGAGCCACACACTTCGATTGTGTGCAAGATAAGCTCCGCTATCTATATCCGGTGATACTGACCGACCTGTTTGTCGTTGGACGTACTGTTAGACGTAAAATTTTAACCGCAATTCAGCAGACCATTTGGCGGTGCCAAATTGACCACCGGGGGATGTCCCATCGCTGTGACCTAGATTATTATGACACGTTACAAAATACAGGCTGTTCATTGCGTGTGCGATGTAAATGAAGTACCTAGAGGTTATTGCTTAGGTTCTCATTGAATACTGAAAAAAATATTATTTGCCACGTACGGTAAAAGTCCATACAGTGATTTACATACGGGTTACAAGAATGAAAACGGCCCTCATATGTAGATTAAATACAAAAATAAACCCCTTACAGTTTTTTTAAAATCGTCAATCGAGAAACTATTATATTCTGTGTTTTTGTAAGGAAAGTCTGATTATTTTTCATAATATTCTGTAAATTTTATTACTACGGAACTCTTCGGACCAGTAAGACGAAACAAGGTACAAACTGTGTCCCGTTGTACCCTCTATATACACCATCTGCTAATCTCTTAAATAAGTAGATCAAATTGGGTCATCGAAAAAGCCACATAAACTCAAAAAAGTTGAAAGGACCTTGACATTTTAATTTATATAAAGGACCTAACCTTTTAATTATATTTAATTTAGACTACGCATAAAAAGAGTGACAGATATTTATAATTTTGTATAGTTGCTTCTAAAATTATTAGAATTTCGTTATATTTTTGTGATAATTTTTATTTATTTCTATATTAACACTCACACTTAAACTTTGTTGCTTAAGTAATAACTTAAAATATTCAAAACGTAATTTATGCGCGTAAAAAGGCCCAGTACATAAGTAATTATCAAGGATTCCTGAAATATTTTGATTCATACCTAATTTCAAATAATGGTAAATTTATTTTCTATTGTAAATAAAACAAACGTATGAAATATAAAAAAAAGAAGATATTTTTGAAGTTTTTTGGATTTTGTTTCTGTATACAAAAATAAATAAAAAGTATCACTTATTTTGGAAATTAAAAATTGCATAATTAATCTACTGATCTTTCTACAACGCCAATTTGTGCTAACAATGCCAATATAACGCGGTGTTAAATTGAGCGTTTCATTAGAAAACATCACGTTTATTTTGTATATTATAGATGCTTACATGATCAAATGAGACGAACTATTTTGATCGATCACCTCAATTAAGGAAATAAAGCAAGGTCAATATTTAAATGGGTTTTCCTTATTGATTTCAGTTAATTTTTTTGCTGACAATATTTCCAATTTTTAATTATTTTAGCTTGTATTCTTATAAGTTTAATATCATTTAAAACTGACTGCATGTCAAAATTTATGAGTTGGTTAAATAACTAAAGACATAAGTTAAATACATGGAGCACCCTTACCTTCCGATAGACATCGTCACCGAGTGTCCCTATCTCCGCCCCCTAAACAGGAAGTTGAATTTCTGCCCATCCGCTATGTGACGCCCTATCTACGCCATTACCGATGAAACTTTCGAGAGCCACATCGAAAATGTCCGAGAAAAAAAATGTCCTTTTTTTACAACTAAAGGTGAATTACGTATCCGGTGACCATTTTTAATAGCTTGTTTCTTATTGAATGTTTTGTAGGTCGGAAATTGCTTTTTATAATACACTATGTAAGAATATTTTTTTTTAAATTAATTCACCCTTAATATTTCTTTCTTTAATGGTTATATTTTATTAATGCCAATATATTGTTTATTTTTCCGATAAACAAATAATATTTGATGGGGTAGCACCGACGATATCGTCATATTTTCTTTATTTTTCTTTCCTTTGTTGTCTATAATATAATTATGTACCGTATATTTTAAATATTTTGAATAATATCTTCTTTCAAAAACATACGAATGTAACCGTGCTAAAATTGTTTGTGTTTTTCACTAATTGTTTCTGTGAATTAATTTTCTATATTAATTAGCAAAAAGACTTTTAAATACCTTTTAGAGCGTTGGTTTTTTTAATTTTCCTCCTAAAATACCAATAAAAAAAAATCAAAAACTTCAGTTAAAATGTGTTGAGAATAGTACTCCATAGACGATGTGGCGGCTCAAAATTATTTTAAGATTTTACCAAAATTTTAATAAGCAACAATTAATACCAAAAAATATGACTGATTTTATGGGACTTAGTTTGATGTATTTTCGACTACTTAAAAGAATTTAGTGTGAAGGAAAAACTGATAGTTCACCCAGATTTAACTCCAAAACTGCTGAATCTACTAACTTTTACGCAGCTTGCAGATAGTAATCTTGGGATCAACTTATTTTGTTAGTTTCATCGAAAGAGATCAAACAGTTTCGAATTTATAATGATATTGGCATTGGATTCTGTGAAGCATATTCTTTCTTTTTGAAACTGTGACACTTGCACGTACTGTAACACTTGAAAGTCAATACTGTATATTTGAGACAATCAAATATGCATTCAAATAATGTAAAATTTAGAAATTTTCATGCAAATAACTACTATATAATGTCTTTGCTCTTTAACCAGTATCTAATACATTTTTGGCGATATGCAGTATGCATAACGCCAAAAATGTATTGTAAATAAAATTAAAATGTTGGTGATTTCAACTAAATTCTTGCTTTTAGGCTAGTTGGGCCCTTTTTAGGACATGTAAACTTAAAAGAAAACCTGTCGATAATGAGGAATCCCACTCTATGAGGGTTTCGTACATTTAAACACTTATATACATTTGAGTGTATATAGTATTTCTATTATACTATTTAGAAATAGTATATTGCTTATTATATTTTTTACCGACGTAAAAATGGTGCACTTACTAACATTGTAAGATTTATTATAATCGCTATAGCTTTGCTATTATGGTCTAGTCAGATTTTACTAACCCTGTCTTTTTATAATCTTGGCTCATTAGTTTCGTTAATAAGGTATCCACGGCGAATTATTTGTTAGAAAATCGACGGTGAATAGAGAAAAATGTAAACGTATTGCTTACAACATTTTTCAAAGGCGCATGTTTAAAAGAAATGGTTAATTCTATGTTGAATTAGAAATATTTAATTTTCGAAATTATTCCTTGACTTGTGCTGTAAGACCTCCCATTACGCCGATTTTCAATATTGTAAGTCGCCCGGAAGTACCCTATAGATTCTGGTGATGGCACAAATAACAAAAAAAATCGTTTTAAGAGTCCGCATATTTTTGTTCCATAAATAAAAAAAATGTGATTTTTTTCCCCAATGTAAATACAAAATATTAATTTTAAGTTGATATCTTAAGCCTTTTTTGAAAAAAGGGCTTCGACAGACAGACGGATACAAGGACGGACAACACAGTGTTCTTTTAAGGGTTTCATTTTTTAATTTCTGGAGGGAGAACTCTAAAAACAATAAGTTTTAGAATTTTTCTGACTGTCTGTTCGGGATATATTCAAAAATGGTTATTTGTGCAGAAAATTCTGACATGTCTCTATGTAGGGGATACAATGGGGATCATTTTTACATTTTTAGTGTTCGGTACCTCAAAAGAAAAAATAGAACCATTATAAGATATCTCACGAGTCTGTCTGTCACACACATTTTTCTCAAAAACTTTTTGATGTAGAAACTTGAAATTTGGTTCAATAATGCATTATATTAATTCGCATATATTCAAAAATATTCATATGGAAATCTTAAAGAAATTATTGACACGAAGAAAATATTAAAATTCTATACGCAGGTGATATCGTTTGTAAGGCAAAAACGTTTTTTCATAATTTTAGGTATTATATCTTCAAAATATATTAAAAAATATGTTAACCCCCCTTTTCTGAGATTATTGTATCTAAAATTATAAAAAAAACATAGTTTTTAGAAGCCCATGCAAAGACCAATGGATTTATATGTCATACTCTTAAAAGTTCACCACATTTTTACGCCTGTGAAAAATGCAGAAAGATTATGAACAGTTGAATAGGAATACTATGCACCCTCAAATTTTTATGAGAACTAAATTTGTACGCAACCCTCCTATTGTGAGTTATACTCGTTCTCAACACGTTTTATTTCTAAAACTTGAAGTCTAAAAAGGTTACGTAAAAAATTAAACACTATCTCCGCTACATGGGTGGTGGCAGCTGCGGGCTCCCTGGGAACGAGGGTAGGAGATCAAATCACTTGAGTGGGATTTCAACTAAGCTAATTTTTGTATTTAAAATAAGGGAATAAAATAATTGCATGGATTCCGGAATTTCCGGCGGATGAAATCGCAAAGAAAAATAAATTTACACCAAGGTTTGAATTAAAGTTAAAAAAGACTTATTTTTAAATTCAAAATTTGATTCATATCGTCATAATTTAAGCGCAACTTGATCTCAATAGCACGAGTGAGTAAAGCTTGCAAAGCGAACCTCGTAAAACAAGATTCTATAATTCTGCTATGATGTTCGTTGTTTTGTTCATGTTCATTTAGTATGCTATTAAGTATCATGTTCATTTAGTATGCTACATATTATAAAATATTTTAACTAACATATTATAAACTATATAACTATTTAACAGACCCACAGACAAAAATGGTTGATCTGAATTTCAAGGAAAATTCTAATATTTTTTGCAATATCTTTTGCACAATTTCGTTTTAATATGTATTTCTTTTCGTTTTAATATGTATTCTTTCGTTTTAATATGTGTTTCTCTTATTGTAATTTTTTTTACTTGATTTTCATTGCTGTAAACAGAATTTATACACAGGAATATTGAATTATAGTGGCTATTTTCATTCATAAACTGTACCATTTAACAATTTTATTATATATTTATATGCATATAATGAAACAGTGAAATAGACACATTAAATATATTTAGACGAAAATTATTTATGGGAATGTAACAAAAGTAAAAGAACATAATAAAAATTGTTTTTAGAATTTTGTTTGTGAATCTATTTATTTGTTCACGCATTGCGCAAATACGACTAAAGGCATTTCGTTGGGTTTGCGTAATTTATCGTCTATGTATCATCGTGATAGGACAACTATAAGCGAGGTATGATAATATTTCAAATACCCCTATTTAAAAAAGTTCACTTTTACAGTTATTATAATAAATCGGGTTATGTACATTCATGTTATAGTGAAAATAATATTATTTAGTTACGTTCTTAAGGTTTACACCAACGAATACGCGGGCATAGCTAATATTTTAAAATTCAGAGGTATGGGTAATATGAATCAACAAACTTATAATTCTGTTACATTTTTATTTATTTAATTTGCTGAAAAATAATTATCATGAGATTCGTTTCGTAATTGTTATAATGAATTACTGAAAGCTATTATGGAAGGGAAATGTGTTTTACTATCGATATGTTTTATTAGCATAAAGTGTATCCAGTATGTCGTAAAACTTTTTTCTTTGATCTAAATAGTCCTCGTTGATATCCAGATTTTTAAAATTCTCCTTAATATCAGTGTTTGTTTTAAAGATTAGTTCTTGGCTGACTACCATCCATATATCATGATAGTACAAATATAAGGCCAGGATTCAAGAACCTTTTGAGATGTTTGATCATCTATACAAGAAACTATCTCGTAGGTATGTTGATAAATTACTATTTTAAACAAGGATTTTGAAGTAATAGGAAAATTGGTTGAATTTTTTGTCTTTTGAGATATTACTAAGCCCATAACGTTGATCCTTTTCCATATAAGTAATACACATAGGTATATTTCGTAAATGAATGGCAGTGAACGACAAGTTGTTTGTTGGGAGTTACAATATTAGGTTTATTTGTTTTTCTTATAATTAACAACAGCGCCTTTAATTGTACCTATATAATCATTGCGTTCAATAGACAAGGTCTATAACCTAAAATATGCTATTTTAATGTTCTGTAGACAACCATGGGACTCTTTTAATTTCTTGATGTTTGTGTGCCATCTGCCTGTCACGCCGTCGCAGTTTTTTTTTCATAATATTTTGCAAGTATCTTGTATACTTGCAAAATATCTTTAGATAAAAATATCAATTAACTAATAACAAAATTTGTTTCTCATTTTTTAGCCTATCACATTATTGTGGTTTCGTTATAAAGATTTTTAAAATGTTCAGGTTCCATTTCCAATTTTAATTTTATAGCCTCGTTTACGGCATATTAAATATCGAAGTCGTTGGTAAAGTATCACCTCCCCATTTCCAAACAATATGGTTTTTAACATTTAATTAATGAAATGTAGAAGATGAGCATTAGAAACATTAGAAGCATTAGAAGCCTTATTCGGCTACCATAGACCTTTACGGGTACGAGTGAGTATAACATAAATATTAATAAAGCATACATAGTTTGATATTTTACGAAATTATTACGGAACCTTAATTTATCAATCTGCTGATATTTGAGAAATTGAATTATTTCCCAGTGAATGTATATAATTAAATATAAAAAAAATAATGACTTATTTTAGATTAAATGAGATTCGATCGACTTCTTTGCATAAGCTTTGAACATACGCCCTTCAATTTCAACAATTAATTTTAGGTTAATTTAAATGATTGAATGGCTAATTTAACGTTTATTTTCATTGTTATATTAAAACTAACTAACATTACGATTTAAAAGTGAACGTTAGATTTTCTTTTTTGGTAAGTTATATAAATATATTCTAATATTATATAATTTTACTTATTGCATTCCCTTCGTTTGGTTTTATTTTTACATTAAATTTAGAACATATTTGTATCAGTACACAGTAATGGAAATTTGGTAATATAATATATATATTGATAGGGCGACACATACCAAATATATTGATAATATATCTCACAGATGCAAATATACACGTAAATCTCACGGCAGTTGAAGCCACGGGCAAAATCTAATGCCGAATAAATTAGAAAACCATGTTTTTGAAAATTATAAGAATATACCATCTTTATTTCCACTCCTTTTACAAATTACCGGACCGGTTTATTTGAGTCAGATGATTGAATAATTTTTTAATAAAATAATAGAGAACTCTATTATATTCAGTCAACAGTCAACAGTTTGAGTGACAAAGAGATGTTAATAAATTTCTTTTTTTAATAATTTTTTTTAATATGGACATCTCAAAGCAAAGTGAAGCTGAACATCATGTTAAATAACCCAGTCAAGTGGAACAAAAGATTTGATAACACAAAATTACATCTTTCATCCAAAGATATAATCCGAAAGAATTGTGGCTTTGGGTTCGCATGGAATTTTGTTGAAAAAATAAATATTTTATATTCTTCGTTAGGTTTAAAATATTTTAATTTATTTTCAATATTTCAAAGCACGATTTTGAGCTGGTATCTGCATAGGAAAAAATGTAAGATGACTATACCGGTGTGGCGTACGGCCTTTGATGGCATGACGTACCGTGGGAACCTGGGTTCGATTCCTGGTCGCTCGTCGAGTGGGGCTGGACTTGCTGTAAGAGATCGCTGTCAAAGTGACAAATATTTATTGCTGCCATACGTATCAATTGTATACATTAAAGTATGTAGATAAATAAATAAATAAACAGTCTTCTGAATTCATGGAGTTAGGATATTTTTACTTCCTTACTTAAATATAATAGAGTTCTCTATTATTTTATTCAAAAATTATGCAATCATCTGACTGAAATAAATCGGTCCGGTAATTTGTAAAAGGAGTGGAAATAAAGATGGTATATTCTTATAATTTTCAAAAACATGGTTTTCTAATTTATTCAGTATTGGATTTTGCCCGTGGCTTCAACTGCCGTGAGATTTACGTGTAGATTTGCATCTGTGAGATATATTATCAATATATTTGGTATATGTGTCGCCCTATCAATTTATATATTATATTACCAAATTTCCATTACTGTGTACTGATACAAATATGTTTCTTATAGAAATTTTCCGAATCATAAAATATTCTATATGGACATTTCAGTTCCCATATCCAGTTTCCCATATTCCCATATTATGGTCATATTTCCATTGAACTTATGTATTACTCCAATCATGTAAAAATACGCTTGCTGAATTTAGTAACAATTTGTTGCTTGGTTTCAGATTGATTAAGTAACAAACATCCATATAGTAATCCCTCCCCCATTTCAGTAATCCCTGATTGATGCGAATATCAATCATATTTGAGGGGGTACTGAAATGTAATTAGTTTCTTCTGTGAATCTATGCTTATATTATTTATATACTTATCCTAATTCCTTTGCACGAATTAAAAATTTACCCAAAGCGTTGATCGTGAACTGCAAAATAACACAGAACTACACAATACGATCATACGAAATATATGTAAACGCTTCTGAATATTAGTGTGCGCTTCAGACTTGTGGAATAAATCCTTCTCTCGTGTAATGACCAGAAGCATAGAGTGCCATTAAAGCCAAGGTGGAGGTATAGTCAATGCAATAATTTATCAATTAAAAAAAATATATTAACCACAAGAAATTGCGGTCGGGATATCCACACATATAAATAAATATTGTTTCTTCGTTTCCTTGACATTTCCGCTTTCAGAGCATTTATTGAATTTGTACAATTTATTTCACGATTATTCGAAGAAACGAATATAAAATAAATAAACATATTTTTGCTTCCTATAATCACAAAATTCTTACTTTTATATAGCCATTATAAATATATTAAATAAGGTATATAAAAATATTATTCTTGTACCTTTGTCGAGGGACAATACAATGGAAATTAGTCGTCTTGCTTTGTGACAAAAATAAATATTGAGATATTGAGGATAGAATTAGCTAAATTATAATTTTTAAAAATATTGAATAATTTTTCTTTGTAATATTATTCTATTATAATAAAAGTAAGGTCCTTAGTTGTTTCTTGCCTTCACGTTGAGAGGACTGATGAGTCATTTGATTTTGAGCAGTATTCTACAAATTCAAATAGAGTAAATATAGTTTTCACAAAAATTACAATTAAGATTTTACTTTTAGATATAGTCTTTAAAGAGTAATTTGCACTGTATGTCGTCAAAACCGTACAAGTGAAAACGGATAAGAATTAAACGGATGTTGCGAAAACGGTCTGCTTAGCATCTGTAAAAGTCGCTTCGTAAAAAGTCGTGTAAAAGTTGTTCGCTCGCATAGAAAATGCCTTAATGCTCTTTTCTTATTTCACACCGTATCCCCACTATGCAACGGATGTCAGAATAAGATGGGCGTATTCCTGTTCATAGCAAGTTTATTTTTCATAAAGTGAATTTAAATTTTATTATGTTGTGATATATTTTGTTCTGCACTTACTAAAAAAAAACTTACTTAACACAGAACTTTTTACGAATATACCTATCCAAAAAAATTCTAGCCTGAAGCAAAGCACTAGCTTAGGTTACGACAGCCTGCTGTGCTTGCTACAGTGGACTGGTGAATTCAGCTTTGCCAACCAAGGGTTGCTGCCGCTGAGCAGGTTGACGTACTGCGCGTATCTGGTGAATCTAATTATCATGATGGTATCGAGCTTTATGTTGGATGGATATCCAACGTAAAGCTCGATACAATTTTGATAATTGGTTTTACCAGGTACGGAACGTCTTCATAAAAAAAGAAATAAAACTTTGTAAATAAAGAATTTTGATGTCGTTAAAAATAAAACGTAACGAATGTTGTAACATGTTGTTTAATGCCAGAAGCATATCTTTAGATTGACACAGATGTATCTGTTATATAAATGTAAACAAAGTTGTATCAAAAAATTTATGCAAAAGCACATCGAAATATGGCTTTTGGTTATTGATTGCTGATATAGTAATATCATTACTATACTACTGAGAAATATAGGAAAATAAAAATTGTTTTTTTTTTATACCTATAAGATAGTATCAGTTCTCAAATTGTAAACAACTTTTAAATATTATACGTTCGGTATGTACTACAGACAAAAACAAAAAGCTCTATCTAATCTCTTAGGTAGATCACTTGCTCGCATATAAAATTTATCGGTGGGCTTCTCTTATTTTACGTAGTGCATACACAGAGCTCAATGGATACCGGGATAAAATGGATGTACAACTAACAACTCACAGCATGTTTATTGATTATAGAATTAATATGAATTTGATCAGATCGTGATAAACCTTGTGCTGTATTTACTAGAAAATTTTCTAAACTTAATTTGGGACACAATAAAAACTAAATAATTTTATCGCAGCATCTTTTACAAAAAAGGTCTACTTAAGAATTACAAACACGAGCTTTATGTAGAATTTTGTTAACTTTATTTTATATTTCTATAATGTAGGTCAACACATTTTATTTTTGAAGTTATCAAATTACATAGCAAAAAAACTCTAAATATATATTAAATCACAGATAAAAATACATGCCACACGTAAGACGTACGATTTCCCATTCAAAAAATTATTTTAAAATATAATGAAAAATAGTATATGATATAATAGTGGTGGTTATACGCTGTAAGTACATTGCATTGGATTTGCTAATAATTAACTTTCATCCACTTTGAACCATATACATTTTTGAAATCGTTTAATTTACAAAAACTACCAACTGACAATGTTGTCACCTAAAATCTCCATCACTTTCTGCCGTTTATTGGAGAGTAATATATTGTCGAGCTCACAAAATTTTGCGGCTTTGAATAATTGGCTATAAAATAAATTAATGACTGCACTTCTTGAGCTAGTTTGGGCTATACTTTTTTACCTTGCATAGTATTCGCAAGGTGTAAATAATATGCAAGCTGAAGAAACGTAGTTCATACCAGCTCTTCTAATTGTTGGCTTGTGACAAATGCAATATACAACCGGCCGTTGTTATGTAGTAAGTGTATCCGGCCATTACTTTTCTTCTTTTTCAAGAACAAAAAACAATTTGTAAACTGGACGACATATGCGTCGGTGACTATTTTTGCTTTGTTTAAAAGTTTGTAATATATAGTGCTGTGCATATCGTATCAACTTCTGTTTATGGCATTCACTATATTTAATTTTAGGATGAGATGGTATCTCTTTAATTGTAGCAGCTGGCAGCCGATCCTTCAGTCGTTTTTATACAGAATTACGATTTTTATGCCAGTTACAAAACGGTTCAAAAACTCCTTACATTATTACTGACTTGCTGATAGATATTTGAAACTCCATTGGTATAATTCAATTGATGAAATATACATCTCACCGCCAATCACTGATAGCCGAGTGCATAAACCAATGTTTCAAGGTTCCATGAGTATAACAGGTACTTAACCTGTGTTAGTTCGCGCGTAATTACATCCAGTTTAGCCGCAGTTTTCTCAGCAAATTGTCGTCTCTTAGCTAGATTGACCGCCCTAAGCATTTATCATCTTTATATATGCAAAGAAAAATGACGGACCTAGACGCAACTTTCAGTTAGCTGATGGCGCTCCATTTGAGTGGAAATTCACTATAATCGGTCACATGTCGTGTACTGTTTGCACATTGTGACACAGGGAAAATAATAGGTTGAATAACCTGTCCATTTATATCGATAGAATTGTAGCACCGGATGGGTACCCTGGCTTTTATATCTCCATTACAAAATGAAAATAAAAAATTGCCAATATCGGGAAAATATAATTCATTTTCTTCAGAAACCATTATATTTATTTATTTTCTTTGTTTTCATATCACGTAAACTTCCATGTTTTGAAATTCGGAAATTACTTTGAGGATTTGGAAGTTGTTCAATATGAAAGTCGATTACTTTGCTTGAAACTTTTTTAGTAATCTTTTTGATTGGCGTTAGAAAAAAATCACATTTTTTCCCGATCTTAAGTCAGCTTACAAGAAAAAGAAAAAATATCTCTGTAAAAAATAGCTCTGTGCCAGTTTGTTGAAAAAGTAATTTAAATTTACCAAAAAATAGAATATAAACGATAAAGTATGCATAGTATTTCCATTAAACTATTTACAAATATTATTATTTTTTATCGCCATATAATTATATTGCCTAGCGTATATTTGACAGGCATAAAATTATCATGTTTTCTTGAAAATTGTAAGAACAGAGTTAAATAATAAACTTTTCGTTTAATATTCTATTCAGACTCTATCAATCCAGTCTTTTTATGATGTTTGATCCAGTATTTCCAGAAATAAAAAGTGGGCGTTTAAACTTTGGCCCCCTCTCTCCAAGGACATACCATTTAAAATTCTACAAAAATATTTTTGAGTCGTTTGTATCTACCCCTTTCAAATAATATTTCACCCAAAATATGAAGCTAAAAATATTTTTTGTGTTGTAAAATTTTTGTATTAAAATTTAAATTAATAACAACTGAAAAAATGCGTGTTTATATTTTCAATTACTGAGCCTAATTTCAAATTTCTACTTCAAATACTTTTTGAGAAAATTGGGACATGCACATGAGTGGTCTTATAAGGGTACCGATCTTTCATGTACAAAACCCAGAAAATATACACAAAAACTGTAAATTTCAAATGAAGTTAGCATCAATTGATTACTTTTCGCCTGCAAAGTATTTAAAAAAAGAGATAATATTAAGCATTATAACGAAAGGCGAATAAAATAGAATAAACCATAAATGCCTAAATAACATATTAATTCTCTTCTGAACGTCATAGGACGCAACCTGCCAGATGAAGGCAGTAATCAAATGTAAGGACCCTTTATTTTTACTATAGTCGTCACTCACCACAATGCGTGCTCATTTAATTATCGATCACCGTTTTATTAACCATACATTTATTTCTGGCCGCTCTAAAGAACAGTGATTAGGTATTAGGAAAAAATGTTTTTGATTGCTTTTTTATATTAAATACATGTAAATATGTACTAAGTAGATAAGATATGTTGTGTTTATGGTTGTACAATTGGGATGCCTATAAAATGCCTGGAATATATTTTAATGAGTAACTAATACTCTGCTTTCGTATAATGTTCATATCAAATTTTATTAATGAAATATTTTCCTTTCTTAAATTTTCAAATAAAATGCAAATATTATGTTATATAATTATTCAGATATATTAAGGTAGTCCAATTATATAAGTTAAATCAGTATTTACGTATATGCTTTGGAATAAAACTAGAATATAATCATTTCGCACGTGTTTTGACAACCCTAGGGAGATGACGCCATCGATAAAATTGATTTCAAGAACTGTATGGTATATTACTAATCTTTTTTTAAATGCCGCTAAATTGATTTACTTTTTTCTATAATTTAAATTAAACTTTTAATATAATACATATACGTATAATTTTATTAGTTTCCTACCTAGAAATTTGTTCAAATCATAGATTTTGGTGAATTTTAATTTGTGTATATATTATTAAGTTTGTTTATCTACAAGAATTAAGGCTTGAAAACTGGACTCCATATACCAAAACTGAGCTTTGTTTAGTTAATTTCGAAGAAAAACGCAATGGAACCCTTGCTACAGTAGGCCTCAAAGAGGAGTTCGTTTCAACACTGTATCCATGAATTCAGCGGTATTTGAGAAATATCAGTAACTTTGTATAAAGCTTCACGTCACGAAACAGTTAAATGAATATACAGTTTATGATAATATCACCACGTTTTAAGGCAACGATTAAGGGAAGGTAAATTATCTGAGGGTGTTTCAAATGCTAATAAATATATTAAATTTCAATGAAAATAACAGGATAAAAGGGTAACAAAAGTCGGGAAGGACTATGGAAATTGTTTGAAACTGTGAAAAATTACAATTGGGAGAACAATAGTATTTACTTTATTTTCATCTCTAGGTTAGCTAATACAAGAATTTCTGAATTTTGAAAAACAAAATTAGTGGCGTACTTTCTTTAAAAATACAAGAGAAAAGAAAATTATTTTTTATACAACAAACAATTTTTTTTCTGGTGTAATCTTTATTGTATTTTGTATGGACAATAGTAAAGAATGTTGCGGTTGTTAGCAAAACTTGTGTGAATATTAACCCGAAAACTTAACCCATAAATTTTTGTTATTTTAATGAATGACTAACAATGTAATTTATTGGTTTATTAGGCATGTTTCACATTTAACCTTTATTTTTTTATCCATGGTCTATAATTTATTTATCATAATATTCCCAAGATAAATCCATAATATTAAAAATATTTAATTTACTTTTAATCGCACGCTAACCTGTGTAAAATATAATTAATTTATGAACATTTTCCAGAATATTCAAAACAATCAAAACATTTGGCGACTATCACGTTATATTCTGATAACTCCTTCCAACGTCTTTATGGCACTCATCACCTTCTATTTCAACTAAGGGCTCGACTAAACGGAAATACTATCGACTAGGTGGGAAAGTTCATAGAAAAGTTAAGTTAATTTTTTGATAATACTCCAAACTATTTAAAACATTTACATATTTACCTTTTCATTAAATTAGTCTAGATAATCTCGAATTTTTTTCGTTAGTCCAGATTGTAGGTGTTTATAATAACAATCGACTGCCCTACACTTTAAAGCCGCATACAAAATATGATTATTACTAGCACGAATAAGGAAGGGAACTATAATGTGTTTTGCTTTATCATAATATATTCAAATAGAAGTAGCCCCGAGGATTTCATTAATAAAACCACCACCGGTTCAGACTCAGTAATTAAAGAAGATGGAATAAAATGTAACATTTACACAGATGATTTGTTATGTTCATTCAACAATAACAACTTAGTCAAGTGCTCGGACTTTAATATTTAGAACGGGCTTGTATTCCGAAAATTGTTAGACATAATTAAATATTAAATTTGAACGGGATTAATATCTGGAACCCGTTACGATTTCCCAACTTTCTTTAATAAATGGACGCTTTTTAAAATTAAATAAATTCCAATGCTGTTTTCTTTTTATTTTGGAAAATAATTATTCATAATATAACTATATTTAGCCATGAAATAATTGAAAAGATATTTGAATGCCTAGCTATGGATGGCATTTTGTTTTGGTCCGCTACAATAAAGTTATTTTAGAATAATATTAGAAGAACTTCCTTTGTATGAAAATTGAAGGCCCCAGAAGTAAACTCTGGTATTTATCATAGTACTAAGATGTGGAATAGCGGAGTGGTAGAGAAAATAACGTCCTAGGTGTAGCAAATTGGGTAAATAAGTATTCATTTAAGCTTAAATAGCTTCAAATACTTTTCCATTATCTAACCCTAGAGAAGTAGTATTATTTTATTATGTGACCTCAGAGAACACTAAAATTTGTGGTGATAACAACACTAGTAAATGAGATACAGTGGCGGTCAAGTTATGACTCTAAATTAGCATGGATTATATCGCTAGTTGCATATAGGGTATATGCAAGGTATATGCTTTTTTAAATAATTTGTCCTGTGCCCATAGTTTTGAATGTGTAAGTGAACAGTAAAATAGACTTATTCGTGAAAGTACAAATTGTACTGTTTTCTATGAGGATGAAGAATAAAAAATAGTACCAGCAACGACGTGTTTTCGTTAGAACCTAACAACACATTAATTTTATGTAATGATAGACGTGGTACTTAAGGTAACACATAAGGTACAAATATTTTGAACATAGATAGATTAAAGCATTTAATCTATCTACGTTCAAAATATTTTCAAATGTAATTGTATATATATAAGGACGTCATGCAGTTATTACGTGGACAAAAATGTTCTTTTCCCATATTTTAAAAATTTAGTAATCAAAATTGTCCGTGGTATCTGAAACATGTATCAATATTATTAACATTTATTTCAGACGAATATCAGTCAAATCAATATATTGGTATAGTATGACAACTTGTTTTAAACTGTTTCTTAAGCGATGAAAAAATCTCGTTCTTTTGATTAAGCGATGAAAAAATTTAATAAATAAGCTTTTCAATTTGCCGTTTCCGATCAATTCTATTAAAAATAACTTTTATCCGACTGTCCTCAGTTACCCGGCTCAATCATTCCGTCACTTCCGGAAATGGCGAATTGTTTCCAGAAATGGCACATAATTGAGTCTCTTGGGACGAATGGAGACGGAAAAAGTCTTGAGAGGCTTTATTCGTTTGTATGGAAGTTTAGGAATGTTCGCAGCTTTTCAAAGCTCAGCAACGGTGACTGGCTAAAAGTTTTAAAATTATCGATGATTTTTTATTATTAGACTGTGTACTGACCATTGGGAAATTATTTGTAGTATTATTAAATCTTATGTAGGTGACATACTTAAACTTGGGGGCGGAAATTTAAGTAAAATGAATGAAGGTGTTTTCTTTTCTTAATAGTATAAAAATTGTTATCACATACTAAAATATGGTTGATTGGATCCTTTATTTTGATGCCGTTGTGGAGTGTTGCGTTTACCACCAGGTTCATGACTTTAATGATGCGGTGCACTGAGGGATCCGGGCATCAATTCCCAGTCGCTCCTTTAGCAGGCCGGAAATGTTTGTGATTGTTTAGCTAAATGCCGCAGACCAATGGTGGGCAGCAGCGCTACTGGTGCAAAAAGCTACGTATTGCCGTTCAAACGGCTTGGTCAGTGTGGTGATCATGCACATTACCAGCAATGAACTGAGACAGGTCGTTGATGATTTTAATTTATAATTAACAGCGTTACTTAAAAGTTGTTACCGTGGATTGGTTTCTAAATAAATTACCCAGAATTGTTTGTTAATCTCTCTATTTATTCACTTGTCTGAAGGGACTTCCCTGTAACCATAATTTATATAAATTAGCCTTTCTCAAACCTAGTCTTGAAATATATGTAAATGTTTGAAAGTGTAACAAAAATTGAGTAGCAAATGATGATTTATACAGAGAATATTTTTTTTTACAAGTTTCTATAAAATAGACTTATGGGTAGCTACGTTGGGTGTACTAATTAGGTCTCATAAAATGTTGACGAAATTTGTTTATTATTTTACAAGTCTTTCATTTCTTCTGGCCACCAAATTAAAGTTTAAGGCCATTAATATTTCAAAAATTACTACTAGATGTCATTAGACTGATACATATCGCAATGATTTTATTTTCTACAGATTTTATCAATATTTTTTTAGATATTATGGTTTGTGTGGTTTTACCTTCATGCAGTACATGAAAATCAAAAAAATACGTAAGGGAGTAGTTATTTACCCAAAGGTCTCTAAAAACGTGCGTAGTTTTTCGATTTTTATATTATCAGACATCACTTTGTGAGTAATTTTTATTATGTGAACATCCAGAATCAGAAAACGATTTATGCCATATAATGGCAAAACGTGTCATATATCCGCTATCGGTAGGCCAGTAGTTTAACATCCACCTAGAAAACATTTTGGAGTACGTATGTATACATATATATATATATATATATATATATATATATATATATACATCTTATAGAGCAAATCAACCAAAATGCGATCATCTGGAAATGGGGAAAATTAATTCTGCCAATGTAGTGTTATTTTATAATTTTCCCTGAGCTATAAACAATGTATTTTACTTAGGCGAAAATCTTATTTACGAATGGCTACCGTGCACAGGAAGTGATGGCTACATCTCCGCTCGGAGCCGTAAGCCCACGCCTCAGGGCGTTTATTTCCGCTATAAGCTCCGTTTTTCTCAAGTACTTTGAGAGTGCCTTCGCGTGTCCTTTGAAGTTTAATTTTATCAAAGGAGCACATTGATGGAAGATTACTCGATAGGAGATATATATTTCACCGGCAGTGTTAAGAAACATGATATCATAATACGTTTGCAGGGTCGTAATCTTATCGGGAACTTTGGGAGAATATGAAAAAAGATGTGTTTTACTAAAGGCGCACTTAGATTTTGTACGGGTACATTTCAGGATAATCAAATATAAAATCGAATATTTCCTTATTCACCATGTTAAGCGTTTTTTCCTCAAAAGGTCTCCGGTACCAAAAGGCTCTATACGAAGACTTCGTAAGGGTGCAATTAAATTATTTGATAAAAATTTTAAATTATTTTGTGAACGCGGTCCTGTACTTTATTTTAATTAACAAAACCCTAGTAATATAATGCTATATGCCCTTGTGCCCTTCTCTTTTCCTGGATTTCCCATGTCCATCAGTGAAAAGGCGTATATTTCATGACAATTTTCTTTTATTTGTCCTTAGGAATTAAAATAAATATTCAGAAATATAAGAACATTCAATTCTAGAGCTCTAGAACATTCAATTCTTTCTTACTTTTCATAGAATCCAGGATGTATCGTTGATATATTAATACCACTAATTTCGATTAACATACATCTACTAACTCTGGTTGAAAAAGTGAAAAATCATCACAAAATTAACCAATTTAGTTTCCTTGTTTTTTTTTTTAAATTCCCCGTTGTTTTCAATAATTTATACTGTCATTTGCACTCCGTTGATACTTCATATAACAAACACGCAAATAACTTCTTTGCTATGTGAAACTGACCACAACACTGATTACAGTATTTTCAGTGGATGAAATATTGTCTTAATTTTTATATTAAGGGATAAATGTGCTCTAAATAATTATAACTCGTTATTATGTGCCTATCAAAAGTTGAACTGGATATTGAGGCGAACTGTAAATTTTCATCTTTTTATACTTACTGATATTAAATATAAATTACTGTTTATTTGAGCAAGACTAAACACGTGAATTTTCAACAGAGTTCATAGACCTTTATAAAATTAAATGAATTTTTCTAAAGCGAAAGCAGAGAGGTGACCTCTAAGTGATCTTTGTCTCTGTAACAACCATCTTAGGCCTAAAAAAATTCAGAGAGAAAGTATGAATGATGTAGATAAATTAAAATCTATACCATACACATAGAGACGATTGATATTATAAGTATCTTTTCTCGTTAAATGTATGTCACAAAACAAAATTTTTCTTAGTTATAATATTTTAGTCGCGTTAACTTTGAAGCGTGATGACCAAAGAGGTCATTAAGTAATTATTACATATTTTCTGATTAAATGTCCTATCGAAAAATTACCAGAAAAATTGTTGTTCCCGCTCGCGAAACTTGTTTACTACTTAGAATGAAGAAAATATATTTGTGCAGGAATTTATACCTATGAACAAACTATAAAAAATTATAAATACTTGCCAGTACACAAAATTTTAAAAGTCGTTATAAGTAAAATATTAATATTTATGTAACAACGAAAAATATTAGCGACGCGAGCTTAATTCTTACAAAAAATAATGTTGACATTAAAATTACTTCAGAAACAAAAGATTTTTATACTTAAATCGCCTCTTTCCATATGTATCAGTCGTAGCGTCAGAATCTCCGGTTTTGTCCTGGGTAAAAATTGAATTTATATAATTAAATATTTTTTTTAACATTTTTAAGGAACTTTCAATTGTAGTATATAGTACACACCTGCTAATTTTTTTAATACTTCGTCTTTATATACCTAATATCAAAGTTGATGATAACTTAGTTACTCAAGTCGTATATTTTAGTACAGTTATTATCATTGTTTCATTAATCACCCTGACCCTGTTTCATTAATGACCTGACTTATTAATGACTGAATCTTCGGCACTTATAAAAAAAGAATGCTTAATTTTCTTGTATTTCGAAATAAAATATAAAACCCAAATTGACGTAATGTAAAATATTTTTCCAATTAAGGATGGATTTTGATTCTAAGAAATTATTGCTATCATTATAATATAACGTTTTTTGATAATATCTTATAAGGCTTATTTTACCAATAGCAGATGCGAACTGAGATCAAATATTATAGCACGGAGAGAAATTGTACAACGTACATTCCTTGTTAAACTAAAAGACATTGATGACAATAAATAACTAAGAAAAATCATAAATATTTAATAATTACAATGATCAAAGTTGTTTTCATTCACAATGTGTACCTGTACAAATACGACAATAAATAATAAAAAGGAACATCGTAAGCACCAAACAAAGTGACATGATTCAACCGTTCGAAGCGACGTTTAACTTGCTAATGAGTTCGCACACTGCGGTGATCTGAGGTTCATACTAACAAGCACGGAGAATAGTAAAGTCGAAAGTAACTTTTTTATTTCATTTATTTATATTTTTTTTCATTCGGCATAAATTATCGTTTAACACTACATGTGTTCAATCAATTTTCTCATTCGATCAGAGAGATTTCATTAATACACAAACACACACACACACACGTATATATATATATATATATATATATATATATATATATATGTATATATATATACATACACAAACTCATATACATAAATACATGTAGTGATATAAATACTATGAAGTTTTCTCTGGTTTTATATGTTACTACGTATGGAAGAGTTCTTGCTGTTGTACAAGATTAACGCTTTTTAAATCTGAATGTTTATATAGCTATTAATATTTAGATAACCAAAATTAGAATATACAAAGTGGTATCTAATAATATAAAAGTATGAAATCTATTACAAAATTCAAAAAGTATACATGTAGTTGTGTTTGTAGATTTTTGTACGTAAATAACGGCTTTCTTGCGAACATTTTTTAATTTAATGAACATTAAGATATTTTCATAACATCTGTAGAAAATCAAGACATTGTGATATAAAACGACTTAACACCATTTAGTGGTTATTTCTTTATTAATGGTCTTAAAATTGTAGTTAAGTCTAATAGAAAGTAAACAATTATGAAATATTAAAAAAAATTAATGTATGTCAGTATTTTATAAAAAAAATTAATGTATGTCAGTATTTTATGACACCTATTTATTGTATTTTTTTTTTTTTTTTTGTTATTGTATTTTATGGCACATCCAGTACAACTACATAGGTGAGACAGGGTATGGTTTTCTGACGGATTGGTCATCAAAGCGGCCATAACAGAAAACTAAACAATTAAATTAGTTCTTTGATCGGTGTCTAACGATCCTAGCAACATCTCCTTTCCTATTTCACTGTAGTCTGGTCTGGTGTATCGTAACAGTGACACCTGTGTTTTTTTTTATTCATACAGTGAAGGTAATTTTTTGTATATCTGAGTCGAGTATCGTAAATATACTTACATTTTGCATAGCAACATACTTGTTTCCTGTATTTCTGATGGCAAGTCAGTTTTTTGTGATATAGTTATTTGGTTTTATAAATAGACATTCATTTAAATTAATTTTAAACAGTTATATTCTAAAACGAGTTTTGAGGTAGGTTGTCTCAGAACTGGTTGTCACAATTTATAATCAACACCTTGAACGTGGTATAATCTTTCCTTAACGACTTTTTGGGATTTTTCTACATAAACGTATATTCGTTTCAGATCGATTCATAAAATGCCACGGCATTTAAAAAAAAAAGACTTTTCGAGCGCTTGTATCACCAGTATTGATGCTGCGTACTGCTAGAGACGTGAAAATCTATAGCAAATATATAAGGTTTTTCGCGTAGAATTTTGGTACTAATTGTTGCATTTAAACAAAATATTGTAAAAAAATTACCACCAAAGATATAGGCAACATGACCGTATGAACACCATCTACAAAAATAGGCTCCCAAATAATCCACAGATTTTACAGATGAATCGAAAGAAGAATTGGAAAAATACATGCAAACAACACATATTTCACTTTTCACAAATACAAACAACACATATTTTACTTTTCATTACATTAGAAGTATTTACAAAAATAAATGATAAATTATTCCATGAAAAAAAAAACTAAAACTATAAATCGAATACCTAACATATCGAATATATCAGACAAAATTCTTTTTTCTCTGTTTTGCCTTACATATGGTTTTTTATAAATATTTATCTTTCAAATTACAAATCGATCTGTTCCAATAATATTTTTCTAATTTTCATATATTTACTTCTTCCACACGTAATTTTGAGGGTTTTGTACAGGAAAAGAATAAAAACCAAACCCTTATAGAATCACCCTTTTAATCGTTCACCTGCCCTATATCATAGATACTTTCCCAAAAAATTATTTTGAAATGTGAAAGTAGAACAATTTATAAAGCATACTAACCCGCATATACATAGTATTAATTATAACTTAAAAATATTCATCTGAAAATTTAGGAGTGAGTTAATAAAGTACTCGCATTTTTTTTAGAAATTTCACGTAACGCCCCATGCATTCTGCGTTCTGCGTTCTATGGGAACTAAAAGAGCAACTTAAAATAATGCCAAAATCATTTATTTTAGAAATTTGTATTTGGGTTGTTCTGTAAATATTGATAAACAATTACAACCTTACGTAGAAAATACGAATATTTGTGCGGTTGAAAATAAAACATATTAATCTTCATATGTATTAGTTAACACTCAAAAATATTCAGACAAATACTTTTAAGTGTATAAATTAAGAACTTCAAAATTGTTTTTTCATATCATACATCGTGTAGGATATTAGTTACAAGAGTTTTAAAATTACTTTCTTCAGGATATTGTACAAAAATCATGAAAACATGTAAATATCCTGAAGAAAATCGATGCCAAGTTGGCGCTCCTCTCCCACATGGTATTCACACTCGCTTCTGACATTTTTTGTTACATTCACAAGTATATTTACACCCATACCCTTATGAGTGTAATATTTCCAAAAATCTTCAGCAGTAGCAATATTTAGAAATGATACTCTACCCCAATTTTCTTATTTTACTCCTTCCGGAGCGTTCTTTATTTGGTGATCTGTCTTTCTTTTATAAAAATATTTTATTTTTAATGCCTATGATATTCTATAATATCCAGAATTTAAAAAAATTATGATGAATGCTATATTAATAGTAACTTATTTATGAAATTTGAATAAATATTTGCAGCATTTTATGAACCTAAATAAATTCATATATATATATATCATATTTAAGGACATGTAACTTATATTCTCCCTTTTTGCTTTACTGTAGTCACTACCTCAAACATGTTTATACTTTTACATATTACACATCCATTCACTAATATTCTAGTGGCTATGTACCTTTTTATATATATGTATATTCTTATCTACTTATTTAATTTGCTATTTTCTTGCCTACTTTAACACAAGCGAAATGAGTCCATATTCGATTAGCTTACTCCCCATCAATGAAGAGTTACTGTTATTACCTGCCAGCGCCAACATTATGGCCTGATTTTACTAAACGGTCGATTTATGCATCTTCTTTAGTCATGTCGAAATTTTAAATGCTGTTCTACTAGATTATCACTAAACTTATATCATCTAAATTCGATCACACCACCTACATCGTTGAGGAACTCTACGGTTCATTTTCACATTTCACCATCAAACTCTAGCCAATTTGTACGATACTACATTGCGGTTAATTCAGTAAAACTATGCGGTTTGTCAAAAACTCAATCAAATTAGTTGATTTAATGCCAAAAATATAAATACAAAACACACCAAACTACTGCAGACTAAGAAATTGGAATTCGGAATTCAATAACAAAGCTTTGTTCGAATACCACAATATTAATTTAAAAAGTGATGATCCTGAAGTCTCATGATTAAACTAGGCAGCAACCTTTCAGCACCAGGACGGATGAGTAACAACCTAAAGTTTAATGACAAAATTTTTGCTTGAGATCCACAAAACTAATTTAAAAACAGCAGATCCTTCAATATTATGGTTTGAGCAGATATACATCCACAGCGTTAATTCTGAGAAGTTGGAACGCTCTGAGACTCACAATACTAACTTAAAGACAACAGATCCTCGAGTGTCACGGTTTAGGTAGGCAATACACTTACCTCATCAAGATTTATGGATTGCAATTCATTCAAAGGTTGCAATTAAATTGTTTGGGCTTATATATACCTACTTACCTATTTAGCCTATCACTTTCTTGCTTGCTTGACCTAGGCCGAGCAAGTGAAACGAATTCAAATCGGGTGAGTTTACTTCTCATCACTAAAGATTTTCTGTCACTACTTTTTTCGCCATCACTGGATCTGATTTTGCTTCAGAGCAAATTTTTATGGCCTTTAGTCGCGTTTCATTAGACCTAAATAATTAAAACTCGAGCACGGCACCTGCGTTGTTCAGCATTGAGGAATTTTATCATATACTTCCAATTTCCATGGTCAGATTCTAACAAAATTTTCAGTATGATCACATACTGGTAGTATACATATCTAAATAAAATAATCGTTTAAACTCGTTGAGAAATGCCGAAAGTACGAGGTAACATGTAAAAAAATGAGTCCGAATTGAAAACCTCTTCCTTTTCTGAAATAAGTTAAAGGTGTAAGCTTTCCAAATTTTGAACACTGTTTTAAATGTTATTTATTTTTTAATTAAAAAAGAATGGCAGTCTTTTTTACCGGTGGTTATTTTTATTAACCGATAAAAAAGGAAAATAAATAGGCGTGTTTTTCAATTTCCCTTTTCCATTAAAATTTATTAAAGATAACTTTTACCCGACTTTGCTCAGTTGCTCGTCTCAATGTTTCACGAACTTCATTTTCTCAAAGGCGAGTTGTTTATGGACATTATATTTGAGCCTCACGGGATGATACCTAGAAAGAGTCTAGACTAGACTATTAGATTGTACACTGGCTGCTGGGAGATTATTAGAAATATTATTAAATTTCGAGTAGATGACTTTATTCGAATTTGAAGGCAAACATTTCATTGAAACTATACATGTATATTTTTTTAAAATTTTTTTACTAGTTTTAATATGTTTATATTATTAGATATCACCATGCGTATAGTTATATGCATATATTAACTACGTTTTAATTTCGATTATATAATCATCAAGAAGCGACTAATGCTGTGCAATGGCAAAAACTGTTATATATGTCACCATCCGTAAGTCAGTAGTAACACATCCAACTAGAAGCCACTTCATAGTATTTATATGTGTGTCTTATGCGGTGAATCTACCGGAATGAGATCAGTTGCTGAAATCAGCGAAATGAGGAAATTAATTGTACACATCTAGTGTTATTTCCAAAATTTGCCCCGAGCTAAGAACAGCGTATTTGCCTTAGACGAAAATCTTATTTACGAAACGGCTACCGTGCACAGGAAGTAATGGGTATATCTCCGCTCGGAGCCGGAAGCGCACGTCTCAGGGTGGAACGTTTATTTTCGCTAAAACTCTGTTTTTCGCAAGTACTTTGCGAGTGCGTTCGCGTGTCCTTTGAATATTACTTTTATTAATGGAGCACATTGATAGGCGCTTACTTGATAAGAGATCCACATTTTATGGGTAGTGTTACGGGAAGTGATATTATAATATGTTACGTTGGGTCCTAAGGTCTTAGTATTATCGTGAATTTTGTGAAAATATGCAAAAGAAACATATTTTACTAGCGACTGCCCAGGTTTCGTACATTTATAGTATATTTTAGGGTAATTCGACATGCTGTCCAAAATGTATCCTTATACATAACTATAACTTTAACTGCAATTTCCTCAGATGCCAAAATGATCTGTACGAAGTCTTTGTACGGGTATAGTTAAGGTATCTGATAACAGTTTTAAATTCTCCACAATTAAATGAAACTACGTGATGTAGTATTATTTCTGCTTTCTTTATCATCATATACCTGACATTTTACATCAAATTTATCTGATTCCACAAATTTTTCCTTAATTTTTAAGGTTTCGTACTCCAAAAAAAAAGAGGAAACCTTACAGCATCACTTCGTTATCCGCCTATCGGTCTGTCAAGACACTGAGAAAAGGTGTAGGAGGGATTAAGATGAAATTCATAGCAAGTACTTAGGTCTACAATCCCATGAAGTTGTAAATCAAAACTAATTTTCTAAAAACTTGTAAGTCTACGCAATCAAGCAAAAAACTAAAAATATGGCCATTTATTCCACATATTTGAACACTCGTAAATAAATAAAAACTTACAAGGTAGTTCCCGTTGACCTAGATTGATACCTTACTGTACAAGTAAAGGAAAAAAATGTGATTTAGAGATATTTCACGTAAAAAAATGAATTTATTTTTAAATATGCGCTTGTAAAAATAAAATAGGCCATATATTTTTGTTCTAAGAAATTAAAATTTTGTTAACAATTTTATAGGAATATTGTGTACCATTAAATATTTACAAATACCTAAATGTATACGCAACCTCGTAGTGCAAGTCCCACTCGTGCTTGGTAAGTTTTTTTTATATTTCTTTTATGTCTACATACTTCGCCTATACGTAATTCATAGAGTTCCATATCAGAAAAGGGAAAAAACCGAACATCCATAAAATCACACATGTATGCGTGTCACGGCCATTTTGAAACTTAAAATTTGGTGCAGTAAAAATGCATATTAACCCATATATACCTCAGAAATTAAAAAAATATTTGCAAGGAAATTTTAGAGATGATGAGTATTCGATTTTTTTCCCAATTCCACATATCGTGTATGATAATAATTGAAAATGGTGTTTACAAAAATGTCAAAATTATTTATTTTAGAAATGTTTCCGGGCAGTTCTGGTATTTTGAACAATTTTTTTTCAGAAAACGTCTTATATAGAAACTATTTAAAATTATACAGTTAATAATAGAACATATTAACCCGCATATACGTCAGCTAACACTCAAAACTATTCATAGGAATATCTTTAAGCAGATGAATTAACGATTGGAAAAACTTTTTTCATTCCATGTATTGTGTGTGACATAAATTATAATAGTTTCGAGGTTATTTTATTCAGGTTATTATATAGATTTCCTATTTTCTTCAAGATATTACATAATTATTATATAAATATCCTGAAGAAAATAACCTCAACCTTTAATTTAAAAGGTACTAGAAATACCTTTATTATTTACCAGAAAAATATAGGGATTTTTCCTAATTTAATAATTTGCAAGTCACCTTTTTTGTACGCCTGTAAAAGATACAAGTGGCCATATATTTACAGAGTAAAAATAATAATATGATAGAAATATAAATTATGTTTTAGTTTTGAAAGTCTAAAATTTCGTTAAACAAAGCAATGTTTGCAACTAAATCAATGTTTCATATATACATATATATATATATATATATATATATATATATATATATATATATGTGTGTGTGTGTGTGTGTGTGTGTGTGTGTGTGTGTATGTGTGTGTGTGTGTGTGTGTGTGTGTATTATTTCTTTTAACGGTATTTCCAAAAATGCAAGAGACAATTTTTTTACCTGGACAGCGAAGTACATAGCCAGCGCGAGTATGTGGAGCGCTAGGGTGGAAGGCGGGCGTAGTTTAAGGGTATCATGTCAAATTATTCTTGTAGAGAGTACTAATTTTCAAATGAAACTTCAATGAATAAGTACAGATAGAGCGCATTAAGCACATTTTATTTCAATACAATCTGCGACGAATACTTTGTTTCTTGAAAGTTTATTATTTTACAATGAACTCTGTCTTTTTATATAGTGGGTTTTCTAACAATTATCAAAAAATACATAATGTATCAAAATAAATGGATTAAAAATCAACTGATTTGTTTGAAGATTTGAGATTACTGAAGTTCCTAAAATGTTCTTTGTTTGGTTTTTTATTACCTCGTTTCGTTGCACACTTGCTATGTTATTTACTAAATTGATGTAGGATTGAAAATATAATAAACAATTTGTGCATTTAATGAAATCAAAATCTTTTAAAAGTTATGGATTAGTAAATCTATTGAAAAACGAGCCAACATTTTGATAAAGAAATTAAATTACCGAATCAATAATGTGAAATATTGATTCTATTACGTCACTTTTTCATTTGTTTTTTTACTACATTTTAAGGTGACATGATGTGGGAATATTCACAGCTTATAGTATTCTAATATACAGTATGAAATATTTAGAAAATTGTTTTTGGTGTTAGTAACGTAATATGAAAATAAAATTGTTATATATAATTTTTTGTTTAATTAATTCATTGCTTTGTTATTTATTTTATTCTTATTAGAGAAAATGCTCTTGTACAGCAGAATCCCGAAAATGTAGCATCCGTCGGTCTTCAGTGTCATGATACCATCGGCAAGCATCAAAGTTTTGTGGATAATCACCATGTAACTAGAAACAAAGTCCTTTTCGAGATGATTTAAATGAGCTCAAACATGAGTTCTTTTAGAATTTATTTAGGAGTTTCCTTAACTACATTTGTCTGTTTTATCATAATAGATTCATATTGCTAATATTATACTAACGAAGTTCATACAAGTGAAAAATGTCATAAATATCTCGAAAACTATGGAATAATCATTGTTAAATTTACTTGAGATACTTTGGGTAAATTTCTTGCTATGCCGTTTTTTTCATGTATGTGGATATTTTCAGCGTCTATTGACTTACCTTATATCGAATAAAAAACATATTTTCGACACCTTGAAATTCTTTTGAATTTATATGCCACGTGACACATCAAATTGGAAAATATTTTTTTTGGGTATTGCATATGCACCTTAAAATATTTCCATATTAACATTTTGGATTATTAAAAACTGAAATATATGTGGATTGATATTCTTTATTGCTATGCAAATATCAAGTCTATTAAATGGCTTCTGAGAAAACAACTACAATAGACAGATAGGCGGACGGCATATGAATGATCTTATAGGCTTTCCGTTTTTTTCCTTTCGAGGCACATAACATTTAATCCACGTAATTTCATTGATTTCAACATCAATTTTGTTTTTATTAATTTGATTCTTATTTCTAATTGCATATAGGTGCAAATTTTAATCAATTGTTTTCTCCTTAACAACATTTTAATAACAACCTGCAATTCCAAGGTACCATGACCTGCATCGTACGAGGTTACGAAGGGCCACTAACAGCGAATCCGCATCTCTTTTCCTTTTCTGCGAAGGGTGTACAGAGGGCTCTGGGGGATGCTGGGATTAATGTTTCTTTTAAATCACTCTCCGACGACCTGTTTCCACTCCGATGGTTACGCGTTGCCTTCACCGCCAGAGGTTACGAAGCAGTGGGCGACCAGCTGTTAAATTTCGATGTATAAGGGAATGAAATCAGATTTCGAGGGTGTTTGAAGCTCATTTTTTACCGAAACCAATATTATTCGAAAATCAATAATGTAAAATTGTTGTAAATGGTCAATCCACACACTAAAATAATTGAATAGGTAGGAAAAACAAAATTAAACAGCTCTAAGAAACTTATCTCATAAACACAATCACTTTTTAATAATTCTCCAATCTACTCACGCCATGCTTTACGTAGTTTAATGTAATCCCTTTTTTATTTATTTATTTTTTATTTTCTTCTTACTCTGATATTTTGAAGTATATTTCTCCCAACCTTTTCCTATATATATGTGTATATATATATATATATATATATATATATATATATATATATATATATATATGTATATATATATATATATACGCCATTTTATTGTTTAAAATTTTACAAACGGAAATGGTGCCTCAATTTTGTTTTAAAAACCATCTCAATAAACCACAATTTTTCATCCTAAATATACGCTCAAAAATAACCACAATTCGATATATATTCTACTTATACATGTGTATTAAAAGTTTTTGCTACATATTAATTGAAATTAGGCATCTGTTCGTATTTTTGTATTAGTAGGTCTAAAATTTTAAAAACATTCAGACGGACGGACATAATGAAACTCTAAGGGATCCATCAAATTCATTTAATTTTGAAAATAGACTTGTTAAATAGGAGTAGAACTCGCAATATAATATCAACATACACGTTTAGGCATATATGAATATTTAAATGTGTTTTTTCATTAAATATACATCAACATTAAGTGTACATACCATTCAACTATTTAAAATAAAACCCGTCTGCGACCTAGAAAATTAAAAACAGGGGAAACAAGTTATTTTGTATAAAAATCATGATAATAGACATTGAAAAGTATTCGAAGGCTATCGGTACTATTAAGTAGATTAAAATATTTTTGTGGACATTTCTGACATCTTCTCTAGAGTTATCTTATAGAAACTTTGTAAATATATACATGAAATTAAAAAAACTCGAGTACTTCATTTGTCCCTTCCAAAATTTCCACATAAGCATATTATAGTAATAATTATATAAGTGTTAGCTATGAATATGACCCATCACTGTGACAACGTTCAAGTTACCACGTTTCTAATTTTTTTTGAGAAAAACGCCTGTGACAGTGGTACAAGCAGACGTACATGTGAGCACACCGATTTTCCTGTTGAGGTATGGAAATCTAGTTGCGAATTTTCCAAAGATTTTTTTTTAAACCAGTTCATGGTATCTATATATATTTTCAAACTTGCTGGCTATGCAGTATTGAACTTATATTAACAAGGTTTACGGGAGAAATAATCAATAATTTTTTTAGACAGGAATTTTAGAGGCTCTACATTCAATATATTCATCAAATATCTCAATATTGGATCGAATGACTTTAATGTTAATTTAAGTTTAATTTACAATAATACTCGTGAAGGTTTCTTGTATTCTTTTATAATTTCTTGTAATTAACAGCTTATATCTGAAGGAAAAATAAAGCAAGTTGAACAGCGAAAACATCTTCAAAATCGCTTGAGTCATTTTTGATATAATCCCTGACAAAAAATTCAGAAATATTCCATTTTTATAATGTTAATATAGATGTTTGATGATGAGGAATTATTAATTATGATTCCCTAACTTAAAATGAAAAAAAACGAAACCTTTTCAGGATCATTTGTTATCCGTCTCTTTGTGTCAAGTATCAACTTGGGGTTAGTAACAACTTCTCAGGTCTATGTCTAACAATTTGTTGGATTTTTTTATTTATTCTCAGTCATTACGATAATATGATTAAAAATATTATCGAATTATTAGGGCATGAGTTTTACATGCAATTAATTGTATTTTTTAAACATAATTTCTATTTAAGAAACAGACATGCACTACTCTTTTCTCAATTAAAAATGTATTTTTTTAAAATTAAAGTTGGTCTTAAAACGATTATAAACTACTGCCACAAGCGAAGCTTTGGCTTTATTTGTATTCCGGGTTAAACGAGTTTAAGATATTTAACCCCATTACAGTCTCCCAACGGCGCAAATTTCGGTTTTGATTTGATTACTTTGAACCAATGTTGCAAAGAATTGAATTAAATTGGAAATCAGCTTCGGGTTTGATTTCTATTTTTAAGAGAATGGATTTGTGAAAGGGTTTATTAAAGAAACTGCTTCAGCTATCTTCAACATATCTTCAAAATATAATTGAACTCTATTTCTTTCGTAAATTACATAGCACTATGCAGTTCTATTGATAATGATAAGTAGCATCTATTGAGAACTACTAAAAAAAAATTAAAAATCCACTATAATTATATTTAGCACATAAATAGGAAAACTTAAACTAAAAGATACATAAACAAATTTTGGTTAATCGGAGTAGGGACCGTACATAAGTCGTGTTCCATGGAGATAAATTGTTGAAATTTTCTTGACAGATCTGTCCGTAAGAAATCCCCATTGCGTACATATTATAGTAGATCAATATAATTTATATAGCATAAATATGGTGTTAGATGCTTATGAAAGTTATGTAAAAAGTCATGAAAATAATACATTTATTTTCCAGAAATCACATCTCATGTTTGCTTTTAATATAACCTTTACCCTTAATGAAGTTTACTATCTTCAGCTGAGAAAATTCTGCAATGATATTGAAATAATCATAAATATAGGATGAAAATATAACACACTCTGAATTAGTCCCTTATTACTGAGACTAAAATTTTTAATAATTTTTTTATTACACATAATCGATAAGAACGATTTTTATTGTTTTATTGCAAATGTGGTGAATTTCTTTGTAGATATGATGAACTTCATTGGTTCATTGCAGACGTTCCGAATTTCATTGCAGACATCTTGAATATATTTTTTTATTGTAGACATGATGAATTTCATGATGAATGACATGATGATTTGCAAAATGTTTAGCATGGGGCTTTTCTATTTTTTGTACGAACAGTTTACTTGGCCTAATATTGGCCATGCCCGCAGGATGCGATCAGGGCAGAAACTAATGATTATATCAAAACGTCGACGTGCATGCTTCCGTGGCAATTTTAATTTCCTTCCGCTAAGATTTCCCTTATTTAATGAAACAATGATAAGTTTTAAAACTTTCAAAAGAGGGTTAATTTAAAAAAATCGCGTTTTTTGGACAATAACGCCTAAGTACGAAATACTTTATTCTATTCCCCTGTACTGCACTAAGTAGGAAATACTTTATTCTATTCCCCTGTACTGCACCTCTTAAGGGTGTAGGATTTAGTCGATAGACTAGCGCGATAGTCTATTCACTTTTGACCTTCATAAGGACACAAGTTAGTGACTGTTTGTGATGGAATGAGTTTTTACATACAGATACACAAACAGATGGATAACAAAGTAATCTTATAAAAGTTCCATTTTTTCATTCCGATACACACGGAACTAGATTAAACATTAACCCTCAAACATTAAATATCTACACTGACATTTCACAATAGAAGTATAGCTAACTAATACTTGTAAAAATGTTACAAGTAAACAGGAGAAAATATATTTGGCTTAAATGATTGTATTATTCAGTTTTCTTAAATATGTAATATGATATAAATTTGCCTTTGATGAATGACATGCGTCTTCGTCCGTTGACCTGTACGTATGAGAACACGCTATAAAATGAAACCCTTGACCGATTTTGGTATTTTTGTTCCACGAATTGGTTAATTATTAGAATATTCATTGTTAAGATTATATGCCAGAATTTATATGAATCATTAGCTGTTTTCTGCGACTTTTCCAATTGTGATAATAATGTGATAATATATTTCATTCGAGTAACCAGCATGTGTTACAGTGTCATTTAAAGAAAGAAAGTGTTTGTGTATAAATTATGTGAATACTGAAGTGCTTTTAGATACCTAATATTTTTCGTCTAGTGCATTCGTTAAGTGTGCCCAATCGTAGACCAAAATTACACGAACTGCCGCTAAACTCCCTATGGACTCTTTTTAGTACTTAGTGTCTTTCCACGGTCTCGATTTTTTTGATCGTGTATATATATATATATATATATATATATATAAATATATATATATATATATATATATATATATATATATATATATATATATATATATACATGTAAATATATCTGAATCTTCTGCAAAAAACAAGATTGTTTTTTTTAACTGTACACATATTTTATGCGTTTTTTTGAATTACACAGTTATAATATTTACGCGGTTTTTTTAACTGTACAAGTAACCTGCATTTCCTTGCCTATATTCCTGCTTCGAGTGAGCTTTGTGTGAATTTTATTCTCAATAAATATTTAAATAATTAATAATTATATTAGGCGTTAGCTAAATATTAGGTTGTTAATGTTTTCAGGAAAGCTACACGAACCAATCTAATTACCATTTCGTATTTTTTTTTAAACTAACTTAATCGGTATAACCTAAAACTAACATAATGCATGTCCCATATCTACTTGACTGTTTTTATAAAATATAAGTAGATGATTTAAAATCTTCGCTTACAAACATTTTGTACGATAACGAGAATTCAATTGATATTGTTTCAGTTGTTTGAGTGCAAAATTTGAGCAAATTCATATACAATTATATTTTATATACTTTCAAGGAAATTATTACATGTTTCATAATTTATACTTGACACCAACTAAAACCACTTTTATATTACAAATGTTAGATTGAATTCGCTTAAATAAACATGAAATAATTTGTTTCCCCTTATATGCAAAAGAGAGTTTATAGGAGACGTTATCTGCGCAATATTGCTTCAGAAATATTAATATAATTTATGATATCTGCTTGTTTATATATGAATTCCTTAAGTGCATATAATTTCCATTTACAAATATCTAAACGTTTCCAAAATACGCCAGAAAAATATTTTTTTTGCGCAAAAATTGTTTTCCTTTCGAATTACGAAATCATCTCAAAACAAGAGTATTAAGAGCGATAATATAAAATTGATGGAGGCTTTACCCTGTATATGTCGTCGAAATATATGATATCTTAGGGCTTAGAAATATATTTTTTGTTAATGTAGCGAATAATTAAATGTTACTTATTTTGTGCAAGATTCTATTCACGTGAACACTGCACTTACCAGTATGGGATATATTTTAGAAATTTGATTATTTTAATTTTAAAAACAATCGTTCATTTTAAAAATATTTTTATTTTAAAAACTATAATATATCTTTTGCTTTGATGTTACTAAACACTTTTTTAAACAAAATCACTAGTCTTTCCTAGCATTCTATTAGGATAGGATAGACTTAAACTGTGGCCTGGATGGATGTAAGATGTTGTTCTCGTAGCAATAAGTCCGCCATATGCATCAACTTTATACCTTAAAGTACATAAATAAATAAATAGAGAAGTTTTATATTCTTTGGAAGAAGTCTTTTTTGGTCATTCATTTGAATAAATATTATCATTCGGAATAAAAAAACAATTTTAAATCCACGCTATACCACAAATGACGACGGTGTTCGGCATTTAAATTTCACCTATCAACGTCTTGCTTTGAACGGTACCGCCATCACATCGATCGGTATTATTGAAAGTTGTGACAATATATTTCGTATATTTTGAAATATCCGGATGAAACATTGCAATTAGTTATACACTGTGTAATTTGTAATCCATGAGTATAATAAATAGCTCTTAGTTAATTTTGAAAAATATTTCAAACAAAATCATATGAAAATGCATAGATAACTACTGCAATTTCTCAGATATATTGCCAATAACGTAAACAGCCTGCATATTACACTGTTTATATACTAACAGGTCATATAGGTATTTATGAGTATATCATTTCAGTTTAATACTAAACGTAATATTAAATGGTGAATACTACTCAGCCTTTATATTCATTAATAAACACAATAATTTAAATAATTTGATTTCATAAAATTCCATGTGTTTCCAAACTTTTTAACTATTTCAAATTATCACTTACACGTTAATAAAAAACATAATTATAATGATTTATTGATCAACTTTGTATTCGATTAGGAGCTATATTCCTATTGATTCAAATGTGGCTAAGTTAATTGCGTTTAAATGAATACGGAAGAAAAAAAAAACAAACTGGAATGTTGCATTTTATAAAGGTGGAATATTTTACTGATTTACTTTAAACTTTAACTGACTTATGGCTTAGTTAACATATGGTAGAAAATACCGTTTAAAATAAATACACAATATATAATTTAAACATATTCAGTCAGAGCACGTAAATGATAACGAATAGTTATAATTGTGGTAAAGATACACAGAAGGAAAAAAAGCAAAGATGAAGGTTGTCTTTTATTAAAGCGGATAAAGTATAAATCTGACGCATCTTAGTTAACAGAATATAGAAAATACAGGTTAAATTAAACCCAAATAAACTTTGAATATTTGTAGTTAGAGCGCATATAAGTCACACATAATAGTAATTGCGGTCGAAAGATATAGGCGAAAATGATATGAACATCCGTGATATTTATTTTGTAGGCATCGGAAAAGTAAAGATATTGATTTAAATTTTAGTTAACATAGAGAAATAGAAAAAATAGGTTACTATAAACTCTGCAGCCAGAGCACGGAGGATTGAATATTCTACAGGTGTAGTTTTAAGGCAATTTTAAAATCAATAATCACAGATCATTTTTGTACAAAAAAATTATTTGGCGTAATGCTATTTTATATGATCTTGCAAAATACTATTATAACAACTAACTTTAGCAACAAAATGAAACGGAACATTATATTTAGAATTTTTTTTATAAAATCTGTTCCTGAACATTTAATTTATAAGACAGGAGGAATTTCTAGTAACTACATAATACTTGTAATATATTCACCTAGTTCTATTACTTCATTGGTTGTGGAGTGTTTGATACCTAACTTAATGAACAACTAACAATGATATCGAAAATAAGCGCTTCACAATTGCACGCCTGGAAAAACTGCACCATTTGTGTTTAAGTGATGATTTAACCCGTCAAATCAGTCAAGAGCGTGTCAAACACCGCGTTCCGTAGTTGTTTCTCAAAATGTCAAATAATATAAATTTCTTTTTAATTCTAATGTTGCGCTCATAGGGGTCTGTATATATCTGAGATAGCTAATTCAGAATTTCAATACGTCGATAGTTCAACGTGCTATTGCGATTCACCTTCTGTATTTTTTTTAAATAAATGTTGCGAAATATCTATTTATTTATTTATACACACACTTTTATTCATACACTACCGGTAACCTATTCCTAACGATAAGTAATTAATGGTTTCATAAATTAAAACAAAAAAGTATACATTAAACATCAGTATAAGATAGATAAAATAATTATAAGACATAACGACTACACATTTCGACAAATTTACGTTCACTTATCATATACAAATCACACTCTAGGGCGAACGCAATCAGATAGTTGAGAAATACAATCTCCGGGAAACTAGAGAGTTCCAATATAATTCGGTATTAGAGGGTGTTATAGTAACCAAGTGATGATTGCGTGAACGCAGGAAATTGTCAGATATGTAGAATGTAGGTTTGTTCAATAATAAATGGCATATAATTCTTCCTTTTAATAGCTGGCAGATAAATTTTATAAACGCAACACGCTGAATTGCAGGGACTGGAAATCTACCACATTGAAGAGAAAATTTATATTAACTTATTTTAAGAACACCATCAAGCTCCATCGTACAGTCAGTTCCAATCACGTTGTTTCCATGTACTTCAGAGTTTTTTTTTAAATTAAAAAGACTAATGAAATTTAATTATTAAATATAACTTAATTTTGAAGAACTGATTAAAACCTATTTTTGAAACATTTTCCAAATGTTTACAAAAATTGAAGTGGAGTGTCGTAAAAAAATTACTAACAAATTTAAAACTTAATATTTTCCAGTGGGACTATAAATAAAAACTGGTAATAAAATTAAAGTTCATTTTAAACGACATTTCTAATGAATATTAAAAATGTTTTTATCCTAATTTTTAATGAGAACCTTAAAAAAATGTATTGCTATTTATTAATTGAGGTCTTTATCTGAAGTATACTTGCAAGATGTGGGTTTAAAGATATCTAGGTTTAAAATAATAGAAAATACGAGGTTTATGATGAAAAACACACGCAAGGGCATGAGAAAATTACAAGGTTTTCTAGTCCAAATATAGAAAGCTAAAAAGTAACATTTATGTTTAATTATTTTTTCTCATAAAGATTAAAAGACAAACGAAATTGGCGTGTTATAGTATATTTTTTATGTTATTGGACATTATATTACATAAAGAGGTAGATGAATATGTTTAAAGGGTCGATCCACAATATTTGCATTATCCATAATATAAAATTTATACCCACTAATTTTAAGCCTTTTAAAAAAAATTAAATGTTACATAGATTTTAAAAAAATAATGATATTCATGTACAATTTATAATCAAAATCCACTTTTAAAGGTATGCACAATTTATGAATAAATATACGTAGTCACCCTTTTATTTTAATCGAGTGCTATTAATATAATATTTTTAAGATTCTCTAGTTATCACTGAGGGTCTTTACGTAATAACATGCTACAGGTTTATCTTTCAGGTTTATTTCTACAGGTTTTTCTTTGCATGCTCTCCGTTTTACATCTTATTTAATTTTTGTGGTTGATTGAATAGGACAGCTTTTATATCAACATGTGTGTCGATTATATATTATCATTTTAGTACAAATTAAGAAACTAAATAAGTTATTAAATAACTATATGTTTTACTCTTTTATCTCTAGTTTCGAAAAGTGGGTTCATTTGAAAAAATAAATGTGTTCAGCTTATTTAAACATGTACAAGCGTGTTGTGATATGTACGAGTATATTACATTGATATACGCATTCCGCATCAGAATATCCCATCTACTTAGCAATATGCACACAAAAATTATATTGGGGAAAAATATGTTTAAGCAGATAGTAAAATACGAGGTATTTTACTGTCTGCTAAAAAAAAGAAGAATTTTTGTGTCGAAGTAAGAATTTATCATAAGATAAAAAGAGACAAGGTACAGAGTAAGAGCGATAACGCACAGGTACTAGAAGGAAATCCCTTGTATATTTTGTGACATTGAAATATTAACTCGGTTAATGTGTGAAATATTCAAATAAGGTGGTATATGATGTATGGATATATGGTTTTGTACGATACAGTTATAACTTCATCGCTGCAATCTAGTAATAAATCTGAAAACGTGATAAAAAAATTGCGGCTTGAAATTCAATTTGGATCTTTAAAAGTATTGTGTTTTAAAATCTTTTAATTTCAATACAAGACTGGAATAAAACATTTATTATCTACTTACTTTTAAACGACTATTTTAGTCGCAACTCCGAGTGGTACTATGGCTGAAATTTTATTTCCTCCAAATTGAAACAAATAATACAGTACCTTAAAATTGAGTAGACATCTCTAAGATCGTTGTTTAGGTAGCACAATGAAAAACAGAGAAAACAATGCGCCTATAACGGTTGTTAAGTCACAGCAGTTGGACAGATGGAGACTGATTAATTTATCATCAATTTCCATATTATAATAGTTCATCCATATTATAGTAGCATCTTGATTGCCATTAATTATAATAGCCTATTATAATATATAACTTTAGTACGAAGCAAGAAGCCAGATTATTTAGAGTTATTTAGAATCAATATAAAACTAAATAGAGCCTGATGATCGAAAGTATTCAAAAAATTTCCTTCCATATTTTTACATGAAACGATATGGTTACTTTCCTTTCCTCTTTCCTACTAATTTTATATTGGGTATGTTGGGTTATCATATGTCGCAGTGCAGAAGAGAAGTTTATTTAACAAAATTTATTTCCCCATTATTAAATAGAAAGATTTGCTACTTGAATTTATTGAAAAACAATTCTAGCTCGTCATATCTGATAACTACGTGTACTCGCGTAGTTATCATCCTTTTGCCTGAGTTATATCAAAATTCTCTACCTTCTAACTATAGACAATTGCTCAATTTATTTGGTTTCGGTTGCTTTAGAACGTAAAGTTTTTACGACGAGTGAGAATAAACTTGTTGAAGTACGTCACCATTACGTATCGTAACGTTACTGAATTTAATTGAATGTCGCAATCATCGTCTTTCAAACGCAGAGGTGTTAAAATTATTTCCGTAACTGTGAGTAAATAAGAGAAAATAATAATAAAAAAATAGTACTTATAGACGAGCATGTGTTCATCGTCGGTTTTAATTCAGGGTTATATGAGATTGGCACTAAACAAAATGATAGAGTCATTCTTTATCATCAGCAGTCTGCAATTAAGAATTATTTTGTACTCGAAAAAGTCCGTTGAATCTTTCTAAACTAATTGTGAAAAAATTATGTAGGAGATAATATTCTTACTACTACTTTATCCTCTATTTTATTTTTTCCTATTGTTTATAAGCTTCAATCTAGCATATTGCTTGGATATAAAATAAATGGTTTTCTTCCTTAAATCATTGTCCAGAAAATGATTGTTGATCAAATGAGTATTTCTTTCTGTCATTAAAATTTTATTTATAAGGGAGTATTTCATTCTATCTTGGTATTAAAATATACCTTAAAGAGTGTCACAAGTAGAATAAGATAAAGTAGAAATTTCAAAATTACGCGTAAATATTTTAAAACCTTTAATTTAAATTTTATAATGGTAAGCATTTAAAAATAAAATTGAAATATTTTGCGAGAATATAAATTTCCGAGCTCAATTAGTTACACTGATAAATTAAATAGATTTTGAGTTAGAGGGGTGTCAAAAGTAGTTCGACATGGTTTACGTAAATAGTCACATGGTACGCACCTGGCTGTCGAGAACTCACTTGCCCTCTGCAATATTTTAATGGAAATGCTGTGTACCCCGAAAGATATAATTTAAATAATTTAAAAACATAGATTCTGACTTTTATATCTTTTCCCTTTAAATTATTTACCTAACTTATATCAATTTACGCTAACATATTAATTACAAACATGAGTAAAATTTTGAAATCAAACGTTAAATAAAAAAATAAATATAGGCAAAAACAAAGCAAAGGTAGCAAATGAGCCACAACAATACCGTAAATTGTGAATGAACCATGGTTCATTCACGGGTAGAACTACCCGATTATCCCACGACCTTAACCCAGAAACGTCGAATGAAGCAAACAAATAGAATGAGATATGGCAGAGTTCCAATACTAAGTTAAGTATCGTCGTACGAGATATAGAATATATTGAATTAAACATGGTGTAATATGGACAAGGAATTTACATTTTATGCTCACCTAAAATATATAATTTACGCAAAAACGTGTCAAACTTAAACTTTGTTAAATAAATGCATATTAATAGGATATTTAAATATACATATATGAATAAACTTTCGAACCAAATCTTGTAAGAGGTTTAACCTTATATAACTTGTTATAGAATTTAATGGCTAGATTTAAACTGCTGAATCGAAAATATGTTATTATCATAAATTAAATGTGAAAAGGTTTTAAGATTCTATCATATCTGTCTAAGATGAACGGGTCTCTACTTTTCTTTCAGATTTTATATTCCCTGAAAGAAAAAAGTAAATTTATAAAAACACTTTTGAACTTTTATACAGGTTGGCTATTACGCGGTTAATTATTAATTCTAATATATAAATATGACATTTAAAACGAAATCTGCTAGAGAGTGTATTGAATGATTTATTTTTCTTAGTAACTTCAAAATATTTGTCGCTAGACCTAAATATGCTTTTAATTTCATTTCGATTGTGAGGAAACAAAGTAAACTTATATCGAATGAATACAATGTCAAAAAAATTCATGTACGGGAGATGACCAACAACGACGTTTTCCTTCATGCATCTGCCGTATTCAGATTGTCTACCTAAGAACCCATGCCTCCTGTCCCTCATCGTTGTCCGAGTAGGAAGTTTCATGTTTCTGTTATCGGACAGGTGATTTTAGCTTGACGACGGTTCTGTTATTTTATATATGCACTGTACAATACTTTAAGCATATTTGCTTCTGCCGTATTTTGTTTCTAAATGTTGCACAGGGTTCATCTTTCCATAATTTTGACTAAATATTTACAGAATTTTTATTCATACTCTTTTTCCTTTCATATTTACTATTTTTAAATTATGTAATAATCTCTGCTCTCTTCACACAATATTTATACCAATTTTGAATGACAAAAATATTTTTTTAGTTTCACATTTCTCCATTTGTCCGTATTTATTTCAGTGTAAAATACTGTTACTTAAATAAATACATATCATGTGTATCTGTTGCTTTTATACTTGTTAACGTATAAATTAATAAAGTAATTAATTGGTAACAACAAAAACTCTGTAAACCAGGATTTATTTGCTATTAATTTTTCAATTAGCATGTTAATCCACAATTAATATGCTAATTGGAATTCTGAAACAACTTCTTAAATCAGGCTAAAAATTTCACAACCACGAACAGTATACTGTGTATGATCGATAAATATATTACACAAAGCGGAAAATTAAGTCAGAAAGGCTCTATCATGGGAAAACTTTAGTGATAAAGATGAAAAGGGACTTTGAGGCTGCTGTAAAAAAAATATTTAAGTCTTAGATATCGTTTAGCTCTCTTGTGCAGATAAAATATTCTGAAATATCAAATAATATTTTGGAGCCGGAATCTTTTTCTTTTTTTCCTCTTATTATTGAAATTTTATATATTGACTTGACTGTAATATATATATATATATATATATATATATATATATATATATATATATAAATATATATGACTATGCCTCACTCTGTAGAGTAAGACACAAAGGCAGTATGAGGCAAATAATTCTACAGCCATAGTGCCGTTTTTCACTATTAAAAAAATAAATTACCGATGACAACACTACTGATATTATGGTTTTCTTCTTTAATTTGAAATAGTTTATATGCATGTTTTTTTACGTTCAGTTATTTTTACATATATTCAGTAATGAAGATTATTTTGAAACTAACTGGTTTATTTTATTGAGAAATATCGGTTTAGTAATAACCAGTTTTCCATTCGGAACAATGTGTGAGGTATTATTAAAAGTTTATACTCGTACATAACTCGAATATTTATTGGTACATCACTTGAATATTTTTAAATAAAAGTTTGCTTAAAAACAAAAGACATATTTTTTATTCAGATGCTAAAAAACTGCATATTCAATGATTACTTACGACTAGTAACTCTGTATTTTTTTCCTAGTTATTGGTTTTTGAAAGAAAGAACATTAGTAAGTAGGCAGAATATATAAACTATGGCGACAAAATCTGCGCCATAGTTTATATATTCTGCCTACTTACTAATGTTGTGCAGAAAAAAGTAGCTAGTCACTATCTTTAAAATTATAATACCGAGGAACGGAGACTAAATTAATTATTTTAGAAAAGTGTTTAAGATAATGTAATATTTTATGAATATTAGACATAAAATTTGCATAAAAATATAATGTTAAAATAAGAGGTAGACAAGAACTGGCAGGCAAGGACTAAGTGGGGGAGAGGTGATGGGTTTTATTTTCACTGATTTACAATTATTAACTAGAAATTTTATTTTTGACAGGTTCCTTATATAGTTTATGTTTCTGTTAATTTGACGTTCACACATTAAATTTGTAATTTGGCAGAAAAATTTAATCACCTACAATGGTATCAGTGCGACTGCGAAAATTATCACTCTTTGCAAAATCTATTCCTACAAAATATGGACCTTGTTTCACTTGCTGGTAATGGACAAATATGTTAGCTCTCACCGTTCGAATGTTCGTCGAGTTGGTACTTGCGAAGTTAAATATAATATTCATTTTGACTGGCTATTCGATACTGTGTAAGCTTAGAAAATTTGTTGTTGAATTTCGTGTCCCCATGTGGGTGACCAGAAAGCTTTAAATAAGTGGGGTAATTATTTCTTCAATCGAAAAATAGGGAAAAGTTACAAACGTGTAATTTTTATAACGAGTTCTTGTAAAAACTTACATGGATCTAAAGATTAAAGCAAATTTTTGACTGTATGGAAAGTGAAGACGAATTCGAAGTGCAAACACAGAACTTTATTTTTTATGAGTTACCCATGAGTTTTAATATTAATCTTTTATATTATTAGTACATATAGTAGTTACAGTCCTTCAAATTTGTTTAGTTTATAGTAAAGCTTGAAAATTTGAATTTAGTTTACAACATGTGGAAATTGAAACATTTATTTTAAAGTGACTGGAGAACAAAACAGCAAGACGCCTGTAGTTAATCAAAACATATCTTCTTGATTTCTATTATTAGGGGTAGAAATAAAAGGGGTAAGAAAGGGTAGAAAGAATATTTGCCGATTATACGCCTTGCTAGTCGTTAGGATAGGAAAGCAAGTTCGAAATTAATTTTCAGGAATTCGTAGTAAAATAATATATGTTCCGTCAATATAGTTTTTGCTATCGATTTGGGTGTATCTCGAACGAGTTTTAAAGCTGATTACTGGTAGAGTGTTCCATTATTTATTTCAATTTTGTGTGCTTAAAAAAATTAAAAAAATTTGTATTATAAATCGCTTTGAAATAATATTAATACCAGTGTACTAGTTTTAAAACTATAGTAGGACAAATAAACATATATGATAATATCCTAAGGTTAGATGTTTGATCGTTGAGTGTAAAAGAAACTTGTATGTTACACTCCGTAATATAACCGAGTGAGGAGACTATTTCTTCATTGTGACCTCTATTTGCTCATCATAGGTAGAAATTAGCTTGTGATAGTTAGATCATGCATCTTATGGTTACGAAGTAATATTTGTTCCGTCTGATGGAAGTATTAGCAATGAAAAAGTAACAAAAAATAGACATTAACTATCCGATTATGTATGAAAATTTTACGTGAGGGGTTCAAATTACGTATTATTTTTCATATACAGAGATCTTTAATTTCATATTAACATGACATGACATATATGCATTTTTAAAAAAAATGGTATAAACATAATTCACTTAATTATAATGGTCTGTAAAGAAGTTTAAGCTTCAGACATAATAGTTTAGTGTTAGTATGGAAATGTTTTGATGGAGATTGAATAAATTATTTTAATTTGAAATTATACAATAATGATGGAGTTATTTGTCGAGTTTTATTCCCAAAAAATTTCTTTAATCGCTGTATATTTTTAAAATAATTAGTGTAAAGTTAAGCAAATTTCGGATCGCTAACCTGATTACGATGGAGAAGAAACTCTTTTTTGGGTTACGTGATATAAATTTTTAATATGAAATCTAGTTTATACTGAATTCGCATGTAAGTTGAAGTGATAAATACCCATTTGTCGTTATTTGTTTAGTATACCCTCTAAACTCTCCGTTTTATTTTTTTTAATCAATATTTTCAAGTTTATCGGTGATAGTATTGGTATACTGAAGGTAATTATAAGACTGCCACATGTGATCATATCATTAGACCAGATTGTATTCATATATTCATTATCAGAGTACTCTAAGAAGAGGAATTCATTAGTGGTTTATTTTATTGACTAATTGCATAATATTTCACGTCACAAATATTATCATTTCTTGCTGAATACAAAAGTAAATAATAAATGAAAGTGAAATCTTTCAACCAAAAATGAATTATTTTTAATAGATAACATAAAGAATTGAATATATTTAGACTTCAACATGCTGTTACTAATATTTTCCAAGGTAAAGACATTGGACTGATAATCATAACGAAAATCGGTATTTTCAACGGTTGTGCTAAAATAGATAATTATATATGTAAATATTACACCAGCAACACGCTGTTATACGTGGCTTACATTCGCGTTCCAAAACTTTTGCTAACTTTCACAATTGGAAGCTTTTTGTTAAAAACTTCACGTTCGATCGGCTGTAAGTTTTATCGGGTACAATGTGAAGACACACAAATTAAAAAAAATCATGTTGCTTATAGTTTCGTCTGACTCGAATGACTAATTATTGTCATTTATCATTTACTCTGAAAATGGTGAAAATGTAGTGAAAAACAAGGTTTTCCACTAGATTTCCACCATTTTCAGAGTAATAGTAATAGTAAAATTCATAATAAGATGGATCGATTTCTAAGCGAAGTTGCCATAGGTTATTTATGATGGCTGTTTTTCTTATTGGATAAGAACTTGTGATATGATGTACGGATATATGGCGTATACGATGATAATAATGATGCTAGTTTTATTGCACGTAATATTTAAAAAGACTATTCAAATTTTAATAAGACTATATTTTATAATGCTAAGTTGTATATATATATATATATATATACCCAGACACATACATGTTGATTGCCAGTAATAATATTCATTCTAGAGAATTTTACAGTGTTTAGGAAAGGTTACTATAGTAAAAGTACTTATTATAAAAAGTAGTCATTAACAATAATATTATTTTTGTATCAATAACAAGAGTTTTATTTACTTCACTCATATAATATCCTTCGTTTAATATAAAATTTAATAATTAGGTCTATTTTCTCCGGGGAACACGATCCCACGATGCCGATAGGAAAAGCCCACTGGTGCTACGCGATATCACAGGGCTAGATAGAACTAAAATATCTCCTGCGAACCAAATAGACGAGAGAAGTATACTCCACATTAAAACCATTCGTCAGGTTTGTATGACATATCTGGGGTAGAGGCTGTTGGATATACTGTGTCCTTTGCTTGGAGGGTACAGAAGCTACCATGGCGGAGGAGCCATTTTATGGGTCAATAGCGGCGTGCACTGTCTTTCAAAACGTTTAGTCTTGTCGTCAGGTAGCAGTTGGTCGTGAAACTGAGTCAAAATACAGTTCTTCCGTCTTAATGAAAGTACAAAGAAATAATATAGGTTTAAATGCCAAGGCGTTCCCCTTAGCAACGTTCTAGCATTTAATAGTTTTTTATACATATACATATATATATATATATATATATATATATATATATATATATTTATATATGTATATATATATATATATATATATATATGTATATATATATATATATATATATATATATAAAAGTTTTCATTCAAAGAGGTGGCAAGGAATTAAATACGCTGTGAGACAAATAATTCTGTAGCTGTAGTACCATTTTTCAGCAACTACGCCATAAAAAAGTAGTCATCGATATCAACACCGTTGATGTTATTTTTTCTACTTTGCTCTATAATGTTTGAGTTAAATTTATTTTTTTTAACATTAAATTATTTTTACAGATATTCAGTTACGAAAATTATTTTCAAAATAAGTGTTCCAATTCATTGTGAAATATCGGTTTAGCAATATTCAATTTTCCATTTGGAACAATGTGTGAAGTATTCGTAAAAGTTGATATGTCAACAACTACATCATCCGAAGATTTTTGAAAAGTTTAAAAATGAAGATATATTTTTTTTATTCTGATGCTATTCAGTAAATACTTACAACTAGTAACTCAAGTAATATTTTTGTTGATTTTTTGGGGAAAGAATATAGTACATAGGTAGAATATGTAAATTGTGACGACAAAATAATGTAAGTACAACTTAAATCAAATGGTGTTTATGAAGAAATATTTAATGATGTCTAAGGAAAGAAATGATTTCTACGAATTTTTCGAATTTAAATTAGAGAATTTAACTGTACTAACTGTACTACTGTCTACCTAATTATTTTAAAAAATTAGCTAATAATATTTAATAATTATTTTAAAAAATTAGCTAAAAATTATTTTTGAAATTATATTGCCGAGGAACGGAGACTGAATTAATTATTTCAGTAAAGCGTTTAAGAGAATCTAATATTTTATAAAAATTAAGCATAAAAACCTGTATAAAAATGTATCATTAAAATAAGACAATAATGTACATTTTTCGAAAATTTATGGACAAGGGGTAAGAAGTGGTGGAAAGGCGAAGGGTGTCTTTTTCACTGATTTAAAATTACTAGAAATTTATGAGTATTGGCTGAGTTTAATTTATTTCCTTCATATCTGTTTTTTAATAGGTTCCTTATACAATTGGCGTTTCTGTTAATTTGACGATCTTGTAGTAAATTCGTAATTTGGCAGGAAAATCTAATAACTTACATTGATATCAGTGTGACTGGGAAAATTTTCACACTTTCCAAACCAGAATAGGTTTGGAAAGTGTGAAAATTTTTATACAATATGGACCCTGCGTTATTCGCTGGTAATGGACAAATATGTTTAACTCGCACCATTCTCGTCGAATTAGTACTCGCAAAGTTAAATATACTATTCGTTTTGACTGGCTATTCGATACTGTTTAAGCTTAGAAAGTTTGTTATTGAGTTTCGTGTTGCCATGTGGGTAACGAGCAAGCTTTGAGTAAGTGGGGTAAATATTTCTTATACCGAAAAATAGGGAAAATTTACAAACGCGTAATGTTTATTACGAGTTTTTCTAAAAACTTACATAGATCTAAAGATTAAAGCCAATTTTTGATTTTACGGAAAATAAAGAAAAATTTGAAGTGTGGACGTTGCACTTTAGTTTTTATGAGTCAGTCACTCTTAAATTTTTACATTATTTTTTTATATTATTAGAACAGTCTATCAATAAGTACAGTTCTGTTACGTCAGTTCTTCAAAATTGTTTTAGTTTATAGTAAAAGTCAGCTTTGGAAATTTGAATTTAGTTTAGAACATGTGGCAATTGAAAAATTTATTTGAAAGTGACTGGAGAACAAAACAGAAAGAGGCCTATAGTTAATCAAATTTATGAATTATAATTATTAAACTATTAGGAGTAGAAATAAAACTGCTTATTTTATATTACCACTTATTTTACAAGTTTTAAAGATAACTACACATTCATAATTAAATGAAACTACGCGATGTAGTATATTTCTATTTTCTTTAAAAAGTACTTTCTTTAGATAGTAGAAATAATATTACATCACGTAGTTTCATTTAATTGTGAATAATGAATTTCTACAAAATTAACGCCAAATATATTCAACATAACTACACATATAATATTACACAACTTATTACATTAAATGCCAATAAAAACTCACTGGACTAAAAATCTGAGTTATTATTTGCCAATTATACGCCTCGCTAGTCGTAAGCGTAGTAAAGCAAGTGCGAAATTAATTTTCAGATATTCGTCGTAATCGTTCACCGCTTGAAATACGGTGAAAGCTCGCGGAAATATTCCATACGAATAAACATGAGAAATTCCTATATAGTGTTCATATAATGACATAAATATTTACTTAGTTTCGTGCTCAGTGCGTAAAAATGATTGATACTAAACAGGAAACACCTTTATTAAAAGGATATGTTACATCCTCTCAGGACATTTTAACATTATTACAATATTGCTATAATTTCCTTTATCCTTTTAATTTATAATTATTTTCATATCCATATAAATAACAGGAGCTTACTTTATTCACGTACTAATCGATTTGTCCATAGGATGTGTGCGGTTGACACCTCTCATCTTATATTTGATGGTTATTAATGTTTCTGGCAATACCATTTTAATGAACTCTAAGCGTACATTAAAACTGTAGTTTTAGATTTTTGTAGGCCTCATATGTGTTACCAAATTAATTACACAATTTTGAAATGCAAACGTTTTTGCTAATGTTTTGTTATTTTAGTGTCATATCGCAAATACAGTATTTTTTTACATTTATGTAATTTTTTGCTCCATTTTTTGGAATTTAAAATGAAGAATAATCGATAAGATAATAATTACAATATATGCAAATGTTGATCTAGACGTTATGGGTCTCCTGCGGATCTCACAGAAAAAATGTTTCCTGCGTTTTGAATTCAAAAATATACACAACGTTCTACGTGTGTATGTTACTATGTGTTGAATATATTTAGCGTTAATTTTGTAGAATTTCATTATACACAATTAAATGAAACTACGTGATGTAGTATTATTTCTATTTTAAAGTAGAAATAATATCACATCACGTAGTTTCATTTAATTTTGTTACTATGTGTGTTAATACGTGTGTGTGTTAATACGCCTATGTATTACAAAGCTTTGGTAAAAAGCCAGCGCGGTGTGTTATTTATGTGTATTTTTAATTTGTCTGAATAAGTGAGTACTTGAACACTGAAATTTCACTTCTACCGTGTGTGAATTGTACACACAGACAGTTTAAATTTTCTCCTAAGAGTTCTGAGAGAGAAACCCGTATCATCTAGATAAATAATTTTGAAAATATTTATTAGCTTATCTAGTCTTTTTTTTATTAAACTGTCGAATTCTGAAAAGAACTAAAAAAACTTGAAAACTTAAAATAAAAAAAAATATTGAGCGATATGGCACTAAACACATCGGATCGTTATCGAACACATACGTAAATGGAATACAATTTTGGTTTGTACGGTGGATTCAGTAAAAGGAGTAAAGCCAGAAATGCTAATCACGAGCAAATACATGAGGTATCAACTCCAGACATTCTGTCGACAAATTGAAAAGTATGAAAATAACACTCGTATTTTCTTCATAAATATAAAAATAATTACAAGCATATAGTATTATTATAGCCATATCGTGATAAAGATATATTTTCCTATACAAATAACAAACATTTTAACACCCTGAGCAAAATTGCATATAAACACATACATGATTGTTCAAACACCGTACAGCAATTACCGGCGCTTATGCCTATGGAAACTTTTCCGAAGGTTTTCCTGTTTTCCTGACGGCGAAAGATTTGGCAAATTTACGAAAATTAATTTCGTACTCACTTCCCCACGCTTATGCCTGGCTAGGCATAAGCGTGGGGAAGTCAGCTACACAGCTGGCAGAAAATGACTCTTCGTTCGGCATTTCGATCCAGTGAATTTCACTGAAAATTCATGCAATAAATTGTGTAATGTGAAATGTATTGATGTTTCAAGTTCGAAAGAGAAGTCGTAATATGAAAAAAATAGTTTTATTTTCACTCCCAATAGAACAAATTAAGACTTATGTGCTGAACAGTACTAGTTGTTAAATTAAAATGACTTTCTATCTAGTTTTAAGCCAAATACATAGTTTTACATATTGAATATATTCGGCGTTAATTTTGTAGAAATTCATTATTCATAATTAAATGAAGCTACGTATTATTTCTACTTTCTTTAATTTATTTACCACGACCTAGATTTCGTTGTATTACATCTTCAAGTGGGCTATTAGCAAGAATGCTTTGCTCCCAGGAATCTTTATTCCCTAGGTCATGGTAAAGAAATTAAAGAAAGTAGAAATAATACTACAAGTTTCATTTAATAGTTTTACATATTTAAAGTGGCAGAACTTATATATATATATATATATATATATATATATATATATATATATATATATATATATATATATATATATATATATATATATGTATATACATTGCTTGTATTTTTTTATATCTACTCTGATCCATTATATTTTTTTCTTTACGCTTCTTGTTTCTTGAAAATGTGAAAAAATTAATAAAAGGGATAATACTCTGTGATAGCTTAATTGAGATTAAATGAAGTATTAGTAGCAACGCTTCCGGTCTTTATTGTCATTTTGTCGTAATAAAAAGATAAGAATTTTAAATAAATCGTCGTACCGTATGAGTAGTTTGTTAAAATGTTTAATGAGAAATCAAGTTTTTGCAGTTTTTGTATAAATTAAGCTTATCTTGAATCATGACGTCATTTTCGAAGCGCCACTCTAAAATTGATATCGAATTTTTGTAAATCAATACACTCCTATTCAATGATAGCAGTAGTCGGCGCAATGGAATTCCAGTTCAAACTATTGCCAGAGTAAGTAAACTAGAAAAATTCACTTGACGGTTTTAAATTTATTAGTAACCAAAGGATTGAATATATTAATATTTCAATATCGAACATGTCGTTTCTTGTATTTGTCAGTGTCAAATACATTAATCGATTTATTGTTATAAGTATAATCTATCTAGTATTTGCATAAGTGGTACAAAAATACACCGCACACAAAACAAACTGATTAAATACATATCTTATATCAGCAATACGATCTTATATTCGGCCCACATTCAAACTTCAAAAGTTTGTCTAACTTTTCAAATGGGGAGCTTTCTAGCAAAAACTTCATGTTCGATTGAGCAATAAAGTTTCTCGGGTAGGGTGCGAAGATTTATGACTACCAAATTTATACCGCTTATGGTTTCTTGTGCTACTTTTCATAACGTTGAATTTTGTTCATTAATTACAAGAAAATTTGTGGAAATGGAGCGAAAGACGTGGTAATACCTGCATTCATAATATAGTAGGCCAGCTTGAACAGATTTTTAATTGCTTTTTTTGTGAACGAAAAATAAAAGTTACCGTTTTTTCTTATTTTATAAGAATTTTTGACATGATGAGTATTATATTGCACACCCGATGGTTATAATTTAATTTTGTGGCTGCTTACGTTATTTCATTTTATAATATTATTTCATTTCAATAAAAACCCCGTTTAAAAGCTGCTTAAAGTCGCAGCATAAATATTTACCCCTTCATTGTAATTCATGAATTAGATTTTTATTTTAGATTTTTTGGTATATATCTATATGAAATTAATACAACTCAAAAATATATAACTTCGCAAGTTGAGACAGTGATGAATTATATTATAATTTCAACGCAGCATCATGGTTTTAAAAATAGCTTTTTGGATAACTGAAATATAAAATATTTGTTCGTTCTCTAAATATTTTTCCTTAATAATAAAGGTAATTCAAAAACTTACGACATTCACAATTTGGCGTTGCATAAATTGGTTGCTTATATGCTGTTGCATAACTGCCTTTCCGAATATTTCTTTTTATTTTATTTCGTTTTTAAATATCATGTCGAATTTACCCTAGCATAGTTTCGATTGACGTTTTGAATATTTACAGAATTAACATTCATGTTCTTATCTCTTTTCTTTTCACTATTTCTAAATTATGCAATAATTCAGGTTCGAAACTAATTTAAACTTCGTACTAAGTCGAAATAAAAAAAGTATCCTTTCCCATTTAAACCTTCTTAATTTGAACTTTTCAAACAATCTCGTAAGTTTGTAGTTTAATTTCACGACAACTAACAATACACCACGAAAGATTGACGAAAATATCATACAAAGTTTAAAAATTAAGTTTGAAAGACTTTAATCGATAAAATATCAGAGAAATGATTATATATGTACTTTCAGATAAACATTCTGGATTTCCTGATATATATTTATGACAGAAAATTTTTTTTGAGATATGAGGCAATGTTTTGAGGTTGAGTTATTCTTTTGTTATCATTATTGAAATTTTTCTTAGATAATTTCTTTTCAACCTAGAAACGAAACAAGCCTTTTTAGTAAAAATTGTAACTGAGTATTGTAAAATTTCAAGATTTTACGAATAATTGATATATTTAGCATTGCCTACAGTTGATTAAAAATAATTACACGGATAGAAATAAGTATCGAACAGAAATTCTGAAGAAATTGAGTATTCTCACGCGCGTAAGTCTTTCGGTACTATGATCGTAAACCTACTTTAAAAAAAAAACTGTTGCCGATAGCTATGTATATTGTTATTTCACATATTTTTTTCTCCTATTAACCTTCCTTTTACGTAAACATCACATTTTATATAGTTAACTTTTTTTAATTCAATTGTATTTACATATTTTACCTTTTGTTTATTAATTATTATTTATTTATTTATTTATCTACTTAAATGTATCTAATTGAGAGATATGTCAAACATATTGCTACGAGAGCAATCTCTTATAGCCAACCATAACACTAGTGCAGCCCCATTCGACGAACGGCCGGGAATTGAACCTGGGTCCCCGCGGTGCGCCGCACCGTCAAAGGCTGTATGCCTTATGATCAACCCAATACACCACGGTGACGACAATTTGAATGATATGATTGATTAAAATTTATTACTTCAGTAATAATCAGTTTGCCATTGAAACCGTATAAAGTACTTGTCAAAGTTCATAAATTAATAACTAAATAATTTCTAAATTTACTGAAAACCTAACAGAAATACAGTTAGGTATGAAAAGGATATTATTTTATTCGGATTCAAAAATATTGCATATTATGTGAATTTTACGACTAATAATTTAAATTTATGTTCATTATCGGGTGATAGAATATTAAAGATATACCATGTAAATCATGACGAAAATTAATGTGACCAACACTTAAGTTAAATCGTTTTAATCGAATATGGTTAAGTTCAGGCTATTAAAAGTATAAAAAACATGTAAATAAAAATTTGAGAATCTGATTGTAGGAAAAGTCGACGAACTTAATTTTCAAATAACATTACTGAGGAATGGAGAAATTAAATCAATAACATGTCTAAAATAAGGTAATATTATAAAAAAGGGGAGTATAGAAAGTTTCATAAGAACATATAACATCTAATTAATATCATAATGTATATTTGGTGAATACTAATAGATAAGATATAAGGATATGTCATAAAGAGGGAAAGCATGTGTCCTAAGTTATGAGTGTTGATTTAGTTTAACTTACTCTACTCTATTTATTGTTTATGCTAGTTTAAGTTTCTAGTACTAGACGTGTAATTTGATAAAAAACAAAAGAATTATCTACGTTGATGATATCAGTAAAACTGGGTATTTTTATAAAATCGACAAAACCTTGTACGACATATCCTCATCCATTATTGACCTTGCTTGGTTCGTTGATAATTAACAAATTTTTTTTAATCTCACCGTTTGATTACTCGCCAACTTACAAAATTAAACATAAAATCAGTTTCAATTGAGCAAATAGGCTTTAGATACTATTTGAGCTTAGCAAATTTTTCGTTAAGCTTCTCTCGTTGTACAAACAAAGAACTAGTTGATTTTTACTAAACACCGGATGCGGAAAAACTTGGAAAAATTGTAAACGTGTAATTTTTGCAAAGATTTCTCGGAAAAAACCTACAATATTTAAATATTAAAACAAATGGAAGCGTGAACATGGCTTTGCTCAAGCAATTTGAATGTGAACAAGGTGTTTGTTTTTTTGAATATGTGCTCCTTAATACAAAACAAGCTATTTCGATCTTCAAAATGGTGACAAGACCAGAAACTATGTCACAAGTATAGAAGGGGGTACTCTGCTATAGCTGATTAATTCATTGTGCTGTAATTTAGTGTGAAGGGTAAGTATTTAATGCAGTTTATGAGATATAATACGAAGCGGGGGCACGTATAAAATATTGAGTACGCGTAATTTTGTACGTGATTCTTTAAGCCAATTTTTAAACTCAAGAAATAGATTTAATCAACAGAAATATTTGAATTTATATTTTATTTATTTAACATCATATTCGTTTAAAGAAAATGGAAGTATAAAATTAATATTTAATATTATATTTGTGCTTTTAGTAATGTGGAGTTTCTAATCAAATAATTACGAGTTAATTAGTTATAATAGTTAACACAAAATAAGTTATAATTAATACAAAGGTGGTATTTATAACTGAAGGGTATATTAGTAAATACAGTTCTGTTACGCTAGTAATTTAAATTCGTATTAAAAAGTCAAATTTGAAAATTTTCATTTCCCTCAGATCTACGTGGAAATTAATAAATTTATTTTAAAATAACTGGAGAAAGAATTACCGAGAAGGCAATAGTTATAACACATGTTCCTTATTTAACTTATTAGCGATAGAAACAATACTACTAATTTTATATTACGACTTTTTTATGAATTATAAATATATTAATACGGACATTGTTACACAAGTGATTACGTCAAATATGAATAAAAGTCACTGGTTCGTAATGCCGAAGGGAGAGCTTATTTTCTGCCAATTGCACGCCATGCTAGGCGTAATTGTAGGCGAGCAAGTACGAAATTAATTTTCAAAAATTCGCCGAAATCGTTAACCGCATAAATACTATATAACGAATAGCGAAAGCTCACCAACCATTTCTGCACGAATAGGCACCCTTAATAGCTATATTCTCTTCATGTAACGATACACATATTTATTTACAATGGTGTTTAGGGCGTTAAGATTATTGTAATTTATACAGAATTCACAATATGGAGTGGATATCCTCTCAGGGTTTTGTACCTTTACCACAACGATATTACAATTTTACTAAAACGTTTTAAGTTTTAATTACTTTCATATTCCTACTTACCACAGAGTATTGTTTATTCACATGCTTTTCTATTTGTTCATAAAATGTTTACTCGTTACTAAGGTTTCTGACAATACCCATTAGTGGTTTCCAGTATAAGTAAATCAAAATTGTGGTTTGAATTTCTTGCACATCTTACAAGGTTTTTTGTGTTATCTAATTAAAAACTTCATTTTCACCTGCACACGTACTTGCTTGTGGTCTGAGGTTTTTATTGTCGAATGGCTGGCTAGCTATATTGTATTTTTAATTGTTGCAATTTTTTGTTTGATAAAAACCGTCTATAAGATAATAACTGTAGCATTTTTCCTGCGAGTACGGTTTTTCTCCTCACACCCCTGAAAAAATATTTTCTGGATTCTTAGTTGAATTTTATATTTATATGCATTCAAAAATCCTGTTTTTTTTATGTAGTGAGAATGATGTTTCCATAACCTAACTTGAATATTTAAGGTATATAACTATAATGGTAGACCATTACTTCTTAAGTAAGTAATAGGTACAAATTATGAATCATGTTGACCATTTATTAGGCTTCGTTGACTTATATTTTTACGTACCTATTTTGTAAAACTGTCCAATTAATTTTCAAAGCTAAAGGCCGGCAAAGTTTATTTCATAATTTACTTCAAATGTAAGTAACTGAAAACATTTAACTAAAGTCATAAAAATAATCTTCAGAAATTGTATTAATAACAGTGTGCTAATTTTAAAACTATGGTTGATAAAGGAAATATTCAAAATCACATCCTAAATATAAATCTTTTATCGTCGAGTGGAGGAGAAAAATTATTTTATTGGATAAAAAATATTATTGGATAAAGTAAATCTAATCACAGTATATCAAGTGATGAACCGCAAAAATGAAGCGATAGTTGACATAGCTCACTAAATTAACGATAACTAAATTAACGACGTAGATCACTAAATTAACGATAACTAAATTAACGACATAGCTTATTAAATTAACGATGACTCTCTTGTCGCTATGACCTCATTTGTGGGACATCAGTATACTTGGTCGATCATGCATCTCATATTCACGAAGCAATGCTTAACTAGGCTCACAGGAGATTCAGGAGATGAATGGATAGGATTAAAAAGCAAACGTTAACCATCTATATCGGAAACATTCCGAGAGTTATCTTAAGATCCTCAATTTTATTATTATTTGAAGGATCTGACATGAACGATGTATTGTCAGGTTTACCCTATGCTTTTCTACGTAGAGATTATAATTAAAATTAAATAAATTCTGTAAGTTTTATCCAATAACGATCTACACACCTATTATGGAATCAGTGTATATTTAAGGAACAAATGTAAATAATACTAAAGTACCTAATATGAAGCCAGATTTATTTCTAAGCGATTAAAATTGAGAATGAAACCGTTTTTGTAATGTGTATTTTGTAATAAATAGTTTATATGAAATGAAGTTGATGTGGTCGTTGCTTACAAGGTGAGCTAACTAGGATGCACATTCTTTTTTAAGTGTACTCTATAAATATTCTGTTGTATTTTCTTTACAAATCATTAAAATTTTATTGATTGACAGTAGTTTTAATGTGTTGAAGATATTCAGAATTTCGAGGATCTCCCTATTAGACCAGATTATATTCATTGTAGAAATATGCAAAGTGGAATATATCACTCAATAGTCATTTATTTTAGTAACTTTTTGCATAATAATTAATATTAGATATATTATCCTTTATTACTAAATAATGTTAAAAAGTAAGTAATGAAAGCGAATGGAATTTTTATATCATACCATAAGGAATTAGATATTTTAAGGTTTGATTGTGCCATTATAATTATTTGACGAGGTAAAGAAGTACTACAAAAAACGTATTAGAAATCAGTCATAAAAGTATATAAAATAGTTACACATACATATTCGTACTAGCTGTGCCTGCACTTTGGTCGCGTGGAATTCGGAATAAGAAAATTTATCGGAGTTATGAATATTCTTTTTTTTTCTGTTTTTTTTTGTTGCTTGCTTTTTGTGATTTTTATTATTTTTTTCGTATTTACTATTTTTTTCCGTTAGCTTAATAGGGTGAAGTTAAAAATATACATGAATTATTTGCTAAACTTCTTTAAAACAATATTTAGGGTAGTATTATTTTGACTATTGACGAATTTTTCTGTGACAATTTGTCGAATAATATATATTGAACAAGACTGACCTGTCGAAACTATTGCCTTTATTATTAACATTATCATCACTCTTTCTGATTTTTTATTATTTTTACAATATCTATGTGAAAAAAGTTTACTAAAAACGCTAATGGATGGCAGTGCGAGTGGTAATATCGTAACGATATGGTAATATCGTACGATATGGTAATATTGTAATATTTCTATAGGCTAAAATTTATTAAAACCTACCAAAAAATTGTGCGAGCTGTAACCAAAATCTATTATGCCAACTTAATTTACGAAGTCCATAAAGAAATAGCGTGTAACGAAACTGTAGCTTGACATGATCTATCGTCATTTGCATATACATGATTATAACACGTTATATGAATGTGTGCATATTCATATAACGTATGTGAATTTGTATACCTATGTATATATAATACTAGGGATATCTACAAAGAGGATTTACTTTCGTTGTGCTATTCGTAAGTCTACAATCACAATACCGTTTTTGGTAAAAATAACAACATTCCCTGATTTTGGTTTTGTTTTTTGTGTCATTTAAATTTTTCTTTCGTATAGTTTTATAACGTATTAATATTGACTTCGATTGTTTTAGTATCCGATTGATTTTCACATTCTACGACGAAAATAATATTCAAATTAAATGCTATAATTGCTTGAAACTTTTTGGTTTAGCAATAATCGGTTTCCTATATGGTACCATGTATGAAATATTTGTAAAATTTATGAACAGATAACTATATAATTCGATAATGTAACAGCAAAAGTGTTATAAATGAAGATTTGTTTTTATCATATTACTAAAGACTGCATGTGCAATGAATACTAATGGTTATTAACTGAAGTAATTTTTTATTTATTACTGGTCTTTCGGTAATAGAATATAGAACATAAAACATGAGTGGATATAGAAGGAAAATAACTTAAGTAAAATTTAACGTAAATAATTTTTAACCACAAGTGTTAATAATAAGTGAGATTTATAAAAAAAAAACAGTTTCTAAATCGTAGGCCATTAAAAATTGAGGATTTGCTTTTTCGCACTTGACAAAACCTTGCATTCATTATTGACGTTACTTTGCTCAGCGATAATTAACTTTAATTTTTTTGTCTCATCCTCGGTTATTCATCGAATTGATATTTACAAAATTAAACACAATATCCGTTTTCACTGGTGGTTTTTCTAAATGTTTAATGCTAGAAAGTTTCTTGTTAAATTATTTTTCATTGTGACTGCTGGAAGTTTTATATAATTTGTAAACAACGATATTTCCTAAATAATTGATGCCGAACACAGCGGAAGTTTTAAATTACCTAACGTATTTTTGTAAGAACTAACTATATATGTGGTTAAAGATTAAAGCATATTTTTGAGTTTACGAAAAACAAAATGGTATTCTAGTTTGAACATCGCTGTCAAGAAGTTTTGAATGCTTGTTCCTTGAAATCGTGACAAAACTACAGGCTGTGATATATATACAAATGTGTAATGTATGTACAAAGGGGATAATACTATATTACAATTGTCTTTTCCATGTTGGTACAATTTTATTCAAAGCTTTAATAGTCAATAGGATTTATGTTACATGTTACAAAGCAAGAGATGAATAAAACATTGAATACGTATAAAATTTTTTTTGCAATTGCTTAAGCCAATTTTGTTAAATACAAATTAGATTTAATCCATAAAAGTATTATGATATATCTTCAATTGCTTATGTTAACAATCTTTATTATTTACTAAGTTGTCTATTTGTCTGTAGAAAGTATCCAGTTCACACATTATATATTCACCTGTTATTAAAGTATGTGATTTTAGTGAATTTGAAGTATAAATAAATATTGCGATTTTAAGTTATTATTTTCTTTCTAGGTGAGTTTCCCTTCAAAAATGTATTTTAGTTACGCATACATGTTTGTTCATATTCTAAAGTTTTTGATGTTGAATTGCTGGATGTATTGATTTTCCATTTAATTTTTGGCTTAGTAATTACTATTGAATATAGTTGGTGTTAATTTTGTAGAAATTCATTATTCACAATTAGATAAAACTACGTAATGTAGTATTATTTCTACTTTCTTTACGTTCTTTACCACGACCTTATCTAAACTAATAGCCCACCTGAAGATGGTGTAATACAACGAAACCTAAATCTTGGTAAAGAATGTAAAAAAAGAAAAAATAGAAATAATACTAGATCACGTAATTTTATTTAATTGTGTAGTAATTACTATTAAGGTTTGGGTGCTTAAATAGTTGACAAGGTAATAAATACAATAATAAATAACCACAGCTTAAATGATTTATCCAGCCAGGAGGAGAATGCTTTCTCCGCACATTCCTCAAAAAAAATTTATTGGAGCTGCTCAATCAATCATATATTTATTGCACTCCTTGATATTTGTTAGAACTTCTGTATACACATAAAAGTAGAACCTATGTCCTTGAAATATTTTACTACATTGATGACCCCGTAACTTGATAATTTGAATATTGAGGCAGAGCATCGTAATGACGTTAGACTACTTCCTAATTTACTAATGGGTTCAATTTATAAAATGTGATTTATTAGATGGAGTCAATTTAGTTTTTATGTTCCTGGAATACCCAATTATTTTTTGGAGCTGAGTGCGGCCAACATTTTTCATGATATATCTGATTTCTAAGTAACTAATTTTTGTTTGAATTTCGGGTGAATGATTCTTATTTTATTTGCTATACTTCAGTGAATTTGGTTAGAATTTTACCATAATCTGACGATGCGTTATAGAATTTTTCAACCATGCTGTACAGTGGTGGAGTTTGGATTATAGACGTTTAATTGAAATCTAATATTAAAGTCTCAAGTTTCGGTATGATCAAGCGCGAAACAAATCTATCCTTTAGTAAAATTACGGTCTAGTATGGACTCGAAATGTGGAGACATAGATTTTTATTCGATATCGATTCGTTTGCCTTTGCTTGACATAAGGAATAAGTAAATTAAAAAATAAATTAAAGTAAATTGTTAGGAAAGTATACACAAGTATATAAAAAGGCGTAAGCATCTAAGTTATATGTAAATAAGTAGATAAGTTTGTATAGGTATAAAAATACATGATATAACTAAAACAATAGCAGGTAAGTAGCTATATAATTGAATACATACCGGTATTTACAAAGATATTAGGAGCATCCAAGATACTGGTAGGTAGGTAAATAAATATGTACAAATTTATAATAAGTCATGAAAAAACCGGGTTATTATAAGCAATTAGGTAACATATATAGATCTGAAGTGCTAACTATGCAGAAAGCTAAAAGAAGGTATACGATTTATATATCTGAATATATGTATGTGTATATATAGACACATATATTTGGATGTATATATCAATATACTTATATACATGATAGGTCCCAAATAACCGTTTAAATTTTAATAAATCGTATATTATATAATTAAAAATAGGGGAATAATAAAATGTTTTAACAAAGAAATGGAGAAAAGTTCAAATAACTGCGCAATAACAGTGCACCGGAAATATTGAATACTTTATAATAAAAGTACGAGTGCTCAGTTGGGATATTTGCGGCAAAAAATCGTTTCCGAATACGGATAACTTTTTAAAATACTGCTGTTGCTAGAGATTTCTTGTGTTGGTGTCAAGTAAACGTTAGCATAAATCTGTGCATGTGGGTGTGCATGTATGCGAGACCGAAGGAAAAGCACCGAGTTCTCATCAATTTCAAAAATATTTAGCAGTATTTGTGTTTTGAATCGAAAATCAAATTGTATAACATCAGTAAGAAACTAACTTTATAAACGAGTATTTATAATAAATGAAATTTTATGATAAACAAAAAATGTGTGACCGGAAACATAATTTAAAAACTATCAAAAAAAGTAATCAGATTTCATAAAAAAGGCAAGGTTTCTTATTTTTCCAACTGAAGGTTTAAATAAAATCTTGAAGGATTTGTCACTTTCATTTTCTTTATATATATATATATATATATATATATATATATGTATCATGATGTATAGGAAATCATGGTATCATGATGTATACGAAATTGTTCCGTCTCCTTTCACTCGTGTGTTACGTTCACAATATTATCAACGAGTGAAAGTTCATGTGCCTTACAAAATTAACGACGAATTGCTACATTATGCCCTTGTCATTCTCACCTCTCTTTTCTGCTTATCGATATGATATATGATATGAAGTAGAAATTGACTTTCTTATTATGTACAGAAAATGTTCCGTGAACTGCCTTAATATCAACAATTTTTAGTTAACTCAAGCATTGCGTAATTTCCGAAGATTTGAAATGAACGTAATCTACTTAAATAAAACTGTGCCTGAAAAGACTTAAGATTTATTTGGAATGTTTTTCGTTCAGTTTTCCTATGGACAGATTTTAATTGAGATTAAATAAATTAATCTAATTTGGAATTATCTAATAACGAATTAAAAATTGAATTTGTCTATACACTTTTAAAGTAATTAGGGTAAAGTTGGAAAAATTATGAATCGATTACCAGATTATGATTATGAAGAAATTTGTTTTTATGATTTTTGCTCAAGCGCATGTAAACTCACACACGCCCGTGCGCACGCACGGGCACGCTCAAGTTCATGCGAACGCACAGGCGCACGCGCACGTTAAATTTTTTAAAATTTAATTTAATAACAAAAGAAAAACAAAGTCCTATTAGGAGGAATTACATAAATCTACGAAAAAGGCCTGTACACCTGCTGCACTGCGACCTTATATATGTGATGAGTGTACTGTTAGCATTTTTATTTTTCGCTTGTTAGATTTTCTGTACGTAAAAATTTTAATTTATTACATTTGATTTTATTTCGCTTTTTTAGAGTTCAAATATTTTTACAAGGACCTTCACATTCTGTTATGAGAATTGTCTTCAAAACTATGTGTTATAATACGGTAGTTGACTCATTCTAAATTTTGATATTTTTCAGTCTTGAAAAAAATTCAAAAATTTATTGAAAAATAAGCCAGTTATAGGCTTCTAAATTTAAAGATACGGATAGAGTTGGGTATATCCCTAAACATTTTCTCTTTTCCTCTTGAAGAATATAACGTGCAATATTAAAAATTACCTCACAACACAGTATTGCCGTCCTTATCTAAAGGTTAAATTTGAACTTTTATAACTCGATCAATTTTTAAGATTATTAAAAAAATTGTTGACTCTTCATCAGCTTGTACCTTGAAATTATGATTAATTTAATAAAAAAAAGTTAGTTAAATACCCAATTGATGAAAATAATTTGGTGTGGTAATAATCAATTTGCTATATGGAACCACGCATGAAGTAAAATAATATGTATGAAAATTCATAAATTAATAAAATTGTGGTTCGATGGCTTATTGAAAAGTTACCAGGAAGATAGTTAAATATGAAGACATCGCTTCTAAAGCTAAAATAACTTATTCTAAGATATTTTATTCTAAAGCTAAAATGACACGATACTAAATAATTTTGATTACTTAACTCTAGTAATTTTTTGCTTATTATTGATTTTTGGATGACAGAATATAGGATACGGATAGAATATATAATAATTCTTTTTGACGGATAGTAATTAAAATCCTTACTTAATATTAAGAGGAAATATTTCGAAACCCTATATGAATTCACATGTTAAAATCTACCCGCATGGTTTAGTTGTTAATTTTGAAATTATTTTACAGAGAAATGGTAAGATTAACTCGACAACTACTTAAGAAAAGGTAATATTCTAAAAGAAGTCCGTCTATCAAGCTTTAAAATATTGAATAAATATTCTCTATTAAAGAAGAATGTCAAGGAATATTTTTCCTAAACGAATATATTAGTCATAAGAATAAATGAAGGGTGGCTGCATGTTACTTTGAAGTGTTTTGATTTATAAATATGAACAGGGTTTTATTTATTTGCTCCCTTTTTATCTTAATTATTTTCAACTGATTCTTTCTGAAATCTACATTTACTTTAAATTGACTTCTTCTCTTTAAATGTGTAATTTGGTAAAATTAACAATAATGGAGTGGAGACCAGGGGGCGAGAAACGACCACAAGAAAAATCACAGATATTTGGTATGAGGACATAAAAAAAAACAGCTGGCGTGAAGTGGGTAGACATTGTCCAAGATCGAGACAGATGGCATAAACTGAAGGAGGCTTAAACCTTAGCAGACGAAAATGGCTAAAGAAGGAGAAAAAGAAAACTTTTATCTCTTAGTGATATCACTGGGACTGCGAATTTTTCCGCATTCAACGAACTTTGCACTACATATTCTCGTCAACTATCATTTCTGACTGGGTCGTTGGTAATTAACAAACACAAATACTTGTTGAATCAGTATTCACAAAGTTAAACAAAATGTGAGGTTTGATTGAGTGAATATGCTTTTGTGTTTCGTTATGTGAATAACCGGCAAGTTTCAGGCTAGCGGATTAATTTTTTTCTAAACAATGGATACGGGAAAACGGGAGATATTATAAACGTGTAATTATTACCATGGTTTTGTGAAAGAACGTACATGTATTTAAAGATTAGGGCATAATCCCAAGAAATAAAGAAATGTAAATTTATTATAGTAATCAGGATTTAGTAACAAATATCACTTGTTGGCGCTAACTAATTTTTCCACCAATTTTTGTAAAAATTAATATTTTATTACTGTTTTTTATTACTACGGGGCTATCATGCTTCAACTTATTTATAATATTGCAAACCATGTTATAAATAAGTAACATTTTCTAACATAATAAATATAAGACTAAATTCGTTTAAATAAATATGTAATAAGTTTTCCCCTTATATGCAAAAAAGGATTTATTTGAGACGTTATCTGCGCTAAATTGCTTAAGATATATTATGATAATATATGACACATGTTTTCTTCATGTATGAGTCCCACACCCGTTTATCATATTCACTAAGCAATATGTAACCTAAATATCTCCATAGCACGCAAGAAAAATATTTCCTTGAGGAAAAAGTGTTTTTCTTTTGGATTACAAAATCGTCTCGAAATAAAACGGGTCAGAGTATAAAGGAAGAGTGATGCTGCAAGGTTGATGGAGGCTTTACCTTGTATAGTTTGTTGAAACATACATCATCTTATTTATGGTTTTGAAATAATTTTTCTTCTTAATTTTTCTAATATTTGAACGTTACTCACTTTATACCTGTTTTTGTTCATTTGAACTGCACGTGTAATTTCACTTTAAGTGATTCTGTGAGATTGATTATTTTCATTACGTAAACATATAACTGAAATTTAATATATTGGTAATTACTATGGTGTTAAAACTGTTTATACCAAAATATTTATTCCTCCCTAGTATTTCATTCAGAGAAGATAGGTATATAGAAGCTGAAATCTTTTTTCACATTATAAACTAAAATATTATTCAAAAGGAATACTTTTTATGACCCGAAATAATCAAGATATTTTTATGAAAATTTTAAATTAATGGAGAGGGCGGGGGGTTCAAATTAAATGCTGTAATATTTTTCTAAATTCCATATAGAATTGAGTATCGTGAGAAAGAGCAAGTTATAAATGTCTCAGAAAATAAAATTACTATTTTCTAATAACTATATTTTCAGAGACTAACGAAAAAATAAGAGAAAATGCGTCTCAAATTCCAATAGTACCAAATTCAAAATTATGATAGGCAGTCTTTTTAAAAGCCTACTTAAAGATTGTAGGAAAACTATATGGTTGGTTGAAGATACCATGGATTCTGAAATATTCTCGATAATGTATATGTTCCACTATTTATTAGGATAAAGAAAATCAAATAGTTATTGCACTAGGAAGTTTGTTTTAATAATGACATGATAAATAATGTATTTTTACTACGAACGAGGTATGGAAACCGAACTACGCGAGCCATACTGGCACTTGGTCAGTTTTTTTATTACATTAACATCAAGAGTAAACATGAATATGTTAAAGTAAATAAATCTAAATTTAATAATAAACCAGCGTGAAAAGAAGCAAATAATCAGTGTCGATCTTATGTTACTAAATGAACATTTCAACAAACATTTTTTATCGTGAGACACATCCGTCCGCATTACATCTCTAACATCTGTTGGCACCGCACTACCATTTCGTCGATCACTGCTATTGAAACTTGACACAATATTTTCCATATCTCTTGTGATATGGTAATGAAACAAACATATAGTACGTAAAGATGGGATATCAATTCCAGTCTATGAGAATAATTAATATCCAGAGAACAATTTCATATTAATCACAAAAGTGTCCACGTAAATATGTAAAATTTCTATATATGTTCATGAGTTCATTTTAATGCAGATGCAATATTAAATGACAAATATAATTAGGATCTCACATATAAAAGCAATCACTTCCCGCGTTCCTTTGACTCCTATTCCAAACCTTCGCAAACTGTGTATTTGAAATTATCATATTTCACGTTGTATCTAAAATAATGAAATTAATTATTTACGTTTCCTGCTAAGAACTCTATCGGGTTTGATTTAGATGTATCTGAGTGGAGTTTTTTTTGGGATATTTTTCCAAACTTTGCATAATCTTGTATAGAAATTGGAGTGGGTTGACACATTCCATAAAATTAAAATGGATAAAATAAACTTAAACTTCATTCTGTAAATTCTATCTAATTATACCCCAAAAATTGGGTGCGCTAAAAACGTTTTTGATACTCAATTTTTAGTAAGAAGTGTTTCCTTAAAAGTGTGACAATTATTTGCTGCTTATTAACTGAATCTCTATCTGAATCATACTTGAAAAATTCCAGATATGTTGGCATGAGACTAGTAGAAAATACAAAGGTATAATAGACGAAGCGAAAGAAAAATACAAAGTGATGAAATCAAAATTGTTCCGTGTTTGGTTACGAAACTCTAAAAAAATTACTTTGATGTTAAATTACTTATTTCTTTTGCTAAATATCGAAAAAAGAATGGAAATTGGTACAGTTTTCAAATTTGGAAAGTTATTACATATTACACAACGTAGAGAGGTAGATGAATAAGTTTAAGGTGACGGACGATCCACAATATCAACACCATACACAATGTTCACTATTATTATTAACCAATTGGACTCCTCATTAAACAAATTGAATCCTATGTAGGTTATATACACAATAATACAATTACGTGTACGAAAAACTTAGAATCAAAACTGGCACTGCAAAAAATATCCAATTTAATAATGATGGTGCCCAGTTAATTAATTTTTATTTTAATCGAGTGTTTCTAATGTAATATTTTTAACATTCTGTAGTTATTACCAAGTGTATTTACGTACTAGCACGATACCAATTAATCCCACCTACTTTTTCTGGTTGACCGAAAGGGACAGCTTTCGTAGTAGTAAATGTACCGAATGTATGCTTTAATTTTTGTACATATTAAAGTACTAAGTAAGTTATCAGATAAACATACGTTTTTATCATTTTCTCTTTAATTCCGAAATGGTTTAAATTGAAAATACAGTTATATCGAAAATAAGCAAGTTTGTGGTAATATATACACGAGTGTTTTACATTAATTTATGTGTTCCGCGTCAGTATGTCCTATACATACTTTTTATATATAGGACGTACCTACTGCTAGTCAGCAGTAGGTTTATAAAACAGTATGTATTATATATATACATACTTTTTTATAAACCTACTGCTGACTAGCAGTAGGTTTATAAAAAAGTATATTTGGAAAATTATATGTATTTCAAAAAATACGTTGAAAGAAGACCATTAAAATATTTCGTTTAATAAAAAAAGAAGAGTAGACGAAGTAAGACAAAGTACAAAGCAAGAAGGATGACGCATAAATTGACGCTACAGATACCGTAGGAAAATCCAGTGTATATTTTGTGGCATTGAAACATTGAGCAGCTAAAATTTTACATATTTATAAAGGATAGAAACATGCTTTGTATGGTAATAGCTAAAATTTCATCGTTATACCCTGGTGATAATATAAAGAAGAAATTGTACCTAGAAATTTAGTTTGTAGCAAAAAAGGCATCATGTTTTAATAGCTTACAAATTTAAAACAATATTGAAAAAAATATTGCTTGCTAACTATTAAACTACAATCTTTTCACGTGTAATATAAGTTGAAAATTCTAGGTTCGTTAACTTGAGAAGAGTAGTCATCTCTAAGGATATTTTTACATTACAAATATAAGGCAGAGAAATGGCTGGAAAAACGAATAGTGTATACACTACGTTATTTTAATTTTGACAAAAAGTTAAAGAGAGCAGGGTTCAGACAGAAAGATGTATGTAGATAAGAACATCTGCATAAAACAAAGGCAAAAATAGTTTGCTGCGCACGAAAAAGCGTTTTCATGGAAATCAGTCAACGTGAAAATCAAAACTTCTACACTAATCGACAATATAATGGATCACTATAAATAATAATGGATACTTTAGAAAGTTAAAAAAATGGTGTAACTTTTAAAGTCTGTTATTTTCGAAAATAATATTAAACAATGACTACATTTACAAATAAAAATGTTTGCATAACAGCGTTAATTGGCAATAAAGCACACACCGTGAGGTTTGCAAGAATACATCCGTTCAGGTGTTGTTAAGTCACTATATTTTGACAGACTTAAGCCTATTGATTTTTGAATAATTTTCATCTCATAGCAAAGAAAATTTTGATCGGCATTAGATAAAAATAAATTTACCTAAGACACAATTCCTTGTGGCAAAATTGGACAGAAATTAGATTAATTATTAGTTCACACATATAATTAAATGCAATCTGATGCTTGAAAGTATACTAAAAATTTTCCTTTATATATTCACTTCCCTTTTCGATATCTTACCGGTTTTTTTTCTGACTATGCTGTGTTGTCATACTATGCAACATATAAGAGAAATTTGACTGGTGAAGTTAATTTTATGATTATTATAATAACCGGAACCCTTTTATGCCCACTTTCGTTGGAGAGATTCTCGCTCTTAGTACCTGATAACTTTCTAAGCTCGTGTAACAATAATCTTTTAACAACGACAGCAATTATAACCGAATTATATGAGAAATATTGAGAGATTTCTCAATCTTGCTCCATACAGAATTGCTCAATTAAACGATTGAAGATACACCAGAGTGTAAATAATATATAATGATTGACAATAAATGTATTGAAATGTATCACCCTCTTGTGTTGTGGTATCATTGGGTAAATTTATTTTCATATCCACCATTAATTTTGTCCTGTTTTCATTATTGAAAACTGTAAATGTATAATTATAATATATTTGTATTCATATTCATTAATATATTTACTTTTTAATGCAATGTATACGGAGGATTTACCGTAATAAGCTAAATCTTCCAGTTAACTGTAATCAAGGTATGCAATTTATTAGATCTGGAATTGTCTGTAAGAGATTACGTCATATTAATTTTGTTAAAAGGTTTTACATGAAACAAATGAATTAAGAAAAGAGTTATAAAAAAACCTGAATGTGGCATTTTGGTTTGAAAAATAATAGAAAGGAGTAAAAAAAGGAACAAGGTCTGAATGGAAGAAAAACAGTGCGGCTTAAGACAAGTATATTTTTTTCAAACCTATATGGAGGATGTTGTATTTCTGATAAGACTCCAACGTATTCCATACCTAAATGGCGTATATAGTAAAGGAATATTAATCAAATGACGAATAATGCTTAATAATAAGAAGATTGAGTAAATTTTTGCTCACTTCGATCTAAAAAGCTTAAATCGGTGGTAAAGGCAGATAGTTTTGTGAATCTGGCAGCGAGTTATGAAAAAATATTAAAATTATGCCAACCACGAAACGCTATCCATTTGGACCGAGATCTAAACTCAATAGTGTGGTCATATTTTTCGAGGCTAAATAGGTATATTTTTAATTGTTTTTAGTTGGCTAAGTAACTGGTTAGCAAAATCTGTATAGAACAAATCTCCATACTCAAGTAAATGTATTAAACAGGTTGATATACCTGGACTTAATTTTTAAAGGGAACGAACTTTTAGAGACGTTTTGAAGTATATATCTTAGCGAAGATCGAAGACTTATATTGTTTACCTCTGGCTGCCAACTAATATTTTCATTGATCAATAAACAAATGTATTTACGGTTTTAAAAAAAGGTAAAATATAACTGCTTAATGAAAGCTGTGGCAAATATTTTTTTTTAGTTTATAAACATGTTTCTTCCTACTGAAATGAGTAAAATACTTCTATCAAGCGAGAATGTGGTCATGTCTTATTGTATTTAATTTTATGTTTTAATGTCGCTAAATGTGTTTTCTGTACCTATGAATTTGATTGCTTGTTTATTATTATATATTATTTACGGTATTAAAAAAAAGTAAAACATAACTGTTTAATTGAAGCTGTGGCAAATCATTTTTTGGTTTATAAACATGTATCTTCCTACTGAAATAAATAAAATATTTCTATCAAGTGATAATGGGATCATGTCTTATTGTATTTAATTTTATCATATTTTAATGTCGCTAAAGGTGTTTTCTATACCTATGAACTTGTTTACTATTATACATCATCGATGTGCATTGTATTTTCAAACACAAAATCAATAAATTTTTGTACAAAAACATTGGTCAATTTTAAAGTCACTCATATGGCTTTTCCATTTCAATTTGTTAACTGAAACAATTTGAAGGCGATAGTATTTTCTATTACTGTATCTTTAAAATACTTGAAGCCTTTGTAGATATGAAATTTATTTATAGATAATGCAAGCCAAGATAGCGTCATGAAATTAGTCACTGAATTATTAGCAAGGGCAGGGTGAACTATCTCACTGAATTATCATCAAATACTTGTGGGCCAAATGATATATTTAGTATATATAAAAAGATATAGAAAAATATTGGCTTGCATCCATAAACGTAAACATACTCAATCATTATAAGAAAGAAAAAAATTACAATAGCCAGAAAAATAATAATATAAGGAAAAATAAGCTATAAAAAAATTTGAATTAAATTTATTAGTTGCTCTACAGCTAGCTAAAAGATAAAAATCACCGTAAAAACACAGATTGTGAGTATACTTTGAAGCGTATTTCCCATAGTATTTTCCTAACTTATGTCAATTTACGTTAATTCACGAAATAAAACGTTAAAGAAATTTTGGGTTAAAACCGTGTCAATAAATTAAAAAATAGAGATTGAACAGCAAAAAATATAGTAAAAACGAAAGAAGAGTATTCTGAATTATAAATTAATCAAACACCCGAGCACTCCTTGACCGTAGTTCGGAAATATTGAATGCAGCAAACAAATAGAAAGAGATACGGTAGAGTTCCAATACTGTGTGAAGTGACGCCTTAGGAGCTGTAGAAGATATTGAATTAAGTTTAGTGGAACTGGAGAATTTACTTTATATATTCTAGCTTAAAATAGTTAATTTACGGAATTACGATATTTGTAAACAAATGAGTGTATAAGTAACGCTTTCATAGCAGATATTGTAAAGATTTATTGGTTTGTTGTGCTAAGTAACGCAAAGAAATCGTTTTGATGGAACATATTTTTTTGTTATGAACTAAGCATATACAAGAGTTAAAAGATTTGATTTGTTGTAACTGCCGAACATAAAGAATCTTTAGGGGGGTTGCTAATTATCTGATTTATTTTAAAATGTATTATTATTTTTGGCGTACTATTTCTATCCGCGGTTTCGATCACGAGAAAAAAAAACAAATTATGTATGTCGGCTCATGATTTGAAGACAAAATACTTTCTTTCATATTTTAGTTTGCCTGAATGAAAAAAGAAAAGTTACAAAACAATTTTAGCCTTGTATGTGAGTGAGAAAGTGAAAATATCAATATTTATAACCGTTTTACTTACCTTTTCCATTTTACTCATTTGACTAAGCGCATTATTTCAAAATATAATAAGACAATGAGATCTTGTAATGTCGACAAAATGTAAGTAAAATTTAAAATATATTGTGAGTACATAAGTCGACTAAGACACTAAGGTTTAAAGCCTTATTTATATACAATTAAGATTTGGGTCTTTGTTGCAATAATCTAATTTATGTGTTATGGTGTATTTACTTTATAATTTTGTCATCCGTCCATTTTTCACAATCAAATATTTTTTTAAATTTTAGACATGTGGACATTGTGTTAAGCTTCTTATGGAGACTTCAATTAATATGTGGCGTTGGAGATAACTTTTCTTTTGCATTTACCATCGAATAATATTTAATTAGATCAAACTTTTAAAGTGAAGGTATCATTTTATCGGTCTTTTGATGGGAAGGAAACATTTTGTTTGTATATTGGGAAGAGAGTCTTTTAATAAAAGTGATGAAATATATATTACTTGTATTTTGATAATTTCATTTTAAGGATCATACCGTTATTATAATGTGTATATTAATGTCAACAGGATCTTCCGTAACTTCAAAAAAATGTTTGATTTTCAGAGCACTAGATTTTTTTTGAGAATACGTTTGTTTCTTACGTTTGTTTTTAGGTTAATTGCGCAGAAAAGTCAACTATTGGGGAGATCTCGATCTTTTAATTTCGAAGAGATTTTTTGTAACTACTTGATCGATCGTGGTTTTCATATATTAAATAGATACTAAATTTAAGGTCAGCATAAAATTATACAAATATATACACACACACACACACATATATATATATATATATATATATATATATATATATATATATAATTTATACACGCTCTGAATACCATATTCACAGTATCAAAATAGTTTTGCTGTCAAGTTCGAAGATTGCTAAAATTTCTAAAATTTGCTTAAACATTCTTTAACTCATGGCATTCGAATAGAACATCGATAAATTTTGATAAAAAAGCGTCAGAATTAAATGCACCATACACTTGATTCTACATTTGACTCTGTTATAACAAAAAAATCATGTGTGCAATTCACATGTGGTAGAAGTGATACCTTCCAATATTTAAAATTTTAGTTTTTAAATTTAATATCAATTTTTAATTTTGATAAAAACTAAAATAATTAGAAAAGTTTTTATAATTTATAATATGTTAATAAAATTGATAAATTTCATCTAATTTTATAATTTATTTAAATTAACCTCTTATTTAATTATTTTGCACATCTATGTTTTTTTTTAATTCAGCAAATGATCGAATACACACAAATTTAAAGTTTATGAAAATTTACATACAAGTATCATTCATAGTAAATCATTATTCACAATATCATTTTCAAAAACTCTACAAACGTATAATACGTACACGTATACAAAACACCACGGTTGTGTGATGCCTTTTCTCAAGCTTTGTACTATGCATGCGCGCATAAACACGTATTAACACACGTACAATGCTGAGACCCAAGCAAACTCTCGCTGTGCCTTGGTAAACACGAGTGGAGGGGGTACGAAGCAGAGCACAAAGAGAACCACGAACATAAGAAATACTGTATAATGCTTTCTATCTCATTTTCTCCCACGTTAAATCTTGTGAATTAATGTGTCTGTCTCTTTTTACTGTCGCTTTTTTGTTTCATCGACTTTCAAATTACAACGATGCTAAAGAAGTTTTCATTTCAATAAATAATAAATGATTTTCCCATCTTCATAATACATTTGTTTTATTGAAATACAATTCGTTTCATCGACTTTCAAATCACAAAGATGCTATACTGTCGCTTTTTCGTTTCATCGAATACTGTCGCTTTTTCGTTTTATCGACTTTCAAATCACAACGATGCTAATGAAGTTTTCACTTCAAAAATCTTGCAAATATATTAACTTTTCTGTGCGGTACTAATGTGTAAATAACGATGGATTTGTGCGGAATTAATGTGTAGATAAAGATCTAAACTAGATATGTAAGTAACGAAATATAACAAAACTATCCCTTTATCAAGTTATATTTGCAATTGATGATATGTTATTAATACGTCAAAATAAAAATAAAGTTTTAATAAAACAGTTTTGGTTTCCATTAGAAGTTAATTACGGGGAATCTGTATTATATTATAAAAATGCCTTAAGAATTTGTTTTACAAATGAAATACCATTTCAAAAGTCGGTTAACGGATAACATATGTGACTCTTTCTAATATTTTTGCAATCATTTTGCTCTTAATAAAATAGGCAATAAACCACGAAATCACCTTTCCGAACTCTCTGACCATTATTTTCTGTTGGCTTTGTATTTCTACATTTACACAGTTGAATATTTAAAGTATTTTTGCATATTTGTTGTGTTATATTTTGTTTTTAGTGTTGCTGTTAGGATATAATTCCATTTTGTTTTTTTGATATTTTGGATATTTATGGAATTATCATTCATACCTTTCTCTTTCGTTATTGTAATCTCTAAGTTATGAAATAATCTCGGTTTTGTCATAAAATTTTCTCAATCTTTCTACCAATCCGAAAAGGAAAAGAAATATATTTTGGTTTTCCCTTAACTGAATATAAAAACAGGTAAATTATTTATTTCACATTTTTTACTTTTAAATCAATACACATTACATAAACCCACATATTTTGTACCCACAAATTATGTATAAATTAATAGAGTTATAAGTAAAGAGCAAACAAAACTGAACAATGTAGGAGGATATTTACAATAAACTTTCTAATTGGAACTTTGAAACAGCCTCGTAAGTTAAATCCCAAATTTTACAACAACTACAAATACGCTGTGAATAATTAATGAAAATATTATACAAAGTTGAAAACTAATTCTAGAAGGTTCTATTCGAGGTCATCGAAAAAAATACAAATTAAATTTTAGATATCGTTTTGCTTTCTTGTACTGATCGAATTTTGTGAAATATAAAGTTTTTAAGTAGATATTTTTTTCTTTTCTTATTATAAACATTTTATTATGTCATCTACTTGAGGAAGATATGTGGCAAACGATTTGATTACCATTACAATTGTTTCTAAACAATTTTGCATATTAAAGATAAACTTGAGAACAATACACTTGATATATTTTATGTTATTTGTAGTGGACTAAATCTATCATAAATAGATATAAAGCATTGAGCAGAAATTCAGAAGGGGAGAAACGTTGTACAGGGTCCATTTAAAATTCATTACCCTAATTTAATTTATAAAACATGTTCTTATATAATATGTAACGAAAGTGTAACTTGGCATTTATTTTCATCATTTTCATACAAATGCAATTTAAATATTTTAGTTAGTCACCATAACGAGTCAATGATGGTAGAGCTCTATAGAATTAACTTTAATTTTTTATGAAAATGAAATTTTTATGAAATTAATCTTTTTATGTTATAGATATATAGTGAAGAAAATGTTTTGAGCAAAAGAGATGACGGAAAGCTTTTTGATTAAAATTATTATATTCCATTTTGTATCGTTTTATTTAAAATCTTTCAATAAAATTTATATTTATCTAGCGGTATTTTGCGACTTCATACCAATGGGGTTTCGAAATGCAAGTGCAGTGTTTTAATGTATTTATTTTATGTCCTTATGTTAGACATTAGTAATTAGTTTAACTTGAATCCTGCGTAGGTTAACTTGCACTCCCTTGCCTCGTTTGTTTGCTCGCTTTGGCTATTGCCTGCAACAGTCACTTTAAATTTTCTACATAAATTTTCAACAACGTAACTTTGTAACATTTTGATTTTAGGATTGGGTTTTAGGATTACTGTCTGTAATTGTACAAAATTTATGTCAATACCTTCAGCATAAGTGAAATCTATTTGTACAGATAGGAAAACTGATTTTTTTAACATCCGATATGTTTTAATAATTGAATACACAGGCAGAAAAAAGTAACATAAATTGATAATTAAAAAATAACAGGCAGATATTTCAATTTCATTTAACTTTATTGATTCCAAATTACTATTCGAGTCGATCAAAGAACGCGTAGAAATGTCGCTTTCTCATTTTAATGTAAAAATATGCATATTAAATGAACACTTTAACTTGTATGTCAGGCAATATTTCGTTTTCTCTTAGTTTTGGGCAATAGAACTTAAAACAAAAATAGAATATATAAACCTGACGTGACAAATACTGCAAATAAAACTTATATCATTTTTGCTGAAAACTATTAAGTAAGGGCCATCGTTAAATTAAAACAATTTTTTTTTTAAATATTAAGCGAATTAAAATAAGATTATCTGTATATAGCCGAAATTAGCTAAAATTTAATTTTGAAATTATATTACTGACGAATGGAAATATCCATTTAATTATCTAAAAAAAATATTATTTAAGAAAAAACAAACTTTGAAAACTATAAAGTATTACTACATAGAATAAAATTAAGAGAATAATAACAGATGAAAGAGAAACGTAGAAATCGTAGAGAAGTGATGCATTATGGTAATGTAAATGTCCTGATTTACAAGTTTTTACTGGATTTGGTTTATTTTCTATATCCTTATGCCTTCTCATAGTTTAAAATTTTAATAGATTCCTTAAAAAATTATATTAATTCCAGTTTGACATTCTTACATTAAATATGTAATTTAGCAAAATGCCAATGATCTATATTTTCTTGTTGAGCTTCTTGTCGTTTTGTAACAACGTAGATGTTTTAGATGAGACTTTATCAGGTATAAAGCGTATCCGGGAAATAAGGGAAAGTTACAAACGTGTAATTTTCGTAATGAGTTCTGAAAAGAAAGTATATATATATATATATATATATATATATATATATGTATATATATATATATATGTATACACATATATATATATGAAAATTAAAATATATTCTTGAGTTTAAAGAAAATGGGTAAGTATTGGAAGTTTGAAACTTGTAATTAAGAAGAATACTTGTTTTTTTACATCTGCACTTTTTTCTATTATAATTTAATTTTTTTCCCTTACTTTAAACTGCGACAATATTATACGTCATCATATAGCTATATAAAGATAATAATGTTCTTCTACAGATATCTGATTAATTTTGAAATTTGGTGTAGAAGTTAAATAGCTAAACTTGATTTATGCTATACATCGTGAAGTAATAAAAAACAAAAATTTCATACATAATTGTTTAAGCCGATTTTAAATCAATCTTTTAGATTTTTAGATTCAATCCTTTAAAATATGTGAATTTATATTCCAACTATATTAACAAAATGTTTGTTTAAAATAAAAAGAAACACTAAGTTCACTTTTAATATTACAATTTTTAAAAAAAAAGTAAGTTTCTATTAATGCAAATATCATAATCAATCACATCAGAATGATCTATTAGTAAATACTGTTCTGTTACACATTTATTTTAAATTTGCTTTACAGCAAAAAATGCAAACCTGAATATTTACATTTCATTAATATCTACATGGAAATGAATGGCTTAATTTTAAGGTGACTGAAGAGTAAATTAATGAAAAGAACCATAGTTACAACACATATTCCTCATTTATCCTTTTAGAGTGAGAAATGCTTCTATAACAAAACTTATTACATCAAATATCAATAAAAGTCATGGGATCAAAATGCTTAATAAAGAGTTATTTCCTGATAACTAGACACCTCACCACACGTAAGCGCAGCTGAATAAATACGAAATTAATCTTCAAAAATTCACCAAAGTCGTTCACTGACAGACATATTGTAAGAGCTCTTAAAGTTCCACACGAGTAGGTATCCGTGATGGCTATACAGTATTCGTATATTGTCAAATATATTTATTTGTAATGAGACTCAGGAAGTTAAAATCATTATTACATATTCTGGATTCCATACAAATAGGTAATTGCAATACAGTGTTCACACAACGAAATAGATAGTTATTTATAAAGGTGCCTAAGATGTTAGAATTATTGTTTATTGTACAGGATATCGATTAATAATCAGGAGAAGATATTCTCCCGGGCTACCCTATCTTGATTACCATACTGTCATAAATTTACTATATTCTTTTAAGTTATAACTATTTTTATGTTTATGAAGATAACTTAAATCTTATTTAATTATATTCTTGTCTATTGATCGATTATACCTACACAGCTGACACATATATTTGTATTACTGATGCGTATATTTGCTAGTTCACAATTAAATGAAAAAACGTGATGTAGTATTACTTCTACTTCCTTTAAATTTTTTACCACGACCTAGGTTTCTTTGTCTTACAATATTTCCAGATGGGCAATTAGCAAAGACTTTACTACACCACGTAGTTTTATTTAATTGTGAATAAAAAAATTCTACAAAATTAACGCCAAATATATTCAATATTTGTTAGTTATTAAGGTTTCGACCCTTATGCCTTTTAAAGGATTCACACGTGAACCAAAAGTTTAAGTTCAACAATTTTATTTCATTTCTTATAAAATTTTGCACATTATTCAGTTTCTAACTTCATTTTCTTATGTAAATATACCTGCTAACAATTGCTTGGTATATTATATTTTTATTTTTGTAAATTGTAAATATTGAGCTTTCTATATCTAGAAGTCGTTTTTAAAATATGATTGTTTAATAAGAAAAAGTGGACAAGGTAATAATTGTAATTTAAAATATCTTTCTCGAGTTTATGGATTTCACCCTCAAAAATATTTTTGGGGGTTTGGTTTGGTTTATTATTTATGTCACTGTTTACTCAAGTCAACTGTATCCCTTTGTAGAGTAAAGCACGTACCTTCAAGAATATTGCAGTTTGAGTATAACGACTATTGAAAGAAATTATAATTGGCTTAATCTTATGATTTAGGAATTTGAATGTAGCGTCATAATGATAAAAACTGGTACATAATTTACTAATTGATGTATGAATCACTTTGATTACCTCTTTTTGGGGATATTCAATCAGATTGAATACTGAATACTGGCAGAGTGTTTCATTATTTTCTTTAACTTTAAGTAATTCAAAATCTTCAAGAAAAATTATACACTATATAGTTAGAAATTATATTCATACTGGTGTACCTTTTCTAAAATTATAAAAGAACAAATAAACAAATCACATTTTACGATTTAGTTTCGTGATCTACATCGTCGATCGTAAGAGAAAGCTTTACTGATAAGATAAATCTTTCGAAATGAAAAGTGAATACGTCATTAAAATTTAAGTCACATACTATTTTTACAGCAGTGTCAACCAGTGATAACACATGCACCTCATCATATTAAATGCGACTGGGATATTATGTAGAAATTGTTTAAAAATGAATCGAGTTCTTCTTCGCGTTTTGTTTAAAAAAAACCTTTTTTAATCACTATTTATTTTTAAAGTAATTGGATTATTTTTGAATGGATAACCAGATAATAATTGAGAAGATACTGATTTTATTATATGGCTACCCAAAAAGGAAGATTATATATTCAGTATTCATATATGTAGCTATGCGAGTTTCTTTATTTCCTCTCAGAGAAAAAAAAGTTTAAGTAAATGAGAAAAAATGCAAAATTTATTGAGTAAGGCATCATTATCAAGATCCTGCTTAAAATATTTCTAAAATAAATAAATAATGAAGATATTTATTATAAATCAGTAAGGCAGGAAATACTAATAATGAACAAAGGAATAATACTTAAATTTATAAGAATATCCGCGTGAGCAATTATGATTTTATTTAAAAAGTAGGCGTTAAAAATATTTAGAATCATTACAAACAAATGTACGATATTCAATAACTACAGCTCAGTTTGCCGGTCGCACACAAGTAAGTTTTTTTTTCACACAAGCAAGTAAGTTTGCCGGTCGCACGAATGTAAGCCACGCATAATAGCATATTGCTTTTATAATATATGCATTGGTGGTGGTTTCAAGGTCTGGTGTGTTTAATTGCTACTATCGAGATTGCTGATTTCACAATCGAATATATTTACCTTCACAAATATCAGTAACGTTCTTAATATATTCAATAATTTACGTTAATGAAAATAAGCTACCACATTCATTTCTTTGGTAATAATGTTCAACTTGTTGACTGCAAGTAAAAGTATTTACTTTTTATGATTACTTAGTAATGAACGTCATTAGTATGATACATCAAACCCCTGATAATGAATGTTATCTGATATAATAAGAATATCCAATGCCGCGAACATATAATATATTTTCAGTACATAGTCGTAGCTATGTTTTTAATCATTAAACTTTTGTTGATCGGAAGCAAGATCAACAAAAGTATAATGATTAAAAACATAGTTACGACATGAATTTTACAGATTACGAGAACAAAATAACGGCAAAGACCCTGCTCATTAATCAACTTAAATTATGTGTAGCTTCCGTAAAGACCGTAACTTCTGTAAAATGTTTGTAATTATGATATGTGTAGTTTCTCTACAAATTTTTTTAATGTAATAAATCATTTCACAATTTTTTCATTATTCCGCTGCTCTGTTAACTTGTGTGCGACCGGCAGACTGAGCTGTAGTTATTGAATACCGTACATTTGTTTATAATGATTCTAAATATTTTTAACGCCTACTTTTTAAATAAAATTATAAATGCTCACGTGGATATTCTTAGAAATTTAAGTATTATTCCTTTGTTCATTATTAGTATTTACTTCCTTACTGAATTATAATAAATATCTTCATAATTTATTTATTTTAGAAATATTTTAAGCAGGATCTTGATAATGATGCCGTACTCAATAGATTTTGCATTTTTTCTCATTTACTTAAACTTTTTTTTTCTCTGAGAGGAAAAACGAAACTCGCGTAGCTACATATATGAATCCTGAATATATAATCTTCCTTTTTGTGTAGCCATATAATAAATTCAGTATCTTCTCAATTATTATCTGGTTATCCATTCAAAAATAATTAAATTACTTTAAAAATAAATAGTGATTAAGAAAGTTGGTCGACGTGCTATTACCAACTTAAAAAAAATTAACCTAATTATTTATTGCGAATAGGTAGGTACCTATTTCGAGTTAATTATTTTTTAATTTTTAGTACATTTTTCGAAGTCGGTTTTTTAAAAGATATTTTAATAATTCATGTAAATGTGGTCAAGTAAAAATAGATTTCCATATAAAAAGATATGTTATAACTGATTAAAAATAGACAAGATTTTTTCATAGGTATACGAATTTATGACATGAAGTATCAACATATGGCATATCTAGTGGTTATAAGGGTCCTGTTTCGTGACCACTGATATCATAAAAAGAATTTAAAAAATAAATATATTTTTAAGATATTTAATTTCATAATGTTAAATTGTTATTTGAGTTCAATAAAAATTTTGTTTAAAAGTCCTTAAAAGATATAGTAATTTTTAAAAGTGATTTTTTAGATAATTCAAAGTTAAAATTTTTATTCCTCGTCCGATGTTTCTCATATATATTTATATATATATATATATATATATATATATATATATATATATATATATATATATATATATACACACACATATGTATATATTATGTGTACTTGAGTGATAGAACATACAACACAAACAGCATATATAAATCCCGACATGAAAAGAATTGTAAGTAAAATTTCAATTAAAACATTGTCGTTAACTACTATTGAGTAGGAGCTCAAAATATAACGTGATTTGAAACTTGTGAATCAGGCTGTATATAAAACGTTGTTAATTTTGAAATTATATCAATGAAACATCTAATAGAAAGTTCTTAAATATTAAAAAGTATATAATATTAATTTTAAAAAATAATGGACATTTTTAACAAACCAATATATAAGAAATAAAGAGTTGGGAAAGCATGCATGTTATTTTGAAGTGTATCTAGTCACTTTAAATTAAATACAACATAATCAATGCTAATAAATGAATATATTTATTAGCATTGATTCAGTTTCGTTTATTTGCTAAAGTTTTCTTCTTTATGATTGTTAATATATTCTTTACAAATTCCAACATAATTTAATTTTCTGTTATTAAATGTGCAATTTAGTAAAAAATGCCAATCGCCTAAACTGGTTTTTATCACCGAGACGATTTTTTTCATATTTAACAAAAGTTTGTGGGATATATTCTCACCCACTGTTAACCCTGCTCAGCTCGCTGATAATAGACAAATATTTTATGTTCTCACTTATCGAATCAGTACTTACAAAGTTCAACGCAATATCTACTTCCAATGGGCGTATAAGCTTTTCAATACTGTTTAAACTTAGAAAGTTTGTCGTTGTGTGAACAGCGAGCATGCAAAGATCTACTTGATGTACCTAAGTAGATCAAGTAGATTTTATCTAAATCTTTGCTAAAACGAAAAATAGAGGAAAGTTTTAAACGTATAACGTTTGTAATGGGTTCTTGAAAGAACTTACATATACTTGAATATAAATTACCATACTCTTGGAAAATGAACAATATTTCGAAATCTGATCATTAAAAGTAAAACAAAAAAAACTTATGAGTTCTTGCATTTAGTTTATATCGCTCTTTAATTAATTATAACTTGACAGCTATTTGTTTTCCAGTTCTTCAAAATTGTGACAAGACTATGAGATATGAAATGACATACATACATAAAGATGACAATACTTTGTTAGAGCTATCAAATCAATATTTATAAAATTTAGTGTTAAGGGTAATAGATGTAACAGAAAGTAGTTATACCACACATTATTAAGAAATGGGACGACATTTCATGTAATTGTTTAATCATATTTCCAACCTTAAAATGTATATTAATGTATATCAACTATTCCATTCAAACAAAATATAATTACTAAATCCATAAATTTTTATATTTTTCCATGAAATGCTGTATTAAAAAACACAATTTTGCTATGCCAATATTTTATATTTAATCTAAAAATTAAAACACAAGACAATTAAAATTACAAAGCCGAACCTAACAAATGGGCCTTTGATTCATAAATACTTGGAAATTATTGCATTTAATTTAAAGTAACTAGAGCACTAGAAACTAACAAGAAAGTTACAACACATATTTCCAATTGGTACTATAGATGTAAAAAACAAACCTACTTATTTCACATTACGACTCTCTTATGAACTCTATAGTTAATATAGGACAACCTCCTATATGTTATGTTGCGCAAGCTCAAGCAAGCAAGTTGCGCATCAATTGTCGATAAAATTTATTGGGTCGAAAAGTTACATGAAGAGTAATTTTCTAACGCCAGGCGTAAGCGTCAGGAAGCACATGACTCGCTAGGCGTAAGCGTAGAGAAGCAAGCGCGAAATTAATTTTTAGAAATACTTTAAGTGAATACTCAGGGAAATTATCCATACGAATAGGCATCGTTTAGTACTATGGCGTGTTACCGAAATGACAAATATTTATGTATGTTATTATGTTAACACTCGGGTTCATGGCCTTAATTTTTATTTTATTGTTTATTAATAGAGGCTATTCATTTATAATAAGTAGCGGATATCAGGATACTACATACTTATTACGATATTGTCATGATTATACTACATTCTTGTAAACTGTAATCATGGTTATATCTATGTAGCTAACACGAGACTTGTTTATTTAGGTCTATTTGTCGATACATGACATCTCATATTTTTGAACGTTATTAAATATTCTGACATTATCTCTTTTAGTGAATTTAATTGTATTATTCAAAATTGTAGTTTTAAATTTATGTGTCATGAAGTTTAGTAAGTATTTTTCTATTGATAACTTCGTTTTTACATGCAAACGTATTTTTGGTAATTATCCGATGGATTTTAATTCGAACCTTTCGATATATATATATATATATATATATATATATATATATTCATACACTTTTTTATATGTAACTGTAGTATAAACAATTATCTAGTTTCCCCGCTCCGGTCCCTTATAAAAAACATATTTTTTGAGTTTAAGTTCAGTCTAATTTTTATGAAACTGGTCAGCATTTGTCAGGTCACCTGAATGATCACGTAATCAGAGTAGGTGTGTCTTCAAAAATATCGCAATTTTTATAAAACCTTGCATTTTATTATCTAACCTCCAACTGTACCTATGATAAGATCATTCATGATTTGAGTATTTAAACATTTGGGTAAAACGCTGTAACTTATTAAGGGGTAGGCTATTTCCAAACTTATTAAGGGGTACAATTTATAGAAAATTTTGACCATTTATTAGGATCCGCCAGTTTATTTTTTTACATGACGATCTTGAGGAATATCTAATTAATTTGCGGTTTGATTAGCAGAGTTTTTCTTCTTGAGAAAATCGTTAATTTGTAGTTATATCACATAAAAAAATATTATTTCAAATATGCGCCTGTGAAAGATTTAGTAGATATTATATTTTCGTTATAAAGAATTAAAATTTTGTAATTAGTTTATTATGAATATTATGTATAATTATATTTTTATAAATATCTCCTCCTCCATTGTAGTTTCACTCTTGTTTGACAAGTTTTATTTTTTTAAATTGTCATTACAGTATCAGCTATCACATAGATATATAAACATAATACTGCAAGGTTATGGAAATCTGATTAATTTTGAAATTTGATGTCTCATCACATCTCTCAGAAAAATATTTTCTATTTCTTGGTTCATCCTAATATAAATAATACTACTTGACATTCGTGAAACTGGACAAACAAACAAAAAAGTAATAAGCATTCTATCAATTTAGAGTCTTGATCTAAAGCCTTTAGTATAAAAGAAATGTTTCCAGATAAAAGGAATCATTCGCAATGAAAATGTATCGTGTTATTAAAATTGAAGTCACACCTTATTTTCCCAGCAGTATCAATTCATGATAATTTATGTAGCTCATCAAATTAACTGCGATTATTCCATTTTGTAGGCTTTTAGCTCGATCAAGCATTTTATTTTCACAAAGCAATACGAAATTTTCGTGAAGCGACAGAAATAAAAAGCAGCTTTGACTTTCTTGCTATACATGGAAAATATTTTATACGTTGTCTTAAAGATCTTTTTACCAAACAAATGAATGTGGAGTCTTATTATCATTGACGTAAAGAATTGAACATATTCAAATTTAATTAAAGTGTTATTGATACTTATGAAGGTAAAGATATTCGATTGATCGCCATAATTGAAATCATAAATTTCAACAGTAGTAATTAAACACAAGACTTCGAAATTACTACCTATGTATTTATATTATAAAAGCAATACGCTATTATGCGTGGCTTACATTCGAATTTCCAAAGTTTATCAAACTTTCATAAAAGAGAGCTTTTTCTGAAAGTTTCGTATTCGATCGAACAATAAAGTTTATCGGCAACGATGCGAAGTTTTACAACTGACAAAATATTGCTTGTGGCTTCGTACTATTTGAATGGATACTGACACTTGTCACAATGTCGAGTTTTATTCATTAACCGACTTCAACGGAGAAGTTTCTCAGTTCGTCAGAATCTTTTTTTATGTATGTTCAGCGGTAATTTTTACTGAGTGGACCGATTTTGATGAATCTTTTTTTATTTGAAAGAAGGTATTTTAAGGTTGGATCTATGATTATGATACAGTCGAGAAATAAACGATGGCAATACCGAATGGTTGTAAAACAACTAAATTCAAGATATTTGCTACGGGTAGTTGTTACTTTGCACAATAACTACACCACTTACCAGGTCAGGGTCTGATTACAAGTTCTGGGTATGAAAAATGGAACTCCTTAACAGATGTTATAAAATCAATCGATTAACGATATTCCGTATTAGTAGTAGTTACTTTCCGAAATAAATACACCGCCAACGAGGTTAGGGGTTGATGATGAGTTCTGGAAATGAACAAAGGAATTTTTTGACGGATAAATTAAACGTGATTGGGTTTACATGCTACTGGTTAGTTTTTATTTTAGTTATTACTTTGTAAAATCTGAAATTGGATTTCAAATATGGAGAACGGAACTCCTCAAGTGGTAGTTGTTAATTTGCACAATATGATATTGGTCTTTGGACATGGAGTACGGAACTCTTCAACGTCTAACAGCTAACCAATGGCGGTTACGATCATCGCTTCATTTCAATGTATTGTTTATAACCAACTTTAGACAAAGAGAATATTATCTATTTACTATGTTTCGATCGTGACTTTTAATAATTATACAATATACTAAGAAAGAGAATAATTGAATATTAGGTGTAATGTAATGATTATTGTTAATATACTAATCACTAAAAATGCTAAAATGAAATATGTTTTAAAAAATGGACTTCAAAAGTAGGTACCAAAAAATAAAAAATAACTCAAAATAGGCATACATATTCGCAATAAATAACTAACTTACTTATTTTTGAAGTCAGTGCCAGCACCACCGATCAACTTAAACAGATGTAAAATTTTACATTATAAATACTTCCTTTATTAATCTATTTATTATTATGTATACATAAAAGCCAATATTTCAAATTTACATTATAATTGGTCAACGTACTGCAACGACTTTAAAAATAAGTCACTTAATTATTTATTGCAAAAAAGGAGGTACCTATTTTGAGTTAATTATTTTTTACTTTTTATTACCTTTTTTTGAAGTCTACTTTTTAAAATATATTTTATTAATCCACGTGAAAGTGCTAAGTAAAAACAGATTTTCATACAAAAAGTATATGTTATAGTAGACAACATTTTGTCATAGGTATAATAATATATGACTTGAAGTATCGACATATGGTGCATACAGTGGTTACAACGGTCCTAGTCTTGTGATGACTAATATAATAAGAATTTATTAAAATTAAACATATATTTCAGATATCTAATTTTATAATGTTAAGATGTTATTTGAGTTCAACGAAAATTTTGTTTAAAATTTCTTAAAAGATATGGTGGAAATGCGTTCTACTATAATAGTTTTTAAGAATGAAATTTTATATAATTCAAAGGAAATATCTTTATCCCTCGTACAATACACACACACACATATATATTTATATATATATATATATATATATATATATATATATATATATATATATATAAATATACATATAAAAACATACATTTATATATTTTTACCTGTTCGCTGTATAGTGCTTTACAGCCGTTTGCATATTTCTTTGCATATTTCTTTACTATATTTTATTTCCATATATTACGCATGATTTATCTTCGCATAGTTTTGGTTGATGTTTTTTAAAGTGGAAAATACGTTTAAAGAATTGCTTTCAACGCTTTTTTCCCTTTGTACTTTATTATGTCTAAATTATTTAATAACATCGGTTTTAATGAACTATTAAGATAACTTTTGTATCAATCTGAACAGTAAAAAATATTTTTCATTTTAATATATTTCAATACTTGCTTTTATTTTTCTGTCATATTTTTGAGTTACATGTATTGTAACTATAATATTGTATATATATATATATATATATATATATATATATATATATTTATGGATGTATTATGTATACTTGAGTGATGGAGCATACAGCATAAGTAGCATATTTAAATCATAACGTGAAAAAAATTGTAAGTAAAATTTAAATCAAATATTTTTTATCAACTACTGTTATGTAAAAGCTATCAAAAAAAAATATTTCAAAACATGAATATGTGAATCTGGCTGTGGATAAAACAATGTCAATATTGAAATTGTATCAATGAGGAATGGAGTAAAAAGCTATATACAGAAATGGCATTAAATTAAGGAACTTTTTTAATTTCATTTAATTTTCTTTTATTAAATAGTAATTTAGTAAAATATACCAACTGCCTATATTAATTATGTCACCTGACGATATTTTTTCACATTTAACAAAACTTTGTGGGACATATTCACATCCACTGTTAACCCTGTTCCGTTCGTTGGTAATGGACAAGTATTGTTTACGCTCACTTGTCAAATCAGTATTTACAAAGTTAAACGCAATATTTCTTTCCAATGGGCGAATAAGCTTTTCGATACTGTTCAAGCTTGGGAAGTTTGTCGTTGTGTGTCTTGTCATTGTGTGAATTACTATTCTTTTTATATTCAAGTTTAGAAAGTTTGTCGTTGAGCTTTTTTTTGTTGTGTCAATAAGGAGCACGTTTTATATAAATCAAATAGATCTTTGCTAAAAGGAAAAATAGGGAAAAGTTTTAAACTTAACACTTTCTTAATGGATTTTTGAGACCGGAATATACTTAAATATTAAACGATATTCTTGAGTTCATGGAAAATGAAGTCGAATTCAAAATATGAATATTGTATTTAAGAATTTATGGCTTCTTGCTCGTGTATATATGAGCTTTTAATTAATTATAACAAGATATTTTTTTCTCCCCTAATTGCTCGAAATTGTGACAAGACTATGAGTCATGACATAAGCACATTACGAGCACAATACTGTGTTAAAACTATCCAATGAATATTGATAAAATTTAGTGTTAAGAGTAATAATGGTAACTGAACGTAGTTATGTTATCCATTATTAAGCAATGGGACGAAAAAAACATTGAATGTGTACAGTTTAAATAATTGTTTAATCCGGTTTTTATCCTTAAAATATAGACGATTTACATAATCAACATTTTCCTTTAAACAGATTTGTATCTAAATTCGTGAATTATTATGATTTTCTATAAAATGCTATATTAATAAACACAGTTTTGTTGTACCAATATATAATATGTAACATAAAAATTAAAATACTAGACAATTTTAATTCCAAAGTAATTCAATCTAACAAGAGATCTAGTAAATTGTCCCTTGATTCAAAAGTAAATGGAAATTAATGTATTTAATTTAAAGCGATCTAGTGATCAACAGAAATTAGTAAGAAAATTATAATCACAATACACATTTCTAATCGGTACTGGGGAGGTAAAAATAAATATACTTATTTCATTTTATGACTCTTTTACGAACTCTAAAGTTAATATAGGACAACTTCCTGTATGTTACATTGCACAAGCTATTGCATCGAATATCGATAAAATTATTGGGTCGGAAAGCTGAACGAAGAGTAATTTTCTACCGCCTGGCCAGGCGAAAGCGTAAGAAAGCACACGCTTTCCCGGGCATATGGGTAGCGAAGCAAGCGCGAAATGAATTTTCATATGTTGGTGAAATTGGTGAAAACTCAGGGAAAGTTTCCATGCGAATAGACATCCATAATTTCTATACCGTGTTAACAGTGGTACAGAGGGGCTTGAGGCGTTAAATTTTATTTTATTAATTATTTATATAGGCTACTCATATATGGCAAGCAGAGAATATTCTATCAGGATATTAAATCTTTATTACGACTTTATCATGAGTTTACAATATTCTTGTAAATTGAATTAAATTAAATTAATATTACAAAGATAACATTTTGTAATCAAATTAAGTTGTGATTTGAATATTATAAAGATTTAGTTTTAAAACTTTCTATAAGATTTAATCGAAATATCTTTTTTTGAGTAATCTATTAATAAATTGTTCGTTTGGCACTTAAAGCGATTTGCAATTAACAATGTGAATGACAATACCAAAAGTATATAATTCCACAGTTTATTCAACGGTGAATCAAGTTACCATTTCATTGTACCACAGTTGTTTTAAAGCACAAGTTATTTTATTATCAAGATATATATACATATTATTTTATTTTTCTTTGTTAAGTTGTTGTTCAGTTATGACTTTTTGAAGTCTTTATAGAAGTTATGTAAAATAATTTTTTTTATTCTCATTTTATAAGCAGGCTTTAAAATTTAGAGGTACTTTTTTTTCAAGTCAGTAAACTTTAATTTTTTGGAAGAAGATGTTTATGGCATTAGACTTCATTATTAAACCAGTTTATGTTTATAATCAGATATGCTATTTTAAAGTTTTCATAAATACGTATTTATTTTACTTACAAATTGCTTATTATTTAATGACGTATGTATTACCAAAGAAACTAAAACTTACATGATATGGATTAATGAGTAATTATAAAATATTAATACCAGGATAAAGTGGAAACTTTCAATTAAAAAATGGCCGTAATTTTAGTCTTAATTGCCTTAAGAACTGCAGATAGATTTGAATATATTGTCACTAATATTTGTCTTGGTAAAGTTTCATTGTATTCAAATAACTGTTGATGTTTTTAATGGTGTTGAGTTTAAGTTATTATTCACAATTCATATTGCAGAAATGGAGCAGAAAACGCGGTTATGTATTCATAAAATAAGTAGACAATTTGTTTTAACATTTCGTTCAAAGCAATACCAAGTACTACAACTAGGAATTGCTTCTGCTATAAGAAACTCTACGCCTGTAAAATTTACAACTTCAAAACAATTTTTGCTCATTTCTATACTGTTAATACCAATTGTTTTGACCAGGCTTTTACTCGTAACGGAAATAAATTTATGCTTGTTATATTTTGCCTGACGAAATATGTAATATATATATATATATATATATATATATATATATATATATATATATATATATATATATATAGAATATATATATATATATATATATATATATATATAATTTTTTGAAGTTGTAAGTTCTACGAGTGTAGTGCCGTAAAGTTTCTCATAAAGGAAGCAATTTCTAGTTGTGGCACTTGTTATTTATTTGAACGAAATGTTGCAACCAATTGATTACCAATTTTATAAATTAATTACCGCGTTTTCTGCTCCATTTCCGCAATTTCCATTGTAAATAACAAATGAAACTCAACACCATGAAGAGGATCAACAGTTATTTCAACACAACAAATCTTATCTAGACAAATATCAGTGGCGGTATATTCAAGTCTTTAATGCGTTCAGTTCTTAAGGAAAATTAAGATTAAAACCACGTCTATTTTCTTAATTGAAAATTTCCACTTGTTTCCACTATTAACATTTTATGATTACCCATTAATCGACGTCGAATAACTTACTGTTTCTTTGGTAACATATACGACATGGATTAAAATGCAAAAAGTTAATAAATTAATTCCTTTTTTGAAAAACCTAAAAGTACTCTGATAATAAATATAACCTGATCTAATAGGGGAATCCAACGCCATGAACATCTAATTATCATCAGCACACAAAAACTAATTCTGAAGAATAAAAATTTACCGACTTTAAAATAAATACCTCCAAATTTTAAAGCGCCTTTAAAATAATAATAAAAAAACTTCTATAGATTTAATTAAAAAATAATAATAGAACAACAACTAAACAAAGAAGAAAAAAAATGATAAAATATCATTATAAGGATCTTGTATCTTGAGAGAATATAGTGTCCTTGTTGTAATTGGGTATCATCTATCAATGACAATAATTTTGCCCTAAGTATCATTATAAATAAATATTTATATCATTATATTAACACCGAATACCAATAACCGGTACCTATTCGTATCTTTTTGCTATCTTTTACTGCATTTCTGGTGGTGAATAATTTCGGAGAATTTCTGAAAATTAATTTCACGTTTACGTCCCTACGCTTACGAGACGTGTAGTTGACAGAAATAAATTTTCGTTCAGCAATTCACCCCAGTGAATTATAATATTGGTTGTGAAATATATGTAGTAGGTTGCTCAATAACTCAAGAGTTCATAAGAGAACTCTTTACATAAAATATATAGCTTTATTTCTACACACAACCAATTGAAAATATGTGTTGTAGCTAGACTTTTTGTTACCTTGCACGTCAGTTACTTTAAAATAAATGCATACATATCTACGTAGTGTTATATCGAACGCCAATGGTCAGGTTTAACTTTGTAATTTAAACAGACTTTAATTAAATTGTTAGTTTAAATATAAGATACTGGCATAACAGAACTATACTTAGTAATTAACTGTTTTATTATCATTAAACCCTATGCAGTAATCGTAATTAATTTTTTGTGAAACATGAAAATTGGATATTTTTAATTTTTGATCTGTTTAAATGAAAATACTTTTATTACATGGTTTTAATTACAATGATTCTATTCATTGAATTCTATTTCATAACATGAAAAATGATATGAAACCATTGTATAAAAAGTGAATGGATTCAAAGCTTCATTCATTAAGTTGCTTTGCAATGTATAGCATAAATCATTTTTAACTGTTTACTCTTAACAATAAATTTCGTCAAGATTGATGGAACTTTAATAGATTTATATCCTCCTCCTATAACCCCATATGATAATTTTGAAAAAAGTGCGCCAGACAAAGTTTTCACTACAAAAGATGGAAACAAGGTCGCTACAGAAAACTACATTAACACTAAACTAAATTCGCTACAAGCCAAATTTTATTTATTGTTATGCTTTTCTGTATATACATAATTTTATTTAATACAAAATAATGTTTTGGAATCGAAATCTGTTATTACTATGTATATTTTTATATCCTACTATATATATTTTTATACATTATGTAATTTTTTTGTTAGGTTGCCCATTTTAACAAGAAATACTACAGACTTGTATGGTAATTATTGTAACCGTTTCTAAACATAGTAAAATTATGCTGAATGAAGATTAACTTGAGAATATTCGAATGGATGTATTTCATGTTACCTATAGTTGACTAAACCCATTATGGACATAGAAAAAACCTCGAGTTGAAATCTTAAACAAATGAACGAAAATAGACCAGTTAAAACTGAAATCGATTACGTCACTTGTTTTTGAAGTGTATAATGAAATAACGCGTTATGAAATTAATGTAGTAATTTTTTTACAAGATGAGACGATTTTATACAAAGAAGGAGCGAAGAATTACTTTCACTGTGAGACAGGAAACTCTACGGCTCTACGACCGCTGAACTAGGGCCTTAAAAATTCTGATCACTTTACTGAGTTGTTAATTTTTTTTACATTTTAATCATTATACGTAAGTTTCGTATTATTGATTTAATATTAACTTATTTTTCACCGACTATATTCCATTACGGAAATTATCTTCAAACTAAGTGCAATAATATTTTGGAAATATATTGGTTTAGCAATAACCACTTTGCTATATTGAAAAATATGTGATGCATTTGCAAAAGTTTGTAAATCCAGAACTAAACGACTTGGTGATTTATTTAAAAGTGAAAAAGAAGACAGTGAATACTTGCGATTGGCAACTCGAGAAAATTGTTGCTTGTTATTGGTACTTGGGTAACAGAGTATACAACATATATAGTTCGAGGTATTGAACAATCTGCAACATATAATATTGAAGAATCTACTACAACCAATATCAAAATTCACTAGGGTAAAATGCCAAATAAATTTTATTTATTTCCGACAACTTCATACTATGTATAATAATACTCGAATTCGTTCACTGCCAGAAATACAGTGAAAGATTACGAAAACTTTCCATACGTATAGAGGCTGGTAATTGGTGTTCAATAATAATGAGTTGTAATGCTTAAGGTAATACTATTGTCATTTGTACAGGATATTCATTCACAATAAAGAAAGAACATTCTTTCAGGATACAAATTCTTTATTACGATATGGTTATAATTTTACTATCTTCTTTTAATTTGTTATTGCTTAATTATATCACTTACTTTTTAGTTACAACTAAATGAAACTACGTAATGTAGTATTATTTTTATTTTATTTAAATTCTTAACCACGACCTAGGTTACGTTGTATGTCATCTTCAGGAGGGCAATTTGTGAAGATCTTTACATATTAATGTAGTAAATTTTCTACAAGATTTGATGATTTTATACAAATCAGTGATAAGGATCTAACCAAGCTACTACTAGAACGAGGGATCAGAGCGAAGGATTAGTTTCATTTAGATTCAAGATCAAGATTTGTTATTTATTTTTTTTTAAGTAAGTCCTTATCTACGTTATGTATAAAGTAAACTGCATTTTTATTTTACCTGCGCCATTCAAAATGTTGCTGGTGTATTTTTCTTTTAAATCAGTAAACTTGATTTGATTGGAAGTAGTTTCTTTGTGTGCTGAGGATAATCAAATGTATTGGGTATTGGGTTTCTTTATTAAACTTATTTATTATCGAGTTTTCTAAAGTTTCACTATAAATGGTTTTATTTTATTAACTTACGGTCTATTAATTAATATTGTACGTGTTACCAAAGAAACTGTAGTTAACTTGATTAAAAAATGGATGTAGTTTTAATCCTAATTTACCTAAGGAATTAAATGCATTAAAGACTTGAATATGCCGTTACTTATATTGGTCTAAATAAAGATCGTTGGATTCGAATAACTATTCACGCTTTTCACGATGTTGAGTTTTTTTTTGTTACTTTGGTAAATAACATTGCGGAAATGAAGCAGAAACCACGATAAGGTATTTATAAAATAATTAAATAAGTGCTTAAAACATTTCGCTAAAAGAAACAACAAGCAAGTGTTAGAACTAGGAATTGTTTCCGCTATGAATAACTCTACCGTACTATGTCCGTAGAACCTCACTATTAAAAAAACATTGCTGTTAACTCTGCTATCAATATTCAGTTGCGAACATGATTTTCAAATTTTGGTGGAAACGCTTTGGTTTAGCATAATAAATTTGCTATATAGTACTACGTATGAATTATTTGGAAAGTTTATTAATCGAATCATTTGGTTAAGATTTGGAAATGTATTAAAAATTAACGAGAAAGCGGTTAAAAATTAAGGCTTGCTTTTTATTCTAACGCATTTTCAACGAACACTTACTACTGGTAACACAAATTAATTTATTGTTGTTGTTGTTTTTTGTTGGACAGAACATGAAGCGTAGATGGAATATGTAAATAATTACGTGAAAAGAAATTATTTCAAAACATAATGCTACTTAAAATTTCAGAATTTTCCTATCCCATATACGAGCTAATTTTTAATTTTTGTAACCTGGTACTGAAGAATGGGAAGATTAAATTAATAACTTGTAAAAAATTAAGTAATATTAAAAAAAAAATCGACTTAGAAAGTATAAATTATTCCTTCAAAATATACCATCAAATTAAGACAATAATGGTAGAAAAACAGAGATAACTAGAAATCGCCAAAATTCATTCAGACATAGGAATATTGACTGAGTTTTATTTACTTATCTTTTTCTATTTATGCCTTCAATAGCTTTTATTTAAAATTTATGTTTCTATTAGCTTGACGTTCTCTTATCGGATGTGTAATTTGGAAAATAGCTAATCACTACTTCCTTGAGGCTGGGAATATTTTCATACCCATCAATATCATGTTCAACATATTCTTATCCACTACTGACTTTTCTTCGCTCACTGGTAACTTAGAAACATTTTTTGCTTTCATCGTGCTATTTACTCGTATCTATTCTTATTAGGTGAAAAGGGTTTGCGGTATTGTTCAAACTTAAAAAGTTTTTGTGAGTTTCTTGTTGTTGTGTGAATAACGAGCAACTTTTGTGTAAGTCAAGTTGGTTTTTCCTATACAGCTGATACGGAAAACAGGGGAACGTTATAAACGTGTAATATTCGTAATGGATTCTTCTATGAACATAACATGTATTTGAAGATTAAAGGATATTCTTGACTTTAAGGAAATTAAGTGTGAATATTGCTATTAAGAATTCATGAGTGCTTTTATGTTTTTTATAAATAATGCAAAACTATACCTAAATATATTTTTTCCTTTTCTCGTTTTTCAAAACACCAGTTTAATCGATTTTTTAAATTTCATTATATTCATTGTTTGTCCAAATTAATTAATTGAGGTACTCTACACAGGTAACTTATAATCTGTAAATGGACGATTATTTAATTGGTAAGTTAATTATATGTGTTTTTGAATTGATTTTGTGTTTTGTCTAAACCAGAAAATGTTTTACTTAAAGTTAGTAGTGTCATATTTTTAATTGTATTTGATAGGATATTTCATAAAAATGTTATTTTTCTTTGTCGTTTATGGAAATGTTATAATACAAGCTTACTTCATATTTTGTGTTTGTTTTGTTGCTTTACATAAAATTAAAGAAACAACATTATTTTACCATCCAATAAGTAAATAAAGATAAATTACTCTGTTTTATCTATTTAATACATTTTAATGTAGTTCACTACATAGGTTAAATAGTTAAAAGGATTTGCGCTGTACGTCGCAAAGAAAAAAGGTGAATAAATTTCAGTCCGTACACTTTTTATATATATTTGATTAATTCAATTTTTATCAGTATAAAGTAGGTTAAAGCAACAAAGCTACTTTAATTTTTATTCAACTTATATTGACAAAGCTGCGGCTTAAATTAAATGAAAATATTAAATTGGGCCTTCAGTTGAATTTTTGCTTTATTTCATTCATTGGAATATATGATTAAATATTTCAAAATTTATTGATTATATTTTTTAAATTAAATAAATTAATACTGATGTAAATTAGAACGGTCTATTAGTATAAGTAAATACAGTTCTGTTACGGCACTATTTTAAATTTTGGTTTAATTTATGGTGAAAAATAAAATCTGAATATTTGTATTTGGTTTAAACTCTACGGACATTATTGCGTTTACTGTAAAGTGGCTGAAGGATAAACAAACAAAAACACTACAATTATAACAAGTACTTCTAATTTGTTCTATTAGAGCTTTTATAAAATTCAAACATAAGCGTGCATACGATATTACACAAACAATTACATCAAATATCAATTAAATTCATTGAATCGTAAAGCCGCACGAAGTGTTATTGCCAACTACACACCTCGCTAAGCGTACGCGTAGAGACGTAAGGGCAAAATTAATTTTCACAAATTCGCCGAAAGATCCTTTACCGCCGGAGAAAGCTCACGAAAGCTTCCACGTGGAGACAACAGAAAATGTACGTGTTTATTTAATATGGTGCTCAAGTAGTTAAAATTGTTGTTATTAATATAGAATACTCATTCATGATAAAGAGAGGTTATTTTTTCAGAATTATATATACTTATTTCGAATTGCTATAATTTTATTATATTTTTGTAATCATTTTCGAATTTTATAAAGACAGCACGAGACTTGTTTATTTGCGTACTTTTTTACTTGTCGGTAGTAGTTTGTGTTAGATTGACACCCCATATAATTATACGTTATTAAGGCTTTTGCCCACTTAGGAAGAATTTGCGATATAATTTATTATAAAAATTAAAAAATTAATTAAATTCATCCACGCCTTCTAAAATGTTTTTCCACTAATAATTCCATTTTGGGTGCGGTGTTTTTAATATCAAATCGTTAGATATATTTATTTTACTTTTAATTTTTGAATTTTTTGTTTCACCGTTTCGGAATTTGTCGGAGTTTTTTTTTATTTCACACTCTTTAATAAAAAAAAACAATCGAAAGGTTACTAATTGCATTGTAAATTATTTTTTATTGATTTTCTCCTAAGATATCCGATAAAAAAAATTATAGATTTTTATAGTCAAACAATTATTACACTGTTCGATATTCTTCAGGTTTTTTAGCATAGAGTTGAGACTTAAATTTTGTATAGTTTGAACTTAATGACCTTTAAAAATACCATTGGTTGCTCCATTACGTGATGATTGAGGATTTAAGTATTCGGGTCTAGCATCGTAATATTAGAAAGCTAGTTCTTAATTTATTACCGAGTGGTATATGTTCGTGATGATGTTTTCTTACGTCCCTTCAACCTATTTTTGATCCGTCGATTTAAAGTAAAAAGTTTCAATCGATAAAAAGAACTAAATACTAAAGAGTTACACATATTATATCAGCACTCATCAATCATTCACATTCAAATTTCCAGGTTATCTAACTTTCATAATAGCGAGCTTTTCGATGAAAGCTTCCTGTTCGATTGAATAGCACACTTTATCGGATACAAAGAAAAACTTTTAAAATGACAAAAGTCATATTGCTTATGATTTCGCCCGATTCGAAGGACTACTGGCATTTTTCATAGTATCAAATTTTGTCAATTATGAATAAATTTTCATACGTAAAGTCTATATTTACATATTTTAATTTATTTAATTTTTATTCAATATACAAACATTGTGTTCTCCTGTTGAATATGTGTGGTAATTTTCTACATGGCAAAATAAAAAAATGAAACGACAAGTAAATATCAAATTATATTATTCAGTACAACAATTATATATATATATATATATATATATATATATATATATATATACACATACACACACATGCCTCTGTGTGTACATACGTACGCACGCATGTACACACAGAGGCATGCACTCACGCACGCTCGCACGTACATCTATTTATTTGTTTAATGAGGTGAACTGATTGCACATGCAGCATTTACATTAATAAACGTGTAATTTTGATACATATTCGAATGTTCTCGTGCATATATCACATATGCTTTTTTGTCTTGCTTTTTTCTATTTACAAGTTTTTAAATAACATCTGTTTTGGTTAAAAATTCACAAATCTTCATATCAGAACAAAGAGAAAGAAAAAAATTAATTCCTGTTAAATTTAATAAATAAAATAAATACATGCTCCTGTTTTTTGTTTCATATTTTTCTATTATATATATTATGACTGAAGTAAATACGTATTACGCATACCAACTCTCTTCATACTGTATAATATATAAATTAATAAAACAATAAATAAACAGCAAACACGATGGTATAATACAGGATGAAATCTATAATTGCCTTGCTAATTGAAAATTTAAATCAAACTCTTAAGTTGAACTTCAATAATCAAAACAATAATACACTATGAATTGATGAAAACATTATATCATTGATGAAAATGTTACACAAAGATGAAAGGATCTATCAGTAAAGCTTGAGGGTAAATATGGAAACAAGCTTCGAGGTCGTCGCAGAAAATATTAATTAAATTTTAGATTTCGTCCTGCTTCCATGAGCAGACGGAATATTGAGAATTATTGGGAAATTTTTTATGTACAAAACACTTTTCTTTTATTATTACTGACGTTCTTATTACGCTGCACGATTTAAGATTATGGATGCGACAAGCTCGTTTGGTATTAATTTTAATTGATTCGAAACAAAGTAAATTTTGTGAATTGAAGATTAATTCGGGGACATTCAACTTGATATATTTTATGTTGCGCGTAGTTGACTATTACAATCATAGATACAGACAGAAAAATATCGAGCAGAAATCGTGAAAAAAATAGGAGAATTCTGCAGGTTTAACTTAAATCGATTACGCTAATTTAATTTGTGAAGGGAATTATAAACTTAAAATTTTCGTAATATGTTCTTGAAATAACATACATGGATATATATTAAAAGTTTAAGGTATATTCTTGAGTATTTAAAGAATTAAGAGGAGCTCGACGTGTTAACTTTGCAGTTAAAAATTTATGTTTTTTTTCATATTGGCTATTTAATCGATTACATCTCGAAACTGTCTTACGTTTTACCATTTCTTGAAACTGTGGTACCTAAAATAAGATTAAAAGTATGTTTAAATTATTAAGTCAAACTTGAAAATTGGTGTTTGGTTTAGAACTAAGCGGTAATAAACGCAATTGTTTCAAAGTGACTGGGAGACAAAGTAAGCCAGAGGGTATAGAACACATATTTTCAATTGGTTCTATTCAGGGTAGAAATAAAACGAATTCTGTTGTGAAAATATTTTAAATTTGCTTTAATTCGTAGGTAGTAAAATGTCACCCTGAAAATCCCTGTCTTTCCATTAGAATTACATAAAAATTAATACTTTTATTTTAAAAATATTCTATTAATTAATCTATTAGGGACAGAAACAACACTACTCATTTTATACTACTATTTCAGTTACTAATTCGAATAAAAATTATGCAAATAATATTGCGCAATCTGTTGTATAAAATATAAATATAATTAACTGGAACAAAGTTACAAACGAAGAGTTATTTTCTGCCTCGTCAAGTGTAGACGTAGGGAAGCAAATGAGAAATTACTGTTCAGATATTCTCGGAAAACCTTCATCGCCATAAATATGGTGAAATCTTGCGAAAGTGTTCCTAAAGAATAGGAGCTGGTAATTGTTATACGGCATTCATATAATTATATACATGTTTATGTATGATAGTGCGGGGATTATTAAATTTATCAAAAATTACTCATTTATAATAATGAAAGGATGTTGTCATAAGATATAATCCACATTCTTAGTGCGAAATTGTTCCAAAATTTACCCGACTACTAGAGAGGAAGGTTATGTATGTATGTATGTATGTAAGTTAGTTGGTCCTCTCGTGTAAAGTAAACTATATAAGTGATTTTAACAAGTGAGATGTCCTTAGATTAGTTTTAATTCAGAGAGTTCCCTAGGGTATATGTAGTTACATGAAATGTAGTTCTCTGAATTGGTTTTATATTTTCTACTCTAATCTAACTATCATTGACCTCTCGTCAATAATAGTTAGATTAAAATAAAATGACTGTATTATTTGGCAAAACTTCAAACATTTACTATGTAAAGACTGGTGATATTTCCACTGACCCAAAACATATGGCCAAGCCTCTAAAACCAAATGCATTTCTCAAGACCCCAATCGGGCCGGTGGAATTGTGTCAAGTCTGGTAATTAGGATTGAGTCGCGAGTTATGCTCAGAACAAAATTAAATGTACAAAAGAGCTTTCTTTTTTTATATTGTTCAGAAGAAATCATTTATATATTCTTAGCCCAAATTAATATCTATTACGCTCCTTAGTATTAATCAGGCTTGCTGAATCTGTAATTATTTAGATTGCGCAGGTTTCTTTTTTTATATTATTCATAAGAAATCATTTATATATTCTTAGCCCAATTTAATATTTATTACGCTCCTTAATATTAATTAGGCTTGCACATGCCTCTAAAAACGTACTGAAGTTTGGCAATAACAAAACTTTAAAAAAACTTAATACTCCTAACAAGTGCCGTCGTTTGAGGATTTGAATATTTTGGTATAGCGCCGTAATAGTAGAAGGCTAGCTTCTAATTTACTAATGGATACAGTTTACGAATTTCCGATTAATTTTAAAGCTATGCGCAGACAAAGACATTTTTTAACGACTTGTCTCAACAGAGTTCGGTATATCATTGAGGCATGCGCGAATTATACACCTTCAATCGGAGCTTCATTTGTCGGTCATTTAATACCTCTAATCACGTAAATGTTAACAATCGTAAGTGACCGTTTTGAGGATGCTTGAGGTCGATTAAATAGTTTCATAACGAGAGTACTGTTTTAATTCAGGCACTTGTAATATGCCTAGTAGTCATATTTACTCCTACGTGTACAGCGTAAAGCTACATTTTACATATTACTACATTATAAATGTAGTAATGTGACCTTTGAGAATATGTTTATGGTTCATTGTTCGTTTTGCCACTTTACAAAATCTAGACTAGCCGAGTGAGTAGAACTCGCGATCTAAGGATTCAAAGAGAAAAAGAAATCAAGAAACAATAAAAAAATAATTTGTCTGACTGACTTTCAAAAGTTTTCCTTTATTCGTGCTCGGAGAATTTTTTTTGCACCAAATTTTAAAATTACAAGTAAATGGAAAACACTGACAGTAGTTTTGAAAAGCGGGTTACTATAAAAGTAAATATATTGAAAACCGTATCTTTTTATCGCACTGATTTAAAGATTTGAATTTTAATCATGGTTGTGTGGCCATAGGTATCGTAGTTATTTCAACTTGATATTTCTGATCATTGCTAAGAGAAAATGTTTTGATAAAAACCAATATGTGCATAAAACAAAGTGATCCTATAATGATTACGTTTTTTTTCATTCTTATTTCAATGCAAGGAATCCTAAAAATAAGAACGAAAGACAAGATACTATTATAAGATCACTTACGTTTAACAGCCATTTCTTTCATAGACTATTTGAAATTTAGCATAAGTATAAACACATTAATCTGCAGGTATCATAAAATTTTAAAACCAAAAAACATCTGTACCTAAATTTTAAAGGATTGTACACAAGTAACTATTGAGTTCAAACAAACGATTAACTTTTCTGCCTCCGCTAAATTCACCTCTCGGTTAAGTCGCCTATGTGGAATTCATATAATTTATTATCGAAGTCGTTTTTCTAGTAAGTCTTCCATGTACTGACGAGATGGTCCTACCATGGATTTGAAAAAGCTAATACAATTCTAAGTACGTGAAATCTAATTAAAAATTTCGTACAAAATGATTTCGGTTATCAACAGTTTCCAAAATTATAGGCAATTAAATAACCATACTCTGTAAATAGTAAGAGTGTGTTCCGACTAACTCTTTCTTGTTTATTACTCATAAATGGTTAATAGCATGTTCCTGGTTATTATATAACAATCAAGAGCGTGTTGATGATTATTTGGACTCTTAGCTGTTTTACTAGCAACTTTTTCTTAGTTAATATTACGCGATACTAAGTTAATTTTTTAAGGATTGATAAATATAAAGTCTCTCTGGAGACATGGAAATTAAAAAAGTAACAATTCTAGTAAGAAATTTATATAAAATAAAATGTAAAATAAGAGAATTTTTCATTTACACGTATCGTGGGGACGTGTTTTGTAACCGCGAGTATTCCCGAAGTGTGAAAAACGTAGTTATCTGCTCTGCATTGTTGAAACATATAAAGTAAATTAATCGACGATATGTACCAAATATTTCTGTTGATCCAACGAATTTAATCCATAACGCAATCCAACGGAGGTCTCGTCATCAATAATTAACACAAGGCTCTTCAAAGGCTAAGTGAACCTTCTGAACCTATCGAAAATGTCGCCGGCACAATATGGTGCGGTACAAAGGTACCATGATCGAGTCGAGGCAGTGTTCTGTGAATTTCGATTGTTTGAACTAATTTGATTTACAGACAAGCCTATCGTTTTCGGGTGCTTTAAAGGAAGGCTCTATATAAGTGAACAAGTTTTGCAAGGGAATGGAAACGTAAGTTTGTTTAATTACTCAAGCTGTCGAGGGCGTTTGTGTGAGAAGTTTGATGGCAGATAAGCTTTCTAATTAATATACTAAGATTTATTGAGGCATATTCTTCATACTATTGTACAAGTCCTAACGGCTGGGATATGAAAATTTATTCGTTCAAGAGGTAAGAACCCGAGAGTTTGGTTCAAGTTCATATCTGATTTTTTACTTTAGAATTCATATTTTTTATTTTTGTAGAATTATAATTTTGCAACATTAAAAATTATTTCACTAAGTACTTCACTTTATCTTCTGGTCCATTTTTCAGTGTCAACCTCCAGTTTATGATAAGTAATGCAAATATGTTTATTTAACTATTTTATTTAGGTGAAATATCCTCTACATATTTTTTACTGAATCCTGATACGCAAAATTTTATAACTATTAGTTGATTCCATGTATTAAATGGCCGGATATAAGAAACATATAATTTTTAGGTGTACTTTAAATAACACTATTATGAATTAATATTTCTTTTCATTTCTAAGTTACCGTAGCAAAAAAAGGAACGCCAAACAGTTTCTTCATGTTCGTCTGACACAGCCTCACACATTACAGTTAGAAATCTGTGTTCCCCAAATTTTAAAAAAGGTTGCTTTATGTCCAAATTTTAATATGTAGAAAAAAAAATTAACATAATAACGTAAACAAATGTAAGGTTTAATTGATTATTTTTCAGTTTTAAGTTTTATTTACACGACTTCTTCATTCATAGGTTTAGGAAGATCTGAAAAAATGCTAAAAAATATTTATTTTAATTTTCTAATAAAATCTGATAAGTGTATATATATATATATATATATATATATATATATATATATACATATGTAAAAATACTTTATTTATCTCCTTAACTAACACTTTAACTCGGACATACCTGAAACGCCGAGTACTTCTATCTCTAATAATACTTACAATACTTTTTTTTATTTGTTTATATGGTAGGGTTTTGTACAATTAGTTTTTAGCTTGTTGGTATGCTCAGTTAATTCCTTCTTCTCACTATGTCTCATATACGTTCCAGTATATGACACAGGATGCCATTCGTAATGGAGGTAATACATTTCTGTTTGTTAATACAAAAACAGGACGTGCACTTTGAAATAGTTAAATGTTTTTAATATGATTAATGATTCTTACCTTTTCTTGATGTGTGAAGATAATTAAAATAATTGCACATATGCGCGGAGCAAGTGCAACTATATTTACTTCAATCAGGTCTGTCCACCTAAAGTAATCTGAAAAATCTCAGTTGTTACAGAGAAATTGAATAAACCAAGAATGTGTGGAAAAAATGTTTTATATTGCCTCACCTTCTATATATTTCAACTGATAATGAACGAAATATGTTTGCAAGTGTGAAGAACCTATATGCTGGGACCGCTCCGTTTCTTGAACATCTCGACTATTGTCACCATGAGATACCTCGTGAGAGTTCACAGAGTTCACACATAACTAATGAAAATACAATAAACTATACAGATATTGCAAATAAAATTGGAAAATCTGTAATGACAAAAAAAAATTAAAAATCTCGAAACAAAACTTAAGTTGCGTTATAGTTCAATATTGATAACTGAATAAGTAGAAAGACTAGTTCTTCGAATTAGTGTTAGCCCATATTTTTTTATTAGGGTCCGCTGTCTAAACTAAGGCATTTAATCAAATTGCTGTTTTTTTACTAAACGAATGTCGGCTGATCTTTGCCTTTCATTGGAAAACCACGCCCTTAATGGATTAGATGTCTTTTAATGATTGTTATTTAATGATAAAAGCGGGGACCAATGATTATATGGCCTTCCACAAGTAAGAATTTCATAAGGATATTATTAAGGAGTATGATTGATTTGACTCATACATTTAGTCTATAATAAACATGTATACACATGCACACACAAATATAATAAATACTACGAGATTTTCAAAAGTGCGGAACTGGAGTAACAAACGAAGTTTATAATATTTGGAGAAAATAAATTTGGACATTTTGTTATTACAAGCATTATTACAAAATATTATTATACAAAGTTCAGCCATTCACAACTTTAATAGTCCTAATAACTAGACTAGTAAGAAATTTAAAACTTTTCTCATATTGCACAAATTATATTTGACATATTTTAAAATTATCTATGGGCATTTCAATTTAATTTTTTTGCTGTTTAAATATAGGCCATCTTTGATGATGAATATAAATAAAACGCGCCGATATTTTAAATTGGTGCAAATATCTGAATAATAGATCGCGATTATGAACTTGGTAGCAATTATTAAAAAAGGAATGAATTTCTTAAACATTTAGTCTGTCTACAGAGTAATTAAAATATAGAACACCCGTAAATTAAATTAATTAATAAATAGCTGTATTTAATATAACTTTGTGAATGATGAAAAAAGTGATTTATGATTAATGCAGAACGTAGATGGTAAAAATAAAAGAGGTTAAATAGTTTAAAAAAAAAAATTTATAAAATAAAAGTTGCCAATATTTCCAACGGCCAGAATTGTAATCTTTTATTTTTGATTTGACATGAATTTTTAGTTGGGATGTATTTTGTTTTAAAGCCACTGTTCAAAAGTAATCATTTGTACATATTTCTGTCTTTCACTTTTGCTTGCGTTGCATGTGATAGTTGTCATTACAAACAAGTCGTGTTTCTTTTTAATACAGATTATGGAATTGAACTAAAGCAGTCAAAATGAACATCATTATATAATATTTAAGGACTCTGTAAACAAAAACGTGGTATTTCATCTATTGAATATATACTTAAGATAATTTGATCTATTCTCAATTTCATTAGTAATTTAGGTGCCTGCTCCTTAAGAACGATGACGTTGAATTTATTTCTGTGGTGAACTTTTCCAAAAAATAGTATTTAGAAAATTCATTGAGTCGTTTTGTTAAAACTGCGTTGAGTTCTTTTGCTAAAAAGAAAGAAGGAAGACGAATTGGTGAGTCATAAAATAAAAAGGGATAAGTAACGTGTGTAGTACTAAGAAGTGAATACTTTAAAAAAAAAATAAATTTTCAACATATCAACAATATTTAAGCATTCAATCTAGACATAGAGTACTTGCCAAAAGAAACTCACAATAACGGTGTGCTGACTTTAACCTTAGTGCTGGTTTTAGGCGTCCCACTCTTATTCCCTGACTTGACAAGGCACGGTAGATAGTTAGTACTGCACTAAACCTAATACCACACTTTACATTGTTCGCAATACCTTTCTCAATAAAATGAATATTTAAGCATTTACGTCATAAAAGTTTAGTCAAAATATTCATATAAATATTATAGAGAAAAAGCTATTGTTTACTGTAAAAAAATCATACAGTGGCATATAAAGACCACGCCAAAGATGGGTGCATCATAATTGTATCCCACATTCAATTTGCTCTTAATTGAAAGAGGTTTAAGACCAGCTGTCCTTTTTTCATATTATTGTACGTATTGTTAATGTAAAACTTAATGTCGTGTAAACAACAAAACGTACAAACCAAAGATGTAACTTGTCACAAAAAGCAATTCATTAAGGATTATGTGAAGAATTCTAAAAATTATTTAAAAAAAATCAAGAAAGTCAATCAAATGCCATAAAGGATATAGGCAAATAATTTTACGATTTGCTTTGAATTCTATGTTAACAAAGAACCAATTTGCTTTTGAAGATTAAATAAAGAGGAATGAAAAAGTATTTAATTTTGCCTACAAAATGTTATATATTTGATATGAAGGAGAGTGCCATAATAATTAACTGTAATTGAAAAACATGAAAAGGAAAGTTTACCATTTTTCTAAGAGCATATGACATGAATAAACAAATAGTTTGTATTATTTTCAAAAGAAAAAATTATACTTTGCCGAGCATGATATATATATTATCATTATAATTCAATAAACTATAGAATGATTTTAAGTCACAGACAATTCTGCTTTAATGGACGGATAGAAACCGTTGATACTAACATTTAGATTAAATTGATCGATGAACAGCCAATATGTAAAAGATGTAAGTGATCATTCCGTGAAAGTTATTTAAGTGTTTATTTTGAGTAATGTTCAAATGATGAAGTACCTAATATGTTTTTCTCTTTGAGTAATATTGATAATTGTTGAGTTATACTAGAATGATGTCATTCAAAAATATTTAATAACCTGAAAAATCCATCGAAATATTGAATATATTTGGAATTAATTTTGTAGAAATTCATTATTCACAATTAAATGAAACTACGTGATGTAGTATTATTTCTACTTTCTTTAATTTCTTTACCACGACCTAGGTTTCGTTGTATTACAACATCTTCAGGTGGGATATTAGCAAAGGTGGGATATTATTAAAAAACAATTATCTTTGCTAATATCCCACCTGAAGATGTTGTAATATAACGAAACCTAGGTCGTGGTAAAGAAATTAAAGAAAGTAGAAATAATACTACATCACGTAGTTTCATTTAATTGTGTCTATCGAAATATAATAAACATTATCCAAGAAACTGACTGAAGTTCAGAAGAATAAAGAGAGGTATTTCTAAGATAAAAATTATTCACGTCAATCAATAGTTTTCTTACTTTTTCATCTGACTTTGTTCAGTTTCATCTCAATGTTCAGACTTTATGGTTTTACGTTGCATTTGTAAGTGAGCAGTAGCCGTCTCTTCATAAAGTTTAAGTTACTGCTTTAGTTAAAAGTATTTAACTGTGGGATATATCTAATGATTGAGCTTATTGAAAGTGATAATAAAAAATTAATATTCGATTATAGTTTTGTTGCTGAGTGTATTCTATTAATAATGATAAACAAAAACGAGTAATCAAACAACCAAGGGGGCAGTTAAAAAGTATCATATTTTGTGAGTTAATTAATCCTCATTTATAACGTCTAGTCTACAATTTTTCTGGACAAATAAGTAAAAAGTCTATTGTTTCGTTTTTCTCAGAAAATGCTACAAATATATTTTGATGAAGCTTTTTTTCGTCTTATAAGTTACTGATACCAACTGATGAAAATTTGAGATAAGATATTTAATTCTCAAGGAGATAGTACAAACGGTCTATAAATAATTCATCGAATAACGTTCAGTGAATTTCTACCCTAAGGGCATAGATAAGTTAATTAGTAAAAGAAAACTTAAAATATTAATATTTATTAAGTTTTCGTTCTTAATTCCTTTATATAAACGTTGATTTAATCGCCATAGTATTTCAATATAGTTAAGAGTTATCGATCCAGTCCAACTTACCCCCCCGTTGGTCAAGGTGATTAGTGATGCATGGAAACAAATATATAAGAGCCGTTTTTATTTTATATATATTATTTTAAACTTATGGTCCAAACGTCATGCAGCTAATATAAATACATCAATGGTTTATGCTTCTGTAAAATTAATTTTCTTAATAAAACTCAAAAAAAATTGTCAGAGGATTAAAACATTTATTAATAAACTTGTGGGTCATTAAATTCTATACAAATTTGTTTTCAATATTTTGGTCTAGTTTATTTTTTTTAAACTAAGAGTTTTTAAGTTATATAGCTTCAAAATACGTTGTGGCGCTGAATGTATACTATGTTTTAAAGATTTATCCGCACTATCATTGCATAAGGTTTAATATTGTTCACCTCCATTTTTCCAGAATTTTTTAGGGAACACTTGTTCAGTAAAATACAAAACAACTTGTAAGATTATTTTTTTCATTATGTAGTTCACATTTATAAAAAATGAGTCATATATTAGAACATTATTAAAGAACTATCACTTTTATAAAACAAACTCGTTTTGTGAAATTGTAGAGAATTTAATAGCTTAAAAGTTTACTATTTTGTCTAAAATTTTACTAAAGTTATATTTTTGTTAACTCTGGAAATACTGCTATTTCAAAAATACTCATTGCATAAAAAATATTTGAAATAAAGGATTTGGTAAGCCACGTACCACCCACTACTCTTTGAAAATGTTACAATAATATTCCCAAACAATAGTCCAAAAGAGTGTGAAATAGTTACATGTTCTTTTCATCAATTATAAATATTAGCGGGCCTAATATTTTTCAAAAAGATGCGGAGTTTTATTAATTACATAATTAATTATTATTTTCTTTAAACAAAAAAATTAACCTAACCTAATCTAATTTTCATCAGTTTTAACAATTTACTTTAAATAACAATTTTAAACTATTTAAATTAAATAACATGACGTTCATAAGCTTCAACATTCTCAAGTTGATCAAGTTACCAAATAATTTTCGGCAAGTTGGCTTTTAGCTTTGAGTTGAGAGATGTGAGCATTGCTCTTCGAACTTTATCAATCGTATAGTAACGCTTTCCTTTCATTGAAAAATAATGTTGGGAGAAGAAAAAAAAACAAAGTGTCAATTGAAATGAATATGGGTTTCGATCCGATATAAGAACCAGCCTTTTTAAAAAAACGACTTCACAATAACTCCCATCATAAAAGAGATGATATATTGCCGCGCAAAATGATTAGCTATTTATTTTACAAAATTTAGATCGCACAAGGTGAATTCTCGCAAATAATCGCTTCAAAATATCATATTAAAATTTATTGGATGATTTGTTGACTCTGTGCCATCAATTCTTTAAGGATATAATGTTTTTGGAATCGCCAAAATATATGAGTACTGTCTTTTATAACCGGCATATCATCACATTTATATGGGCAGATTTAATAAAATGCTTGTTGGCTTTTTGAATAGTCTCCCAACTTCCGTGCCGGGCTTATTTTAGACTATCACGCTCATCTTCTCTTGAAAGCTTTAATCACTTAATCCGAACTTTTTTCATCATTATGTCAAGTCTTCCTTAAATATTTTTTTGCATCAAGTTGTTAGTAATATATATGTATATATATATGTATATATATATGTATATATATATATATATATATATATATATATATATATATATATATATATATATATATATATGTTATATGACTTGTAGCATATTCATCATATGTAATTACAAAATTTGAGTCAAAATATATTAAAATCTAGTACTCTTTATCATGCACTTTCTGGGTTTCTGGATGAGGCACGCTTTCACCGGCGTCATTGGTGTAATGGTTACTTTTAAATCGTTTCAATTATCCATAGGTTTATATATCATAAATATATAAATTTATAATCGTAGTCTTGTTAAAGCATTCGATGAGTGTCAGTAAAAGTTTGGCTAAGTGAACAAAACAATCAAATACTGCTTCTTATTTAAGACTTTTTTCGTTCATGCACGAAAAATATGACGTCAATGTCGATATTGCATTCCGATTTCTATTTCTAACGAGTATCGAATGCTTTCACCGGTGTCATTTGTATGATAGTAACTTTTAAATTGTTTCAATTATTCATAGGTTTATATACAAAATATATATACATACATACATATATATATATATATATATATATATATATATATATATACATATATATATATATATATATATATATATATACATATATATATATATATACATATTTATAATATTAGTCTTGTTAACGCATTTGATGAGTGTCAGAAAAAGTTTGGCCAAGTGAACTAAACAATCAAATACTGCTTCTTATTTAAAACTTTTTTCGATCATACATGAAAAAACGTCGTTATTGTCGATATTGCATTCCGGTTTCTATTTCTAACGAGTATCGAATCAAAATACTAATGATGGATGTTGTTTTTAAATGCAGGCGTAATGATACTTGTAGCGTTAATTAACTCTGTTTGTTTTTAATAAATTTGGTATCTAGGTTGGGAACCTTAAAAACCTTTTAAAAATATAACATTTTTTTTGAGGCGTTGAACGTAATACCCATTCACGATATTTACACGCATTGAATATAAATACTAGGCGACATATTAATGAAAAATAATATCACCATTTATACACAACTTAATTGAAACACTTTGTATCCTTAACTGTTTAAATTTTTAAATTTAGGTCTATATAAATAGGTAGGAAACCGCGTATTACGATTTCTAGTCATATTTAATCGGTTATTTGTACAGAGTACAAGGCGATATCTCTTAAATTGTATATGCTATGTAAACAAATACTATAAAGTACATTCTCACTTTATATTTAAACTTAATACTCTAAGTAAATAAATATTTTTTTTGAATACGGATTCATTGATTTGTTGAAAAACTGAACTTGTGAATATTTGTTCTATGTTTTACGAATACACGGAAAATAATGAAACAATTACAAGATAACAAGAAAAATATTATGAAACTATACATACACTAAATACAAATACTCGAGTCTGGGTCAATTTAAAACATATACTGCGATGTAATTAATGTTAGTTTCAACGTGCGATGTAAATACCGAAATTAATTGACCTGAGCTTGTATCCAATTGTGCTTGCGGCGATACTCGTATATTGCATGTGAATATTTGTTCTATATTTTACGAATACACCAAAAATATATATTTAGAATATCGTTAGTAGATTTAAAACATGTTTATTTTGACTGACATTATCTGTATTGACAATGAATGAGGTACATTAGCAATACCAGCAATATTTCTAATCAAAACGATTTGCAAGCTGTGTTAATATTATCATTATGGAACTATACATACACTGAATATAAGTACACGTGTCTGGGTTAACTTAAAACATATACTGCTATATAATTAACGTTAGTATCAACTTGCGATGCATCGAAATTAATTTACCTGAGCTGTGCCTGCGGCGATACTCGTATATTGCGGTTATTACACTTTGTTGTTAGAAAAATAAACACAGAGTTATCAATGTAAGTAAATGTAAATTTGCTATGCAAAATTTTTTCATTTAATTAAGGTCCTTGTTTTTATGTTTATTATAATTGGATTAGTTATAAATAAAAATAACCGTTAAGAGATAACGAACAATGTTCATTTTACATAAATTTCACTGTACACGCTGCCACACTTTGGTATAAATTTGATTATAATATTCGAAAAGCATCATCGAATTATGTTTTCGAAAATGGTTTGAAAAAGACATTCAGATCTCGATTCCCTATCACTACTTTATTCTATTTTCCTTCATTTTACCACTTTTCCCTATTCATGTTGATACTTATATTGTTTGCTAATTCTGTTATTATCACATTAATAGTTTGGTCATGACGAGTAGTCGCTACGACTATTCTATTGTGGTCTTCCACATCATATTTTTAAATTTTCGGTGTTATGATTTGGTCATATATATATATACATACATACATATGTGTGTTTGTGTGTGCGTGCGTGCGAGTGTGCGTGCGTGGGTGTTGTAAATGTAAATAATGGGTCAATCTTATGTGATATTAGAGTTCATAATGTTCTACCAAATATTGAAATAAGACATCAGTAATTTGATTTTTTTTTATTTTTCAGAAAATTACTTTCATCAATAACTGTGTGGTCTTTCTACATATGATCGTTTTCCCCAAGTCTTCTTTCTGTTCCTTACAACAAGAGTAGCGCTATCAAAGTTTTTTATTAATATTCAAGATACATTTTAAATATTGAAATCTTTTTTTGGAGTTTACTCTTTAAGAATCGATTTTCATATGTGGCGCGTGGTATGAAGTTTTATGAGGAGTAAATTCAGAAGCTCAGAGAGTACGAATTTCAGAGTATTAAAAAAGTGTAACCGTTAAGTTTTGATAATATCCTATAAGTTGAAATTTACGAAATACTTATTTTTAAATTAATTTTTCTAATGCTTAAATCGGTAAAAACATCGAAAATTAGATTTTTGGTTTATGTTTTTAATATATTTGAAGCTTCGTTAGTTACGTCAGGTCTGTAACCTTGCGCAGTGTTTGAAGATATAGACTCTTTCCACTCAACAAACATATTTCGCGGAGGCATCCACGAAACTCTTCCGACTTTTCCGTTTTTCAGCTGAATGCCCCTAGTATTCAGACCTGGTTGATATAATTATTATAACTGCTTTGCAGACTGATATCCAGATAGATAGTATCTTTTTAAAATATGTGGGTAAGGAATAAAGAAGATTAAATACAAATGGGATAAGTGAGTCGGGTACATTTATAATAACTCTTAATGACTCGAACATCAGGACAGATAAAGTTCATTAAGCTATTTATACTGTTGGTATACGATTTGATGTCAACATTTTTGCCAAAATTATTTAAAATAATTGTAGAAATATTGTTAAAAATATCGATAAAAATACCTATTATCTCCAAAACTGTAAAAAATATAAAAAAACCCGTGTTATTCTGTGTTTACCTAAAATTTATCGCAAATCTCTATCCATGATTGTAAATTCAGACCTTTTGAAAAATTTACAATGTTCTTACGTCTTTAAAAAATGTGCTATGCTATATATTTACAGCAAAACATAGATATTGGTATTTATAAATAGTTTTGTAAAAAATCAAATATATCCTTTTAAATATTTATACATGTTTAAATATATACGTAATCTTTCTACCATAAGTTACGCTTCTACCTAAAAGGTTTTTTTAATAAAAACAGCTTTTTTTAAAACTGGCTCTTTTTCGTCTTTTTTCCTAAATCTTTATAATTTTATAATTCTTTGCTAATCGTTTTTACGTATCTTCTCAGTACAAAGCTCAAACCAATTGTCGATCACAGAGAATAATGTGTCAAATGGTTTGACCACGCTATCACTCACAATTTCAGTTTAATAAAAGCCGACTCAAGCTTGAAGCGGGAGTTGTGAGATACCATTACAATTATTTGTCTCGTGATTCACATTCTTTTTTTGTGTCAAGTCCATTATTGCTTTAATTTTTAAATGGAGCCTTAGGTATTGTGCTAAATTGATTCATATATACATATATATATATATATATATATATATATATATATATATATATATACATGTATATAAATTATTAATTTTTAGTTTGAATAAGGTTATATTTACATTTATTAAGGTGGGTATTCTTGAAGTCATTTAAAATAAGTAAAACGTTATACCGAAGCGAAAACCGGAAAGTAGTATTTTATTATTACCTTCTACTATTTCAACACTTTATGGAAGCTTTGTTGTGAAATTTATGCAAAACCATTTATTTATGCTGACTCAACTTTCGCAATAGAGCTTTTTGGGGGAACATTTAATCCTCGACCGGGTACCTGGGTACAGTTAAGTCGTACCGTAGTTAGACAATTTTTAGTTTGCAGAGTAATAAGACGCAAACAGTCAAGTATTTTTTAACCTACATTATTTGTTATCGAAGCAACATTAAAAGTGCCTTAATTGTACAATCTACTTAATTTTCACCCCAATCTTATAATGGTAGGTTTTGTGCAGTTTAATTTTAATTAAGAAACCATGAAAAATAATACAGATTTCTATGATATTTATAAAAACAAATCATGGGTTATTTTTCGTAATAAAACTCTAAAAAGGAGAATTATAGTTTGTTGACTTATTTATAAATCTTTAAGGTCAGCTTAGAAAACTAAGTACACAGGGAAGGATTTATCGCTACAAGACCATCGGCGGACTTATTATTATATTAGGGTAATGGTTTTGAAAAAATATATATGCACGTTCCGTCTGAAATTATATTATTACATTTTATGACTATGTTAAATTTAGACTTTTTATACTCTAGATTCCTAGTGAAAAATATCTGCGAAAGATAGAAAGAGAGGTCGATGGAAATAAGAAGGTTTCGTAAGTATCGAGTGATTATAGTATAAATTGCTATTCCGTTGCATTTGGTGAGAATCAAAATTGCTCTGAAGACTTAACCTGGGATCTGTTTCAGTAAGGCTTTTTAATTTTCTAAATTTAAAGGAGGAAGTGGCTCTATCGTAGATTACCGGAGGAATCAAAATTTCATTCTTTGGATTTTTGGATACAATGTTGTTATAGAGTAATGATTTAGGAAAATAATATTTATATAATAAAAGAAAAAATATAATAAACAAAAAAAATATTATGAATCTTTTCATTTTAGAATATAAATGATTTCGTGATTGTGACTTCACTGTAAAATATTTAAGTACTCAACTACAGTAAGTTTAAAACTATTCACATAATGGGAAAACAGGTCAAAATAAGAGCTGAATTATATTGACATAAATATATAGGAAACTATTTTCATAACAAATACATATAGCTCAACCACGGAAATGATCCTCGATTTTATGATCTAAAAATCAAATCAAATAGTAGTCTATGATTTTAACTCGTAAAAAACGGGTATTGTTTATGACACAATTATTTCTTCTAATAAACAAAATTATTCCTGAAGGACAAATCTATGTGTTTTTTTTCCAAAATATTTAATTTTTAATAATTAAGTTGTCAATGGATGGCAAAATGCGCATATATCAAGAATTTCACATTATTTGTAGACAAATGTAGGGATGATACAGACAAATGTCAACATGTTAACCGAATGTCTATGCCGACGACGCCAGACCAAAAAAGTGGGAATATATTTTTAAGCATGGTAGGAGCAACTTTAAATGAAAAATTAGAACGAAGAAAACTAGAAAATGTTTTTTCAAATATTGCATCATGTTTACATTGTCCATTCCAATCAACACTTCAAAGTTGGCACTCGGAAGGCAATTAATTTCTTCATGACTCAATGTATGCATGAAAAAAATTTGACCCTGCATGAATAATCTCAGTCTTTAGACTTTTAAATTTCCCTATTAATATTGCCTTCATAATGATTATTAATAAATCGCAAAGCCAGAACTTTAGGAAAGAGGGCATTGATTTGAATAAGGCTTGCTTTAAAACAATACGTGACATGTTCGTGTGAGAGTAGTGTCACAAATGTTGTTATGTGAGCTAATATAAATATTACACCCAATATCGTTTATAAACAGGTATTATAGTCAAATGCTTATATTAAATATATTTTTAATGAATTTCTTTGAATTTTTTTAGTTAGTTATAATGAGATGATATATTACACATTTAATAACAGAAAATTATATGAAATTGGATAGGAATTTAAAAAGCATATCCACAATTAAATTAAACTACGTGATGTAGTATTATTTCTACTTTCTTTAATTTCTTTACCACGACCTAGGTTCCGTTGTATTACAACATCTTCAGGTGGGGTCATCTTTGCTAATATCCCACCTGAAGATGTTGTAATACAACGGAACCTAGGTCGTGGTAAAGAGCTTAAAGAAAGTAGAATTAATATTACATCACGTAGTTTCATTTAATTGTGAGTAATGAATTTCTACAAAATTAACGCCAAATATATTCAATATTTAAAAAGAATATGTTAACCATTATAAATAAAAAAAAGTTAGCAAATAAATGAAACTAAATCAATACTATATATAAATGTGCTCATTGTGCGCATTGACTGGTATGTATTTAATTTAAAGTGACTAGATACAATTCAAATTAACACGCATGCTTTACCTATACCTCTTTATTTCGTACGTAATCGTTTGTGAAAAATGATAATTATTTTCTTACTTTAATGTTTTAAACTTTATGATACTTAACAGCTTTCTATTCCATTTCTCTTTGATATAATTTCAAAATTAATAATATTTTATCTACAGTTTGATTCGCTAATTTGAAATCACGTTACATTTTGAAATCATTGCTTTCGATAGCTCTTACTCAATAGTAGTTGACGAGAATGATTTAATTGACATTTTACTTACAATTCTTTTCTTGATACGATTTACATATGCTGTTTGTGTTCTATGTTCTATCACTTAAGTACGGTTTATATGTGTGTATATATATATACGTCATTCTTTTGAATTTTATATAATACAATTCACAAAAATGGCATTTATCGGTTATTGTCCTTTTGTTAAAAAATATTACCCTAATTTTCATGTTTTTTCAGGAAAGCAGATAATTTTTGGAACTGAACTAATTTATTTTCATTTTTAAAATTCCACGCGTGCTAAGTTCCCCTTAATAGCCGGTCTTAAATAAAAACCCACAAGCAAAGGAAATGTGAATCAACATAAGAAAGGCATAACATAAGTGGCCCTATGTATATACTTTCATTCTAGCTATCTATGAAAATTGTGCTTCTGCAATGTTCTTTGGTACGTTATTAAAAGTAATTTTTTTTTCAGAAAACATATATTCTCAAAAAATATTCGAGATCGAATACATCGAGAATACTGTGAGGTGTAATAATAAAATCACTTCAATATATCTTACGTGTGTGCATAGTAAATATATACGTAGTTATATGATGCAACTAAATTAAGATAATGACGGTATGATACCAGGATTTCAAATACAAAATTCAGATAAATAACCGAACTGACATGCTAAACTTTCTTAAAGTGGATAAATATGTATTACATCACAGTGTGACGTCCTATGATAAAACTTATACAGGTTGGAAATCACGATGAAACCGTTTTTACGAGTTAGCTTTTGAGGAAATTGTCTTTTTCACAAATATTTTTTATTTTACCGCTAACATCGTAAAAGCCTCAGCTTGGAGTCATCTATATTTAATCTGCGATAAAAGCTTGCAATATCCATTTGCGATCCAGAGGGTACGTACTTTTTCAGAAGTTTTGCAAGTAGATGTTACAAAGTACAATAAAAGCTTGTTAATAAGTTTATTTATTTAACAGTTTTCCTTTACTATTTGAAATAGGATTTACCTTACAAAAGAACATCTTTTGTAAAAAAAAAATACTTTCGTTTATTTTGAAGTATCGAAATTGTGCGGATAATTTTATTTTTCTAATTGTGTTTTCCTCAAAATTAGCAATTTGTGTAAGGTTTATTTAATTGTCGCGTAAGTAAATATAAAGATTTTTTATCTCAAAGGGGAAAAAGTGAATCCTTATGATCTACTAATGATTGTTATTATCAATGATGAAAACTGTACAATTTTTATTTTCTCGATATCGACATGTTGGTATTTGGAGCATGTAGCGTTGGACTTTGATTTAAAATGTTCCATGTTCAAAAAATTTACTAATTATTATGGTTCATTAAATTCTAAAAGAGAATGTTTATAAACAAAGCGAAATGACATTTCAGGTACTGTAAAGCTTTTTGTTCTATTCATTTTAATTATACAATATGGATTTATTTGGTATTTGTAATTAAACCATGTAATTTTTTTATTGCCATACTCATTTGCGCTGTATAATATAGTGCTGAAGTGCGTATAAATGCTACCGAATTGAAGTCTCTTCTAAAATATTTTTTTAATAAATATGTATTATATTAAAAAATGATAAGCGAAAATATTATTACAAATAGGAGGAATTTTGCTGTCATGCATTATTATGTAAAAAAACATGGTCGTATAGAAAGTATATAACATGTATTTTAGATTGCGAAATACCTGGTATACATATATTTGTCATAGAGCACCAATGTTATGTCTTCTTCGCTCTATCTCCCTCGTTGAAGCGTTATATAGAAAGGCAGTTGAATATCATATGTGTCAAACTCAAATAGTTTTGATGCAAACATTTCATTTTAACTCGAATATTTTTTTTATATCGAATATTTTTTTAAAATATTAAAATATGTTCGAGTTTTGTGTGATTAATAACAAGAGTTGTCCATTTTTCTCCTTTAAGTTTTACCATTCATATTAGTAAAATAACAGTGTAATACTGATATTTATATTATTAGTTTGCATCACAGTTTATTAAGATTAATAATATTTATAGTACATGGCTTAAAAATATAAAAAGTGAAATACAATGAGTCTTGTAAAAAGTCCCCAACGGATTGAATATAAAATTTGTGCCAAACCTTTTTTTACTCTTAAATTGTTTTGTTTACAAATATTTTCTTTTGGAATGAAACAAAGTAAAGAAGCAGTAGAAGTGAAAATAAGTTAACGAACTTTTAATTATTATTTTTATTACCTTATAGAAACTTCACTCAAATATTATATAATATATTATGCAAAGTATTGTTTAAAATGTTTACTCCTGTATGTATGTATTTTTACTAAAAATTATTTTGATATGTTAAAATATAAATTAATTTCATAATGCACTATTTACTGTTTGTTTTTTTTTCTCGGATAATACAATTTTACGAAAATACTAAAGGATAATACAATGCAATGAGAAATATTAATGGCTAATTTTCAATGAAAAAATTTGTTATTTTCTGTCATAGAAGCTTAATTTAGATGTGGACTTCCATAAGGCGATTTGGTTTCCTATTTCCATATTCCGATAGAATTACTATGCAAATATTGCGAGATGTGAGAAAATTATGGAGGAAGTTGAAAAAATCCAACAAGTGGCAGAAAAACTTGATCTAGTCATCTCTTGTTTTTAAAGTAATAAATATAATGAAGGTTTTTTTACTAATAATGTTCAGACCAAAATTGGAATTAATTTTTTTACGTACCTCGCCAATTCAATTATCAATGATAATTCCGCTAGATTGCTAATAGAATTCACTTTTGGAAAGTTAGATTATTTTTTGACTTTTCTTCAGCGTATCTCCAGAATAATCTCCTGTATCAAAATTTATTATCTTTTCCATATATTTTCCAATTACGTCAAACAATATATTGTAAATATCATAAAATTCAGGAATATATATAGTTCACATATATATTATATATATATATATATATATATATATATATATATATATATATATACATATATATATATATATATGTGTGTATATATATATATATATATATATATATATATATACATTATAAATGACAAACTCACGAACATATTAAATAGACAAAATACTCACTAATGCATCTCGCTCGAGGATGACTTGTAAAAGACTTCTGTAATAAATATTTTTAAAACAATCCAGCGTGGTGAGAACTTGTTTCTCATAAACTAAAGAATTATTAAAATATTTAAATTGCAAATATACCTCAAGGTATTTAGTTCAAAAACAATATATTAGTAGACAATTCTAATAAAAGATGCAGAACTAGAGAAGTCCTTCAGAATAGATATGATGTTTTTAGCCAACATAATAAGAACTGTAAGTTTGCCTACGCCGCGGAATTTTATTCACTATGAAAACAATTTCAAAATTAAAATTCCATAGTTCTTTTATACTCTGTTATAATTTATACCTTAAAAGATAACAGGCATGTAAAAGGCATTTCGCTTTTCAGATGTATTAAGGATTTAATTAATATATTTGTAGTATCACTGATTTCTTGAAAACTATTTAAAATTTATAGATGTGTTGAGTAAGTTTTTAATATGACGTAAGTTATATATAATCGTGTTATATAGGTTGATGTTTATGTGGAAAAAAATAGTCACGGACTTTTTGTAAAAAACATTTATATATTAAATGTATAATTTTTGAGACTGCTCAAACATAGTTCTAAAAAAAGTTACCAGAAGGTTTTTTAAAATTTGTCGATCTAATGGAACGATGATTTTTTTATTTCATAGTTTCTGAGATATTCCTTACATTTTTACGCTAGTGAAAATAACAATGTAGGCAATGTATGCATTTTTGTAAATAAAAATAATTATACGTTCGTAAATAGTTTACTAAAGATGCTCTTTAGGGTTGTGGAGTTTAGGCAAACATGTGCTTAACCGTGCGTGAAACTCTTGTAGTACGAGTTCTACTCATACTTAAAAGAATTTGTTTTACTATGCTGTTAATGTATCTCTAGATATAGCTTTTGCAAATTTGTAATGAAATGGTAGCCTTTAGTTAGAAAAGAAACCAAAAGAGATAAACGAAATATTATGAAAAACGTTTCATGCTATGGATTTCTACACTTCATTTATAGCTATCTGTATCAGAACCACTGCTGTGTTCGTTAAGTTTAACTCCATCATCTGGTGATGAGAGAAAGTCGTAACTAAAAGGTAAAATAATTAAGAACTTCTTGAAAAATAAGGAAATGAGGTGCGTTTCTGCGCGCGCGTGTTTTTGTGTTTTATAACTGGGCCGTTATGTGTTTCTATGCTTTATAACTGGATGTTTTTGTGTTTCTATGCTTTATAACAGGGCCAAATTTTGAATTCCATACCAAACTAATTCTGAAAAAAAAGGCTGCAATGCACAGAAAGACAGGCACGATTTTATAAGAACTAGGCTTCTTTTTGAAATACGTAAACCTATAAAGAAGCAATTGCTTGTTTCCCCATTAGTAGAAGTTTTTATGGTTTGTAAATATTTTTAAACTAATTTAAGACATAGGAAAATTTGTTTAAAATACTGAATTATGTCGTTGTAATAATAAAACACCTGCCGCGACTATTTATCAAAATTCTCTGATCTCATTTGGGATTATCACAAAATTTTTATGTCTAACAAGCTAAAATAAATACGTCATAGTAATCGCTAAGTGATGAATTAATATAATTTTCATAAATGTGTTATGTTGGAGTGTCGCTGAGTACTTATTTCAGCCTAGCGTCACCTGTATTTTAATCGATATTCGCTATTATTAAGTATCAATTTAACAGTTATCAATAAAAAATAATTGGTCCCAAAATATATATTGTTAATTACGATTGGGATTTGCATGTATGTCTTAAATAAAACTTTCCATAGGAATTTATTGAAAATGCTGTTGATCAAAAGATTACGTATTTTTAATTCCTAATTATAACATAAACACCCCCAGTCATGTGAATATAGATTTAATGAAATATTATTTGAAATATTGTCTTTAGAAGAATTAAAAATTTTGACTATTAGTTTAAAATAGATTGATAATTTCAACCAATAAAATATTTCACTTAAAATTAATCTTACATATGCGTATAGAAGTACATTTTTGTGGAGTTGTAAGTGGATCTTTATTCTTTTTCTGTGTTTTAATTACAACTTCAATATTTCTAATAGTTAAACCGATAGGTTCTTTTAGTTTCATATTATTAATTCCTATTATTAACAAATATCTGGACCATTTACTAGTAATTTGCCGGTACGCGAAAACATTTCTGATGAATATTTCTGACATGGGTCCTAAATAAGGCAAAAAATAAGGTCCTAAAAATAGATTAATAAGAAAGCGTCATTGATACACGAAGCCATTCAATACCTTCGCGGAAAGTTATTAGGAGTAGCAAACATTTTTAAAGCCAATATAGTGACAGCTACCTTTCCCTTGGAGTGGAAAAAGGCCTATAATTTATAATTTATATTTTTCACTGTCGAAACCAATAAGCACTACTTAAATATTATTGGTTAGGCAACCTAAAGATTTTCAATCATGGTCAACATGTCACCTCCTTCAATCTTCATATATATCTAAATCCATATTTTTCATGGTCAACATGTCACCTCCTTCAATCTTCATATATATCTAAGTTCAAATCTTAGTTGATTTTAAAACTAATCACGTCACCTCAAGTTTCTTTGTTAAGGTTGTTGAAGATTTACGCTTGGTTCTGAATAATACACGATTCTCAATAGTAGTGTTAATTGGTTTAGACAGTGTGTTCAATTTCATCGATCCCAATATTCTTCTAGCTTGTTTGAAATATTTTAATATATCCCAACATACAATTGGGTAGTTTAACTCATATTTTTAAGAGTTCAAGTAATCTGTTGTCTGATATATGCTTTAAATGGATCGACCTTGTAGCTATTGTTCCAAGGAATATTTTTTCCTCCTCTTTTGTCAACAGTTTTTATTTATAATATTATTAGAAATATCTGTTGCAAAGGTCATTACTATGCTTATGAATTGCAAGTTTATGTGCAGTAAAATCTTATTTCATAACAAAAGCCATCGATACTCTTAATCTAGATCTTACTTTAATTGGTGAGTGGACTCACAAAGTAAATCATTTGATTAACCCAAGTAAGTCCCAAGCTATCATTACTGGCAATCAAAGAATTATTTTAAAAATTAACCTAGCTAACTTATTTTAAATAGTGCAAAATACTGCAGTATTCTAATATACGTCAATATTTAAAGATGTGGATCTTCTAATCGTTAAAATCTTAGTTACCAGCCTCAAGTAAATTTGATTAGTCGCTGTATTTTTAACAGGACCTCTGAAATATTCTCAATGTTTAACTATGTCAAATAGAGTTTTTATCACCAATTGATTATGGAGATATGTACTATCCTGATAATAATGAAGAACACTTACACAAGGTGGACGCCTTCATAATTTTTGCATACAGTATATTTTCGATCTCAGAAAAGATAATCAAATTTCTGAAGCCATAGATCGAGTTTTGAATGATTAGAGGTTCACAAATGATGCCAACTTCATGTACTTCATAACATACACTTCTCTTTAATATATTAACAATCTTCAGAATTCAAATTGTTTTATCGGGAAGTTTAAATATTTGCCTACTCACGAACTTGGAATACTTTCTGAACGATTCTCTATCTAATTATTCCCAAATATACCTCTACACTTTGAAAAACATTCTTTACTGTGCAAGAAGCAAGATTCTGATACCAGGATAATAACCTCGGTAATTGTTTTCTACGATTAAGTTGAAAAATTATAACTCTCCGGAATCTTAACCCTTCTCGTGACCTTGTCGTTTCCTATTTCCATTCTAATTTGTGTTAATACGTTAATTTGATGGTTTTTATTCTTTTTTAAGTGTAATATTAATATTTTTATTGTAACATCTTTAAAGTATACTAGTAAATTTTTTAAAACTTATTTTTAAGGTTGTCTGGTAGAGGTTACTCCTGTACGTAAAAGTTAACATGTAAATAAATAAAATAAGTCTTACTTTCGGATTGGCCTTGCATGATTATGAATATGTGAGCTATATAGATCTAAACCAAGTTTTATAACTAAAAATATTAACTATCTCTTTAATGGTTTAAGAAATTTTATAAAACAATATTCTTAATCTGATTTATTTTCATGTTGATTTTTAAATATATTTTAGTATTAGTTTTGCAATCTCACGTTTACACTTTGTGATCAAACACATTATCGTGTTTTGCGTTTTACAATCTTTGCCGGCAAATAATGAAATGAATAGAATCTCGAAAAACGGATAAGAATGCGTTAGGAAATTATATAAAAACAATTTCCTCATAATTTTTTAACTATTTATTTAATTTAAGTGACATAAGGAGTAGCGAAAATATTATATCGGTATAAACATTTGAACGAAAATATTTGAGGAAAATTGATTAAATTAAACGAACAAGGTCTGCAGAATCTAAAAATTAAAAATAATATATGCCCAAAAATCTAATTTTAATTTTTGGTATTCTGTTCTTATTTTATTCACTGTCATCTTATTTTTCATGCAATATTTCGACTTAAATTTATGTCAGTTGAAGTCTTTTAGAGTACATAATATTTGGAAAGAAATTGTTACCCCATATCTATTTTCATGAACATTCAATAATGTAGGATATTTTTTTTGGTTCATGGAAATAGATATGGGGTAACAATTTCTTTCCAAATATTATGTACTCTAAAAGACTTCAACTGATATAAACGGTACACTGTACACACAACTGACGGTACAGAACACTTACCATGCAAATTTTACTTATTTTTTATTTCTTATTTTATTTTTACTTATTTTTTGAAAAAAGTTTCAATATCTGCATGAATGCTTTAAATTTCTAAATGCAGTGTAATTTTATTAAATGAAAACGAAATAAAATTATAAAATATTTTCATTCTCAATATTGCATAGCCAATAGACTATTTGTCTTGAGAAAAAAGAAAAACTTGATCAAAAACAAATTATCTGTAGCCAACATGACAATAAAAAAGTAGTTAAAATAATAAAACAAAAAAAATGTGTTAACCATCTTCAGACCCAGAAATGTGTTACAAATGTGAAAACGTCTAGACTTATTCTTTTGTCTTTCGAAAATAATCATATTCATTTTACCCCACGAGTCACGATACAATCATATTATACATATCCATAAAGGCAATACTTCACTTCAAGCTCTGAGGGCGAACAATAGCAACGAAGGTTGTGTCGCCCTTGATAAAGACCCTATCAAATAAACGTGGTCATCAATCACAACGCCAGAGCTGTTATTACTCCGCCGTATTTTGACTTCCGCCAGGTGTTTGCTTTATCGTATTAAACGTGACAAAAGGATATAATGGAATTTTACAAAAGAATGTACAAGGAACCGTTATGTAATGCAGGAAAATGTAATAAGTGCTAATCTAGTTTATTGATATAAATGTAATCTGATATAGTTTTTCAAGCTTATTCGCCCTTTGGAAAGAGATATTGCGTTTAACTTCGTAAATATTAATTCGAAGAGTGAGAGTAAACAATATTTGCCCATTACCAATCAGCGGAACAGGGTTAACAGTGGATGCGAATATGTCCCACAATGTTTTGTTAAATGAAATATAATATTGTCTTAGTGATATTAATAAAGGCGATTTGAATATTTTGCTAAATTACATATTAAGTAAGAGAAAATTAAAAGAAATAAAAAAAAAATCTTTACTTTATTGTTAAATACTTATAGAATAATTAAGAGCTTTTTATTCCATTTTTTCGTTGATATAATTTAAAAATCAACAACGTTTCATCCACAGTCAGATTCACTTATTTCAACTCAGGTTATGTTTTGAATTTTTTTTTTGATAACCCTTACTCAACAGTAGTTGATAAAAATTATTTGATTTAAATTTTACTTACAATTCTTTTCACGTCACGATTTAAATATGATACTTATGTTATATGTTCCATCGCTCAAGTACACATAATACACACACACATTTATGTATATATATATATATATATATATATATATATATATATATATATATATATATATATATATATATATATATATATATATATATTCATGACAGAAAAATAAAAGCGAAATGTGGTAAAAGAAAAAAGTGTTTTTGCTATTCAGATTGATGCAAAAGTTATGTTAATATTTCATTAAAACCGAGGTTATTAAATAATTTAAGACATAATAAAAAACGGAAGGAAAAGTGGGTTGAAGGCAATTCTTTAAATATATTTTCTAATTTTAAAAACATTATGCTTAGGTAAACCGTGCGCAAAATATAAAAACCAAATATAGAAGAAAGAAATATGCAACAATATGTAAAGTCCAATACAGCGAATAGGTAGAAATACATACTTGTGGGTGGGTCAAAAAATGTCTTTTTTAGTAATCGAATTCCAATAGCAAAAATATGTTGACGTAAGGTACCGTAATCGACCCGCCATAATATTATTGACTTATTTTAAATGGAATAGTACTTTATAGTACTTTTTTAATACTACTTTTTTTTGTTCAAGCTTAGAAAGTTTATCTTTGAATTTCTTGTTATTGTGTCAATAACGAGCAAGTTTTAGATAAGTCAAGTAGATCTTTGTTAAAAGGAAAAATTAGGAAAAGTTTTAAATGTATAACTTTCGTAATGGGTTCTTGATGGACAATGAAGACGAATTGAATATTGCATTAAAAATTTGAGTTCTTGCTAGTGTATACTTAATATATAGATGTTATGAGCTTTTAATTAATTGTAACCCTATTTTTTTTCTTACCCAGTTGCTCGAAATTATGACAGGAGTATGAGTCACGACATACGCACATTAAGAGGATAATAGTTTGTTAAAACTATCCAACTAATATTGACGGAATTTAGTGTTAATGATACCTGAACGTAGTTATTCCGTACATTATTAAGCAGTGGAAAAAATAAAATACTGAACGCGTACATCTTATATAATTGTTTACTACCGTTTTTTAATTTTAAAATATAGACTATTTACAATGTGAACATTTTCATTTAAACATAAAAGTATTAATAAATCCGTGAAAAATAAATATTGATTAGAATATGCTATATTAATAAACATAATTTTGCTATAATATATTAAATTTAATATAAAAATTAAAATATTAGACAATTTAGATTCCAAAGTCAGATCTATTAAATTGTCCCATGATTCGAATGTACATGGAAATTAATGGATTTAATTTAAAGTGATTAAGATCAAGAGAAATTGATAAAAAAATTATAGTCAGCATACATATTTCCAATTGGTAGAGTAGAGTTAAATATAAATCTACTTATTTGATATTACGACTCTCTTACGAACTCTAAAGTTAACATAGGGCGACCTCCTTCAAGCTATATTGCGCAAGCTATTATATCAAATGTCGATAAAATTTATTGGGTTGAAAAGCTAAACGAAGAGTAATGTTCTAACACCTAGCCAGACGTAAGCGTCAGGAAGCACACGCTTTGCCAGGTGTAATGGTAGCGAAGCAAGCGCGAAATTAATTTTTGTGAAATTGCTGAAAACTCATGCGAATGTGCATCCGCAATTATTATGCCGTGTTAAAAGTGGTGCAGTGGTGCTTGGGGCGTTAACTTTTATTTGATTAATTTTTTATACAGGCTACCCATTTATAGTAAGTAGTAGATATTCTATCAGGATACTACATCCATATTACGATATTGTCATAACATCAAATATATTTGAACGATGTTAAATTTTCTGACATTATCCCTTTTAGTGAATTCATTATATTATTCAAAATTGTATTGTAGTTTTAAATTTTTCCGTGTGATATGAGGGTCAGTATACATTTTTCTACTGATAACTACGTTTAATATGCAAACACTTTTTTGGAAATTATGTATGTAATATATATATATATATATATATATATATATATATATATATATATATATATATATATACATATATATATATATATATATATATATATATATATATATATATATATATATATATATATATGTTTAGTATCCGCCACCCCTTTTTTTCGTTACGATCTTGAGGAATATCTAATTAGTTTTGAAGTTGAGCACTAGCAGAATTTTTCACTATTTACTTAAATTGTAAGTAACTCTAATCATTTAACGAAAATAATACGATAACTCTATCGAAATTATAATTTTATTGGAGTATTTAACATTGACATATCAAACAAACATACATTTTCACATCTTATATTTAAATCCTTCATCTATATCTTTAAACGTAAGAAAAAGAGAAGCAGATAAGGTAAATCAATCGGGTGCATCATTGTGGGTGCTATACCTGCAATGAAAATTCACTGACATGTTTAACTTAGAGCAGTATAACTTACTATATATGTTACACGTTTTCGTACCACCCGCACCCTTACCACAAGTGGTTACATTTAAGTGAAATCCCCTCTCCTCATACGTGACAACAATTATAAATTTAGAAATTATTAAATTAAAACAGCAGTTCCAAAATTTTTTTCAAATTACCTATTTAAAATGTTTTTTTCATAAAATCAACAATAAATCAAACATTTTACAATTTTACAAAACATGACAAATCAAATGAACGATACAAAATTTAATTGTTTCATGTCTATGGAATTTGAACGCATTACTGTACATAATTTATGACTGAAAGAGCAGTTAGTTCATTCTCAATTTGCATAATGTTAGTAACATTCATTGCGTCAACATCTTCTCCATCCAACCATATTGAGTCGTCATCGTTTATCAAGCAAATGAGTTCCCTGGCATGTATAGCTACAATTCTTTGAGGGCAAATAGTTGTGATGGGCAGAACCTATTATTGCTTGTTATGTGAATGCTTGTATTGGGTAGTGGCTTTGTATGATGAAACATTTAGTTCACGGATGCCACACGATTCTTTAAACAAGTATGCCTCGACACTGGGGCAGTAGCCATAGTACAGAACTTGCTCTAAATATCATGACACTTGGAGAACTAACGATAGCTGTAGTAATGGTGGAGAAAATTTACCTTCAATGTCACCATTTCTTATGGATACACGTCCGTTTAATCAAAACAGGTGGTAGTAAAAATCCTTTTCGTAATAATCGCCATAAGCTAGATCGTCATCCACCGCAACACACGACAACCTCGCATTTTACTATCATTAAAATATAGTAATGCACGTACATCATTTGTATGAGACGTAATATTATTTTTCAATGTCAATGACAACCACAGGAAAATTGTCAATGACAAAATATAAGCCAATATTCTGTCTGCATTAAAGTTCCTGTCTGCATTTTTCCAGCTCTAAGTAAGTAGTTTGATTATTAGAATCAAGATATGAAACGAAATTCTTATGTTTTAATTCAATACTATTAAATTCATGACTAAGAGGCACTATTCATTGCTCCATTTAATTAAACGCATTTCTTCCTGGAGAATTTGTGGTAATATAAAGAGCATCCAAGCCATAATTTTTAAAATGTTGTTGAGCTGAAAGTATTATTCATTCGTATCTTGGACTTTCGTCGGAACCACGCAGGATACATAAACACGGATTTTACAAAACCTTCTTAAGTTCCAATTATCTTTCCGATACCAGATAATTCAGAAAGTTATATACACCTCTAACATGATTTTCGCATTAGAGGAAGAAAGTTTTCTACTGTGAATCGCTACAGAGAAAAAAAACGTTTATTAGTGCGTATATATCCCCAGGGCGTGTCATACCTTCAAGTTTCCCTTTACCATCTTTATTACAATACCTGTATAAAGAGAGGAATTTAGTTTATGTTTTTCAGCGACCACAAAATAACGATCCGTTAATTATACACAGTAATCAATGTGAATAATGTTGGTGCTTGAGCATTTGTTGCCATAATACCTAATAGTAGCACGTGCTTTGTCATCCATCAATAAAAAATATTTGACAGAATTTCAAAATCAACGCTAAATGTTTAAAGTTTTTGTTATTGGTGCTGTAAAAAGTTGGCCTTATTTACGTTTGAAAAGCATAGCCTAATAGCGCAGCGCCTAGTTTGCACAATTTAATAAGAACAGTTACAACACAATTTTTCGTCCCCATGTATTGACACACCTGGGAAAGGGTGTCAAGTATAATCCCGATCAACTGATAGTATAGCCTTATTTACATAGTTGGGTTTATAAGTAATTCAATGTTTTGTAGCACCTTACAATTTCAGTACGAAGTCAATCATCAGCTGCACAGTAACAGTATCTCAAATTTTAAGAGCCGCTGCTGAATTTGGGATTCCTTTCATTAATTTCTCGAATTTTTTTAGAACTATGTCTTTTTTGTCGTTCCGCTGCCCTGATCCATCTCTTCGTTATGTATTTTCTGATGAATTTCTTTCCCTTAAGCTTTAATTTTTGTATTATCATGCTGTAATAGTTCTAATGTCTAATGGTATAACCCTGTTTTGTTTCTTCCTGCAATCAAAAGAAAACATAAAAATATTGAAAATGGGAATTTCACACAATATACAAATTACCCTGAAAAATTCAGCTACAACATATAGACGGTTAGAAAGATGCAGCTGCCGACTTTGCTTTACAATAAGTAATGAATATCTCATTTTTTTTTAATTTACACGACTGAGTTGGTTTCAGTTTTCACTTTGCGTGTTGGGGTGTTTTTATTTTAAAGTATCTTACGTCACCTGCAGACGCAATGCAAATCAAATGACACCTCATTCATTAAAATCGGTTCAGCCGTACAGGCTTTACGAGGGCACGAATAATAGAAATACAAACACACATGCATACACACATACGAACACGCGAAAAACATATCCTTCTTTTTGCTTCACGCAGTCGGGTAATACAATTGAACTAAATCAACTAATAGAATATAAAACTCGAACTTACTTTTATATACACTAGCTCCATTTGTTTTGGTGGTTTTGATGACAAAAGAATTTTTGACAAAATTCTACAAGTGTTTTCTTTTTCGTTAATTTTAATAGAAACTCTTTGATTTTCGAATCCAGTTCACATTCAACATTGCCACTCTTCAAATTTTGCCACAAAGTATTAAATTCGTCGTGTATATTTTGTTTATTATTATCAGCATAAGCTGCATTGTATGCTTCATATAGTTCGCGAATAGGAATACTTAAATGATTTTTTTATTTATTTTAAATTTGTTAGATATTGAAAATTACAAAATAGTAGAACTAAGAAAAATACGCCCATAACTCAGCGAAAGTCAAATGTCGAACGAATGATATAAACGAAAAATGAATGATATAACAGAAAAGTGGTATCGGCATGTTATAAGATCTTCAATTTAACATTTACTTTATAATATTATACGACCTACTTATTGTCAGAAGATTTTAGATGGACATTATTCTCTTGTCTTGAGGCTTAAATTTAATTTCTCTTGTTCAGGATGCAGAGATTTTAATTGTACCTTTATTTTAATTGCGATTAAATGAATAGAGATTCAAGAAATCATTTTAATTTGAGATTATCTAATAAGAAAACGTAGCATATGCCTTGCTTTATATCCATTAAATTTTCTGTAATCGGAACATTTTTTATAACTAATCGGTGTGATGTTGGATTAATTTTGAATCAATATCTAGATTAGAATTAAAAAGAAATTCGTTTTTCGAAAACTACGGAAATTAATTACAAATTTAAAGAAAAAGACCAACATATAGAGTTAGTGACTGGATTAAAATACAGGCATAATATACGTCATGGAATCCACAATTGTTATGAAAATTTAATTTGTGATTAAAATATGAGTACTTTTAATAAATAAGGAACCAAATGGTTAAAGTATGAGTATACTTTTAATAAATAAGGAAGGATTTAAAAATAAATTTAAAACTAAAAAGAAATTATTATGAAATTATAAGTAACATAGGGTATTACAAAGAAGACCTTGGACGGAAAGGTTGCTTAGAGACGAGATTTAAATATAGGCAACAGGACGCCATGGATTCAAACGTATATTAGTTTAGGGGCCTGCAAATGCTATGAAAATTTAATTAAAAATATTTATCTATTTAAATTACAATATGTTATGCTTGAGAATTTGGAGCATTCTGCTGTCAAATAGGTTTCCCAACTCTGGTGCGAAAATTCCATCAACCCACATAAATATCCCTTTGAAGAGTATGATGTAATATGATGATTGAACATTGGGAGCTGCCTAATATTAGAATGTTTAGTATTGATATCATTTAATTTTTATTACTGTTTTTATTTTTTGACGATATATGGAGTTATTTATAAATTTTCAGTAGTTAATCAAGTTTTTAGAGATATTGCGTGTAAGTTGAGGTTATAAAACCCATAGTGGATTTATTGGCTTAATCAGTACAATTTATGAACTGTGTAGTTTTTTTGTAAATCATTATACTCCTGTTGAACGATAGTGGTTTTAATATTCTAAAGATTAAAATTGTATCTCTTTATTAGTCAGATTATACTCCTTATACTATACTTCAATGCCATAACAGAGACTTGTTTGGTGAAAGTTTCGTAATAGGATCGAGCAATAAAGTTTATCATGTCGCTTATGAAATTCATATCGCTAATGGTGCCATCCATTTCGAGTGACTGCTGAGAGTTTTCACAGTATCGAGTTTTACTTATTATTTATTTGAAAAATTTTGAAGTGACAAACCTCGTAATATATGTCCAAAAAGAAGGAGCGAAGTATAAATCAATTTTCACAAGTTTATTAGTATATTTTAATGTATATGAATTTGTAATATGAAGCATCACATTGGTGCAACCGACGATTATAGAATTTTTTGTATCATGGCTATATATTGCAAGAGAAGTTGATAAAAATTAAATACATATTTAATAGATAACATTTCATAATAAAATTAAGTTGTTATTTAAATGTAATAAAGATGTAGTTCAATAAGTTTCAACAAGATTTAATCGAAAACGCTAAACGACTAAACGATTACTAAGCATCTTCAGGCAATCCCCAGAAATAGGAATTTTGGCATGTATTTTTCTGAGATATAGCTTTTAGTTTTATTAAATATATTACTCACTTTCGAATTGATATTTCCGAAGTCTTTAGAAAAATATAAGAACTAGTTCTTTATAACGTATTATTTTCCTGGAATAAATTATTTAGTACAAGTTTTTCGTGGTTTTGCTAGGTTTGTGTCATTAGTATTAGAATTTACAGCTATTATTGGAATAATATATGTTTTAAAGTTTTATTTCAACCTTTTGTTCAGATAAGAAGCAGAGAAAATTAACGGCAATTTTTTTTTCGCATTACTTTTTTAATTGTAAGCTTTTAGAATCCCAATTTAAAGATGGCTCAAAAGCACGTTCAAGTAGCTTTAATTTATATTTATTAATAAACATTATGGAATTAAATCATAATTTAAAAAAAATATACGATGATTATTGCTAACCTCTGAAATATTATTCTTGTACGACTTTCTTAATACAAGTAAGTTTATCTGTGGTTTTTAGTTCAAAATTGACTGTAAGTTAATTTTGGAAAGTATCCTCTCACTACTGACAACAATGACCTGATTCTAAGTTGTATTGATTAATAGGCCCATCACATCTATAAATGTGTATATCACATATATACAGCATAATTGAAATAGACAAGTTTCATGACAGGTTCATTTGTTGGTTTTTGATCAACTGAATCAGTATGTCTATAAATTTGTAGATCATCCATAGACGTTAATTTCAATGGAAATATTAGTTCGTAAATTTTTGATTAGTTTTTTTATAAAAACTAATCAAGATATAATAGACATGTTGATTCATAGCACTCCTATTCCTTTTTGATCAGTTGAATAAGTATGTTTATAAATTTGTAGATCACCTCCATGTAGGAAAGTGGTATGGTATATTTTTGGCGATAAATTTTGTGATAAGTTGAATCACTAAGTCTATAAATTTGAATATCATCTCCATAGCGGGTACTTGCAATGCAAATATTATTCCACAAGTTTTTTATTCTTATATATATGTTTTTACGTAATTTATTAATAAATTGTGTGTTTAGTACTTAAGTAAATTTAGAATTAATAATGGGAATAACAGGACCGAAAGCATATAATTTGTCCGTTTGTTTCCACTCTGATTTTTCTTTGCATTGCCTATCACCTACTTTCGTACAGTTTCGAACGCGAAGGTAAATCCTACGTTAACTGTACTTAAAAGTATCCATCTTCATTTTCGTTACTTTTTCACTATTTCTAAATATTATGAAAATCTTGGTCTAGATTTGAAATTCACATATACACAAAAGCAAAAAATATTTCTTTTTGTTTTCCATCAAAACAATTTTTTTTAATATCCTTTCACAATTCTTGTTTCCAAATATTTTGACTGTAATAAATATGTATCATTTATACTCATCCCTTTCAAACCATATAGTGTGCAAAATAATTAAAAGTTAACAAAAAGTAAAGGAAACTATATAATATTTGCTAATATATCTAACTTACATTATGTATAGCAATTAACTCACATTATCGTACATTATATATTATATTATATTAAACCATTTCTTGAAGCAAAACATGCGTCATATTGTTTGCGAATGATTAAAAAATTATAGTCAGAAGATTAATTCGGAAACATTCAACTAGGTATGTTCCATGTTGCCTACAATAGGCTAATTGTATTTCTGTTCTACAAATAAAGCTAGACCAAACATCCTGAACTGATGAAGCTAATGAGAATTGATTTGCCTCAAGACAAAAATATTTTACATTTGTATTCATTTAATAATTTACGGTGGCCGCTAATTCTTTGCTCATTATTTTGATTTTGTATTAAATAATAATGGAACCTTCTGAATAACATTTAATATTTTAAAAAAGATTTCGGCAAGTATAAGTTTATCTTCTCTGAGTGGAACGCAAGAAGTAATAAGTATTTTTATTAAAAAAAAAGGGTGCGTGTGCTTATACATACGGATAGATAACCTCAATTATATTGGAGCACTTGAAAAAGTCTATAAACACAATTTTTTCACTAATATTTACGAATAGTGAATATATTAATCAAAATATTGAATTTAAATCACTACTGAATATAATTTATCAGCACATATATAAATCGCACTTATATGAAACTAAAACACGTGTGTGAATGTAGACACTGGAAACATGTGGATAAATACTATGAATATGAAAACAGTGAACAGAAGAGATGATGGTGCTAATAGCTTTTGTTTCCAGACTGCAACCGCTGCAACTTCATACTGTAACTTTTGTGTGACGAATCTTAAAATTTTACTCTTATAATTTTTTCATAACGCGCCTAAAGAAGTATAACTTCAAAAATATTAGTTACGTCATACTAGGTTATTTATTAATTTTGAATATTTTTTCGTATAATAAAAATATAATAATTTAGAAAATAACTAACAGAAAATTTATACCATATTTATACGGTTCACACGAACGAAGCTCGTAAAAATTTAATAGCATTCCAATATTCGAAACCTTAACAGCCAATATAATTTTTAACCGTAAAATCATGTGTATTTCGTCACAATATACGAGCCAAAGCCTCCATCAATCTTGCAGCCTTACCCTTCCTTTATACTCTGACACATTTTATTTCGAGACGATTTTGTAATCCAAAAGGAAAACAATTTTTCCTCAAGGAAACAATTTTCTTGCGTGCTTTGGAAACTTTCAGATATTTATGTTACATACTGCTGAGTGGATGTGATATACGATTTCGGGGGTCGTATGTAAAGTAAATACATGTCGTAAATTATATTCATATGTTTTAAGCAATTTTGTGCAGATAACGTCTCCAATAAATCCTTTTTTGCATTTGAGATGGATGGAACATTTTTACATATTATACGAATTTAATCTAATATTTGTATGTAAGAAAAGTTAGCGTTTTTTTCAATATAGTTGTGTCTATAATAGAACTCCGGTACTGCAAATACGATAGAGTACGCTAAATATTTTAGTTGGCTATAACTCTTGCGATGAAAATATATATTATCGTATTGATGAGATCTTAACTTTGTTAGAACTCTCAAGATCTATTGGTAAATATCAATGATTACTGTCAAGTGATTTTGATTTGCAATGAATTCTCCGTAGAAGGTGGCAAGTTGAATAGACACTCGTAACAGAATACTAAAAAGGTAACACTTGAGGAATCACCATATTTTTAATACAATATACGAAATATATTTAATTAAGCAAACTTTAAAACACAATAAATGTAATATATTAACAATTTTTTAGATTCAGGGTACAATATATGAAATATTTTTATGATTTCTCAGACTCTTCGATCACTTTTGATGCTGGCTGGCAGAGTTTTCAAGTTTATTTTAATCAAAACATTCAACAAAAATTAAATCCCAAGAAATATAAAGCACAAAAACATATTCCATTATAAATTTAAATCGTTGCTTAAATATTTATGTATAAAAGAAATATGAGCAGGTACTATAAATTATTTGATAGGACAAACATTGAAAATTTGTCTCACACATTACACCATGGCGGTATCACAGAGTGATGATTAATATAGCTTATAAATATTGAATATATTTGGCGTTAATTTTGTAGAAATTCATTATTCACAATTAAATGAAACTACGTGATGTAGTATTATTTCTACTTTCTTTAATTTCTTTACCACGACCTAGGTTTCGTTGTATTACATCTTCAGGTGGGATATTAGCAATAATTGCTAACATCCCACCTGAAGATGTAATCGTGTACGTGTTTATGAATTCTTATATATACATTTTCATATTGATCTGTAATTGATTAAAACTCGATATATTTTTGTCGCTATCCGACTCTTTAAATTTGTGAAAATACTAGGTCATGATAAAGGTGAAGAAGATATAAATGTGAATAGGATATAGATTTATTAAGGTCCATCAATCTTGATGCGACTTGTTGTTAAGAGTAAACAGTTAATAATGCTTTATGCCATACATTGCAAAGTAACTTATCGAATAAAATTTTGAACCTATTCACTTTTATGCGGTGGTTTAATCTCATTTTTAACGTTATAAAATATATTCAGTAAATAGAACTATCAACAATATTTTCATTTAAATATAAAACATAATTGAAAACCAAAAAATTATAAATTGTTATAATTTTTCCCAAAATATAAATTACGATTACAGCACAGGGTTTAATGAGAATAAAACGGCTTGTCGGTGAATACAGTTCTGTTATGCCAGTGTTTTAAGTTTAACGAAAAATTTAGTTTAAGTCTGTTTAAATTACAATGTCAAACCCTCACCATTTGCGTCCGATTTAGAACTTCGGGAATATGTACGCTAACTATGGGAATATGTATTTAAAATGGCGCGCAAGCTAACAAAAACTCTAGTTAAGGCATTTATTTTCAATTGGTCTTTTTGGGAGTAGAAATGCTATATATTTTATGTTAAGATTTCTTTTATGAACTCCAGAGATATTGAGCAATTTACTACATATAATATTGTACAATCTACTACATCCAATATCAAAATTCACTGGGGTGAAAAGTCTAACAAAAATTTATTTCTGTCAATTACACGTCTCGCTAGGCGCAAGTGTAGGGACGTAAGCGTGAAATTAATTTTCAGAAATTCTCCGAAATTGTTCACTGCCAGAAATAGAATGAAAGCTAGGGAAAAGTTTCCATACGCATAGTGTTTTATAATGCTACGAATACGGTGTTTATTTAATGATAAAAATATTTATTTATAACGATGCTTAGGGCAAAATTATTGTCATTAATAGAGGATCCCCCTTTACAACAAGGAGAAGGTATTCTCTCAGGACACAATATACTTAGTCCGATATTGATATCATTTTACTTTTGTTTATTTAGTTGTTCTTCTATTATTATTTTTTTAATTAATTCTTATAGACATTATTTATAAATTAAGCTTTTTATTCTCATTTTGTCAGCGCTCTTTAAAATTTGGAGGTATTTTTTTTCAAGTCAGTAAACTTTAATTCTACGGAAGTAGTTTTTTATGTGATGATGATATTCTGTTGTCAAGTTCATATTTATTATCAGAGTATGTTAAAGTATCTCTAAAAAGATATTTATTTTATTAACTTTTTGCATATTAATTCATATCGCCCATGTTACCAAAAAAAACTTTAAGTTATTTGGTAAGGATTAAATGTTAATAATGGAAAAAATGTTAATAATTGAACCAAGTGGAAAATTTCAAGTAAAAAAATTATACATAGTTTTAATTCTAATTAATCTTAAGAAGTGAATGCACTAAAGACTGAAAATACCGCCACTAATTTTTTTTTAGTCAAAGATTCGTTGTATTCAAATGACTGTTGATCTTTTCATGATGTCGAGTTTTATTTGTTATTTACAATAGATACTGCGGAAACGGGGCAGAAAACTCAGTTATGTATCATGAAATAAGTAGATAATATGTTACAACATTTCGTTCATAGAAATACCAAGCGCTACAACTAGGAATTGCTTCCGCTATGAGAAACTCTACGCCACTACAGCCGTACAACTTGCAACTACAAGAAAAAACGTTTCTCATATCTATATTGTTAATACCAATTATTTTTACTCCGACTTTTACATCCTGTTACGAAAACGATTATCAAATTAAATGCTATAATCGGTGGAAACTTGTTGGTTTATCATAATCAATTTGCTACACGGAATCAAGTTTGAATTGTTTCTAAAGTTTATTGATCAGTAACTGAATGTTTCGGAAATTTATTAAAAACTTAACAAAAAGGCGGTTATATATTAGGGCTTATTTTTATTCTAACCTATTTCCAATGAATACTTACGATCGTAATGGGTATAAATTTATGCTTATTGTTAATTTTACGTGGCAAAACATGAAATATAGATAAAATATATAACTTGTTACGTCGAAATAAATAGTATAAATTTAACGAAATCATATTTATATATATATCTATATATATATATATATTAATATACATATATATATATATATATATATATATATACACATGTATATACGTATATGTATATATATCGATTGAGTTCGAATTATTTGCCTTTTTCTATTCATGCGTCAACAGCTTCGTTTCAAAATGTATGATTGATTTTTTTTTAATTTCACGTTCTCCTGAATGAAAAAAAATGTTTCTAAATTATCTTTTTTTATTGTATAATTTATAAAATAGATAATTTAGAAACATTTTTTGGTCGTACCTCTCTATTGTTCATTAAATTGATTATTACAAACTTGGACACAAAATTAAACGTTGCGATTAGCCGAAAAGGCTTTGCGATATTGTTCAAGACCAACAAGTTTCTGTCGAGGTTTTTGTCGTTGTGTAAATAACAAGCAACTTTTGTGTAAGTTAACACCGTTTTGTCCTAAACAACCGATAGAGGAAAACACGGAAAAGTTGTAAACGTGTAATTTTCTAATAGATTCTTATAAGAACGTAATATGTATGTGAAGATTAAAGGATATTCTTGACTTTTAGAAAATGAAGTGTAAATATTGCTATTAAAAATTCATGAGTGCTTTTTTTTATAAATATTGCAAAACTATACCTCAATATATTGTTTTATTTTCTTTAAATAAAAGTGCTTATTTTACATTGTTACTTCCTTTAAAAAATTCAAACATAATTGTGCATACAATATTATACAAACTATTATAACAAATGTCAATAAAATTCACTAGATCTTAAGCCGCACGAAGGGTTAGTGCCAACTACACGCCTCGCTAAGCGTAAGCCTAGGGAAGGAAGTGCGAAATTAATTTTCAGAAATTTGTCGGAAGATCCTTCATCGCCGGAGAAAGCTCGCGAAAGCTCCCACGCGAAGACAACAGAAAATGCTATATAACACAATAATATACGCGTTTTTTAAAATGGTGCTATACTTGTTAAATTTGTTGCTATTGACATTTTTCAGAGTTTTACATACTTATTTCGAATTGTTATAATTTAATTATATTTTTGTAATCATTTTCCGATTTTATAACGACAGTATGAAACTTGTTTATTTATGTACTTTTTTATAGTAGGTTGTGTGACATTGTCGATAGTATGTTGTGTGACATTTTCATCCCATATATTTGCACGTTATTAATGTTTTTGACTACTGATGAAGAATTCGCAGTGTAATTCATAATTGTGGCTTTAAATTCTCGAACGACCTTAAGGTTATTTTCCATTGATAATTGCATTTTCATATCCCTCTTTGGGTGCGATATTTTTAGTATCGAATCGTTAGATTTCCTTTTTTTTTTAGTTTTCGAGTTTTTTTTTACCTCTCGGAGTTATTTAAATTTTAGACTGTTTAATAAAAAAAAACAATCGAAAGGATACTAATTGCATTGCAAATTATTTAGACACGATTAGGTCGAAGATACAATTATTTACGGATTTTCTTCTAAAGTATCCAACAAAAACATTTCTAACTTTTATGGTCAAACATTTATTACACTGCTTGATATTTCCCAGGCTTTTAGCAAAGGGTTGAAACTTAAATGTTGTGTAGTTGGAACTTAACGACCTTTACAATTGGTATCTCCATCCTGTAATGATTGAGGATTTAAGTATTCTGCTCCAACATCATAATATTAGAAAGCTGGTTCCTTAATTATTACTGAGTGGTATGTTCATGCGGATGTTTTCTTAGGTTTCTTCAACCTATTTTTATACATGGATTCAAAGTAAGAAACTTCAGTCGATAAAAACAACTAAGTAATCAAGGGTTATACATCTTATATCAGTAATGCACCATTATACTTGGTCTACATTCAAATTTCAAGTTTATCCAACTTTCATAATAGAGAGCTTTTTGATGAAAGTTTCCTGTTCGATCGGACAATATACTTTATCGGGTACAATGCAAAACTTTCCGAATTACAAAAGTCATTTTGCTTATAATTTCGTCCGATTCGAAGGACTACTGGCATTTTTTAAAGTATAAAATTTTGTTTATTATTTACTCTAAAAATTGCAGAAATGGCAAAATTGACAAGGCGGTAATAACTTGTGAATATTGTCAAGTATTAATAAATTTTCTTATGTGAAGTCTATATTTATTTAAGTTTTATAAATTTTGTTCTCTTGTTGAATATGTGTGGTAATTTTTCATATAGCATAATAAAAAAATAAAACCAAAAGCAAGTGTCATATTATGTTATTCAGTACAAAAATTATATCATTATTTGTGTGTGTATATATATATATATATATATATATATATATATATATATATATATATACAAACGCACATGCACGCACGCATGCATGCATGCACTCACGAATGCACGCACGTTCGCTCGTACGCACGCACGTACACGCGGACGCTCGTACGCTCGTACCCACGCGCGCATGTAAACACAGACGCACGAACATACGCGCGCGCGTACTCATGCACGCATGCAAGCTTGCACGCATGCACGCACGCGCATACACGCATATGTATATTTCAGTTTAATCAGGTGAACTGATCGCACACATTGCGCTTACCTTAGTAAATACGTAATTTTGATTAATGTTTAAATGTTAACAGGTTATCACCTATGCTGTGTTGTCTCGTCTTTTTACTATTTATAAGTTATTAAACAACCTCTGTTTTGGTTATAAATTCGCAAATCTTCATTACGGTACGAAGAGAAGGGAAAAATTTATTCTTATTAAATTTAATATATAAAATAAATACATATTCCTGTTTTTCCTTTCACATGTTTCTATTACAAATATTATAACTGAAGTAAATACGTATTACGTATACCAATTTTCTTCTTACTGTGTACAAGAATTAATGAAAAAATAAATAAACACCAAACACAACGTTATAATACAAGGATGAAATTCATAATTAACTTACTAATTGAAAATTTTAATCAAATTCTGAAGTCAAACTTCAATATTGAAAACAATTAATAATACACTAGGAATTAATGAAAACGTTATATCATTGATGAAAATGTTACACAAGGATGAAAATTAAGTTTGAAAGGATCTATCAGTAATGCTTGAGGGTAAATATGGAAACAAGCTTCGAGGTCGTTGCATAAAATATTAATTAAATTTTAGATTTCGTTCTGTTTCTATGATCAGACGGAATATTGAGAATTATTGGGAATTTTTTGTGAACGAAACTTTTTTCTTTCATTATCACTAACATTTTTGTTACGCTGCATAATCTATTTAAGTAAGGAATGGGATAAGCTCGTTTGGCATTACTTTTAATTGTTTCAAAACAGAATAAATTTTGTGGGTTGAAGATTATATTCAACTTGACATATTTTATGTTACCCGTAGTTTACTATTACTATCATAAATGCAAATAGGATATCGAGCGGAAATCGTGGAAAATAAAAGAATTCTGTAAGTTTAACGGTAATTTAATTTGTGGAGAGCGTTAGTGAGGAAATTGTAGCTACATATGTTCTTTTGTCAAATAAATTATTTGAGATATATCTGATTATATGATAAAAGTCACTGAAGATATTTTCAACGATTTTACCTATATTATTTTATCTATAAATTTTTTATAATTTTCTCATTCTTGATTGCAAAGTTTTCATCTAACGTTTTCTTAAATTTGACACATAAATTAATTATATCTTATTCATAATATTTTAGTTTAGCAGGGACCAGTTATTATGCAGAACTATATATGAAGTATTCGAACAAGTTTGTGAATAATTAATTAAATGACTTTAAAAGTTAGTAAAATGTTAACAGGAATACTGTTAAAAATGAAGACGAAGCCGCTGTTAAAAAGATTTAATATTCAATTGATATTTATGATTACTAACTGGAGTATTTTTTTCGTTATTTTTGGTTCTAGTAGGACAAATGACATAATATAGATAGTATATGTAAATAGTAACAAAAAAAGAAAATTATGCCAAATATAATTTTATCAGTTAGCATTATTCGCTGCCTTTTGATTGCCGATGATTTATAACTTTTCTTAGGTATCAATAGCTAATCTAATAGCAAGCTGTTCCGATATAGCATCATTTCAGTGCTTGGGTGGAGTCTGAGCAAAACGTAACTTACTACATTTTATTGTAAGCAAATATATAATGATAACAGACCCCCGTTTAGGTTTCTCCATTGAGTATCGCAATTGGTTGAACGGAATTACACTCGAAAGTATTTCATCTGTGCGGGATCTCGGTGAATCGTGGTTAATCCTCTCACATTTCACAGTCACATCATGGAAACATGTCCTGGAAAGGTTACGAGGTATCAAAATTTGTCATATAATATTCTCACGATTTTCATGATATCAAATGTGTTGTTACTTTATCTAACCTTTTAGTTAGTATTCTTGAAACGAATGCAGTTTTGCAAACAGTTTTGAAACGTTTGAAATTGGTTTCCTTATAATGCTTCTATATCCTCAAGTGAAGAAAATACTTTAAAAATTCAATACGTTCCTGTATTACAAATTATAGTGGTATTATTCTTATTTATTCACATCAGGTTTTGTAGTAGGCATGTTCGAATGTAATTTCCCGCAAAATTGACTGAAATTCTCTTTAATCATGCATTTGTTTTTTAAATGATTGAATCTTTCCGCTTGCACTGATGCCTGTTACAAGAGAGAACGATGTCGGAATGTATTTCATGTGCCCAGAGCACACACGAATATCCTCGCATTTCATTTATATAGTCACATTATTTTAAGCAGTATTGCGAGGTGCACCCGTGCGAATTAAAATTTAAGGATGTGCCAGTGATTAAATGGGCTGTCCATTAATTTTTGAATTATATTATTGGTGAATGGAAACTGGAAAACTATTTATGATATATCAAGAGAAAAATATATTTAACTTATGTGAGCGATTGGAAGTCTCATAAAAAATGTGACATATTTATGTCAGATATCAAATTCCTTATATATACGAGCTTGGCATCAACGAGCTTCTTATCGTTAAGTGAATAACAAAGAAGTTTGAGGTAAGTGAAGTAGATACTTTCTGAACAACGTATGAGGAAAAACAGAGGAAATTTGTGAACTTAGAATTTTCTTAATAGGTCCTCGAAAGATCGTATGTGTATATATATTTAAGTTAAGGTATATATATTTTTTCTTTTCTTACTATTTTAGTTTAAGGTATATTCTTGAGTATGTAATGAATTAAGAGGGGTTCGACGTGTGAAGTTTGCACTTAAGAATTTACGTTTTTTTTCATATTTGCTCTTTTATCTGTGACATTTTGAAACTGTCTTACGTTTTACTATTCCTTGAAATTGTGGTAAGATTATGTGCCATGCTGTAGATACGTTAAGGGGATAGTAACACCTTATTATCATTTGATTTATTTACATACAATTTAATGTAGCTGTTAATAGTTAAGAGGATTTATGCCATATATTGTGAAGTCAGAGGATGTTTAAAATATTGAGCACGTACACTATTTAAATGCAATTGTTTATTAAGATTTTAAACCTCAAAATTATAACGAGATTTAATATTAACGAGATTTTTATTCAACGTAGAAAATCTAATAGTATAGTTAGGATTACAAAAAGTGTTGACAATAGTAACAGTCTAACATATATTTATAGTAAATATATTTCTATTATACCTGTATTGTAAATTAAACCTAAAATTAGATTAAAAGGTATGTTTAAATGACTAAGTGAAATTTGAAAATTTCCATGTGGTTTAGAACTAAGCGGTAATTATTTCAAAGTAACCGGGAGACAAACTGACAGGAAGAATATAGAATATATATTTTCAGTTGGTTCTATTCGAGGTAGAAATGAAACGAATTCTGTTGAGATAGTCTTTTAAATTTGCTCTAATTTGTAGGTAGTAAAATGTCATCCTGAAAATTTATATTTCCCTTACAACTATATAAACATTAATACTTTTATTTTAAAAATAACTAAAAAATTAAATATAAGAAAGCTATAATGATATACGTATTTATAGCTATAATGATATACGTATTTATCTGCAATGACACTCGGAGTATTAGATTTATGAAAAATTACCCATTTATAATAATGGAAGGATGTTCTCACAAGGTATATCTATATGCTTATTGTGAAATAGTGCCAAATGTTACCCGACTATGAGAGAGGAAGATTATGAATTTCACAGGTTATGTATGTATGTATGTAAGTTAGTTTGTCCCCTCGTGCAGACTAAACTATTTAGGTGATTCTAACAAATTCCATTTTCTTAGGTTCGTCTTAAATCAGAGAGTCTCCTAGGGTATATAACGTAACATGAAATGTAGTATTCTGATATCGTTCACATATTCACCATTCTTAAAAAAGTCAATGATTGTTACATTAAAATAAATATATACAATGTAAAGGCTGGTGATATTTCCACTGACCCAAAACATATGGCCAAACCCCTAAATCTGGATGCATTTCTCCAGACCCCAAAATCGGGCAGGTGAAATTGTATTAAGTCTGGTAATTGGGATTGGGTCGGGAGTTATGCTCAGAAAAAAATTGAATGTACAAAAGGGAACTATTGAAAGTTATTAAACAGCCACCTCTTAGACTGGACCAGCTCGAGCCGGGAAGTTGAGGTACTCATAACATTGAATTGAGTATATTGTGTTTTTGACAGCAAATTCATTGAAGTGTTTTTTACAATGTGGATTTCCCTATATTTGGAGAACTATACAGGTTATGACTATTACTGAGAGGAATATTTTCTTGTTTCGTCCTTTTAAGTCAGTTTTTTCCGCTTTAATTTTCTAAGTTTATTTTTATATAATATCTTTTAAGTTGAAATTATTTTCACAATTAAAACAATACGAGTATCGTTTATTAGGGTACTTTTCTATTTGTAGATTATATGTATACATTTGACACCTAATATACTTGCTACTTGTTAAGGTTTTTGCATTTTCGCCTGCACGCACTTCTTTGGTAGGTATTTTTGCGTGATTGAGGGAATCGTTTGCGACGTTTTCATATATATTATCAAGTTTTATGAAATATATCATATTTAATTACCAATTTTGTATATTAGTCATGCCAGGAAAACGGGTAAAATATAAAGTATGGAGTTGAAAAAAAATTCTGGAAGCTGAATAATAAATAATATTTTTCACATAGTTTTTACCCCTTGGTATATACGTTTTCCTGCAATATTGCCAATTGTATTAATTGTTGGAATACATCCCCTACACTTGTATCAAGTTGTGTGCTGGTTTTATTTATTATGTACTTGTTAGAGTTTATTACTTGATCTTAGCTGGCAAGCATACAGAGAGATTAGTTTTTTAGCAAAAATAACTTCAACGCTTGTCGAGAATACAAAATTAAACCCCTCACTAGTCCAAGACGAATATATCTACGAATATATTTTGGTGACGTTAATAATTTGGTGACCCGACCTTACTTATTTCCGCTTTGTTACCAGTAGTATCATCTTCTCAGAAATAAACCTAACTTTGAAATCGTGGTATGGACACCCTAAGATGGGTCATTGAATGTCGGTTTAAGAATAATTGGCATAACCAGAATAAAAATTAAGTGCAAAGACAATAAAAAACACACTTAAATTAATAGTAGAACTACATTAATAAGTACGTTTACTTTGGGCAGTTTACTGCTCTGACAAAAATATAAAAGTGCTTGAAATAGCACACCGCATAAAATTAGGTTCGGGCACCTTCAGTAGACGGTCAACAATTTTTAATCATACGTCGTTACACTAAGAAAATGGCATCAGACTTATCACGTGAATGGTAAGATTAATGATAGACATAGGAGGAGTAGGAAGATTTTGGAGTGTGTATCATAAACCGAAAGGAAGAGTTTTTTTGGTCATCAGCCCGACAGATGTTTTATGTTATAAATTAATTATTTATTTTATAATCTTCTTATTATAAAAAGTGGAGACTTTTTTAAGTTTTCTGAAGGTGTACTCTTAATTTACAATATTTATTAAGTTTTTTGAAATATATTCTACATATCTATATTTTGTAACTTCTTATTTTTTTTCATATTTTTATTTTTCTCCAATTTCACATGTTAGTAACGAAAGGAGTAAGGACGAAGTGTAAAGCATGGAATTTAAAAAGACCCTGAAAGATGAATAATAATATTTGCTGAAAAATGATATGACAAATATACAGTAGTAACAAAACGGTTAAATTTCAGAAAACTGGCGCAAACGATTCTGTATTATAAATTACAAAGTTGGTACAAGCGTAACATGCTTTTTCGTTAGTTTTCAATCTCATAGCAAATATCAAATATTAACCACTATGAATTCACATTTATACATGACATTGTCGAATCGATACAGATTGATGTCACAAGAAGTAATGAGGTGTAAGCAAACGACATACTTAAATCATGCATCAAATCTAAGAAGAAGTAGGAAGATAATATTATATTGATAGCCTGACATTATTAACAGTGAGCATTGAGTTTTCAAGTGGTTTCATAAATTTAAATTGATATTAAGTATGGATTTTTCTACTTTATAACTTTCCTCTAGAACACGATACAAATATGATTCGCTAAATGAGTGGATAGAATGAAACTAGTAGTGTCTTTGAAACAAATTTCATTCCAATTAAATTACAATATTTACTTGAAGAAATTCGTCAATGACCAATCGTCGATTAGCTGAGAAGTATAATTTTTGTCAAGGAATAATACGGACATATTTGAATAAATAAGAAAAAAGTTTCTAAATATGGTATTTTGGTACTCCTCAAAAACACGTCGAGGTTACAGATTTATTTACCACACCAAAAAAAACTTGTTTAAAAAAATCTTGTTTAAATGCGAATTCTGGAAACTTTATTAAACAAAAGCATATTTGTTGTAAGATTTCCAGAGTATTTAAAGCAAAAATATTTGTTATCATTTAATTATTTTATATCTTGTTTATTTTCTGCTATATTAGAAACCCTGAAGCGTTCCCAAAATGGCCATTTGCGATTGTCAATGTTTACGTAAATGACATTCATTGATGCAAAAAATGATCGTTTTCTTCAGGCGATGAAATGAATTGTCAATATCACTACGGGCTGACAACAAATGATAAAAATGTTGATTGATTGCAATTGACGGTATGTGACTCTCAGTCAATGACAGTTAATGACGATCATTTTTTTAATGTCAACCGCGTCACCAAACATGGCTGATGTAGTTGATCTTAACGTGGTCTTAGCCGCCGTCAATAATATTATGTCAGAACGCGATTTTGTGTTGTCGCTTACATCATTGTAAAGGGATTATCCCTTGTTATAGAAAGTCAAAAGTAAAAATTACATGAATGAAAAGAAAGAAATTTCAAAACAAACGGATTAATAAAGATTAATAAAAAATTGTTTTGGCTGCTTATCACAGAATATTTTTTCCGGTTTTATTAGTAAATAATACAATATCTTTTTAAATTTTCAGAACAATATTCGGAATACATTTTGAATAGTTGAAAATCTCCCTTTAGTTTGTTACAACGAAGCTGTTATACGTTTAATTTGTAATAAGTTGGAACGTTTTATCACCTACCAGCATGAATGGAAACATTTTGTCAATTTTTGATAACTCACATGGCTCTTGAACATTAAATTTATTTTCTATAAACAACTACTAAAACTTAGTATTTTTCAAAACCACTCCACAATATACGTCCATCGGCACCAAAATTAATCCTAACATACTGATAATTTGCATTTGCAATGATCATCAGAATGACATTAAATGTGTTTTTATGATTATTATAGTAAGATCCCGATTTTTTTGACTTTTCTATTGTTTAAAAATTGAGCATTTGCCATTAACAGCACCTAGGTATTTACGAATATTAAATCGTCATCCGAATTCTCACGCTATTCTTCTGGAATTCTAGGTACTTTCAAAAAGTTTTATTGGTACAGATATTGTGTTATTTTTGATACAGCAGTCACCCTCACAACAAAAAGAGGTGCCACAAAAGAAAAGCATAAAAAACCAACGGACGAATTAGAGGACATGGAAACTCAGTACTTCAAAAGACCTTGCAGTGAATCAGACGTGGTAGCAAAAGGGTGGAATATGAAATTAAACTCCTTAACACTACGAAAAGCATTACGCTGAAAAAATGATTAACCACGTCCGTTTTGAAATGGAAATTTCGTTTTGAAATGGACGTGAAATAGACACATTAACAAGGCACGGGATTCACTCCCTTTCAGCCTGTTCAACGTATTATTTTTTAGAAAACTCACCAGGGTTTCATTTGTCACCATCACTAAATTTGTCACATGCATCTTACATGTTACCTCCTCCAATCCAGTACACTAAAACGCTATCAAAAATTTCACCATGCTAGTCAGCTACGTCACGCCAATCATTAGCGCCACGTCAGTCACTAATATCATATCAATCACCTGAAGACGAAACAAAAGAAGTACAAACTGCAATAAACTGTACATCAAATTTTATTGCCTTTTAGTTGTGCAGAAGAAGCACACTTCTTCCTTGTGCATTCGTCGAGGAGAAAAGTGTTATCAACTATGATTATTTCATTTTCTTTTACCACATAAAATTATTTGTACAATAGAAATAAATGTTTATAAAATATACTTAAATATTATCTTTAAATTTTTGGATTATAGACTCACACGCTTTCATTTTTATTATTTTCAATGTACGAGGAGCAACAGTAAATAGAAACTTTAGGTCTTCTAAATCTTTACCAGCGACTAAGCAACTTAGTACCCTTTATCTGGTGGAAATCAATTGACGCAATTTATTATCGTATATTTTTCAATATTCGACCGGATTAACTTCAATAATGTTTCAAATGAATTCTGATCTATTCGAAGAATATAGTTATAATCATCCAGGTTCATTTCTTGTAGACACATTTATAACTGTTCATAAGTAAATTGATATCTTAATTAGTATCATGACTTGCACCAATGCTTAGTTCTTTTTTCCTTTTTCTAACTAAAAACCCCAAGAATTACTGCAAGAAAAGCCATGTCAATTTTTTAGATAGTTATGATAAATCGACAAGATTTATCTCAACACTGTTAAGTATATCACTGAGACATGAGCGAATAATACACCATCAACCGAAGCTTCAATTTTCTGTTATTAAAAACCTTAAGCACGTAAACATTGGCAATCGCAAGTGGCCATTTCGGGGACGCTTAAGATTGAATTAAATAGTTTCATAACGAGAGTATTATTTTAATAACGATATTAGTAATATGGGCTAGTAGTTATATTTATTTCTACGTGTTTAGCGTAAAGCTAAATTTTACATATTATTGCATTATAAATGGCCATTCGGAATACATTTGTAGTACATTGTTCATTTTGTCATTTTGCAAAATCTAAACAAGATGATCAAGCGTAAGTAGAACTCGCGATCTAAGCATTTCGTATCATTATATCGTTTTATCTTAAAATGTAGTATGTGTTTTATAAATAAAAATATAAAGGGCTTTCAAAACTTTTCCTTTATTTTTGCTAGGACAACTTATTTTCCACCAAATTTTAAAATTACAAGTAAATAGAAAACACCCAAAGTAGTTTTGAAAAGCGGGTTACTATAAAAGTAAATATCTTGAAAACTGTACCTTTTTATTGCACTTATTTAAAAGCTTGAATTTTAATCAAGGTTGTGTGGCCATAGATATTTTAATTATTTCTACATGATACTTCTGATCATTGTTAAGATAAAAAGTCTTGAGAAATACATTCATGGACATAAAACGAAGTGACCCTATAATAATTACGTTTTTTGTTCATAAGGCAAGATAAGATAGTATAAGATCACTTACGTGTAACAGCTGTTGTTTTCATATAAACAAAAAATATTTATTCGTGAATTTCAAAGGATTGTACACACGTAATGACTGAGTTCAAACATACTATTAACTTTTTTGCCCTTCGAAAAATTCACCTCTCATGAGAGCTGCCCATGCGGAATTCATATAATTTATTATCGAAGCCAAGTAGTAGCCTTCCATGTACTGGCGAGATGCTCCTACCAAGGATTTGAAAAAGCTAATACAATTTTAAGTACAAGAAGTTTAATCAAAAATTTCGGACACATTATGTCGGTTATCAACAGTTTCCAAAAATATAGGTAATTGAGTAAGAATACTCCTTAATGGCAAGAGCGTTTTCCAACTAAATCTTGCTTGTTTATTTCTAATAAACGGCTAATAGCTGGTTATTTTGTAACAATCAAGAGTGTGTTGCTGATTATTTTAATTCTTAGCCTTCGACCTAGCAACTTTTTGTTAATTAATATTACACTATACTAATTTCGATTTTTAAGAATTGATAAATATAAAATCTCACTGGAGTCATAGAAAGTAAAAAAGTAACCACCCTAGTAAGAAATTTATAGAAAGGAAAATGTGAAATAAGAGAATTTTTCATTTACACGTATCATGAGGACGTGTTTTGTAATCTCTCAATTATTCTCGAAGTGTGAAATATATAGTAATCTTCTCTGTCGTATTGAAATACATAAAGTAAATTAATCGATGACACGTACCAAAAACTTTTGTCGCTATGTAACTCTTTTCTTTTTTTCATTTTTCAAAACTACTTTTTTGTCACATTTTTACAATCACCTATATAGGTATCAACAAAAACGTAGCAGTTAGTATTCGTCCATATTTATGAATATAATTATGAACTTTTCATCATTGAATAAGGAAATTTAATTATCAAACTAAAAATGGAAAATCCAACTAAAGGCAAATACATAATATTCAATCAAATTTAATCCATTATGCAATCAAACGCAGGTCTCGTCATCAATAATTAATACAAGGCACTTCAAAGGCTAAGTGAACCTTCTCCGTCATTTTAACCTCTCAAAATGTCGCCGGCACAATATGGTCCGGTATAAAGGTACCATGATCGAGTGGAGGCAGTGTTCTGTGAATTTCGATTGTTTGAACTAATTTGATTTACAGACCAGCTTATCGTTCGCGTGTGCTTTAAAGCAAGGTTCTATTCCTCGTACTATATAAGTGAACAAGTTTCACAAGGGGATGAAAACGTAAGTTGGTTTAATTACACAAGCTATCGAGGGCGTTTGTGTGAGAAGTTTGATAGCAGATAAGTTTTCTAATTAATATAGTAAGATTTATTGAAGCATATTCTTCATACTATTGTATAAGTCTTGACGGCTGGGATATGCAAGTTTATAGTGTCGCTGAGAATTTATGATTGATTAGCTTTGTTAGATTTGATAATTCCCTTTGTACAGCATGGTGAAGAACTAGAAACCTGAGAGTTCGGTTCAAGTTCATATCTGTTTTTTGACTTTAGAATTCATATACTTTTGTTTTTGTAGATGTTCATATCCATTTGATTAATCATTTGTTAAGTTTTATAACCCAAAATAGTCACAAAGAATGAAGAGAACTCCCACCGATGGTTCCGTACGTAAGGTATTATTAATTGTAATAATAAAACTAAAACGTAAGTTGTTACAAAACTATGTATATATGTGTACATATATATTAATATATACATTTACAAATATATATATATATATATATGATTTTGCTCTAAAAACTAATAGATAGGTGAATAAATTAACATATTTTTTTTCTTCAAAAGTTTAAATGGACTTTCGTTTCCTATAATATTTACACGATCTAAGCTTAGGTTATAAGTTAAAACTACGTAGTTTAAAATTAAAAGAAATTATAATTTTGCAATGTTAAAAAAACATTTCACTAAGTACTTCACTTAGTCCTCTGATGCACTCTTAAACGTTAATCTCCAATTTATGATAAGTAACGCAAATATATTTATTTATCTATTTTATTGTAAAAGTAAAATTTCCTCTACGTATTTTTCTATTTTACTTAATAAATATTTCAACAGATATTTATACGAAATATGTTGGCAAGTGTGAAGAGCCTAGACAATGATATCACTTCTTTTCTTAAACGTTTCAACTATCATCACCATGAGATACGTTGTGAGAGTTCATACAGTTCATACATAACTAATAAAAATACAATAAACTGTACAGATATTAATAAGTTGTATTGATAAAACAAACTGAAAATCTTAAAACAAGACTTAAGTCGCTTTTGAGTTTAATATTGATAACTAAATAATTAGAAAGACTAGTGCTTCTTAATATTAGCCCATATCCTTTTATCAGGGTCCGCTGTCTAAACTAAGGCATTTAATCAGGATGTTTTTACTAAATTACTGTCACCTGATCTTCACCACTCATGAAGAATCCAGGCCCTTATTGTATTAGATTTCTTCTAATGATTGCTATTTGACAAAACCGGGAACCAATGGCTAAAGACATAAAGAAATAAATTAGCAAATGAAAACATACAGTTTTAATATTTTTAAAATTTTCGTTTTTAATTCTTTCATAGAAACGTTAATTTAATATTAGAGGTATTTCAATATAGTTAAGAGCTATCGATGCAGTCCATTTGACCTTTGACCTCTCTCCCACCAGTTGGTCAGGGTGATTATTGATGCACGGACATATATAAGAGCCGTTTTCATTCTATATATTCTATTTTAAACTTATGGTTCAAAGAGCATGCAGGTAACAGAACTACGTCAATAGTGCATGCTTCTGTAAAATTAATTTTCTCAATATAACTCTTAAACAAATTTTCGAAAGACTAAAATATTTATTAATAAATTTGTGGGTCATTAAATTCTATCCAAATTGGGTATGAATATTTTAGTCTAGTTATTTGTTTTGTAAAACTAATATTTTTTAGGTTATATGGCTTTAAAATCAGTCGTGATGTTGAATGTATGTTATGTTTAAAACTCTTATGCACACAACGTGTAACATTGAACACCTCCATTTTCCGAGAATTTTTTAAGTGTTCGATGTTCAGTAAAACTCAATATTAAGCACAAAATACTTTGCTAGATTCATCTTTTTATTATATAGTTCACTGTAATATGGTAGAATAGCACTAACCAAATTAGTAAAAGTTGAGCGTCGCAGTGATGATTGAGTCTCTGTTACTTAAAAAATATCGGTTTTATAAAAAAAAATTGTTTTGTGGAATTTTACGAACTTAATGATCTACAAATTTACTAATTCGTCTTTCGGTTATTTGTTTATGAATCATATCACGAAAATTATTTTTGTGAATTTTTAAAATCGTACCATTTAAAAATATTCATTGCACAAAAAGAAATAATTTGGTAAACACTACATCACCCGCTACTCGCGAGAAATATTACAATAATATTCCTAAATAATAATAGTCCTAAACAAAAAGCTGTATACTACTTACATGTTTTTTAACAATTTTCAATGTTACCGGGGCTAATATTATTCAAGAAGTAACTAAGTTCTCCAAAATTAAATAATTTCTAATTATTTTCCCTAAAAAGTTAACATAATTATCATCAGTTTCAACATTATTTTAAACCATTTACATAATTTACCATAATTTTCATTAGTCTCAATATATTTAGCATAGTTAATTAAGTCACTAAATATTTTTTTGATGTTGGTTTTTGAATTGTTTTGAGAGATGTGATCATTGTTCTTCGAACTTTACCTACATACGGTAACGCCAATGAAAGGCTTTCCTTTCATTGGCAAATAATGTTGGGAGAAGAGGAAAATCACAGTGCCAACCCAAATGAAGTATGATTGTTGTCGGATGGGGGGCGACCGTTTTCCGTTTTTTTTCCTTAAAAACTACTTCGCACACAATAAAGATGATATATTGGTGCAAAAAAGTGCTTATATCATGAAATTCAGAGCGCTTACAACGAATTCTTGCGAGTAATCGTTTCAAAATCTCGTATTAAAATTTACTGGTAATCATTTGACTCTATGCTTCATATTATTTGTGGATATAATGTATTTGGAATCACTAAAACATATGAGTACTATAGTTTTCATCGCTTATTCAGAAGTTTCTATCATTGTTATAGCAAGTTCTTCTTAAATATATTTTTGTGTCAAGTTATTAGTAATATTTGACTTGTAGCATATGAATCCCGTATTCAGCTTACGTAACTCCAGAGTTTGGATAAAAATATATTATTCTTGTGTTCTTGTTGATGAAATCACGCAGTTTTTGATTTCTGGAGGCTTCAAGCTTTCACCGTCTTCACTAGTCTGATAGTGACTTTTAAATCATTTGAACTATGCATAGGTGCGTACAAAAGATATAAATTTATAATCGTAGTCCTACTGAAACATTCGACGTGTATCAGTAAAAGTTTTGCCAAGTGATAATTATAATCAATTAATTACTAATGCTTATTTACAACTTTTTCGGTCATACACGAAAAAAATGTTGCAACCCGATTTCTAATGAATATCGGATCAAGATACGAATGATGGATGTTATTTCCAATTGCAGTGGGGAGTAAAAGATGACATTAATTTATTTTGTCTATACTCAATAAATTGGGTTTCTATTTTGGGGTTGTCAACCTCAGAAAACTTTAAAAATTATAAAGATTTTACGAGTTCCAGTCATTTTCTCGGAAACTGTTTAGAGAAATAACTGGCTATTTGCCATAATAATAGATCCTATTAATCTATTTCTTAACTTGATATATTTATATCGTAAGCTATATGAACTATTGCTGTGGCAATTTGAGGGTAAGCAAATGAAGTATTTGTTTTTTTTTGGTTTTATACATAATGTGAATATCATTCGGATGTACTAGTTAGAAATAACTCAAAAGTATTTTTTCAGAATGTTAGGTAGCATATTTAAGATAGATTATATACACAAAAATAGGCAACAATCGTCAACCCTCCATTTTTGAAAATAATAACTAAATCAAAAATCAAGAAAACGAGGGTTAGCAAAATCCTAAAATATAGGAATTAAAATACCTAAAATACAGGGATAATGCAGGAATTTTTGAGAAATTCAATAGATTTTCTTGTCTTCAAAATAAAATTAAATTAATTAAATAAAATTTGTTTGCCTAGGCAACATATAAATGAAAAATAATATCAACATTAATATACAATTAAATAGAAACACTTTGTACCTTTAAATGTTTAAACTTTTAAATGAACGAGTTTGTACGTAAGTGGGAAACCTCGTAATGCGATTTACAGTCGTATTTAACTGGCTATTTTGCACATAGAGAATATGACGATGTCTCTTAGATTGTTTATATTACGTAAACAAATACTGTAAAGTATATACTCACTTTACATTCATACTTAACACTCGAATTAAATAATTTACTTGAATAAGCATCTATTGATTTCATTGCAAAACTTAACATGTGATATTTATTCTTTGTTTTCCGAATACACCGAAAATATATATTTAAAATATTGTTAGCAGATCTGAAACATTTTTATTTTGGAAGACTTTATATGTATTTGAAAGACAATGAATGAGCTATATAAGCAATACCAGTAATATTTCGATTGAAAACAATTTGCAAGCTGCGTTAATATCTACTCGTGTTTGGGTCAACTTAACACATATGGTGCGAAGTAATTAATATTAGTTTCAATGTGCGATATAAATACCGAAATCAATTTTATTAGTTTCAATGTGCGATATAAAAACCTAGGTTTTTATTACAGACGTATTTGCTGTTGAAGATATTGTATCTTCCAATTGTGCTGATATATACTGAATTTGTTGCTACAGAATTGAACAGTATCGTTGTCAGCGTAGGTATACGTAAATTTTCTATACAAGCGTGTTTCGAAAACAAATATTAGTGTCGAGTTTCCCTCTGTTTATTTGTTTATTATTTTTGGATTACTTACAAAAGTAACTGTTAAAAGATAATGAAAAATTTTCTTTGTACATAGATTTCACTGCACACGCTGCCAAACCTTGGAATAAATTCGATCTTGATATTCGAAAAACATCTTCGATTTATGTTTTTAAAAATTTTTTCAATAGCATTCATATTTCGATTCCGTATCGCTACTTTATACCATTTTCTCTCATCCTACCACTCATCATTCACTCATTCTACCACTTATCCCTATTTATGTTGATACGTAAATTATTTGTTAATTCAATTATTATTGGGTTAATTTTAATTAATATTTATTATTTCTTATTAATGGTGGTCATGGTGAACGATTGCAACGGCCAGTCTATTGCGGTCTTCTACATCACCTTTCTCAATTTCCGGTGTTATAGTTTACTTAAGGATATTGCTGGAAAAGAAGTGACCTAATATAAATTTTGTTATTACACTCCCTTTATTATGTGAATTAGAGCGTAGAGTCTGTCTCCCAAATTGTAAAATCTTATTTTTTTTTAATTTACATACCAAATTGAAAGTAACAAAGATGCATTTGCAGTTCAATTTATAGGTGATAGGTTCAATTTAAAAAGCTTTTGTTAGTTTCACACGTATGGAACTAAATATATGTATATATATATATATATATATATATATATATATATATATATATATATATATATATATATATATATATATGTATATATATATATTGTGTGTGTGTGTGTATTAAGATAATTTGATTTTTAAATTTTTGGAAAAAGAATTTTAATTAGTAAGTGTCGTTTACTTTTACAAATGTAGGTTTTTCCAAAATTGTCTTTGTTTTACTAACCTTCAAGATACTATCACGAAATCTATTTTTTTTTCGACTAAACTCAATTTTTTTTATTGTATAATATAGATCTTAATCTGCTACTTTCTAATGAATAGTCTCGCTAAAATTTAGAGCGGACATAAATATACATAGAGATTAAACACAGTACCATTTGCAAATCTACACAAAAATACCAATTACAAATTTTTTTTTCCATCGAATAAGTATTTTTATCAAAGCGCGGAACGCACTTAGCTTTGGCTACCTAGGTACCTATGTCAAGCACTCTAGACATGAGGTCGTTAGCCATGTATATATATATATATATATATATATATATATATATATATATACACATATAAATACATATATATATATATATATATACACATATAAAGTTTTGCTTATTAGTATATTTTTTAGACTTACTCACATGAATAGTTGTTCCGACTGACTTTCACAATCGTATAGTTTACGGTGTTTAGATAAATGGTATCTTTTTAATCTTTTTATAATATGCGGATAACGAAGAAAGAAGATTAAATTAAAATGAGCGAAGTGAGTTGGGTGTATCTATAAATATTCTGAATGACTTGGCCATTACACCAGATAAAGCCGATAGACCACACATATTTCGTTAAGGTATTTAAACTGTCCGTGTACGATTTGATCTCAACATTTTTTTAATGATTCCATGTAAGATAATTCTATAGATTTTATAAAAATGTTCACAAAAATATATCCCTAGCCCTCCTCTTATTGCCAAAAGTACTGTGTTCGAATTTATAAAAAAATATTGTTACTGAAAGTTTTACCTTACGTTTATCCGAAAACTATATTCTTGATTGTAAACCTTAAAGTTTTGGAAAAATTCGCAATATTTTCATGTGTTTAAAACATTTGTTAGGATATATATATAGAAGGTAAAAATAATACTGATATTTGTAAATCGTTTCATAAAAATACAACATATTATCTTAAATATTTATACATTTTTAATTATATACGTAACCTTCGTACTGTAAGTTACGCTTTTACCTAAGGTTTTTATAAATTAAATCGTACTCTTTCTTTTAAAGCCGATTATTTTTGGGCGTAAGGTGTTTGGAAAATATGTATAATTTTTTTATAATTCTGAAGTGTATCTTCTTAACGGACTTTTGGGATAGAGTTAGTTGACGAACTTCACGATGAAACGTTCCTCTTTGACTGGGAAGGGCGTATTATTTTGCCCACATTAATAGCTGGTGTTTTTTATTGTTTCATGGATAATTCGAAAATTATTTTTTTTAAAAATGTTTTTAATTATTTATTACTGGGACGATATAATATTACATTAATTAATAATTAAAAAATTAATCTCGATGCGTGAGAAGCTTGGTTTCTATTGAGTCCCCATGACGCCTCACGACTTTTTTAATTTTTTCATAATTGTTTTCGGCATCACAATTTTCACTTTATATGTAGAAATTAGCCAGAGATTTATATTTGATTTGCTATGGATTTAAATTAACCGCTGAATATAATATCTGTAAAATATAATTTTATATAATTAACTATCTGGGTAAACAATATTTTGATTTTCGATAATTTTCTTAATCATTATTTGATAGTTATATCTCAAAAAAAGATGCATATCTGACAAGAGGTTAGGGCGTCACTGGAGATACTTTTGAAATTGGTTATCCTTTTTTCGTATAAATTGTTGCCCATGTAAATATTGTAAGATATAATCGAAACCGAGTGTAAAATATATAATCTAACAAAACCATTTTAAATCGATCCGCAATACTTTAGCTGTGCGGTTCACTTTAAATTGGATCGCAAAATTAAAGTCCTGTGGTTAAATTTAAAATAATTGTGCTCAACCTTTATTGAGAGACTAAGGGTAAAAGCAACTGGATTTGTGATTCCATTTATGTAAAGGACAGTTTTTTCACTACATTAAAAAGACTCACATCAAATGTCAATCACAGGGAACAATGTGTCAAATGGTCTGACCACACTCTTACTCACAATTTCCAATTTCAGTTTAATAAAAGCCAACTCACGCTCTGAAGCAAGGGTTGTCCAATACTATTAGAATTATTTGTCGTACCTCAATCACATTCTTTGTTTGCATCATGTCCATAATTGCTTTAACTCTCAATTTAGACTCAGAAAATCTGCTAAATTTATCCAAGTGTAAATATTCTATTTTTAATTTAAAAAAGTTAGATTTATTAAAAGGTCTTGAAGCCTTTTAAGATAGATAAACAGATTGTGTCGATAAATTTAAAATAGTTTGCCGAACCGAAACCCATGGAAAGTAGTCTTTTATCATTACCTCTTCCTATTTCAATATTTTGTATTCTGAGTACAAAATTGTTTTTTCTGTTGCATTTAGTGAGTATGAAAAGGTATTTAAAGACTTAACCAGGGATCTACATCGATATGTTTTTTTTAATTTAATGGAAGAATTGGAGGCGTCGGAGATTACCGAAGAAACAAAAATTTCCGTCTTTCAATGTTGTTGTGGAGCAATATTTTAATCTTTACATTACAAATGATGAATGCAATGAACAAAACTATAACATAAAACTAAAGAAATATTATAGAACATAAGTGATTCGAGTGGTCAATGAAAGATTTATGTAATCTATATTTAATAAATACTATAGTAAATTCACGCAAAAACAAATCAAAAAAAGGGCTAAATTAAATTGACATGAATTTATGTTTGTGCAATATTTTTTCAATAACAAATACAGATAGCTCAACCATCGGAATGATTCTCGATTTTATGATATGAAAATCCACATAATAGTAGCCTCTGATTTTAACTCCATAAAACCTGAAGTTTAAAATCGATATTAATCATCTTACATAGTTTCGAAATTCTCTTTTACACTTTACTTCTTCGTACGCAATCTTGGTAAACTGGACAGTTTATTTTTCTGTTGACTTAAATCTTGATAGGTTTTCTATTTATACCCAGCTTATCGTGTCACCTAACAACGTTTATTAGATAAATCATCTCTTTACAACATGATATAGAGACATTTTATTAAACTTTTATCATTAATAAATTAAAAGAATACAATTGGCGTAAAAGGTTGCTCATAATGAATTAATTTTACACAATGAAGCTTAAGCTTCTTTAATCGAATTATATATTTGTCGAAAGAAAATAAAATATGTTTCTTTAAATATAACGTGCTATCAACAATAAGGTGAGGGGAAAAACATTTTTGGTCAAATTTTATAGGTTATCGTGATGTCTCATTTGAAAAAAAATGGTCTTAAATAAAAATATTGAAAAATACTTTCGTTTAATTTTACATATAGAGGTATTTCTGATATTAAATAGCGCTCCTGGTGTGACGTACTTGTAATATTGTAATTGGAAAAGTATGGATCTTTGTTATCTAATAACTCAGCAACCACGCAAAAATCACAAACCATGTTAGCGTGTAAATATTTGATTTAATGGAGGAATACATAGATTGCATATTATCCGTGATTTTATATACATGGAATATTAATATAACTTAATATACATTTAAATGTTTTCCTGCCAATCTCATCTAAATAACACAACGGATCTATACCAAATTTTGCACTGATATAGTTTATGATTTAAACTAACACGGCGATTTATATTCCAAGGAAACAAAATTATTCCTGAAGAACAAAACTAGTTTTGTTAATTTAACATTTTTAATTAAGTTGTTAGTCGATGGGGCAATGCGCATATGTCAAGAATTTGACATTATTTATGGCAAATATGGCTATAATTTTATTGAATTACCGACAAATATCACTACGTCAACCAAAAATCCATGCCGACGATACCACGAGTGAAAAGTGGTGATCTATTTTTAAGCTTCCTCACATCAGGAGTAACCCTAAATAAAAATTTAGAAGAAAGAAGACTAGAAAATGGTTTTTTCAAGTATTGCATAATGATTACATTGCCATCCAAATCGACATTTCTTCAGGAAAAATCAAAGAATGTATTAAACTTAAAACGACAATAAACTAATGTGTCGAAATAATTTCTTTGGAATAAAATATAAATAAAATGGTTAAAATTGACATTCGGATGATAAGTACACTCGGATGACAATTAATACAGAGTGATTTATTTATTTATGACCCTAGATTACTTATTAAAAGAATTTGTTTCTAGAGGAATAATAAATATTTTTAGTTAATAAAAATTGAACAGCTAAATCTTGTGGAAAGCCGTCATTGATTTTAATAAGGGTCGCTTTACAACTATACGTAGCATGTTCGTGTGAAAGTGATATCAAAAGTGTGTTATGCTTGCAAGTAGAAATAATACATCCAATATAATTATAATAATAAAAAGGAATTACATTCAAATGTTAATATTAAGTATATTTCTTTCTAGTGAGTTAGATTCTTCGGATTGTTTGAAATTCTCAAGCAGTTAAAAGTTAAAGATATGTCCATTCTATATATATATATATATGTATATATATATACATTTATTCTAGCTATTTATAAAACATGCACCTCTGCTGTGTTCTTTGGTATGTTACTAAATATAATATTTATTTTTTCAATGTACATTTTCATTGAGATTACTTTGAGGTGTAGTAATAAAATAAAATTATTTCCAAAAATATTACGTGCATGTATAGTACATATTCGTATACCTATCTAATGTAACGAAATTAAGTTAATGATGGTGTTATACCAGGATTTCTAATTTAAAACTCAGACAAAGAAACAAACTGACAAGCTAAACCCTCATAAAGCGGATAAATATTTATTTGCATATAATAAATCAGTGTGATGTAAATCACGATAAAAGCTTTTTTACGAGTTAGCTTTTGAGGAAACTGTCTTTTTCACAAATATTTTTTATTTCAGCCTTGACATCGTAAAAGCCTCATCTTATAGCCATCTATTTTTAATCTACGATAAAAGCTTGCAATATCCATTTGCGATCCAGAGGGGAACATATTCTTTCAGAAGTTTTATGAGTGGATGTTATAAAGTAAAATACTAGATTGTTTATAAATTGATTTTTGGACAGATTCCTTCTACTTATTCAAATAGGTTTCATTTTAAAATATAACTACATTTGTGAAAAGAAATTACTTTCTATATTTCAATATATTATATAAGTATGAAAAAAAATTCTACGACACGAAAAAGAAACCGAGCGCTGTAATTTTATTTTATTAACTTTATTTCACTCAAAATTAGAAACTCGTGTAACGTTTAACTGTCGCATTAGTAAATATCTATATATAAGTATAATTGATTAATTACCATATGGTTCACTAGGCTTTCGATACCTAAAAAGGAAAGAAATGGGATCAATATCATCTAGAAATTATTGCTATTATCAATGGTGGAAAACTCTATAGTTTCATTTGTAACGATATCGACATGTTTAAATTTGCAGCATGTAGCGTTTTATTTAGATTTAAACAATTCTACGTGCGATAAATTTTCAGACCGTTAGGAGTAGTTAAAGAGGAAATAAGTTAACAAACTTTAAATTATTACTATGAATAGAACCAATTTTAAATTATTGTTTCTACTACCTTATTGACACCTCTTTAATTTGCTATAAAATACAATATATCATATCACGGATTTGTTTACAAGTCTTACTGCTATTAGCACGTAAATTTATTTAAAATAATTTTGATAAAATAAAAAATAAATTAATTTCATTATTCACCATTTTCTATAAGATCGTATTTGCTTCTCGGATAATGCACTTACAAAAAGTCTAACATTAAGACTCTTTAAAATGCATTGATAAGTACTAATGGGTCATTCTCAATGATACAATTTTATTCTGTTCTGTTATAGAATCTCAATTTTGATGTGGAATATTATAACGCAATTTTGTCTTTTATTTCTATATTCCGCTAGAATTTGTATACATATGCTGCGAGATGTGAGAGAATGATGGTGGAAGTTGAAAAAGATAGCAAAGATTGATCTAGCCACCTCTAGTAATCAATAAATGTGACGTCTTTCTTCACTTACATATTCAGACTAATATTTAAATAATATTTTTTTACGTAGGTTGTCAATTATTTTTATGATAATTCCATTAGATTGTTAAGTGAATTTATACTTGAAAAAATTAGATAGATTCCTGGTTTTTCTTAAGCATGTTCCTAGAATTATCTCTTTTATGAAAGTTATTATCTTTCCTAATAATCTTCATTATATCAAGTAATAAGATAAATTAACGAAGACGTGAATTAGACAAATGACTTGTGAAAGGCTTTGAAAGACTTTACAATATATGTTTTTAAAACAATGCCGCGTGGTAGAAACTTTTACTGTTTGCTCCAATTTATATCAAACCATTGCAAACTTGTCGAAATATATTTTAGTTCATTCCTTTTTCTCGTTACCACGTTTGTATTGTCTCCCAGCCAGTCCAGGATTTTACAGTTTCTTTTCTTAGAAACTATTTGGAGACTTGTAATTGTACATAATGGCAAAATATATTGACATATGATAACTGGCGTATAATAAAACAATATTAACATTAAAAATGTTTTTTTTTACAATATTTTTTAGAAATGTATAGAAACATATGCGGAAAAAATTTGTATCATTGTTATTTAATTCCGACAATTTTGTTATGTACCTCTGATAATTGTATAAAAAATAAAACCACACTTGACCCTTAAAATATTATTAAAATGTATATTAATGTAATGTTTCTAATAAACCAGCGTTTTAGACCAAGTGATTATTAAATGGATACTTAGATATATTTATCAATAATTGTGTAAAGAGTTTGTTGGATTTATTTTATTACAATTCCAAAATTGAAAAAAAAACTTTTAAAAGTGGCATGGATCCACGTCCTTGTTAATTTCACAATTATTCTCAAGTATTACTTGATGTACTTTAGTATAAATGGAGAAACACAAAAAAACCCTGCTTTCGTTCTTCTTTATAACTGCTGCTAATATATACGTATATATATATATATATATATATATATATATATATATATATATATATACATATATTTATTTTTTTTTTTTTAAATGTGTATAGATAGGATCAATAGACATTTAAACACACGGAATAACTATCGAGGCACAATGAAACTTAAACTGTTTTAATGTGACATTGGCGTTATTAAAATAGTATTCAACATCAATTATTTTAAATTAAAATCAATTTAAATCAACGGCAGATACCAATAAAAATGCTGTTTATAAACAATTTTTATATTTCTTTTTTTAGAATGTTATTACAGCTATTGCAAATTAATGTCAATCCAATAAGTATCCCATTAACGTATATGTTTTCAGTAAAATGTTGAGAGTATTGCTGTGGTAGACTGGAGGGGGTGAACGAACGTAAGGGAAGAAGGATATTTTCAAGAGAAAATTTCATTAGTTAAGCACGAGTCTTATCACTGTCTGTATGTGTATGTACGTATATAAGTAAATACGTAGATACGCAAATGTGCTTTCAAAGGCTTATATAATTTGAGAGAACATTTAATGGACTAAATACTTTTTTATTTTATAATATTTAGCAGAATCTATTCGACCAATATACCATCGAAAATTTTAGGCCTTTTAGTATACATGATCTAAAGAATGACTAAAAGAATTATACTGAAAAAATATTCCAAGTTGTTTACTTCAAGAACAATCTATTAGTACATCATATTAATAAGAGTTGCGGCACTAGAGGAGTTGTTCAGATATAGGTTTGATATTATTTTAGCCGATGTAATAAAAACTGCAAGTGTGCCTACGCCTCGGAATTTTATACACTATAAAAACCTTCTAAATTCTAATTCTATAATTTGTTACACACTGTTATATTTTATACTGTAAAAGGTTAAGGGCAGGAATAGTTCCTTTGTTCCTTCAAATATATAAAGAACCTCATTGAAACGTTTATTGTATTCATACTGATTTCTCTAAAAATATTTGAAATTTATAGATATGTTGAGCAAGTTTTTAATATATTGTAGGTTATATATAATTTTTCTGTTTAGGTTGATGTTGACATGAAGAAAATTGATCAATTAACTTTTTGTGAAAAACGTTCATTATTTCATAGCATAGTAAACAATTCCAAGACTGCCCTCTATAATTTACGAGATTGCTAAAATAAAACTCTGAAAAAATCTTACTAACAGATTACTTAAAATTTGCCAGAAAAATGGAGAAATTATTTTTTATTTCCAAGTTTTTGAGATATTCCTATCAGTTCTATGGCAGTGAAAAGGGCAATCTAGGCGAGAATGTTTCTGTGCTAAATATATTAATAATATTGTTAAGTAGTTTACTAGAAATTCTATTTAGTGTATGGAATTCAAACATATAGTGCTTACGCGTGCATGAAACTCTTGTAATACGAGTTCTGTTAGTTAGGTAAAAGAATTTATTATAACGTACTCCTAATGTATTTTTGATATCTACATAAAGCTTTTTATTATAATCTTTTGCTAGAAAAGCAACCAAACGTTATAAACGAAATATTGTGAAAGACATATTTCACGTTATGGACATTCATTTTATCGATCGGCTTTATAGTCATTTCTACATTCATTAGATTAACCTCAATCATTGAGCGAAAATCGTAAAATAAATAACGCTGACAGGAGTTGATGATTTAAGGAATCGATAATTAATAACTTCCGGAAAAAGTGAGGAAAAACCCTTGAAATAGTCGTTAGTTATTAAAATGGCATGCTATGGCTTCTCAGAGACGAAGTTGTGGTTATGTTTTCTATCTCATTTTAAATTATTTTAATGCAGATATTTTCGTAACATTTTCCGGATTTTTTCTATTTTATGTAATACATTTTCTTTACAAAATCAATGTTAATTTACAAATATAGTTTACTTTGCTGTGAAGTTACAGGTTCATTTCTTGTGCTACTGAATATTTAGCAATACGTATAAAATCTACATATGATACATATGTACATTTTATAGGCTATACTTCTTGACTAAATTGAGAAAAAATATTTTTATTTTGATGCTTTGATACTCATGCTAACTACTGGTTTTTTGACATGTTTATGTCATTATTCCTTAGCGACTTTGAACGAAATAACAAACAGTATATGTATATTGCTAAAAATATATACATACACGCTTTAATGTGTATAGATCCCTCGTTGTGCGATGTAAACTCGCAGAACGAGGGATTTGTACACATTAAAGCATTTAAAAATATCTATCCCACATGTGTCTCATTAAGCGTGTTCCAAATGTTAATATTATTTCCCACCAGACAAATATGTTATTTGTATTCCTAAACGCAAAAATAAAAAAAAATTAAATACAAAAAGTTGGGAACGTCCCAATAGTTTGCTAGGAAGCTATGAAGTTGCTTTTTGTTTAATTTTTATTTAAGCAATTGTAGAGATGAGGGTTGGAAACCGGTTCCCTGATCCCGTTTGTAATATTTTGTATTTAACAAGCTAATATAAATACATAATAGTAATTTTTATATGATGAAGTAATAAGATGTTTATAGATGTATTTAGTTGTACACGAAGTATTCACTTCGGCCTAGCGTCATCCTGTATTTAAATCGTGATTCAACAGCTATCAATAAAATATATTAACTCTCAAAAAATATAGTGCGTTTTGGGAAATGACCGCATGTTTGAAATAAAACTTCCTAAGAGCATTCATCGAAAATGTCGTTGGTCAAAATGTTATGTATTGTAACTTCCGATCATGTCGCAAATAATTCCGATCATATGAACATAGATTTTCTGAAATGTTATTTGAAATATTATTTTTAAGGGAACTGGAAATTTGACGATTAATTTAAAATAAATTAAAATTTTTCATCCAATTAAGTATTTTAGTTAAAATTAGCATGTTATATATGTGTAAAGGAATACATTTTTCTGGAGATTTAAGTGGATTATGGATTTGGTATTCTTCTATTGTTTTCACTTACAACTATATCATTTTGAATAATTAAATTGATAGGTTATTCCAGCTCCCTACAATTAATTGTTACTATTAACAATACTATAAGCTATTTAATAATAATTTATGAGTATGCCAATAAATTTTTGACACATGATTTTTATATGCGTTCCAAAGAAATATAAATTTATAAGAAAGCGCCTTTGCTACGAAAAGCCATTCAATACATTCCAGGAATGTGCTTAGCCATCGCAGACATTTTTACCAACAATAAGTAAATGCTACCCCTTCTTTAGTGCGGAAAAATGCTTAAATTATTCCTGTAACTAAAATGTTATTGTATTAAATATACATTATGAGTGAAACGACCTTATAGCAACTGTCTTAATAAAGAGTTTTTTCTCCTCTTTTTTCTAAGCATTTATTAATGATATTGTTAAGAATATCTGTGGTAAATATCATTTCTATTCTGATGACCTGCGAGTTGGTGCAGATTCGAACCTTTATTTCATAGCAAAATCCTACGATACTCTTAATCTGGATCTTGCTTTAATTGGTGAATGAGTCTTTTAGTTAACATAAGCAAGTGTCAAGCTATCACTATTGGTAATCAAAGACTCATTTCAAAAATTAACCTGGCTAATTTATTTCAAATAGTGCTAAACACTACGGTAACTCCCTATATTCCATATAGTATCATATTTTATATATGCATTAACATAAGTTAAACATTTGTACATTCCTGTCGTTCAAAATCTTATTTTACAATCTCAAGTAAATGATATTAGATGCTGTGTCCTCAACAGGATCCCTCCGAAGCGTTCTCAACATGTAACTCAATAAAATACTTCCTTTATCACTAATTGACCAGGTCTGCAAATTTTTACTTTCATGTTCCCTTTTTGGATTTCATAACTGATCTTATGGTATTTTGATGTGCAGATTACGAATATGCACTTCGATTTTCCCCATTATCTTCAGTCTTTTGGAAAAGCCCTTTGTATGAAATCACAAAAAAGGCAAGTTTACGAGTAAAAAAATTATATTACAAAAAAAACACAATTATAAGACTTTAAAATATTATAAATACATTTAAATGACGTTAATAAACAAATTAGAAACATTCAATACTTGTGTGGTGTCTTGTTTTTTTCACGGAAGATCCAATTGTGAGATTTTCCCTAAAAAGCCCGATTGGGATCATCTTGCTTTAGCAACCAACAATAGTCTGCCATTATCCTTTTATTCCACCTTCACTGATAGCGACGCTCTATCTCTTTCAAGTCTTGATGAAATCTCTTGCCTTGCTCTTCACTATAAGTGAAAGTTCCAAGTTATCAAGAACGTCCGCTTAAGTTTGATTGTTACTTATTTTATGGTCTATATTTATAATACATTTGTAGAATTAACAGATCTGTACTTTGAACGTATTTAAAAACATGGTTTACGGAAACATAACAAAAGTAATAAAATATCAAAAAATGTTGTACCGTTGGTCTGTAAGCCTATTTAATTTTTCGTGCGTGACGTAAAGGCAGCTAAAAGGATTTCGTTGATATTTTTTATTTAAAAAAATTTACTTTATAATTATTATCTCAGACGGTATTATGTGAATTAATCTTAGAAATAACTTATTAGTATTTACTAAATATTTACACCTCAATGAAGTCGTGGGCATATGCAGTACATCATATAGGTACATAGAGTCTATAATCTTCGAAAGCGGACATGCGACTCCAGAGATTAGCGCTACCAAGCAAACAAAATAAACAAGCCTTTCCGCTTTATATACGAATACTCGTTTTATATACAAGTATTATATAAATATGAATTATTTAATGCAACGTCAAAATTAACGAATTTAGTTTTCATCTTCTGGTTTATCTATTTATTAAATGTTCACAAAGAAATTATTGAATCTAATAAAACTTGTACTGATTATTTACTTAAAATTCCGGACAATAAAAAGAACAAGTATCTCTAAAGTATTTCAACAGAGATTAAATAAACATATTTTAAATTTGATTTCAGGTTGTTGGAAAAATCAAGATTTATTGAGAGAACACTAAACCTAATTAAGTGTTTTACCATTCCCAGTTTTACGTGTGAAGAGGGTAGGAAAACTTTTACCGGGGGGACTAAATTTTCTCTTAAAACATTTTTGGTTCCACTAACCAGTTCAGTTGTCGGTGGCCACTCTTTTTTCTTTCGATGTTGTCCACTGTCTCGACTATCCAACTCACAGAGAAAGCGAGGGTATTTTACATAGCCACCTTGTTAACCGAGCAGCATACTTATAAATTTCAGATCTCCACAGACCATTTAATCCTACGTATTTTTTAAAATTGTTGCACACATTTTTGAAATTGTTGTTGAATTTCAAAATGGAAAATTACAAAAAAAAACAAAAATTTGTTTGATTGAAAAACATTTTCAAAATTGTGTTTTTTGAACACATTTTTCAAATTGTCGTAGCATTCTTTCAAATGTACAGAATGGGTGTCTGACAGTGAAATGTACTTATTGCTATTATGCAAAAAGACTGCTTTCAAACTTCGCTTTGATAAGTCTAAGAACAATCTCCATTCGTTTGCGTCATATTCCATGTTAAACATTTTTACTAAGGCAGGAATATCTTTGCAATACACTAGCTCACAATCTTCAGCAAAATGAGGTACAAAATCTTTCTCTGTGTTGTGATACCTATAATATGAGGAATCAGGAATAAGCATAATCTTTTTCAATATTCTTGATCCGAGGAGTTCAGCTGCATTTTTTGGCAGGCTTAGATCTCTCGTTAAGTCATTCAGTTCTGAAATAACTAATGTGAAAATAACTGTGTTCCATTTGCACTTGGCTTAAATTGAGCTTCCGGTTGAGATACCTCTCCGACATCACTGCTCATGTCTTCAGCTCGCACTGATTCTAAAAATGGAGGTGATGGTGATGCAACGTCCAGGTCGCGATGCACCGCGTATTTTACCGATTGCACGGGTGGATATAAGAAGTATTTTTTGTTTTAGAATTGTGGCCCTGTAGTTTTGCAACGGCAAAAATAACATTCCATAACATAGGCGATTCTAAATCAAAGGTATTGTTATATCCTTACGACCACTTTCAAAGTTCACGAATGCATATCGCACAAATTTTACGTGAGACCTACTATTTAGCAATAGCTACTAGTTAGCAATTGTTAGGCCAAAATACATGTTATAAACGTTACTTATGAATTCGGTAATGTTATGCTGCTGTTTTGTTGGCATAAACTACTCCCGAATATAACAAATATTGTTCGGTGAGTTTAAATACTTTCGCGACGACATCTTTTCAGTGAGCATTACGAATTGCACGGAAGTACTGATTTTGAAAAAGAATGATATTGCTATTTATAGAAAAATCTATTAATCTATCCTTATTAACCTTTGTATAACGATTTAAGTTAATTATGATTAAATGAGGTTTTTAGAAAATGACCTAAAAATCCACCTTTTTTCCAATAATAAGGGTATGTCACTTAATTAATTACGTTATATTTAACTAACTATCTACGAGAACTTATTTATAGTTATCTACTGCAACCATTCAGTGTGTTTTTTTGTTCAATAAGAAACAATTAAAATAAAATAAATGTTCCTGACTAGGTAGGCCTTAGTACTTTTGGCATAAAGAAGACTATGCTAAATAACTAAAAATCCTGACACGATGGAATTTTTTTAGCATTTTTTCTGTAATCAGTGCTCCAAAATCTATCAAAATCAGTTATGAAATCTGAAAGGGAAAAATCATTATAGACCTATGTGTTATGGAGATATACACTATCTTGATATAAATGAAGAGGATTTAAACAAGTTGGATGATTTCACAATTTAAGCATCGGGTATATTTCCGACCTCAGAAAATTTGATTACATGTCTGAACACAGGTTGAGTCTTAAATGGTTGGAGACCCGCTATTGACGCCAACTTCATATTCATGTCTCTCTAATATATTAAAAACCTTTTCAATCCAAATTGTTTTATTGGCAAATTTAAAGATTTGTCTGCTCCCGTTCTTTTTTTGGCTCTGAAGGCTTACTCTCTCTAATTATTAATAAATATACCTTTAGTCCTTAAGGAAAATCATTTAGTCGTTACTGCAAGTAATTACATTTTAAAAAGACATTCGATATACATCAGAATGCATTAGAAATTTATTTAAAAAATTACAATTAAACAAATGTGTGATCGAAAATCAAACATATATTTTCTGTAGTATTTACACTTCAAGTTTATGTTTGCTGAAGTTTTTAGGGTAAGTAATACTTTGGAAACAAACGAATTGTTATTTCATACCTATTTTTATTAAACAAAATAAAAAAGCGGCCTACATTAATGTACGGTACGGAACACTTACCGTGCAGGTTCTATCCATACTTTGCAAACTTCTTTCCATATCTATATGCATTTCTTCAATTTATAAACGCAGTGAGAAAGTAACAAATATTAAAAAAAGTAATTGATGATTTATTTATGGTAAACGAAAAATCATAAAACGGTTTCTATTATAGTTATCTTCAATATTGGGTGGCCAGTAGTAAAAAGTCCTGAGAAAAAAGAAAAACCTGATCAAAGGCAAATTACCTGCAGCAAACACGACAATAAAAAGTAAAAAATAAAAATTAAAAAATAATGTTAACCGGCTTTAGACCAAAAAATGTGTTATAAGTATGGCGACGCCTTGACTTATTCACTTATGTCTTTTGATAATAATCATATCCATTTTGCCCCATAAGTTACGACACAATCACGTTACAAGAGCAATATGTCACTGCAAGCACTGAGAGCGAACAATAGCAACGAAGGTTGCGTCGCCCTTGATAAATCCCCTATCAAGTAAACGTGGTCATCAATCACAACGCCAGAGCTGTTATTACTTTGTGGTATATTGACTTCCGCCAGGTGTTTGATATATCGTATTAAACGTGAAAAATGAATAACACAGAATTTTCCAAACGAATGTACGAGGAATTACTATGTAATACAGAAAAATGTTATGATAACTCGTTTATAGAAATAAATATATACTGACATGATTTAGCAAGGTGCATATAATGACAGCAAAATCAGAGAAGACTTTAATAAAAAGAACATTTTTAGAGTAAAATTTACATTATTAAAAAAGGAATTTTGCAATAGCTTCCATATAAACTACTAACATGTATTCAAGCGTATAATAAATATATCTACAGATCGTCTATCGTACCAAATTCAATTATGTTGTAGCCCAAGTACCTATTTTTTTAAAATTATCAAACTATTTGAGATGTCAATAGCATCGTCCTTGGTTAAACTTAAGTGTGCTCGGTCTTACATCAACGTTACGAAAGTACTTGAACAAAACAGTGCGACAACCGTTATGTACTCTACGTATTTAATGGGTGCCGATTCTTTATATGAAACAAATAAAATTTTAATTAATTTAGAAAAAAAATGAGCAAACATAAATTATTTAAAATTAATAATTTTCTTTTAAATTTTCGCCACAATTCAGCTGGAAAATCGTGAGTACGATGCTTTATGATTGTGAAAATACCGCATAATGCAAATTAAATAATGACTTTCTAGATTTTCAGTTGGAGTTCTATAACGGCGGACTTTGTTGGACATGATCAATGACGAATTTACCGTCGACGCGATGATGGCATTCATTGAAGCGCAAGGTGTCAACTAAATGTCCCCCATCTCCATCAACGTGTTTTTAATCAGGTGTTCTACTTTTTCTCTATTAGCGCCTTTTAATTGGCTACATAGTGCGTCCTATTTTCTCTGATATTATTGGATCCATTATTGTCAGTCGTCTGCGTTGCACGTAAAACCCCAAGACTTATCACAACCATTCTATTATTACGAGAAAAGAAAATCAAGGAAATGAGTCAAGAATTACATAAAATAATAGAATATACTTTGTATGTTATCACCAGCAGAATATAGCTCAGAGAAGTTTAGAGTTCGATTTCGAAAATTAATAGGGATGAATTACCATATGGTTATATATATATATATATATATATATATATATATATACAGATGTATATGTATATATATATATATATATATATATATATATATATATATACAGATGTATATGTATATATATATATATATATATATATATATATATATATGTGTGTGTGTGTGCTAACGTATAAATTTTCATTCTTCTCAACTTTTAAGAGATTTTTCCCACATGAAGTTTACCTTGCAGCTATTAAAGGGAAAAATACTGTGCCTCGTATTATTCCGTTAACTTTTATTCCTTATAAGTGATGTTTTTTCATAGGTATAGAAGTTGACATGAAAAAAAACAAATAAAAATAATTATAACGGCCATGGTATTGGCTTTATTGAAAAGCTAACTTTATGCCTTTAGTGTTTAAATAAGATTTCAGGCAAGAGCCGCGGGGGGTAAGGGGAGAACGTTTCATAACATCTTAACCGACTCAACTGTCAACCTCAATGGCGGCAGCGGCCAACTGGCCTCCGTGGTGCTCCCTGCTAGACAACAGACGAGGCTCTGGCAACCGAGTCTATAGCGGTATAACTATATTAATAGGCTACCACAAGCCCTGGGGGACTAAATACCTCTCAAAAAGAGTGGCTACAGGTTACTGAGACAGTACCAAATTAATTATTAATTATGGAAGCGGAACATAAAACGAAATTACCCCAGGAGGGTGCCGGTATTACCGGAGAATCCCTCCCCGGGTCAATCTCGGGCAGCCCCTCAGGATCTGGGGGGGGCAAAATTTCGCTCTCTATAGAAGATGGATATATTGGGAAGGCGACTACAAATAGTAAGGCAAAAGAAAGTATAGACTTGACGGAGACTTACAAAGAGAGACTGCAGATACACCCAAATGAACTGGCACACCATCTTATGGATGACATATTCCCAAGTGTTCGGAGACTGAAAAGAAGAGTACCACAGGACTTATATTAAATTAATTAATGTTTACCTTGCAAATCCTCGAATGAAGCGGAATCTGGATGTCCAAAACTGAACCACTTTTTCGAGCTGTGGGATTGTATATCGGCAATAATTTGTTCAGCGATGAGACTCATTTTTGGTTGAATGGCTACGTTAATAAACAAAATTGCCTGACTTGAAGTGAAAAAAATCCATGTTCCGTTCATCCAAAAAAAGTCACTGGTATGCTTTATAGACTGGTAGCATCATTGACCGGTATTTCTTCAAAGATGATGCTGGCGAGAACATTACATTCAATGGAGAGCATCTTAGTTTCATTATTACTGATTTTTTCGTTCTCCGACTAAATGGCTTTAATGTTGAAGAGCTTTGGTTTCAACAAGACGGTGCAAGATGCTGTACAGTGTGCAACACAATCAATTAATTGCAGGAAATATTCTATGAGCGCATTATTTTACGAATTGGCCTCTACGATATTGTGATATCACAATTATGGAATATTTTCCGTGCGTAGTTGCTAGTTCACGTCAATAAACCACAGATGTTGGAGCACCTGGAAAACAACATTCGCTGCGTTATTGCCGATATACGATCCTAACAGCTAGAAAAGTAGTTGATAATTAGCCTTCCAGATTGTGTTTTATTTGAGCCAGCCGCTGTACCCACACCTAAAATTATCTCTTCAGTAAAGCTAATACGATGACCAATATCATTATTTTTAACTAATTTTTTTTCACAATTAAATGAAACTACGTGATGTAGTATTATTTCTACTTTCTTTAATTTCTTTACCACGACCTAGGTTTCGTTGTATTACATGTTCAGGTGGGATATTAGCAAAGATAATTGAAATTTGAATTTTTGCTAATATGCCACCTGAAGATGTTGTAATACAACGAAACCTAGGTCGTGGTAAAGGAATTAAAGAAAGTAGAAATAATACTACATCACGTAGTTTCATTTAATTGTGAATAATAAATTTCTACAAAATTAACGCCAAATATATTCAATATTTTTTCATTTTAAAGTTCTATACCTCAAAAAAAACATCTTTATCTGACTATTTTCTGCTCTCAAACAGTTACCATTACATTTTGCTATTTACCCCCTAGCGTGAATTAGTTCTCTTACCATCTAGTTTCCCGCGTTATTAAACTACTCAATTACCTGCTCGTTGTCACATAAGAGTGGGATTAGCTTAAGATTAGTCTAAGAAAATTTGTTGAAATATGCCGTATTTATCTTTTGTAGTTGTTGCGTACTTTTGTATTAAGTTGATCTATAAATTAAATGTTGTGAATTCATTAATTTTTATCGTTAACAATAGGTTACCTGTAGCATACGTATAAATAATAATTGTCACGTTTTCATTATTTTATTGCTCTGGAAAGCTCTCTGAAGTACAATATATTTAAAAAAAAGGTATTCGACATAAAATCTTATTAAAAACTTTGGCAAGCTCACGATGTGTATGCACATATTGACAGCGTAGGCAAGTTTTCTCTAAATTTATTAAAACATTTGTTATGAGTAGAATTTATTTTTAAACTAATTATAATACTAATAATTTTCCGTATATTTGTTTCCAATATACTTATATTATATTCTAAATATATTTTTCTTAGAGGAAGAGTATAGCTTGAAAAAACGCTGCAAGTGCTCAAAATATGCTCCTGCTTTTGATATGTAAGAAAGTTTACATAATATTACTTCAAATTTAGAAAGTCATGCGTTATTAAATTAAGTTTCTATCATCCTTCTGTAGATTCCAGGTTATTTAAAATGTTACTTTCTGAGCTCAATGTAAGTTAGGAAGATTCATTTCTAAATTTTCACAATCTTTTCTAGATCACTCTAACATAAACGGGCAAAGTGCGAGCCTGGTTCGTGCATTGAGGATTGCGTATTTGGTTTAAAATGATATTACTTTATTTTTCATAAGTACTTTCAAATGATACCCAACACTATATACGCCATTTAAAAAACATTAACTTTTTGTTTGTCTCCCTAAAATTTCTGTACAAACATCTGTGAGTGCTAGTTATTAAAACGTATGCGGGTTAATATGCTTTATTACTTCGTAAAATTTCACGTTTCCATATCAAACAGATTAAAAAAAAACGGCCTGGATAGACGGATTTTCATTTTTGAGTACCGAAGCCTAAAAACAACATATTTGATACATACGAAGTGTCAAATCTAGTAAAGTTCTTAAAGAAAGATTAAAATTAGTAAAATCAACAATGTGTCAAAATCGAAAAGAACAGAGAAGGAACGTAAAATGGACCTGATAATTACGAGTAGAACTAACATGTTGAGGTTTGAATGCCCGATAGGGGTTTATAACAATTTTTAAAGTTAAGGGTACGTTGTGTTTTTATTATACAATTTGCAAATATTAGTTTTCTTGTTGGCCTGTGCTATTTATTCGAATGTAATTGAAAGGTAATGTAAAAATAAGGAAATAAAAGATATTTTATTTTGAAAAGTGATAATAAAAGTCTCATTTAAAAAGTGATAATAAAAGTCTCATTTTATTCGCATGTAATTTGAAAAGTGATAATAATATTTTGAAAAGTGATAATAAAAGTCTCATTTTTGAAAAGTGATAATAAAAGTCTCAAATATTTTGAAAAGTGATAATAAAAGTCTCATTTTATTCGCATGTAATTGAAAGGTAATGTGAAAATAAGGAAATAAAAGATATTTTATTTTGGAAAGTGATAATAAAAGTCTCATTTAAAAAAAATGTCAATGTGTGGGGTTCTTTTAAATATTTACTGTTTGTAAGACATGTTTCATGTTTGTTAATGGATGGCGCTGTTTACAATACCTTTGAGAATTATTATATATAGGATTAAAATAAATTCAATTGTTTTTTGCATTATTAGCGATGAAGGTAATCTTTAAAATGATAACTCAACCATTGCTGTTAATAAAGTATTAAGGGAGATGAAGTTTATCAACAAGAAATACTTTTGAGAAATAATATACAGAGATTATTCACTGTATAAATATATTACCAAGTATATTTCTCCCAAACTTAAAAATATCAAGAATTTCTCAAAATACTTCGTTTTATCACGTCTGTACTCCTTGTGCTTCATATTTAATTATTTTTATTTATTTGTAAGTTTAAAAAATGATATATTAAATACTAGAAACGAATTACCGTTTCTTATGTAACATCTTGCAAAGATAGATCTGGTAACAAAATTTACTTAAAATGGTAATTTTTTTTATTCATGAAATATATTTTAAAAAGTGATAATAAAGTCTCATTGTAAAAAATTGTCAATATATGGCATTCTTCTAAATATTTACTGTTTGTACGAATATCGTGCATGTTTTTCAATGGATGGCGCTGTTCAAAATATAAAAACACCTTTGAGAATTAATAATAGAATTAAACAATTAAAAAAAATTAATTTCCAATTGTTTGCTTTTTGCGTTATTAACGATGAAGGTAATCTTTAAAATGATATATCAACCATCATTTTTAATAAAGTTTTAAAGGAGGTATGATTTACAACGAAGAAATATTTTTGAGAAATAATATATAGAGATTATTCACTGCATAGATATCTTACCAATAATATTTTTTACAAGTTTAAAAATATCAAGAATTTTTCACGTCTGTTTTTATTACGTCTACCAATTCTTATGCTTCATATATAATTATTTTTATTTATTTTCAAATTTCAAAAATGATATATGAAATATTGGAAACAAATTATTGTTTCTTACCTGACATCATTTTCAAGATAGACCTGGTAACAAAGTTTACTTAAAATGGTAATTTTATTTGATTCACGAAATGTTTGTCGTTTATTGAAAAAAAATGAAGAAAGTTTGTAACAAACTAAATAAGCTCTTTTAAACGTAGTTTCGCCCGCATATGTTGAAGAAAAGTTTGTTCACTTCTTTATCTATGTTTGGAAGCCGTTTGAAATAAAATTTCAAGTCATATTAAATATAATTTTCTAGTTGAGAGAAGTTCATTTTACTGTCTTATTTCGTTTAGACGTTAGAAGCTTATGACCGACAGATATATGGGGACAGGTGATATTATCGCAAGAATAGGGTTTCTTTCACATTATTCGGATATGGAAACCTAGGGAAATGTGATGGATACATTTTATCATAGTTCACAGTTTATATTCTCTATTAAAATGGAGAGGGAGGGGGTGAAAAAACAGATAAAAATAAAATTAGTGTGAAAAAATGAAAAGACTTGGATCATGGTCTTCGCCAAAAGGAATACTAAAATTATGTACTCAAATGTAAAGTTTAGATTTTTAAATCATCATTACTAATTATTTCGAACTAACGAGGGAATTTTTGAAAACTGGGGCAAACGTAATCACAACAGGTCAAGTGTGAAAAAAAATGAAGCGATTAAGTTAAACCAATGCATCTAGGTAATAGCACGCATCATTCCATTACTACTCGTCTTAGTAAGATGTTCGTGGGCGTTTAAAATTATCCTATTTCTTCTTACTTTAAAATATTTTTGTTTAACGTGCAGCTTTACAACACAATCAGCTTCAGGTTATTGAAGGTGAATTTGGTTTTTCATTACATTTTCAAGACTTCATACTTCGAGTTAGTGCCGTAAAATATGCCGAAAAGTGGTCCCGCAGCTTCACTTTATGTCAAAATTTAATATCTCTGCTCGTAAAAGCCGTTTTATTGTGAGAAAATTTTAACAAAAATGTTTAGAAATTTCATATAAAAGTGTTAGTTTAGAGAATGTAGGGCTATATAATAAATTATTAGTTACCAGTTCTCGAGTGTAAAATACTTTTGATTTAATTTTTGACATTTTTTTTCGCGGAAACGGGAATAATATTTTTTTGGGCATACTTTTTTTTTGTTCAGTTATTAAGTAATTCAAAAATAAATCGGTAATCCGAATCGATATAAGATTATAGATATTCCTTTTTAACAACTTTTTAATATTTTGCAGTCACATTTGTATTCTTAATATACATAATATTGTATAACGGTTTTACAACTTACGAACTAGTTTATATGGACTGAATTATGGAAATGATTAGCGCGACATATAGATTGTAAAAATTACGCAGTTTTCCGACAACTTTTAAATTAAAGAAAATTATTTGATTAATGTCATAGATTCTTAACATACAGTTTGTATTATTTAAAAACTTTTTATCAGCATACGGAAGTGTATCATCAACTTTTAAGACGCACTGTCGGATATTAAACTCAAAATATTTAGTAGATATTTTCTGACACTCCTTTAATATAGCTCAAGCGCATACTGAACTTTAACTTCAGACTTTTAGAGCATGGAGAGAATATATGTTTTTAAAGTGTTACAAATTTTAAGTTTGTATCCTGACCTCTTTTTTGTATTCACATCCCTTGCCTTCTTATTGTTGTATACTATCCCGATCTCTAGCTTCTATGTCGTCTTTCTCAGGGTTAATTTTCTCTTCTGTCTCTTTAGGAAAAGTTCCGATTCTACAATTGAATGGAAAGGAGAATTATGTGTCATTATACATTCCTATAAAGCTTCCTTTCTGCCGCTTTTCCAGTTTGGCTATATTTGAAACGCTTTAATTTGTCACGATCCTGGCTTTCCACCTCGCCTTTCTGCTATGCCCTATACAGAATAGTATTAAATAGTGTAATATTACATTCTCTACAAAATAACTCCGCACTCAAGAATAGTCTACAATCATGGCGGTAATTAAAATAGAAAAATCCCGGCAGCTAACATTAATCTCTGAGCTTTGATAATCTTTGCGTCATTCGTTTTAGTTGTTTAACTTCTTTGTAAAGACTACAATAATCAACAGTAACGAATGACTTATGACAAGTATCTTAGAATGTTTATATTTTCAAATTATTACTTAGTATACCTATCAGATTTCATATATATATATATATATATATATATATATATATATATGTATATATATATATATATATATATATATATATATATATATATATATATACATATATATATCTATATATTGTAACAACAGCTGCTATACTAGAAAATGTTGAGTGAAAAATAAACCAGATCCCTTTAGAATGACAGAATCGCTTAGTATTTATTTTTGATGTGAATGGCGTTTTCCTCCTTTTTATACTCGCCTTTTATACAATTGTATATGTCTGTATGCAGACATTTATGTATTATTTTAAATTGAGCGCCGCAAATATTTATTCCAATTTCAAAAAATATTCATATTAAATTTTATTTGTATTGAATTCGCCGTAAATTAATGATGTTCTGCTTAAGTTATGATATAAAAACAACTAAAAATCCAAAAAATAAAACTTGAAAAAAAACAGAAGAGACGTAAATTTAGAAAATACTCCTACTACTAGAAATTTTTGGAACTAGTGTCAAGTGAAAAGCACTCATTTATGTGTGTGTGAATGTATGTTAGAGCGTAAGGGAAGTGTCGACTTGGCACTGATTCCCAAACCCCCAGTAGTAAATGTATTTTGCAAATTCATTTATGTTTCGAAATGACATTTTCAGTGTGCTGCTTAATAGGTGATTATACGAAGTTGGTTCAAATTTTTTGAAAAATTTAGTTACAGTAACGATTATGACATGATATTCGTATATATATATATATATATATATATATATATATATATATATATATATATGCGTGCGTGTATGTGTGTGTGTCTAAAGATTAGTATTTAGATCGACACAACTTGGTCGATTTGATAGATCTTATGTACCAGCTGCCATTATTTAGTTACTGTCGTATTGTGACATATTTATAGATTCTTAGTTAACCAGTAGTTACCAAAAGATTATACTAAAGTTAATTTATATTAAAGGTGATTTAAGTGTCATGTAACGTTTGAAAAAAAAATACATTTTATTTAGATCTTCTGATTGATAATTATCATGTATGGTATAAATATAATACGATAAGCACGTTTGAATATAATACGCTACGTTGCACTAAATATCGATAACGTTTGCAATCGAGTTGTTTATTTTTTATATCTAACCAGTTGTTGAAATTTCTATTTCCTCTATGTATATAAATATTGGTACATATGTAGGTGAGTTAAAATGAGGCCAACGAAATTCCCTAGTACATTTTCTACTTTGGTAAGGTAGTAGACAATTGAAAAGTTGTAATATAGGCTTTAGACTGTATGCAAGAATTATGAAAATCCAATAAGTATCCATCATAATTAGGAAATACTAAAATATTTAGGTTTATACCTATGTATAATTTATATAATACGCCAATCCAAAAAAATGGCGCTAGGTGTTACTATATATTCGCATATTGGAAGTGTAATTTTTTCAAGGCTTACTTTTAGGTATATGCATGCAATTTTTCAACAAAATAGCTCGTCTTATAATTTGCTCTTGTATGTATACATGCAAGTTATTTATTAGCGATGCCCAAAGATGCCGTCAAAATCACGTTAAATGGGGTAATTTCATTGCGTATCACACGGCTTTGAATTGTATTTATTACCTACTGGTTATAATTGAAATAAATAGACGAATTAACCGTTATTTAGGTGCATAATTTAATTGTTATTTTGATTATTATGTTGAACATTTATCCAATAAACAAATGTATTATACATATATATTTAAGTGTTTTTCAAAACAAATTTTAATTTCAAATTCATACATTTTTTTTTCAAGATTGTTAATAAGAATCCTAAACATTACTAAAATTGGCAATGCCCATTAGCGATTGTAATTTAATAAGTTATCCATACAATTAAAAAAATCATTTTATTTCCTCAGTGAACAAAGACAAACGGTTATCAGGTACACTTATGTGGATGAAGTAGTAGTAAAGTAAATGGATGAAAAATGTGTTGGTGTGATTACAAATAGACATTTCTGTTAAGAACAAAGAAAGTACCACATACTTATAAAATATTTTAAAATTGTTTTCCTATGTTCCCCTGCGCGACAAAAAAATATTTAGTACGTTTGAAATTTTATTGATATAAAATGAACTTGATTGAAAAAATTGAAAAATAATTTTTAAACACATTTTTAAATATGAGATGTTACAAAATGCTTCCAGTTTTATGAGCTAATTAATTTATCCAAAAAAATTTAAAAAAAGTGATCAACTAAATATTTTTGTTCTGGAAAAAAATAACGGTTTGTGTAATACTATAGTAAATTTTTATTGTAAGAAGGGTTTTAAAAGTTATATTGTCGTAAGCAGTTTGCACACTAGAATATGGAAAGTTTGTTATTTTTACCTCTATATTTATTTAGTAGTAGAATAACTCTTTATTTTTTATTCCAACTTTTTATTTTTCTATATTTTATAATAGTATTTAATTAACCTATCATTCCCTAGATCGCCATATATCAAAAAGAAAGTGTTAATTTTATTTTGTCTTGAATTCCCGTCAAATCGTTTTTGTTAAGGCTCATTTAGAAATCGGTGAACAAAAAAATTAAATTTTTCCATTAATTAAATAGAAACTTTAAATTATATTTGAACGAATATCTGGAGAAAGATTGAGCAGCTTCATATTTTTAGGTCAAACATTTTTTAATCTTATTAATTTTTAGGTCCACTCAGAATGAAAAAAAGGCCAAGAAAACCTTGTTACCATGTCACATGTATATCTGTCACAGCCCTTTTTCTTAGAAACAGTTGACATATCACTCATCATTCGATCCTAAAGGGTATTTCCAATCGACCTACAATCTTGAAAGTCTGCATAATATAAAGTCTTTAGCACGAGTAAAAATCTACAAACCAATGATTTTTATTGTATGTAGAATTAAATATTTATATAATTAGCGTACATATTATTTTACCCATGTGAAAGATGTGGTAGGTGATGTATGTATATACATCAGCTGTGGAAAATGGAAAATTTTTAAGTTGTTAAATTAGGAATATTGCCTACTTTTAAATGTTTATAAGTACCTAAATGTGTATGGAGGCCGATAGCGCTAGTTTTATTAGTGCTTAACAGGTTTCTTTCTTCTGCCATAGTTTAGAAACTTAAAAACAATGGAATTTGTGTCGAAATATATTTCAAGAGCGAACATGTTATTCTTAAAAGTTTTAATAACACCATTTTTCAAGCCCTGTTAATAACACAGCTTAACAATATAGTTTCAATTTTTTGTTTACTAAGTTACAGACGTAGTTCCTCTGTTAAATCTGTTTACAATGGCACTTAATCAATTTATCAACTCGGAAATAATTAAATGAAACTTAATGACGGGAGAGCGTTTAAAAAACTTGAAAAACAAATCGTTTTTAGGGTTTCGTACCTCAAAAGGTACGTTTATGGTTTGGCAAATAATTTTTTTTTATTCCGTGCATTTTTTGAGGTATCGTTTGAAAGTATTATTTATGAGAAGTGTGTTTTTTCTATAATATTAGGTAGATAATACCTAATATTATAGAAAAATTCAGAGATATACCGAAAAAGTTGCGAAAAAATTTGTTTCTTCCCTTATTTACGCAATAACTGAAACTAAAGTTATGAAAAAATATGTGTTTTTAGAAGCTCCACAAAAATGTAAGAAAACTACAGCGATAATATTAGTTTTTGAAATGTGCACCTTTCTCTTACGCCATTCACGACTTTCTGAGACTTTGAGACTTGAAATTTACCAGCTTAATAACCCACATATTCCGCACTAGCTAAATTTTTCATATCATATGGACTATTATTTAAAAGAGCTTTCTGTGTACAAAATATATATACAAAAATATATCTTTTATATAATTTTAAGTAGCATATTTTAATTTGTATTCCAAAAAGAATGCAAAATTAGAGTGACTCCTCCTCCTCCATTTCTAAATCTACTGAGTCAACAATCATAAAAAACGAAGTTGATTGGAATATTACTGGGAACCTACAACGATTATCATAGATCTTACAATCTTTTAAACATGCACTATATTTTTATGTCTGTGAAGAAGATAGTAGGTAATACATTTAAATTGCAAAAGATTAATATTTTGAAATTGTTTAGTAGAATTACTTATATGTTCATAACTGCATAATGTGTATGCAAGCCTTGTAGCGTGAGTTTCACTCGTGCTTGAGAGTTTGTTTAAATATCACTTCTATAATTCTAGCCAATATACTTTTACCGTATTAATTACAGGATTCCATAGAACAATAGAATTCCATATATAAGAAAAAAAAGGAACCCTGGCAAGATCATTTCGTAGCTTATTTGTCTGCTTCCTTTTCTTAGGAACGCCTAGGTTTTAAGTCCACAGGTGGTCTTAAGTCCAGGAGGTATTAAGTCCACGGTCTATTGGAGCTTTAAAAAAAGCCAGCAAAAAAATTTAAATCTATAGGGTATTACCCGTGGACCAAAAATCATAAAAATTGGCAAGAAGCCAACGTAGGGAAGAAAAAATTCGAAAATTGTTAATTTGAAGCTGTATTGGAGAAAATAAGATGTAATAGGTAATATATTTTCGTTCTAAAGAAGTAAAATTTTGTATTATAAATAATTAATTAGGAAAACTATGTACCATTAAATGTTTATAAATGAATAATAAAATTAGAGGCATTTATTTATTGGAAGAAACTCACTGTCAGAAATTAGATCGACTAGCTAATAAACTTAGTTTTGTACCATATGATTATAACTTCTAAGCAATCATTTATAGAACAAAAAAAATCGATATTGTTGGGAGAAATTCAAAAATATCTCCTCTAGTTTTTTGAACCCAAACTCACACTTTTAATCTGATGATATTTTGTTATTATTCGTCTTAACTTTTACTATCGAAGTAACCCGTATGACAAGATGGTTAATAGGTTTCAGTTCGATAATAAGCAAATAGCGTTGGTGTATATTCGCATTATAATGATTTAAAATAATACTTTCACGTGATATTTTTGAGTGCACCTTTTATAGAGACATTTTGGAAAACATCAATTGGAAAATTTGTAAGTTCATTAATAGTGGTCAGTGATTAGGTATGAAGAGAACTTGGAAAAGAATTTGAATAAATTTTGTTAACATATTGCAGGTCGTTATGAATGAATTCAGATTTTCGGTAAATGTTGATGTAATAGACTCGAAGAGTAAAGGATAAGGATTACGAGATACATTTAATTGTTTAGAATTCAAATAAGAACCACATTTTCAATCATCTTCAAATACAATTTTTTATTTCAGTAATTTTGTAATATATTTTGATTGCCGGCAGTATATCTGCAGTATGGTTTAAATTTTTTTGTCTCTGTAATAAATGGTTTTAAAATAAAATTATAGATTTAAAAAAAAACTAAAAAACAGACATTTATTAGAAATATCAATTAGAAAACAAAAAATATTCTTCAAACATGACTATGTCAAGAGCTAAAGGACGTTTCACAATTTGGTATAACTATTATTATATTTATATATAAGTATTCTCAATGAGCTTAAAATAAGAATAAAGTGATTGACAAAAAATGTATTAAAAAAATTAATTTATACGTAAAAATCGTAGAGGGCTCCCAACTTATATCTTCACAATGACTGTATTTTACAAATGGCTAATGATAAGCAAATTTACGACCACTGATATCAAGGACTACACGCATTTTTTAAAATAAATTATTGTGTCAATCACCATATTCTTTTTTTATTCTTAAAAAAATAACTTATATTGAATTGTAATGTAACCTTGCGTTCTTGACCAAAACTGTTATATTTAAAAATAATAGTTTACTTTTATTTTATATTGCTACGGAAACTTGTTTTTTTAAATTACACTTTAACATTTTTAGCCTTAAAACAAAATTTTCACACTTAAAATTGTTTTAATATTACAAAAAAGGTTTTTTAATGTAATTACGACATTCGAGTCTTAGCAGATTACTGTGACAATAAACTTGAAATAATTTTTTTTATTTTAAAACAAAGTAAATATATACAAAATTATGAAATTATTTTACTTTCCTCGGTTTTTGATATGTCTGCAAGATTTTAAATTATTTGGGCATCTCGAAGTGGGTGAAAATGTTATTGAAAGATTTCTTTGCATTTATAAATACATTTGAAGTTACATGTTAATATATCTCATAAACAGAAATAGGGGAAAGGATAAGTTTTGCCCCATGAGTTGTGGAGTATTTAATTGGTACTTTGAAGACATGTTCTAAAATCAATGAATATTACTTGAATTTTTAAAACGTGATTTAAAGTCCAAAAAATTACATTTCACAATATTTAAATTTTTATTGTGCCTTCCAATTTAAAATCACAGATCGCGTCGAAGAATACCACTTGATGTCAGAAACTAGACAAGTAACGCTTTACGAAGCCATTCGTATTCTAAAGCTCTTCGAGCTCTAAACTTTCATGAGCTTTGGCAAGTTTAACACCTCGTGAGAGACAGAAAGCTTGAGAGACAGAAAACTTTTAAGTACATGAAAGTTCTTATCAGTTTGAGTGTGTTGTTAATGGTAGACTTGACAGTTAGCTTTTAATTTGATAGTGCTGTACGATCTCTAGAAACGTTGTTGGATATTTCAGTTCAGTAATTGATGTAATATAACGTATTTTATATGATATAATTGGCTTGTTTTAATTTATATTAAATTATAAATAAACCACTTATAATTAAAATTTATAAATAAAAACACATAAGCAATATTTTTAGGAGTAAAAGCTTAAGTTTATATACACCATCTATTTAATATGATTTTTTGACAATAATAGATAGTAAAAAACATTAGGGATTTATATTTTGTAGAAAATTTTCTAAATTTTTTTTCTGTAATCTAGAATAAAGAGCAAATATCTTCTTAGTCAGGCATAGAGAACAAATATTTAATTTTTAAAATAAATAATTTCCTGAATGAGTAATAATTTCCTTAATGAGTTGTAAATAAAATTACATGCAATACGGTCAAAAATATCTGACTTTAAAATGTTTTATCTTCAGATATTTATTAACCTTATAGTCCTTAGTCTATCTATAACGTTATTGATATTTTCAATGCTACTAATATATTATGTAATCCCAGAATTAGTTGATAAGATGGAGATTTTCAAAACGATTAAGTTAACCCAATTCTAGATAGGGAAAGTTTTCTCAAGCAAAAGCGCAGTTTACACTTAGTTTTACGATGGAAACCAAGGAATGTACAAAACTTGTGGAAAATAACTATTAACATCCGAAAATAAATAAAAAGGAAGTGACAAAAGAGGATTTAAAACCTCCTAACTGGAGTGTGATTAAAAGATCTAAACCGTAGTGGACTTCTCCAGAAATTTTTGGTTTTACCAACAGATGTAATTTTCAACATGGTTTTGAAACAATCATTTTTTAAGAGAAAAATTATATTTGTTAGAAATATAAACAGATAGAAACATAATATAGATTTATACAAATGCCACGAAAATAAAAACTTTATTCTGCTAGTTTTGAGTTACACAAAATGATAATGATTTATGTGAATAAATTGCGTCATCAAAGGAAAATATTGAACGATTCAAAATTTGCCTGAAAATCTAAACCTCAAACAAAAGATTCGCGTCGACAAACTGATAAGAAGAGCTGTTCACTAAAATACGAGCAAGTTTCTTTGGTACTTGTATTTACAAATGCGTTACACTACACTGCTACACAAATATGAGCAGGGTAAAATCCTTTATGAATTCGACAAGGATTTTATCTTCCTTTTCTATTATTTCAAGACGGATCTAAACCAACTTTTATCTTTCTAAGTACAAATAATATGAACTACTCTGAAGTCCAATAGAAATTTAATAATTATAAAATACGGCAAATACGATAAGTGTAACAACGAGATTAAGACATGAATTACAAAATTAGACCAAGCAATAAAAAAATTGGTTATGGTAAAAAAGTGATATTTCTATTATGTTTTATTAATTTTATCAAAATTTACTTTGGATAATTCGATCTCTTGGATAATATTCTAACATTAGCTACGCTTTATACGGTTCTTTAAAAGTGATAAAAACCCCTTTTTTATAAAATTAAGAACTATATGGCATAATAAGTTTAAGTTTGAATCACTTCAGAGGTAATTTAAAATAAAAATCGAAAACATTATTTTATTTTTTTGGAGCTGTCTTAAGAGGAAAAGTCAAGGGTATTAAAAAACACGGATGTTGCTAAAATACGTGCTCCACATATTTTATGAACGCAAATTTTATCATATTTGAATTTCGATAAACACGCCAAAAATAATGGAAAGTACGTATACACTTAGGTAGATAATAACATATATATATAGAGACACGGATGTGGTTCATACTCGTCTACTAATATTTTACCCTAACACCTTTGTTATCTAATTGTCTTTAACTACCTACTGAATGCTACTCATAACACAATACTTTCATCGTCCTAGAGAAAGTAATAAGAAAATTAATGGTTTATAAAAATTAAAAAATAAACTTTTATGAAAAAAAGCATCATGTAGAAAAATGAAATGAGCCCAAATTTGATTAGTTTACTGTTAGCCATTACCAAATGCTCACTATTTTAATAAATGCTAAAAAACTCGTTGAGATGAATCAAATAAGTCCCAACTCGGAGGGTACACCGTTTTCCATTGATAAATTGCTTTAACCACCTCCCTCATCCATTATAACATCAGTTAACCGTTAAACACGTTATTGTACACTCGTGGGGTGCAAATCGATAAGACAATTAGAAGCAGGTAAAAATAGATATTATGTATTTATTTAGATACCTAGTTACTACTGCTAAAATGTCATGTTTAGATTTACGAAATAACTATAGCGATGATTAAACACCGTATAATTTTTGAGATGTTCAAGATATTTTCGAACTTGCAAAAGATATACCAGACAACACATTTCCTTGGTGAAAAGTAATATTATAATGTGTAATGTTTTAATATAATCACTATGTACCCTAAAAGATTTCAACTTTTATGCATACGGGACTCCCGTAGCGTAGAGTACCATTCATAATTGAAAGGCAATCTTTTCAGAATTATAATAGAAAATATTATATATCCTCAAATCTGTAAAATATTTCCAAGTATGTACCTCCGTAGTGTGAGTTAGTTAATAGTTTTGTATCATATTTTTAAGGACCTTCTCTCGAGGGGTTCATAACCCGATTATGCTCATCGTTATCACTCCATCAATAAGGTTAAGCAACACACGCACAAATTGATAACTGGATATGTAGCCGTAAATCGTACATCTTAATAATATCCTAGTGAGCTCTTCTACGTTAAGCTGTGGTTGTCATAAATTCAGTACAACAAAGGGCTGGCCTCCGATCGCATTACATGAAACTAGCATTCTGGCCAAATCTTTTGAAATAATTAGCAGATTTCGATTGAAAGGATACAGAGGTAACACCAAGCCGAAAACTTAAGAATGGGTCTCATCTTACATTGAAATTGGCGATTAAAAATATTTTTTTTGCTGGCTTCATCGAGTGGATGTCATGGAAAAGGACTTTCAAAATTTAGCGATTTGTTAGTGGTGTTTGATTTACGAAATAGGATTTAAGAAATTATCAAATGCTTTGTCCATGTGAGCATGTATTAATTGGTTAATGAAATATTCAAAATCAAGTTATTTACACACATAGCCAAGGATTTAAATTTTCATATGTATATCCTTTTAATATTAGTTCCTGTTATACCTAAAAAGAGTTTTGAACAAAGAAAATTTCACCAAAAACAAAATTGTGGAAACACTTAAAGAAAAAGAACTTTTGGTTAAAAATACTCTGTTTATTATATATGAGTATAAGGTTCATTCCAAACAAAACGGGTTAGTTTATATTTTTCATTTTACGAAAGACAAAAAAAGACAAAAAATATTAAGTTATAATTATTAATCTATTAACTAATTTACATGTTCTTTTAATTGTAGATAGTACATCAAATCATGTAAGAAATAATGTAAAACATATTATTTTATTTAATATATTTGAAAAATTAGTAACTTTAATTTTAAGCAATAAAATATAATTTAAAATTTATGTTTATTTACTATCAAGAGTGATTACAACCCTTGTTTTGAAATTTTACTGACGATAAAATTGCCAAAACTCCTTTTGTGACCTATAAAAAAGACAGACATAAAATTTTTATACCGAAAATGTATTTTATACTTTCCGATAAACCCAGAGAAAAAAAAGAAAAAAAGAAGAAGAGAAACCCATTTATATTTTCAGCCGTAAAAATACAGGTTATAATTTTGAGATAGACAGTAAACCGTAAAAAACTGAATAAGAATGAAATGGTGGAAATTTGAATAATACGAATAATAACTAATACGCAATGCTACTTATTGAATATTCCCTTTGGTATAAACTTGATTTCTTCAAGAGTAGACTTTCCTATACAGTTGAAAATCTGTCTATACAGCAAAAGAGCCGAAATACCTTTACGATATATTCAACTGATCTGGTAATGCTCAGCGCCACGTGACGCGCGCCAAAGACCGACTTCTCTTAGTCCCGGAACATCGCACAACCGGTTAACGGGGTAGTTTCAAGTTTGCTGCAACCGAAATTTAAAATGACCTCCCTCCGCACCTGAAGACCGCTGGATCCTTAACTGCTTTTAAAAAATCAATCCGTAAGTGGCTTTTGACCCAGCAAATGCAAACTGAATAATCGGAAAATATCGGCTCTTCGAAATCATTTGGTTTAAATTATATTTATTATTGATATCTTCTTTTCTTTGTGCTGTGTTTCCTCTATGGGTAATAATGTGTATGTAGTTATATGTCTAGATATAACATTTTTTAAAAATAATTATGAATATTATTATATATTATGTATGTGTAAGTGTATGTGTGTGTACATGTGTAAACTGTATAAGTGTATGTGTGTGTATGTATATATGTATTTGATGTGTGTATATATGTATGTATGAGTATATATTTGTATATGTATGTATATTAACAGGTGCTAGCTGTAAACCAGATGTGCCGGTTTTGCTTATATTATAACTGCACAAGCCGAGCTAGTAACCTTTTTGTGGAGAAAATATTAAAAAATTCAAGGTTAGGGCATGTAACTTAATTTTTAACTTTAATTTTGTCATTAGCCCTAAGAAAATTTTGGTACATGTCTATTACTTTACCTGTTGTATTTTATTTCCATAAATAAATTATATTATTATTAGTATTATTATTATTATGTTGACAAAACTTCCATCATGATTAGTAGATATGCGTTAAATCGAAAATGTTTGGATAGAGTCACTAAATAAATAAATAGACTAAAAAATAATAAAGGAATAAATATAAACCCGATTAAAAATATTCCATTCCCTACCATGTATCCCTGCTACTCCCCGACTACTCTTTGCTTATACCACAGAAAGAAAGTTCGTTAGACTAATGTAGATACAATAGTTAAATATTAAATTAATTTGTAAAAATGTCTCATTTCCGGAAAGCATATTCTTTACCAAATTGCATAGTTTTGTATATATATTATTATTTTTGGTAAATACTATTTTAGAAAAAAAGTTGTAAAATTATTTTTATATCTTTGCCAGTAATGGCTGATTGGCAGTATTGACCTATAACTATGACATGGCGGTACTTAAATATTAAAATTTCATCTTCAGCTACGAGATGTGGAAAAATAATATTCACAATTATAACCCAAAAATGACTCGTTAGGTGTTCTTCTGTTTCATTACAGCGACATCACATAAAAGGGAAAAACGACTCAACTTATTACACGAGTTAAAGCGACAACGTTAATATTTAACCATTAACCAAACGAAGGTCAACAACACCTTAGTTGACTCCATTACCTTTAACACGACCTCAGACATATAAATACCGGCATCCATAAAAGTGTTAGAGTTAATATTACCGCAGTATATCCGTACGTTTATTCATATCCGTACGTTCGTTCTTGAAGATTAAACGTACGTTTTTATGAGGTAATATTAACTCCAACAATCTAACATTAAGGCGCGTTAAGTTCAAAAGACGCAGGCGTAAGAATTGGGTGATAAACTCTAGTTAACCGCTTTATAATGTGTAAATATGATTATGTATGATAGCATGGAAAGCTTTTGTAAAGGTTCTGGTTTCTGGTTTTTTAAATTGAGTGTTTATAAAACCAAATGTTAAATAAAAGTGTCATTAAATTTAAGCCTAATTTGCTAAATTTATCTTACTGAAAAATACTGATTTATAAAATTAAGTGCAATGACGTGCATATCGCTTAGGAATTATCAGCAGACTTCATAAAGAAATCAAAATGAAAATTAGTCCATTAGATTAAAAAATAATTTACCGAATCTTAGTGAAAATTTTAAAGAAACATGACTATTAAAATATTTAACATGTTTTAAGCTATTGTGAAATTTTTAGAATAATTGTAATTCAATTTACGCAATTTTTTTTTCAAAAAGATTGCATTTTTTATCTGATTTTGTTTTTTAAAAACTGCAACAGTTCTAGTTTATGTCTTATGATTTTTCATTACATTTCCTTATTGAATTATTCATAAAAATAAGTATCAATTTACTAATTGGTACTTATTTTTAATGTATTATGTGCAGGCAATAAAATTACCTTCTATCTTAATGACTTCTAAATGTGCTGGCAATATCATTTTGAATCATTAACGGACAATGCATCATCGACATATTCTCTGAAGAATTACTGCTTTTAGAGCCGGAAGCATTTTATGTTCCACTGCTTTTCAAATTATTTTATGAAAAGTGTACCAATCAGTAAATTAGTTTCAAATGTATTTACAAATTGTCGTTGAGGAATTTTGAAAACTTCAGTGAAACATTGAACGATATATGGTAATGTTGACGCTTTCCATTAATATGTATTTAAACCACGGTATAATATTTTCCAACAACATTAATTTATACATCATCTAATGACTTTAACACAAAAGGGAAGGAATTGCAAAAAACCATAGATTTCATCACCTAAGTCCTACGTGGTCTTTACTATTTTGAAAATACACTTTATCGAATATTTGTATCCGGCACGAGTGATTAAACGTTTGATAAAGTAATAACAGACCTATTAATATATATATATATATATATATATATATATATATATATATATATATATATATATATATATATAATATATATTTATATATATATATATATATATATATATATATATCTGTACATGTATGTGGTTATTTATATACCGAAAGTCTTGGTAAAGTCAACGGTATATTGGTTTATGGTGATGTATTGTTTTTACGACTTATTACTAAGTGAATGAACTGTGTTGTTTCTCGCCTTAAAGCAATATCATTGTAAAACTATGAGGGTCCGTATAAATTAATCATTCGTAAGTTGTAATTGATGGTTTATGGTTTAAAATTTCCAAATTCTTTAGCTTTCATTCTCGCACTGTCATTTGGTTTCTCGATTACACAGTTTCGAATCTATAAGAAACGGGTGGCAAATTAAACAACTGGTACAATTGGAAACTTTGTAACTAAACCGTATTGATATAAATTAAAAAGTAACATTTTCATTATTATTGCGTCCTTTATGTATTTAGGGTTAGTATCTGATTTTTAAATCAGACAGTGTTTTGTTAAAATTCCAGTCAGTAGTTGTTACTAGTGACGGTTCAGCATTATTTGGTATGTAAATACATTTTAGAATAAAAATGTACATAGGATCGAATTTATAATATTAAATGATCCAAAAGTTTTAATGCGGACACATACATATACAATCAAACTTAATTTAAAAGTTAAATTTTTATTTTTCTTTTGAAGTAAAGCACCATAACCAAATATTAAGAATATATTTTACGTATCAAATAGATTTAGAAATAAGTTTTCAAAGTTCCAATATTTCCCCCCCTCAAAAGAGCTTCTATACTTCGAGGAAAACGCTTAATATCTTTAAATGTTAATTAAATGATATTTAAAATTGTTTAATAATTTAAAAATTTTTCAATTCATTTATAATATTATCTAAAATTATTTGAGCTATGTAGCACTCAGATATTTCCATGTCACTTTATTTCCATTAATATTAAAATCCAGAGGAAAATGGTTTTAAAGTACCCAAATGGATTTAATAGGTAAGTTGAGTAAAGTTAGGAGCATCCATGGTACAAGACAAAATAACGCTATTTATTTATGATCGACATATTTAAGATATTTAGGAGTGTGCTTGTTAAATTTGAACTCTTTGTGTAATTTTAGCATTATTGTTCATTAAATCATAGTTAATAATACATTTTGAGTGTAAAATCAGATCCAGTATTAAAGTTAAATCTCATTAACATTTCTGAACAAGTTTTAATGTGTCAGATTTGTTTTTTATTACATGTACGCGCATGCGTGTGTTTGTTTGTGTTTATACATACAAGGTTTTATTAAATTAGTAAAGCAAGTATTTTTTCTGATTTCTCCTTTTTTAATTTGAGCCTTTATTACAGAGAAATTATTTATTTTTTGATAACCCAATTTATGCTATATTTCATACTTTTTCAAACATTAAAAATTTACAATTAAATACTTCTTAATTGTAAATGGAACCTCCGTGAAAAAAATTTAATATTATTGCTAGATTACGTCAACAGCAATAATAGGGCAATTTTAACCAACTATTAAGAAAAATGGTTGTTAATTAATTAAAAATTAATCATTATTAATATATGTAATAATTTAATAAAATCTCTAATATCTATGGTTCTCTAAATATTTCAACTTGTGTCTAGACGGAATCATCTTAGCAAGATTTCCTCTTATGTCTGAAAGTAACAATTTTAATATTTTGACAAAAAAATATAAGTCCTCAAATATTTATGGATCCGTAAATGTGTAGGAAATTTTCAATGTGTTAATTTTACTAGTACTTAAAAATTTTTCTCATATCTTTGAATCGAAGCTTCTGAGATGGGTTAATATTATTATATTATTTCTCAAAAAACTAACAGCATATGTACATGTTAAATGGCATGCAGTAATTAGGAAATTATAAACTATCAAATTTCTAAATTTCAATATCAATGGTATAAGTAGTTTTTAATGGTATCAGTAGTTTGCGTGAATCCCTAAAAATAAGCAAAAAAAATGTTGTTCATTATGTTAGTAAGCATGGTAGAATGGAAGAAAATTAAAACTGAAATTTGAAAAAATTTAATTTCTCACGTAATAATCCATAATCTAAAGATCTTCTGAATTTTTCTTCTACTTGGCTATAATAATCTTCATTTACGTCAAATTTCAGATTCTAGCTTGAGGCGAAATAAGTAGAAGAGTAAGTCAGTGCTTTTTTATTACAGTGAATTAGAAACTTGAAGTATAGTGAGAGCTTGGACGTTATTATTTGCCAAATATAAACTTATAATTGAGGCCGTTTGCGAGAAAAAAGATTTTTGATAAATAAATAACAAAGTGTTTCTATAAGGTTTACGTTTTTTATTCTGAGGCACGGAATCCATGTAAAGTCACTTATGTGTCCGTTTATTTTTTCGTTACGATCATTTTCTCCAAAAACCGTTTAACGTATAAACTTAAAATTTTCCGTAATGATAATTGTAATAAGCCGTAGATATTTCAACTGTTAACACTTAATGCTATTTTTCTAGATGTTTTAGATCAAGAAAATAAAACATAAAACTTTAATTACCTTAGTCAGGTAGATGGAGAGTTAAATTTAAATTATAAAGAAAATAATAAGGATTTTAAAATATTTTTTTAAAAATATAGATTATTTCTAGAGACACTGTTGAAAATTTTCACGAGAAATATATTTCTTATACTACCTCCGAAAATTATAGACTATTATGAAAAATAATATTTTTATATAATAAGTTTTATAAGGGACTAATTATGTAGGGTATCCACGTAGTGCGAGCTCTACTTGTACTTAAGAAGTATGAATGCCGAATCTTGCCGAACGTCGCAAACGACCCAGACGTGGGTCAGGGACACATGAGGGATTAAATGTTTACAAGGAACCAATTGTGTATGGAATCCTGGTAGTGCGAGCTCTCTTAGTACATAACGAGTTTTATTTACATGATTGCCAAATAACGCCAAGTAATTACTATTGGTAAACGCTTACTAGTATGTTGCCAATATAATATTATATTAAATGTTCAAATATTTCAGTTAACTACAACGCGTTAAATATAAATAGCCATACTACTCTCAGCATATTTGTTTGTACTGTGTGATTTAATTGTTTTTCAATGCTGATTTGTGTTAAATAATTTTCCATTCAGATTATGAGAATAATAAAACTAGTATAAAAGTAAAATCAGAATAGATAGAAAATAATTGTCAATTTTTTTAAATCAAACTTATTTGGAGGAATTAGATCTTATCACCATAAGATACCTCGTAAAGGCGAGAAATGAAAGTATTGAAATAATTTTAAGTTGAAATTTACCATTTTGAAAGGTATCTCGTATTTATTTTATCAATAAAATCTGAAACAAATTTAATTTTGACTTGAATTAATTCCCACTAATTTTAGACATAATTATTAGTGGAATTAACGTGAAATAAATTTCAATAAAATATCATAATATTTCTTCAAGAATTCTCTGAAAGCTCGTGAAAGCTCCGGTAATTACTGTGCGGTATGCACGTAATCACAAACATTTTCATATATTACGGCGTTCAAGATGATGTGAATATTACGAATGGGAGTAAGAGAGTAAAATTTAATTTTTTTTACTTATTAGCTGCACCCTTACTATTTATTTTGATATTTTAAAGTACTCAAATACTCGAAAAAGCCAGTAAATTATTAAATGATGACTAATTAGCACGTAGAAAATACGTCGTTTTTCTTATTTTGAGTAAATGATTTACAGCAATACAATTTTTCCGTGTACACAATTACAATTACAATTTTTCCACGTACAAAAATTGTGCACGAGTTTATCAAACAAAAGTTTGTTTGTTTAACGGGGACAGCAAACAACACTTTTCTTGCATCTAGGTTTAACGTATATTCTGTAAATTTATTTGAGCTTAGCGTAGAGTAAAATTTGAACAGCTGTAATGAATTCATAATTATACATTGAAAATGAAAGGCTTTTTCAATTTATTTTCAATTCCGTCATACAATCGAGTTCTGCCACGGTAAATAAGTAAGATAAAGACAATAATTTATAGGCATTTTTTTAAATTTCCTTATTTTTCGGAAAGATCTTCGATTAGTAGAAATTAAACAATTATTCAATTTCATAACAAATTTTATAATAGCTAGTAGGATTCTATGTTTGCAAGGAAACGTATTAGTAAATATGAGGACTTTAGTCCATTTTTAAACATATTCTCGGTAAGTAAATAGATTTCGCTAAGAATATTCTATTCTAATTTGATACAGAAAACAAATTATTTATAAGAAAATTAAGCAAGTTACGAATGTTAAGAAGTGAGTAGTCCAACAATTCTTATTTAATTACTTTCCACTTAAACAAAATAAAAGTAAAATCTCTTGTGAGATAAGTCACGTATCTAATTGTCACAGTCGGTTTTCTCAGAAATTGCTTGATCTAGAAATTTGAAATTGTTAGTTGTAAAAAAACATACCAACCCACATATATCTTACTAGTTGAGATCCAAAAGTATTTATATTTAAATTTTAGGGATATTATGTCTTTAGAAGTACATTGAAAAATATGAAAAACTTTCTACTTCCTTTATTTCCGAAACTTATCGCAAATTCATTCTCAATTCATTCATGGTAAAATTAGGAAAAAAATAGAGTATTTAGAAGACTTGGCAAAAGCTAACTATGGTGATTACTCTAGATGTCATAATTTTTTTAAATATACACCACGCTTTTACGCTTGTGAGAGATGTAGTAGGCAATACATTAACGTTATGAAAGATAAATATTTACAAAAATTTAATAGAAATAATGTGTACTCTTAAATATTTATCAGTACAACTTACACAGGGAACTTTTGTAACCCATGTTCTATTTATGTTTGATAGGTTGTTTTTTAACTACAAACATGAATATTTATCCTAATTTTTTTTGGTAAGTCTCTATATGTAAAAAATTCTAATTGCTTGTCAGCTAGGGAGTATAGTAAATATCCACGGTTTGGAACAAATTTCTATGGAGCTATAGAATACAAATGTAGAACATAGTGATAGATGTCGTTTTACACCTGATAATATTATATTGTTTTCAGACTGCGACTACGCTTTTGGGCACATATCCATCGTAGCAGATGTCGTTGTAAAATTAACATATTATGTTGTTTTTTAAACTACGACAAAAAACCTTCCCAAAAATATCAAGTGTTATAGTTTCCATATTAAAAATATTGGGTTTGCGCGTGAACAAGCTCAGAGTATAAAAGTATACTCGTAATGAATAAAAAGAAAATATATAATTTATTTTTTTCTACAAAAAAAGCGTACAGTGTTACACGATATTTTTAACAATGTATTTTAATTCATATACTATATATATTTTTCCTGCTCGTGTAGCTATTCATTAATTTATTTAATCTAATCCAGATTGCTTTTGGAAATCTTTAAACACGCATTGCTTGTTACCTTCAGTACTTTCATGAATCAATGGCTGTCATCAGACATTTGATTTTAATTAGTTTGCCAAACTTATTTCGCTTATACATAAATTTATGTATTTGACAAAGAGCTATCATTTTGGCAGCAAATAATGTCGTTGATCTTTTACAATTACCCTTCATTTCCCACACACAGAATATTATTTCTTATTCATTTTGAACGAATTCCCATTTGGAAAACGTTACTTAATGTATAGAGTTTTTTTTAAATATGCAAACGTGAAAATAATTCTAACAACGGGTGATGAAGACTTGAAGAAAATTGTATATCCACTTGTATTATTAACAACTTTATTAATCTGCGAAGCATTATAATTGTTGGCAGCTATTGTGCATCATTATTAATGCATGTGCATAACGTAGCATAAGACAACGAATAGAACACTACAGTAACGATAAACGGTAATGTTAACTTTAATTAAATCTATCGCTTGGTGACATAGAAAGCAAATGAGAAAGTTAAGACTTGCAAGTTGTTACCATATGTTCAATTATACTTATTATAATTCAACTTACCAAGACAAAAATTCAAATTAAACAAGGTTATAAGAAGGAAAACATCAATTTAAAAATGATAAAATCACAACTTTTCAATAACTCACTTAAATTATTAAACATTTTATCTCATCGATATTGTACAGAAGGGTTAGTCGATGCACGATGTAGCTTATTGATTCAGCAATAAGCCGTGTCAATAATAAGTTGAGACAGTCCTAAAGGGGTCAAATATGAAATGTATATGCTTCGTTGAGATATATACTTCATTCGCTAAAAGTGGAGTAGAATTCTGGATCGTAATAAATAGTTGGGAATCAAACATATACTTGTTTTTTTCTTACGTATTACGACACTTTCTTACTTTCAATGGAAAGAGTAACTCTGTCTGTATCTTGCTCGTTCGTCTATTTTTAAGCAAGAAAATAAAAGAAAGATTATGTTTGACAAAACTTTGGATCTATTTTCTATTTAGTAATTATTGTATGTACAATTACATAGAAATAGTGCAGTGTTCATGCACTGATTTTAATGCATTTTTCGTAATCAATCATAACGATTTATTGCGATGCAGATGATAATATTGTACTAGTTTGTTGGGAATTATACATTCATTTACTCATTTCATGAAAATCTCAAGCCCAACTTACGAATTTACGTAAAGCGCTGAGTATCTGGAAGAACACAAGAGAAAATGTTTATGAAGCAATAATTTATAAGAGAGAAAACGACCAACAATACCAAATAAGAAAAAAAAAATTGGAAACAGAATTATTAGCATCTAGTGATCAGTCGTGAACTATTAAGTATTACCACGAACATATTTCTGTTGCGGTTAGGAAAAAAATATCTGGTGAAACATCTGGTAATATTGCTTTGAATAATGTGAGTGCACGAAATAAAGGTGAACGCTGTAGGATATTCGTGCTCGCTCTAGGCAGGTGAAATAAACTATGATATCGTCCACTCATGTAGCAACCAAGAGCATAAAGCGCTTCTAAACTCAAGATCGAGCAAAGTAAGGATTTAAATTTTTTTCAAAATTCTTCCGACCATGCCAATTATAAAACCTGAAGAAAGTAAGAGAGGATTAGAGTTATATATTTTGTAATACAAAAACGTATTGAACTTTTTTATGTTTTCTCTAACATGCCTATATAAGTAGCTTCATATGGAGACCAGATAGCTGCATTCATTTCAAGAATACTGCGGACTAAAGAGCTAAATGAAGTAATGTCACAAACAAAATAATGAAAATCGTGGGAAAATCGCACGGGAATTAGTTGTGGATCCAGAGTACTTTGTGGAATTCTGACTGATTTAGTCGATATAACCGTGAAACGTGAGATGCTTATCCATGATTGTACCGAGATACCGTACAGATAAAACTCTTTCGAGTATAATCCGGTTCAGATGATAGTTATGCACAAGAGGGAGAAATAAACGAGGGTATATTATTAGAGGAGGTCTTTACTTTCCGTTTGTATAGTTCATAATTTACATAATTTTGGTTTGAAATTAATTAACATTATTTCTTAAGTAATAAAGAATCTTGAAATTTTGAACAGTAATACCACAAAAATATATAAATTAGTGTTTAACATGAATTAGGGTTTGATTGAAAATTACTGGAAAGTTATATACATCGAGGTATAGTTAATAAAGAAAGAAAAAGGGCTAAAACGCACTCTTTAATTATAAATAATTGTAAACTTCATGCCCTGTAGTTAACTCACTTTGGACTCCTTAACAATTATTCCTGTCTTAACTAAATAAATCGCTGAATTCAGTACGCGTAAAGCAAAGTTATAATAGCATTAATTAATCAACGACGCGATCTTAACTCCAAGTCAAATTAACGAACAATGGTGCCCATTGAGCTATATAATTGTCCCCTTTAGGGCTTTTGGCGACTTATTGTCGACACGGTTTATTAGTGATCAATGAGCTGTATCGCGAATCGACTTACGTTTCTGTACAAGTGGTACCGATGTGGCAAATATCAATTAATTTAAGTGAGCTATTGACAAGTTGTGATTGATTACTTGTAGCTTGATATTTTCTTCCTCACAATTTTTTTTTAGTTTAATGTTAGTCTTAGTGGGTTTGTAACAAATTTATGGATTTTAAAATTCCTATTTGTCTCTACATTACACAGTGGGAGATAATCAAATTTAACACTATTAATTATCCACACTGCAGTGTTTTTATAATTATATATTTTGTATTGTGACACGCGTGCATTAACCGTAAAATAACTATGTACGGTAGGTGCAAATACTTGCAGTATTTGACAGATTATTAAACTTATTTAAAATCCAAGTGAATGCCAATTATCTTTTAAGTCTTCGTGCAAAGCTTTGCTAGAGCTATTTCTACAGCTTGTTTATACATTTTAGAAAAAACTGCTCTTATTAAGTGAAGTTTTTAAAATGGGGATTTCTTTAAAATGAATAAGATATAATATTCCGGGTTATATAGAAAACGCACCTTAAAATTAATTGTATTTACCATTTACAACGAAAGAAACATGAATGCTTCTCGATTCTAATTGTATTCTTATTTACAGAAAATATACGAATATTTAAATGTCATAGTTGTGAAGTAGACACATTTAAATATTTCTGGATATAACCTTCACAGAATTCGTAAAGTTGCCAACAATGGTGGTACTGTCGTCGTGCAATCGCAAACTAATACAATATTTTAGACAAAATGACAAAATATGAGGAAATTTTGCTACGTAAAATATGGGATCCATATTTAACGTAAATTTTAAAAATTTTACTCAACATTTACTGCATCTGCTTTGAAAATTTTTGTTTGTTAAAACTCCTGAATATATTAGCTTCAAATTTCATTCATGTGAAAGCTCTCAATCATGAAAGTGTGGTCGTAAACTTTCAACTTTTGTATGTGAACCAAAGTCAATGAAATATTATATTGAAATGGCGTCACATTTATGGGATATTTCACCTAACTGGTTAAATTCTTCGAAATTTCAATTGACATTTTTACTATTGCAATTTGCTTGAGATTTTTTTATGTTTTATTAAATAATTTGAACTTTTTATTGTTCCGTAGTCGTAAAAGGGAATATTATATTTTCGGAAAATTCCTCTGTTCGTATTTCGGATATGGCTCTACATTTTTTAAGATGTAAGACTTACGCGAATGAAATTTTATGATTTACAGAGCATCATTAAAATAATAAATTGAAATAATTGAAAATGATATACATTTTTAAATATCAATTGTTTTTCTTTCTTAATATTTTCATGTCACTCGAGAATTAAATTTACCTCAACTATAATATATAACCCATATCTACCAAGTGACTTCATTTATCATTTATTAAAAAGTTATAGAGTCAGAATATTTATATTTCGAGGCAGTGTAAAGGATACTTAATCTAGAGAGTTCACTTGACTCTATAGACTTAGCCCGATTTTACAAAAACGCTTTTATGGGAAATAAAATATTAGCCGTTAATCATGAGAAATGCATTCAATGGACACAAGCAAGAAAAATATACAATGGAGAAACAAGGAACTTTCCCATTAAATTGCGTAACGTACAGAGGATATTAGCGTAATGAAGCTATTGAAAAACTCGTAGATATATTGCGTTCGATGGTAGTTCATGTGGCACTAGAAGAAACTAGATTGCATATCAAATGTATAGTATAGTGCTATTGGATAAACCAACCCTGAGAGATACTTTAATTTAAATACATCTAGGCTAATAATTCACGTAAATAATTCGATTATTGTGTTACATCTATAGTCCATTTTCTCAATTATTCTGTGTTCACATCATAATGTCACCGTTGTTTCAAAGTATACATTCCTTCTTTTTTTCGAAATTTACGTATTTATAGTATCTTTGTAAATATTAATTTTATCGTGATTCCTAATTTAACTTTTATAAAGAAGGGTAAAATGAGAACAGAAAGTTGAATATACATCAATGCAGAAAATGTTAACTTTCACCATGAAATTCAATTTCTAAACTTAACGTTTTTGTATTACGTCAATTCTTCGACAAACAATTGCACAAACTTCTAGTTGTATATCACAATTTTTGGAAAGGAAGTAAAATAAAGGGTTTGCACAATTTATTCGTTTACTGCAAGAAAATCATATAAAAAGTAATTCCCCATTATCTAACAAGAAACTATCATATCTTATTCCACTTGACCACAAGAAACATTCGCATTGTGGAATCTGCGTAAGTATCAAACCAGATGGCAACAAGTACGTCTGCTTTTTATTGCCTCTTTCGTCAGTCTACGAGCCCATCTATTCCACTTTGCCCCACAGCTGAAAGACATTAGATCCAATGACTCCATAAACGTTGGGCATGGGGATAAGGAAATATTTCCAATGTGTTTGTCCATATTTTACTTGTTACATAACAGGACCTCTAATGTTTTATATTTGTTATATCACGTTTTTTTACAGGTGAGGGAAAAAAAGAAAAATATAACCATAAATGATACATCATAATGTTACAATAATTAGTAAAGAAATGATGCTAAAACACTAAATATATTTGCGCAATAAATTAAATTATTTATTAAAATACCCGCGTCAAATTTTGTTTAATGGACTGAGTCTAGGAACAAGTAATGAAATTGAAATTAAATTATAATAATACGTCAAAATATAATTGTCAAAAAATATTAACTGAATTTAAGGATAATAAATAAAAATGAGGACTAATTTAGATTATGCGTTAAAATATCGCTGATAAATAATGTGAGGGAATGAACCTAAGGACAACAAATAAATTTGAGGCCTATTTGAATTACATAGGTTCAGGTAGATTTTGTGATGCCGCAACAGAAATAGTTGTCAATGATATGAATTTTATTAATTTATACATTTTTTCAATGAATATGATATAATGCAGTATTTATAAATTTTGGACCATACTTTGCATGCCCGTATAAATATTAATATAGTCTAAAAAATTGAAACATTTTTGGTGGCTTAGAAATTATATCGTAATAATTTTGAAGCATTTTCTTTTTTACGGAATTTCGCAGTGAACGATTTATTTTAAGAATTTCCAGGTTTGATCCTATTATAATATAATGATTGACATGGTAATTAAACTTATATGTAGTTCAAGTTTAAATATTATATTTGTAAGGTTTTATAAGGTACCATATAACATTTTAATTTGAAAAAGATACTTCAAATTGAGGTACCAATTAATATGTACTAAAATTAAGGAGATATAAAAGAAATAATTAAAGAGGATAAGGCACATATTAATAAAACTATTGGTTTATATTTATTGTAACTCTTATAATAATTACATATATTTATCTTTTTAAATGTTGGAAGTAAATTTAAAAAAATTAAATTCTATGTAAATACCAAGAGTCTAAAAGTTTGTGGAGGATGTATATAATGATTTGCTTAAGAATATAATTGTGTAATCTGTTTAATTTTTATTTCATTCTAGTTTTAAAACTATTGGTTTATATTTATTGTAAATCTTATAATAATTACATATATTTATCTTTTTAAATGTTAGAAGTAAATTTAAAAAAATTAAATTGATTTCTTGGTCAATGCAGACACACATTAATAAGGGGTAGTCGGATAGTTTTATCCTAGAAAAGTGTGAATATATTTTAAAGAAATTAGGTGTAATTTGAAATAAAATAAAATAATAACCTGTCAAGCTTGAGTAGAAATCGCACTATGATCGTTCCCTACACGTTTATAAATTTATAAACCTTTAATTTTACATAATATTTCAATTAAATTGTTTACAAAATTTAAAATATTTAGTAACAAAAGATATTGCACGGATCATGTAGTTAAAGTATAACGTTCATTAAGTTCGCATTTTATCGATTCGATTTCATTAGATAGTTTCTTCCTAAAAGTATACCCTAGTTTTTTGATCATAGTGCAGACAATACATGCGTTTATTGACAGTGTACACTCTGCAGGTGCTTTGTTACCGACTAGCGTCCTACGCTTCAAGTTTGGACGATAAAAATAATTTCAATTCGGATAATTTCAGAAGTAATCAACTTTTAATAAAGCTTTTTAGAAATAGAGCTTTTTTTTGAGAATGTTATAAATTAAAATTTTGTTTAATATTTATTATGATCAAAATTTTTCTTCGAAAAATCATATACATCTCCGCCCGTTAGTTTGCACGTTTCTATGTACATATGAAGACGTACTACAGGCTGCAATTGTACCGGCATCTCAATAAAGTGCCAAGCGTCTGCGAAAATTAAGCGGGGCAAGCATTCTCATTTAACAGAATTTATTCCCATTTCAAACGATCATTAAAAATTGTAATATCGGAAACGGGCACAAATTATTATTTGGCAAAAATCACTACCACTCCTTAAATTTAGTCACTCAATACATTTTCACACACATATCTTAATCATGCACAATTAAAATATTGTTGGATTGACTGATGAAAAATATATTGCGCATCTGTAACAAATTAAATGTAACCTAATACCATTGTCGACTGGTAACTATTGCAGGTCAAATTTAAGTACAAGTAATGTCTATTTACAGTACCTTTTACCTGAGGCTTTTCACACCTATTTTGACATCTTCATGTTTCAGCTCCAGTTAGTGCTAAACGGCTGGTTAAGTATATTTTGTTATACAATTGAACTTTTTATCTATTCCACTTTCCAAAATATTAGACTTAAAAAATCATAAATTTCGTAGTTCATTCACTTACTAACAAGTCTTGAAAATTTATACTTCATTTTCTAAAGAGTTATAATCTCGAAATTTAATAATATTCAAGATACCAATCAGAGAAAAACTCCTAAATCTAGAATTAGAAATATTTCAGAGAAAAACTCTTAAATCTGGAATTTAAACAAATTCTACGGCTGTTGTATTTGTATTATAACAACTAAATTAAATAAATAAATAAACCTGGTTTACTTCAGTTTAGATTGGCTTCGTTCAACATGGTTTCGTTTTTAATCGACTTCAAAAAAGTAGGAGGTTTTCAATTAGTCGGAATCTTTTTTCTTATGTATGTTTAGCGATAATTTTTTACCGAGTGGACCAATTTTGATTATTCTTTTTTTTATATGAAAGAGCGTGTGCACCGATATAAACATGATGAGTTCTGGCAATGAGGTCTGGAAATGAACGATAAAACTCCATAACGAATGGCAGTAACTCAACTATGATTCAAGATATTTATTACGGCTATTTGTTATTTTGAAAAATAACTACACCACTTACCAGATCAGGGTCTGCTGAAAAGTCTTGGTTATGAACAATGGAACTCCTTAACGGATATAAGTAAATCAATCGCGATTAAAGATATATGCTACTAGTAGTTGACATTTTGTAAAATAACTACACCGTCGACCAGGTGAGGGTGTGATGATGAGTTCTGAGGATGGAAAATGGAACTCCTTACCGGATGGTAGTAAATTTAAAATGATTCAAGATATTTGCTAGTGGTAGTTGTTATTTTACAAAATAACTATAGATCATTTCAGAGTCTGATGATGTGTTCTGGAGATGAACAATGGAACTCCTTATTGGATGGTAGTGAATCAAACTTAATTCAAGATATTTACTACTGATAGCTTTTAATTTGCAAAATAACTGCACCATTGATCAGGTCAGTATGTGATGATTAGTTATGAATAATGTAACTCCTTAACGGATGGTAGTATATCGATCATGATTCAATAAATATGCTACTGGTTAGTTATTACTTTAAAAAATATGATATTTGATTTCAGATATAGAGAACGGAACTCCTTAAGTTATAGTTTTTAATTTGTAAAATCTGTTATTGGACTTCAAATATGGAAAATCGAACTATTTAATGGCTAACTACTAACCATTGGGGGCTACTACTATCGCTTCATTTCTATGTGTTGTTGATAATCAATTTTTGACAAACAGGAATTATCTATATACTAGCTTTTGCCCCTGACTCTTAATAATTATCCAATATTCTAATAAGAAGATAATTTTGATTATAAGCATTAATATAATAATCATTAAACATTCTAAAATAAATAATCTGTTAAAAAACTGACTTTCAAAAAGGTAGGTATTAAATTGTTACTTATTTTCGAAGTCGGTGCCAGAACCATCGATCAATTTAAACAAACGTAAATTTTTATATTATAAATACGCTCTGTATGAATCTGTTTAGTATTGTAAGTATAGTAGAAGTTAATATTTTCAATTTATATTTAAAATTAATTTGAATTATAAATTTGTTTAAGTTGGTTGACAGTACTGGCACCGACTTCAAAAATAAGTAACATAGTTATTTATTGTAAATAAGTAGCTACCTATTTTGAATTAATTACTTCTTATTTTTTAGAATACATCTTTTTTGAAGTCGTTTTTTTAAAAGATATTTTATTTTTAAACTCGCTGCAGTGTTATTTTATATCACATAGATATTTCTTAATGTACGTAAGTCCTCTAGCTATTTGGAACGTTTTATAATTACGACAGTAATTATATCTTAATGCCTATCACCTTGACTTTGGAAATCGTGTTCTATTTTAGAAGTAATTGGAAAATTGATGGTGTTGTATGACTTGATTGTAAAAAAAAACAAATTTTTTTCATTGAAATGATGAATTGATTTGCTGTGATAGTTTCTAGAATAAATCACAAAATATAATTTCTAATATCTATTACGGCTATATGAACGATTTCATCACTTGAATTTTCCCTTTGCATAACGTTAGTTAGTATCACGATAAAATCTGAAACTTTCTTCTGTGGCTAAATTACAGGTGGTTATAGATATAATATTACATAAACTTAAAGCTAAGTCTTTACCCAAAATTTTTCCATTTTACTTCATAGGATCCATTTGATTTTCTTACATTTTTCAAAAAAACAAATGAATAAACGAAGGCGGATTTAGTATATTTTATTAAATACGTTTTGGGTAGATTGGTGAAATGTAGAATAGAATTGAATTTGAAAATATTTCTAGCAACAAAATTTTATTATTTAAATAACTAAAACTTAAAGTACAAAGAAACCATAAATTTGAAAAAAAAATATTTATTCAAAAGCTGCAAATATTCACTAACCAAAAATATACAGGCAACTGTATATTTGCAGCAAAATTCAATAAAGTTTATATTCACTTCAGAGCTGACACAAATGTGTATACATTTTACTTGAATCCATTTGACTTTCTTACCACTTTTCCAAAAAATATCATGTTAACACCAGTGAAATGTAAAAGTAAATTGATTTCGAAAATATTTTTAACAATCAAATTTTATTAAATAAGTAACTAAAACTTAAAGTGTAAAAATACTATAAATTTGAAATAAAAATATTCAATCGAAAGCTGCAAATATTCACTTACAATAATATACAGGTAAGTAAATATTTGCAGCAAAATTCAATAAAGTTTACATGGACTTCAAAGATGCCACAAATGTGTATACATTTTACTTATATTACGTACTTAATTAAGATTTTCATATGAAGTACTTACATGAATATTTTCAAGCAGATAGGTTTGGAAGTACCTTCATTATGGAATTCTAAAACTATTCTAGAGCCAAATCTTTATAGCAGTAATTTGTTCATTTTCCTTAACGTTTACCAAAATCAACATCAATCAACCTTATTCAAGGTAACATTAAGTACACGCTTCAGTGGAAATATAGTCATTATTCTTTCAACTGACTAAAAAATGTATGTATCTGGTTTCATGGCAAATAAAATGGATATTGCTTAGCTTCTATCATCGATGGGGATATATAACTTGTACCGTATAACAGTACAATGTTACACACTGCAGCTCTAAGATTAAACTGATGGTGGGTTAAACAATTTTTTCATTCTGTAATTATTGGGGTACAGAAATTATGCAGGAAGGAAAACAATTATGACTTATTGGAACTTATACTCACATTTTGATATCAATATTCTTATAAAGCAAGGTTTCAGGTATTGCGTAAATTAATATATTTTCCTGTATATGAATATTATTCAGCAAGCCTTATATATATTATTTATCTATATATTACTATTATCTGTTGAGTTCTGTAGTCTGTTGAATAATGCATAAAATGAGGTTCAATTATTACTACAATGATGAAACAAACGAGAATTCAGCGAGTAACGGAATTCGAAACATATATTACACATTAAACAAAATGTGATAACATTCTTGACGTTATTTTAAACGCAGGATGCGCTTAAAATAACGTCAAGAATAATGTATTTAGAAATGTTACAAAGCTGTTATTTAAAAAAAATTAAATACATACGATTTAAAATATTTTCAACATTCAACCGTTGTCATTAAAATTGCACCAAAGTTGTCTTTAAATTTTCTTACTCTACAGTATGGAAAGACTATGGAAGAGGTACACGGAAAACGTAAACCTATCAAAAACGTTATTGTAAAAAGGGCAAAATTCACAATTTGACTGTATTTTCTCGTACTTTCTGGCATATCTCGCTGGATTTAAATAATTAATTTTTCTTATTCGTAAAGGTATGAATCTAGGGTAGTCATAAATAAATTTGCTTAAGAGGATATAGCACTATAAATATAAAAAATGGAACTTGTCAACGAATGACATTACAGCACTCACAACTGAAGGCAACTCTTTCGTAATACACGCCTTGTTTTGTAAATAAGGCGATCACAGCACCAGCATAAATACGGTCGGAGTGTGTGGTCAAACCTGCGGAACTCTTCAACGAATAACAGCATATTACTCATAATTAAAGAATTCTTTTTTAAAATGAGACAATCATGTAAATTTGCGTTTCTGGAAACCTACGTCCATACTGCTCAACATTATCTCTTGAAATATTATTTAAATTTACACTCTTATTTTGATAACGAATCTCCTTTTTCTCTCATTAATGAAAACTCATTTAGTAAATATTCCCATATTCAAATGAAGGCCTTTTAAAAAACTATAGAATATTTTGAAAAAGACTTCATAAACGATTTTTATGACACTGAAAAGTTGAAAATAATATTTTTTTACCCTAAGCAATGTAATGACAATCGACACTGATGTTTTTTTAATATTCGTTTTGTTTTTAATATTTGGTGCCAAATATAAACAAGAATGTGCAGGTATAATAATAAAACACATTGTAAGATTTTTCAATATAATTCTTAGATTTAATTATAGTGCACAATTTGCTCCAACGATATATATATGCAACTGTATTGGTATAGTGTATTTAATTTGATATCACCTCTATAGTATGGCATTATAACAAAAATACGTCATAATAAACATATGTAACAGTTAGCAATATATGCGTCGCTAGAATTACTTACATTTTACGAGTCGCCTATATTAAGATCGTATGTTACTTTAAAGTCTATAATGGTTTGAGCTTAACTCCAAAATATATGCAACGCGAATCGTGAAATATTATTGCTTTGTTACTCACACGTTCTAAAAATATGAGTGTATTTGGATTACTGTAAGCGATGTGATGGTGAATATTTTATGTTGTAATTTTTTCTCCATAAAATTAATGTTATTAGTACAGGAAATTTTGTGAGATTCTTTTAAAGACAAGAAATTGAAATATAGAATAAGAAAAATAATTTCAATATTTTTGTCTCAATTCGTTCAATCACTTATTTTGTGAATGATTGCCCCGACATTATAAAGTAATCTAGAAAAGCTTTTAAATTATAACACAACTTAATACACGAAAACGTTAAACTAAGCTGCGTGGAAAGATAATTGTTATCTTTATATTAGGCTTTAACCTAATCATTCAAACAATTCTGAAATGTTTGTTAACTTGCACAACATAAAACATTTTATCATTAAGGGAAATGGCGAACGGTTGTAGTGTGACATCAGCGCCGTCGTTGAGTGGAGCACACAGGCGGCTTGCGGCTTAACACATACAAATGTTCAGTTGTGACTTACAGCTGAGCAAACGCTTCTATAAAATACGATATACAATAAACGGCATCCCACTTAAATGTATGGATGGAGAGTTTTAGTGTCATATAAACATTTGGGAGTCACGTTAGTTTAAATTCTGTTAAGCCAATAATTGTTTATCTCTACGAATAGATTACCGGTAATATATTGAAAAATATGGGTATGTAAATAACAAATAAACAACAGTTATTTATCAACTCTAAGGTAATAAATAAAATTAAATAAATAAATCATACATCCTACAACCTACAACTGATAAGAAATTAAATAAATCTTTTTGTGGCCAGAAAAAATGTTGGGACATTCCACCTCCTAAATATAATATTATGAAGAACCAACTTGTCGAATATTGTGATATATTTAAGAACATTTTTGTAATTTACACAAACTAAAAGATAAAATAAATTAATTTGATATATCGTCGAGTTCTCTTTAACTTACAAAATGTCATCATTTTATTAATTCACGTTTAAGTAAAACTCAACAACTGATAGAAAGCCCAACATGCGAACCGCCAAAACTAGAAACGTGATACAGTCACTGTGTCTACTCCTGCTATAAAGTTGTTTGCGTAATTTCAAAGAGATACATGTCTGTATTATAGTCTATCTCAATAAATATAACAAACAATTTTAATATATTAAATACTTGTTTTACTATATTAGATAATTTTAATATATTAAATACTTGTTTTACAATATCTTTAAATATACGGATAGAATGGACCACTTATATTTTATCACCATAGACATCAACCAACATAGGTATTATTAAACTACAATTCAAAGGTACATAATAATTAGACAATTAATGATTAATATATTAGAGTATAAGTTTAATGCATGTAAATAATTACTGCAATTTTATTTTAAGTAAAATCTCAATCTTTTGTTGGCTAGTTTATTTGTACATGTCAAAGTTTTTCTATTCCATCCTACAATATACTATACTATAAACATTACAAGCAAAATATCTAACCTTCTCTGTTTCAGCACAAACCGTTGTTGATTGAAAAAGAAATCAAACTGTCACGGTAATATATACTGAACTATGTAATAACTAACAACACTGACTAAAAATTAAAAATATAACTCGAAAGCCTGGGGAGCAGTAACAGACTATTGGGGAGCAGTAACAGACTTCATTACTGACAGTCAGCTTCTTTCATTATTATATATATACATGCGCAATAAAATATTTTCAACGTGCAGAGAAGAAACTAGACGGAGCGGCACTTGGCTGCAGGGTATCTTTCATTACCTGTTCGAGGTAATATCTTTACATTTTCATACGCTACTCGACGGAGAAAAGTCAGGAAAGCTTCGTACGAAATTGAGAGCGCTTTAAGTTTTCAGGTCATAATTGAAACAGTTCTAGACTTACAAAGTACTTGTGATTTATAAAAGTCTTTAAATGGGAAATTAAAGTATGTCACTGTAATACCCTGCCTTTTAATGTGTACGATTCGTTTGTGTTTATATCTCTCTATCAAAATTTTAAATCAACTCATTAAAAATATTCAATAATAATAGTACTTACTATACAATATATATATATGTATATATATATATGCAATTTTGGAATAAATAATCCCACTTAAGTTTTTATCATTACCATTTTCAGAAAATTTTTGGGAAATATTATAATGCGAATTGAAATTAACATAACAATCGTTTCGGTACGATTGGAAAATTGCCAGAAAATACTTAGTTTATAACATATGAAGTACAAGCGACACGCCCCAGCTTGTTGATTGGGCAAAAAAGTTTCACGCAGTGATGTCTTATGATAAACCAAGTAATTTCACATAAAACGTGATATGGAAATTTCTATTTTGAATTTTGTTTCCTTTATAAATTCATTTAGATCAAATACTCTAAAGCTTAAAGTGAAAAGCTGTGATGCCGTGATGTACAGACTGATGAGCGTTTCTATCATCTGACAATAAAATCATAAAAACACAATATTTACTGATATTAGTAAATTTGTGAAAAGCTTTTGGATTTTTAATCGTTTTACACACAAAGCTGAATGGCGTATTTTTATCTGTTGATGGATTAAGGAGTGATATAAGTTTGAAAAATGAAATTCGATTTATTTAATTATGTCTTTTTATTAGAAACAATGTTATAGTTTAAAATTTTAAAGAATCGTTTAATAATTTTCTTTGTAGTTATTAAATTTCTTGTAAATGAAGTTTATTTATAACTAAATCATTACATGCTGTTTTGTTCATATTATTTTAAGATTTTATAAATAAAATTAATTAAAAGTAGGTTTTAAAATCGGAACGTTATTTAGATTTAGCTAGGAATACTTCATTAATTAAAACTAAAAGTAAAGTTCAAAGGTTTATTTTCATATAAACTGCAAAATGTTCATTCAGCTAACTTTCTCCGAAATTAAAGAAAGTAAGATGTTATTTCAAAAAATAAATAAATCATTAGTTTTAATTTATAACTTGGCTGTATTTGCAAGATTTTGATAAGCAACGGAATTTAATTTAAATATGTAATTAAAGAAACTTACGTCTGACGTAAGAATCTCAAAAATGTTGAAGGAATTATTACACTTTCTAAGTTTTGATTACAGAAATTAGAACGATGAGAGTGTTTGGCAAAAATGGTAGTGGTTTTTGGCGTATTATTATCACAACTAGATAAGTGATTGTATGTAGCAATAAAGTATATGCGAATTATCTGGATCCACTTAAAAACCACTACCTTAAAATTCTTAATAAGTATTGAATGAAAGTTTTGTATTGTTTTTTATATACATTCACACTTTCATTCGAAAGAGAACACAAAATCAATTTTTCGTTCCAACTATAACATCTCTCTATCACGCAGCATCTCTTAGTATCTACTAATCCCATACATAAGTCCACACGCGCGTAATAAAGCAATAATCTATAACGGCTTCCTTAATGCTAGTGTCTATTTACTTGGGATCATATTAAGAACAACTAAGCTCTTTGAGCCTTTATGGGCCCTCTACGCTGGCAGTGACATATTACCGACACGGTTTATTGCAAAACTAATGTCGCTGTGGTGGGATATCTATTATCTTATTTGAATGATTGTGCCTTTGTGTTTTGATGTTTTTTCAACTTATTGCCCATTGATATTGAACTTTGCAGGAGATGAAAGGTTGTCAATAGCTTAATTTTGTTTATTCAAAAAGGCACATTTCAGTTTCGGTCGTTCGTGGTTTAAATAACCCGAGGCTTTTTTTAAAAATTGACAAAAATTTACCCATTTTAAACCTAATACGGAACCCTACATATCCTACTGAATTACTTAAACAATTATTTGGGCAAAATTTATTCAGGAACGTATAATCGTTACACACCTAAGTAAATATCTGGTGAGAAACGCATCAAAGACCGAATGTCATGACACGTTTATGTTAACAATCTTCTTCAGACTTCAAATAAATTATTGCCTAATAGCAATAATTTATTTGAAGTCGTGATTTTTAAATTTGAATAAACTTATCAGTCTTTGAATCGAGTAAAAGTAATAGCTAAAACAATGTACAATAAAAAGTGTTGTACTGCTCCAAATTAACCGGAAGTGACACCATACATTTTTAAAACTATAAACTTTTCTCTCTTTAATATAATTTTTGCAATGGCAACTGCGCTGAGCTAACAACGTTATTGGTTTTAAATAATGAGAGGGGATCTAAATTAATATTTTTTGTTTATTTTGACAATACAAACCTGGATAAATAAAAAAAAAATATTTTTATGAACCTTTTTATAACGCGTAGTTATTGTAAATGCAGTTAGAATACAAAATTAATATCATTATTTCACGTTATTTGATCATTTATACTAGTTATACGAACCTTAGTACTTATATAATTATTTTATAAAGTAAATTTCACATTTAGGTTAATACCTTTGCGTGTCGAAAGGTGAATATTAGTTATTTTGATTGCAATAAAATTAGCCCATTTTTATATCCGATGTGAAATAGACAGTAACACAATTCTGTTCACATTTCGTATAGCTAATTTCGTCGCTGTTTCGGCGTAACATCGTTAAAAAACTAGTATTAGAAGGACTGTTTTCCTTCTAATACTAGTTTTTTTTATGTTATAATGTTTACGTTATATTATTTATATTACATGCTAGATCTATAAAACTAAATGATTTTTTGGTTTTTCTAGCCATCGAATAAATATTTTAGAAAGATTTACTGAAAAAATCCATAAAAAAACTGCACATTAAATTCAATATCGTCACTTCCTAGAAGCAATTCAGGAAAAGAAAATCGGTGCAATGTTACAAACCTAAGACGAACCCAAAATAAAGGGTCGTGGATTTAGTTTATATATCTGTCTAATTAGATTTTCACAATTAAGTTATAGTTTGATTTGCCTTTTGTGGCCGAGTAATATATCCCCTAAATATTTAAATACTAATCTCATGCGATAATAGTTGATCACTTTTGTCTTAAAACTAATGATAGTTGCCAAACGAAAGGACACCGGAAGACTATTTAAAAATTTGTACATTTTGTAGGAAAAAATTGTAATGACAAAAACTTAAGGGGATTTATTTATTTCAAACTGTCATATATATATATATATATATATATATATATATATATACACATATATATATATATATATATATATATATATATATATATACATAAATATATATATATATATATATATATATATATATATATACACAATTAATTTACAATCCGCTTATATACTACCGTTTACTTTTCCTTTACGAAAAACATGCGCTTCATTTTAAAGAAAACCACGAACGACCTAAACTGAAATGTGCCTTTCCGAATAAACAAAATGAAGCTAATGATATCTTTTCATCTCCTGCAAAGTTCAATATCAATGGGCAATAAATAGAAAAAATATCAAAATATAAATCATTTATATAAGAAAATAGATATCTCACCACATCGATATTAGTTTGGTAATAAACCGTGTAGGTAATATGTCACTGCCAGCGTCGAGGGCCCATAACGGCCCAAAGGGCTTAGTTCTTCTTAATATGATCCCAAGTAAATAGACGTTGGCATTAAGGAAGCCGTTATAGATTATTGTTTTATTACGCGCGTGTGGACTTATGTATGGGATTAGTAGATACTAAGAGGTGCTCAGTGATAGAGAGATGTAGTTGGAACGTAAAATCGATTTTGTGTTCTCTTTCGAATGCAAGTGTGAGTGAATATAAAAAACAATACCAAACTTTCATTCAATACTTATTAAGAATTTTAAGTTAGTGGTTTTTAAGTGGATCCAGATAATTCGCAGATTGCTACAAACAATCAGTTATCTAGTTGTGATAATATTACGCCAAAAACCACTACCATTTTTGCCAAACACTCTCATCATTCTAATTTCTATAATCAAAACTTAGAAAGTGTAATAATTCCTTCAACATTTTTGAGACTCTTACGTCAGACGTAAGTTTCGTTAATTACATATTTAAATTAGATTCAGTTGCTTATCCAAATCTTGAAAATACAGCCAAATTATAAATGAAAACTAATGATTTATTTATTTTTGGAAATAATATTTCACTTTCTTTAATTTCGGAGAAAGTTACCTGTATAAAAATTTTCACTTTATATTAAAATAAACCTTTGAACTATACTTTTAATTTTAGTTAACGAAGTATTCCTAGCTAAATCTAAATATCATTCCGATTTTTAAATTAACTTTTAAATAATTTTAAGTACGAAATCTAAATATAATATAAACCAAAAAAGCACGTTATGTTTTAATCATAAATACACTTTATTTACATGAAATTTAATATAAACAAGAAAAATAATTAACCAGTTCTTTAAAATTTTAGCATACAACTTTGATTCTAATAAGAACATATAAAAAAATTAATCGAATTTAATTTTTCTAACTCATATAATTCCTCAGTCCACCAACAAATAAAATTACCCCGTTCAGTTTTGTATGGTTTACCTTTGACAATTGAAAAGCTTCTCACAAATTGACTAATATACACCGTGTTCATTCAATGAGTGTCCTAGTTTCAGGAGTTTATTTTAAGATGATAAAAATGATCATCCGTCAGTACATTACAGCATCACAGCTTTTTACTTTAGACCCGACTGTAATGAAGTTTTGCAGGTATTTAAACTAAGTGAATTAAAAAAAAAATTAAAAATCGAGAATTCCATATCACGTTTTATGTGAAATTACTTGATTTGTTATAAGACATCATTAATAAATATTAAATATATTTTGCGTTAATTTTGTAGAAATTCATTATTCACAATATTGTGGGCTATTAGCAAAGATGGGCTAAAGCTTTGCTAATATCCCACCTGAAGATGTTATAACACAACGAAACCTAGGTCGTGGTACAGAACTTAAAGAAAGTAGAAACCATACTACATCACGTAGTTTCATTTAATTGTGATTAATAAATATGCTTTTACGCATTAATAAGGTATGCATAAATGGGTGAAATATTTTTGACCAATCAAAGCCCCGGCGGGTCACTTGTACTTCATATATTATGAACCAAGCCTTTTCCGTAAATTTACCAATCGTAATGTAGTGAAATGATCGTTATATTAATTTCAATTCGCATTGTAATGTTTCTCCAAAAAATCTCTGAAAGCTCGCAAAAGTTCCCGTGTCAGAGCGTCCGCCAACTGCTACTCGGTATGAATGCAAATAATTACAAAAGCTTTCGTATATCACGAAATTCGGAGTACGGTGAATATTGCGAGCAGGAGTTCGAGGGCAGAAATCAAGTTGGGAGTGCATGAAATATTATTCACAAATTATTTTATTATTTTGAAGGTCTACAAAGTGGGGGACATTTAGCTAGATAATGCAATAATGCTGGATAATGTATTTCATAATTTATGTAAATATAATTTGCCCAATCAATATCCTATAACTATTATGAAAGCAAAAGTGTGTGAGAATGCATTTGATGGATTTTGATGAAACTTTATAGTGATATAGCTCATACTTCAGAATAATACATAGACTACTATTTATACAGATATTGTGTGATTTGGTTATTATATAACCATAAGAATCAAAATAAATCGAAAAATTACCTATCCTCCGACAGTTATCTTAGCGTGTACTGCCTAAACCGTTAAAATTACACGAAGATAGTGAGATGTGAGATTATTTCTCTTAAATAATTCTAACTAAAAATCTGCAACAGCACATATCTACCTTTTATGTAGAACAATTATGACTAAAATATTCAGGCCTAAACATTATTAATTTGAATTCTTTTTTTACAATGCATATTTTATAGTATTAAATAAATTTTTTATCAAAATAATTCTTTTATCGCTTTGGTATTTAAAGTAGATAAAGTTTATTTTCACACTAAATAATATAGACAAATAATTTAAAATTTATCACGTTATAATGGTTTGTGCGGATTAAAACATGCCGGTGATACGCTGCCATAAAGATATTAAAACATCCTATTAAAACATGCTGGTGATACGCTGCCCTAATTCGGCAGCACAGGTAGCGCTTGAACCAGATTGAAGGAGCGGGCGAGTGCTCAGCGTGTGCGATCGCTGAGTGCACGTCCCGAACACAGGCAAACGTGTGAGAGCCGACGTCCCAGATATGAAAATATGATGCTTTTATACTGGAAAGTTTGGATAATTAGGCCAATTACACGTAGATATGACCTGGGTCAGTATATAGAATACCTACATTTTAACCCTAGGGTACATTCTTGTAGTGTAATTATGGGAAGCGATGTCGTTTTCCGATGTCCACGCGAGTAGAAGCTAGTATTCTCATAAATAAAAAGCATAACAGAACTATTTATTCCCTTTGGAAGCTGCGCTCATAAACTACATTGAATTAATTATCGTTAGTTTTATATAAATTGGTATTTTTCGGCTATGCTGTAAGAGATTTAAAAAGGAGATTGTCACAACTTTAACCATTTACAATATACATTCTATAAATTGGACATAATTTGTAACATACCGTATCTGTATTGCCAGTGAAATGTGTAGGTAGTATGATCACCTACACATCATCGTAGATTTAGGTTTGCTAAGTTTTTTCTATATTTGATATGTTTTTTGCTACATATGTTCCACATCTAAGTTTGTGGCATATAATTCAAAACTACAATGGAAGGAAATATGCTTTTCCGTATTCTGGTAAAATGAATAACTACTTTCTTGCTTGCGTCCTGGGCAAATACCAGATTAAGTAAATTGTTTGTATTAATACAGGGACAGTTCAAATGATCTATTGAATAAATACAGTGTACCACGATTACAATTGTAAGCGTCTCGTTGATATTTGAGTATAAGATTATAATGCTGAAACAAAACCGCGCGTACGCATACCGTATTCATTAAATAAGCCTCATAAATTTAGTTAAACAACCTGTTTCATAAATAATATCACTCTAGTCGAGCAAAAGGGAGAATGAGATTTTCGATCGACCCTTCCGATCTTGGTAGTGGGGGGTAGAAAGGTAAGAACTGATCTTTACTTTTGCAGCTATATATTAATTAAATCTCTGTTTCGAGTCAATCATTAACATTAAGTTTCGTGCATTATATGTTTTTGAAAGAGTTTATCCATCGATCGAGAAATAAAACACTCGTGATTTCATCATTTGCACCTTTACACATCCACAACTAAACTCCAAGGTATTGTTAATTTAAAAGTAAGCATACTTGTGGCATCAGTTCCAAATCCGTGAAACGTCTTCATTTCGCACTTCACCGGGATAGAAATATAGCCGAGTGTTCTAATATGAATCATTAGCAATATAATCGTTATACTTCAGTTCACTCGCTGTGTCTGTTTAGTTACATGTATCGAATCACTCCTATTTTAGGTTTTGTAATCTTTTATATCGCTTAATTACCGCTAGGTGGTACGGGTTCTGAGTTCGAGACGCATAGAGCAGACGCGCGGAGTGAACCGAAATATGTGAACCGGTATATAGAGAAAAATCAATATTTTAAACAAGAAATTCATTTTTAATTGAAGTAATATAAACGTACATGTATTCACTTGTACAAATTAAACGTATTATGCTCTTTATATTCGAATTTTAACAGTATCTTTAGTGAATTATAATATCAATTTTTGAGCATCATAATCGAATGGTAAGAAACGGAAACTTAACATATTTTTTCATAAGTGCCTATTTATCTATCTATAATCTATGTTAAGACTCTTTAAATTTAAGACCAATTGTGATAATATTTTGCAGAAAGCCGTGGTTGAATTGTGTTATGTAAAAATGAAGGAAAATTCCTTTTTTTATTTTTTTTTAGTAATCTGAACTTGAGAACCAAACATTTTTCTCTATCAGAAGCTACTAGTAGCACCGCAGAAAAAGTCTGTGCCACTGAATTTTTCAGTATCATTTTGTAAAAACGTTGTCTCTCTCAGGAAGAAAATGACGCCTCGAAAGCAATTTGTAGTAACCTTTTCCCTAATCACTGACATACGGCAAAAAGAAAAGTAATCAAAGACATACGGCAAAGCAGTCAATGACATATGGAAAAATAAAAAAAAATAACACGGTGACGGTATTAAATCAACGCTAAAACCCCAATTATTTCTATCATATTTCACTAACACCTATTTTCAATTAGTGTACTTGTGTTACGTCTATGGTAGACATGCTATTTAGCATACTTAAATATTATGCATGCTTCAGTTGGTAATGTTTTGTAGGTTTTTATGCCCATCCTTAAAAGCGAAAATCAAAGCGTTTAGGATGTTCCGTTTCATTTTTAATATGTTCAATAACGATAATTTTACAATAACCTAAAACAATATGAAGATTTTTTAAATATTATTCACAGTTACGCGACTATAAAATATGGATATCGTTTGAAGAGGACAAAAAAGTCAGTAATTTATAATAGCATTAACGAGGTTATATGCCATAACGATATCACTTGCTAGGATGTCTGCCCTCACCATTTTGGCATTAAAATTGTATTAATTTTGTTTTTCCATGTATTCATAATTTAAATTCAAGGACGATATTAATGATAAAAAGAACATATGTAAATCTTTGACATACTTAATATAGTCCTGGTTCAAAGGACAAGATTTCCTCACTCCCTACGCTATTAGAATTAGCAAAATCTTAAGTTACACTATATGAATTGATGAAGAGACTTAGCATGACGGTAACCAATTTGGTGACAGTGATCGCAGTGAATAAAAAGGAAGGTAATTATGGCTCTCCCATCAAATTAAAACTTTCATTTCTAAACAAAATTAGCTTTGTGAACACATCAATAATAATGGGTTGCGATTATTGTCGTGAAGTAAACTGTATAAACAATATGTATATAATACTGAGAGAAACGGAAAATGCAAATGTTACATATTTCCTAAAGCGAGATAGACATCAGACCAAAGGAATAAATAAACGAGCTGCCATAAAGAGGAAAACGAATATATCATGGTTTCGAGTCGTATATTGAATTAATTTAAATCTTTATTTAGTAATAAAATATGTACGTACATTTATTTCTTTAGTATAGATAATACGTAGATATTATATGAAATCAGATGAAAAATTCTAGTCTTTTATTCAAAGTTTTGAGTTATTCCAACAACATTATTTTCAAACTAGCAATCGAAAAAGTTAATGAATCTGTAGCTTTAATGAGATAGAGACGTTTCATGAAACGAAGAAATTGTTGATAGGTAAATGACAAGGTAATATCTTTTTTTATGGCAACATTGGTTCGATCGTTTTATGTCTATTCTAGCTTCTAACGTTGTTCAACGAAGTAAGAAACAAAATACAAAAGTTGCCATATTAAGTACAAAAACTAGTTTTTTTTTAAGAGATTTTCAATGCAAATTTTTTTCCATTTTTACAACAAAATAAGAAAACAAAAAATTTAACCAAATTGTGTAAAAATAAATATATTTTTATTTATATTTACCGATTTTTCCTAAAATCAGCGAAAATAATACTTTTTATGTTCCTACGTATGTAAATGTGTTAATAGTCAAACGGATATTTTTCATTATATTCTATACACTTTCCACTACGTAAGATCTATAGAGCCGGGAAAGTTGGGAATAATAAGTACCATTTTCGTCATGGTCCTAGTGAATAGCAATTTTTGATACGCTTTATGACCGTTACTTTTAACTCAATCTATATGGAAACAAGTCTGGAAACTCAATTTTCATAATATTATAAATATCTTAAGAATTTGAAACTCATATAAGCCAAGTGACAATATAATAAAATGGTAATAGGCTTTGAGGAAATGCTGAGAAATTCTAAAGGTATAACTTAGTAATTGTTAATCGAAATATGCTGCTGAAACCAAACTTCTTGAATACCCTAAGAAAATATTGCAAACGAGAGGAAAATCAAAAGTTTGAATAGGTCACTTGGCCACTTCTGAAGATAAATTAAAATCAGCGCAAGGAGAACCTGATGTGTCATGACTAAGATAAAACTATCCAAGTTAAACAAACGTTGGGCAAAGGAAAGATCTTCAATACCCCGGGGCTTTTTCTAAAAATTGATAAAAATCTACGTATTTAGAACCTAATGCGGAACCCTACCTGTCCTACTAAATCACTAAAGTAACTATTTAAAAAAAAACTTATTCAGAAGGTATAATACATACCTAAGTAAATATCTGGTAAGAAACACACCGAGGACTGAAAGACGCGAACGTAGTTCAAAATATTACGCAATAATTTATTTGAAGTTGCGATTTTTAATTTTGAATAAACTTATCAGTCTTAAATAATATAGGAAAAGTAATATCTAAAACAATGTACAATAAGAAGTATTGTACTGCCCGAAATTATCCGGAAGTGGCACCATGCGACGGTGATGAATTAACGGATATAAGGGAATTTATACGCAAATTAATAGTGGATCACTTAATTAAAATGGAAGATTGGAAGGAAGGAAGAGTATTAATGGAAAGAAATACAACAAGACATTTGTTTGTTATATCCAACTGAAAAGTAAAAGATAATCTTCTGTCTCTTTAATATTTGCTTGCAGAATATAACAATGGCAAATGAGCTGAACTAACAAAGTTATTGATTTTAGATAATGAGAGGGCGGTTGAATGAATAATTTGTTTTATTATTTTGACAATATAAACCTGGGTAAATACAGAAATAATATTTATATTTTTATAAATATTTTTGTTAACGCATAGACGGCAGTTAGAATCCAAAATGATAATCATCATTTCACGTTATTTGAACATTTATAATATTGCGAACTTCAATACTTGTTTAATTATTTAATCAAATAAATTTCAATTTTAGTTTAGTATTTTTGTGTGTTTAAATGTGGATATTAGTTTTTTCACTTATTTTGATTGCAATAAAATTAATCTATTATTATATCCGATTTAAAATAGTTATAAACACAATTCTGTTCATATTTCATAAAGCTGATTTCATCGCTGTTTCGGCGTAACATCATTAAAAGAAACTAGTATTAGAAGGAATGTTTTCCTTGTAATACTAATTTTTTATGTTATAATGTTTATGTTATATTATTTGTATTACATGCTAGATCTATAAAACTAAATAATTTTTTGGTTTTTGTAGCCATCAAATAAATGTTTTAGAAAGATTTACTGACAAATCCATATAAAAAACTGCACATTAAATTCAATATGGTCTCTTCTTAGAAGCAATTTCGGAAAGGAAAATGGGTACATTTTTAAAAACTTAAAACGAACCCAAAAAAAAGGGTCAGGGATTTAGTTTTATACTTCTGTGTGTATTCACATGCTTTATGAAGTATCGTAACTCATTACATTACATAACCATTAAGTTATAGTTTGATTTGCGTTTTGTGGCCGAGTAATATGTACCACAAATATTTAAATAATACTCTCATGGGGCGCTACGATAATAGTTGATCACTTTTTTCTTAAAAGTCACCATTGTTGTTAAACGAAAGGGCACCGGAAGACTATTCTGAAAATTATATATTGGGTAGGAAAATAATAAATTATAATAAAAAAAAACTTTAATATATTGATTTATTCAAACTGTCATGGAGGGTATTAATGTAAAGGCTCATAAAGATATATTACCATTAATACTGAATATTTGTAATGAGAAGACCTAATACTTAAGAGAGAAATATAAATACAAAGGAATAGTACACTTTAAGGGGCAGCTTATTAAAATGAAATATTCAAATTCCCCATTTAGGAACTAATATAAATCACAAGCACTTTGCAACTCTAGAGCTGTTTCAATTAAGACCTGAAAACTTAAAGCGCTTTCCATTTCGTACGAAGCTTCCGTGAGCTTTATAGCGTAGCGTATGAAAATGTAAATATATTACCTCGAACAGGAAATGAAAGGAAATCCTGCACCCATGTGTCGTTCCGCCTAGCATCTCTGCACGTTGGCCATATTTTATTGCGCGTGTTATATGAAAGAAGCTGACTGACGGTAATGAAGTCTGCTACTGGGGAGGGGTTTCAAGTTATATTTTTAATTTTCGTAGTCAATGTGTGTTAGTTATTGCATAGTTCAGCATATATTATTGGGACAGCTTGATTTTTTTTCAGTCAACAACATTTTGTGTTTAAAGAGATAAGGTTAGATATTTTACTTGCAATATTTATAAGTTATACGACGGAATAAAAACTTTGATATTTACAATTAAACTAGCTGACAAAAGACTGAGACCTGACATAAAATAAAAAAGCTGTAATTGTTTACATGTATTAAACTCGTACTCTAATAGTATAATCATAAATTATGTTAACTACTCTGTACCTTTATTCGTAGCTTAATGATACGTATGTATGTGTATGTATATGATATTTGATAAACGAATATTTGATATATTAAAATTGTTTGTTAGAAATATTGAGATAGACTAGAATTTAAATATATACGTCTTTGAAATTACGCAAATAATTTTAGAATAGGAGTAGACACAGTGGCTGTGTCACGTTTATAGTTTTGTCGGTTCGCCTCTTGGGCTTTCTATCAGTAGTTGAGTTTTACTTAAATGTGAATTAATAAAATGATGACATTCTGTAAGTTAAAGAGGACTCGACGATATCTCAAAATTAACTTATTTTATCTTTTAGTTTGTGTGAATTACAAATATGTTCTTAAACATATCACAATATTCAGGATGTGAAATTTCTCAACATTTTTTCTGTCTACAAAAAGACTTCTTTAAATTCTTATCAGTGTAATAAATTTATTACTTTAGGGTTGACAAATAACTTTTGTTTACTTGTTATTTACACAAACATATTTTTCAATACATTACGGGTTATCTATTCATGACGATAACAAATTTTGGCTTAACAGTGTTTAAACTTTCAGATTAAATATTAATACAAAGGCACCTAACAGGAACTACAAAAGATAACAACGACACATTTCGACAAATTTACTTTCACTCACCATAAAAAAATTACACTCTGTTGCGACAGTTATAAGGGGGCGACTGGAGAGTTTCGATATAATTCGATTGTAGATGGTGGAATCGGAAAAAGGTGATGACTGCGTTAGCACAGGAAATTATCAGGTAGGAAAAATGAAATAAAACGGAGCATAGGAGTTTTCTCTTTAATTGCTGGAAGATAATTCTAAGGAAGACTATTCTGATTGCAGGGAATGGAACCCAGTATACCGAAGAGGAAATTGGTAAGAAATAGAAAAGGGAAGAAATCATAATATTTCATACACATATATCAGAGGAATATCTAATAATAATACATGCCAGAAAGAGTTTTTACAATAACGTGTTTGATAAGTATACAATTTGTAAATACCGTATTGTATTATATTCATTTCAAACCTATGTAAATTCATACGATTCGTATCATTGACAACTTTTTCTGTTGCTACATTAATATTCATCACAGAATCTACCTTAACCTATATACTTCCAACAAGACTCAATTTTATTTTTTATACTTAGGTTCATACCCTCATATAATTTACGACAGCGATATTTTAACGTATAATTTAAATTAGTCCAAATTTTATCTTTTATCCTTAAATTCAGTTAAATATATTTTGACAACGATATTTTGATATACTATTATAATTTAATTTTAATTTTATTTCTTATTCTTAGACTCAATTCCTCAAACAAAATTTGATGCGAGTATTTTAATAAATAATTTATTTTATTACTCAATTAGATTTCTTATCCTTGCTATCAATTCTTTACTTTTGTAACATTATGATGTGTCATTTATTGTTATATTCTTCTTAATTTCCCTCACTTGATATAATAAATATAACACATTAAAGGTCATGTTATGTAACAAGTATAATATGGACAATCACATTGGAAAGATTTCCTTATCGCCATACTCCTCGTTTGTGGAAAATCGCTCCACGTCGTCATTGGATCTAATGTCTCTCAGCTGCGGAGAAAAGTGAAATAGATTGGCTCATAGGGTGGCTAAGGAGGTACTAAAAAGCAGACGTACTTATTGCCATGTTGTTTGGTACTTACGCAGAATCCACGGTGCGACTGTTTCTTATCGTCGAGTGGAATGGAATGTGATGGTTTCTTGTTGTTCAATAGGGGATTACTTTTTATATTAATTTCTTGCAGTAAACGAACAATTTATGTAAACCCCCGTGTCTTATTTCCCTTGTAGAAATTCCGATATACAACTGGAAGTTTGGTACAATTTGCTTGTCTAAGAATTGATGTAATACAAAAAAGTTTAATTTAGAAATTGTATATATGTAAAATATATAGTAAAATAGTTAAATAAAATAAAAAGTATTTAAGTTCTGGAGTTAAGTGAAGTAAGGTGCAATGACAATAACTAAATGTTATTCATTGGATTATAATTTCCTAAAATTTATGCCGGAAATTTTTCATGGGGCAACTTGATATTTTCTGCATAATGTATTTTTAATTTTTTGGTCTTGATTTTCCCTTCTTTATAAAAGTTAAATTAGGAATCATGATTAATTCCAAATTTACGTAGATGACATAAATACGCAAATTTTGAAAAAAAGTAGTACATTCTTTGAAACAACTGTAACTTTATGATGTGAGCACAGATTAGTTGGCAAAATATACTACAGAAATAATACAATAATCGAACTCCTTACTTAAATTCTTAGCCAAGATATATTTAAATTAAATTATCTTTGAGGGTTGATCTATTCTATAGTACTGATAGGTCTGATATGTAATGTATTTTCGTCTAGTGCCACATGAACTACCATCGAGCGCAATACGTCTACGACTTTTGTAATTGCTTCATTACGCTAATATCCTCTGTACGTTACGCAATTTAATGGGAAAGTTCCTTGTTTCTCCATTGGATATTTTTGCTTGTATAAATACTTTATTTCCCACAAAAGTGTTTTTGTAAAATCGAGCTAAGTCTGAAGAGCCAAGTGAAATCTCTAGAGTAAGTATACTTTACACTGCCTGAAAATATAATTACTCTGACACTATAAATTTATGATAAATTATATTTGAAGTCACTTGGCCGATATGCGTTTTATATTATAGTTCACGAAAGTTTAATTCTTGGGTGACATAAAAATATTAGAAAAACAGGTAACATTTAAAAATTCACATCATATTCAATTATTTAAACGTATATATATATATATATATATATATATATATATATATATATATATATATATATCATAGGACGTCTCATTTTGAAGATTAGTAATTTGCGAACTCGGTTTATGGAAAATAGAATCTTAATATCATTTTAAAATACATACCAAAATGTACCAAGTTTAGCATAAATTAACCAAAACTTTATATGAGTATGTTATTCCTTTTAATGATGCCCTGTTCGAATTAAATAAATCACAAAAAGTCATTCGCGTAAGCCTTACATCTCAGAAAATCTGGGGCTGTATTCGAAATACAAACGAAAGAATTTTCCGAAATGATAATATTTCTTTTATAACTACGGAACAATAAAAAAGTTTAAATTATTTAGTAAAATATCAAAACATCTCAAGCAAATTGCAATAGTAAAAATTTCAAATAATTTAATCCATTATGTTACCAAAATATCGCATGAATATAACTTCAAATCAATATAGTATTTAATTTAATTCAGTTCACATCTAAAAGTTTAAAGTTTACGACCAAACTTTCATGATTGGTAGCTTTCACGAGAATCCTTCATAACCGAGTAAGCAATAAAGTTCAAGCGAATATAGTTAAACCATTTCATCCACGAGTTTTGAAATCTTAGATGCAGTGAATTATAGTTAAATGCTAAAAAAATACGTTCATTGTCGATCGCATATCTCACGTAACCGAATTTCCTCATACATTTTGTGATTATGTCTATGATATTAAATCAGTCCCAAAATGTACGACGACAATACCGTCAATATTGATAACTTTGTCAACTATGTCAATGTCGTGCACTGAAAATATTTCAAAATATCTACTTGACGGTTATAACGTGTTAATATTCCTTTAGATTCTATACATTAGAATTGGAGAAGCATTTATTTTTCTTTTGTTGTAAATAGTAAATATAATTAACTCAAAGGTACATTTCCTTATATAATTGAGAATAATAATTTTTATTAATTTTAAGCAAACTTCTATTGTAAAAAGTTACTTAACATACGCAACTGTTATTAAGATATACAAATTTGGAAACAGCTCTAACAAAGCTTTCTTTGCATTAGGGCTTAAAGGATATTTTCCTTTCAATTCAATTTTAAATAAATTTAATAATATGCAAAACTTTGCAAGTATTCGCAAGTATTGTGCATTGTTATTCTAGTGTTAATGTAGGTGCGTTACATACGCACAAGACGATGAATACAACACTAGTATGGATAAGCAGTAGTGTCAAATTTTGATTAAATCTCTCACTGGGCGCTATAGAAGCAATTGAGAATTTTCAGATTTACAAGTTTGTTAAAATATGTCCAACTACAACTTCCGTGATCCGACATACCAATATTAAAATGAAAATAAGACGAGATTACGAAGAAAAAACATTAAGCTACAAATAATCAAATCAGAACTTGTCGACAACTCGCTTAAATTAATCGACATTTCGTCACATCGGTATTGTTCAGAGACGTTAGTCGACTCACGATACAGCTTATTGATTTAGCAATAAACTGTGCCGACAATAAGTCACCAGCAGCCCTAAAACAGCCAATTATATATCTCAAAGAGCACCATTGTTCGTTAATACGGCTTGGAGTTAAGATCGCGTCGTTGATTAATTAATACTATTATAACTTTGCTATAGGCGCACTGAATTCAGCAATTTATTTATGTAAGGCAGGTTCTCATTGTACATTCTTCTTGTTTTCGCTTGTTACATTCTACTTGTAAAAAAATTGTTATACAAAAATTATGATATATGAGAGGCCTTGTTACATAACAAGTAAGATATGGACAATCACATTTTGAATATTTCCTTATCCATACCGCTCGTCTGTGGAGCATCGCTCCACCGCACCGTTGGATTTGATATCTTTCATCCGTGGAGTAAAGTGGAATATATTGGCTCGGATGCTGGTTAAATGGAATTATAAGGTCACGCAAATTCCGCGAAGGGAATATTTCTCATCGTCGAGTGGAATGAGATATGATCTTTCCTTATCGCTCCATAGAGGATTATTACTTTTTATTCCAATTTCTCACAGTGAACAAACAGTTTGTGCAAACTCTTGTACTTTTATTTCGCTTCCAGAAATTGTAATATACAATTGGAAGTGTGTACAAATTGTTTGTTCGAGAATTGATGTGATGATAAAAGGAAATTAAATTGAGAAATTGCATAAATGGAAAATACACAGTAAAATAATTCAAGAAATGAAAAGCATTTTATTTCTGGAATTAAGTGGAGTAAGGTGTAATGAAAATAAAATTAACACTAGATTGCAATTTTTTGGTGAAAGATAACTTTTCCTGCATTACGTATATTTTATTTTTTGTTCTTTTTTTACCCATTCTTATTAAAGTTAAATTAGGGTTCACGATTAAATTAAAATATAGGTAGATAAATACGCGAATTTGAAGAATAAATACGGAATATATGCCCTGAAACGACTATAACATTTTGATTTGAGTATAAATTAGTTGGGATGTAAAGTGGATTAACAGGAATAAAATTTCGTACTGGAATAATAGTCTAGATGAATTCATCTTAATTAATTTATCTTTTTGACAGTTGGTCCATCCTACAGTACTGATAGATCTTTGAGCGCAATACATCAACGACTGTTGTAATTGCTTCTTTATGCTTATATCCTTTGCATTTTAAACGAAAGTTTCTTGTCTATCCATCACATATTTTTCTTTTTTGTGTCCATTAAATGAGTCTTCAATTATTTCGGGCTGGAATATTTCACTTCTCACAAAAACGTTTTTGTAAAATCGGAATAAGTCTATAGAGCCAAGGGTACTCTCTAGAGTAAGTGTTTTTTAAAATGCCAGAAAGTATAATTACTCTAAACCTATAAATTTTAAATAAATAATATTTGAAGTCACTTGGCAGATAGGCATTTTATATTATAGTTTAGGAAAATTTAATTCTTAAGTGTCGTCGGAATATTAAAATATTTGAAAAACAATTGATATTTGAATATTCACTTTATGTTCAATTTAATTAATATTTCTTTATTTAATTTCTACAAAACGTAATTTATTTTTTTAAGCTGCGGAAGGACAGGGTGACAATAGTATATCTAATTTCGATGGTTTGTAATTTGCAAACTAAATTTATGTTAAATGGAATCTTAATTACATTTTAAAATACGTAGGCAATGAAATGAATTTAATATAAATTTACCAACACTTCTTAAGTGTCTGTTTTTTCTCTTCTAATAATGCTCTTTATGAATTAAATAAATCATAGAATGTCCTTCACGTGGGTATAACATTTTAAAAATGTGGAGCTGTCTCCGAAGTACAAATAGAGGAACAAAACGAAATGATAATATTTCTTTTCATTTTTTACAAAACAATATAAAAGTCCAAAATATTTATTAAAATGTCAAAATATCTCAGTAAAAATAAGTTCAATAACCTGTGAAACACTGCAAGTATTTGCAGCTATTGTGCATCGTTATTCTACAGTTAATACACGCGGTTAATGTACGGTTAGTGCATTACAAAAAAAAACAACAATCATTAAAATACTGCATTGGGGATAAATAGTAGTGTCAAATTTTATTATCTTTCATTAGGTAATAATAAAGAGACAAACATAAATTTTAAGATTTCTAAAATTTGTTACCATATATATGTCCAAACTTATTGTAATCAAACGTATTAAGAATAATATTGATATAAAAAAAAGTTTCAAGGATGAAAACATCAAGCTACAGGTAATCAAATCACAGCTTATCAATAAGTCACTTAAATTAATCGACATTTGTCCCATGGGTATTGTACAGAAACGTAAGTCGACTCGCGAAACAGCTCATTGATTGCTAATAAACCGTGTCGACAATAAGTCGCCAAAAGTCCTAAGGGGACCAATTATATAGCTCAAAGAGCACCATTGCTCGTTAACTTGACTTGGAGTTAAGATCGCGTCGTTGATTAATTAATGCTATTATGACTTTGCTCTAGACGCACTTAATTCAGCGATTTATTTAGTTAAGACAGGAATAATTTATAAGGAGCACTAAGTAGGTTAATCACAGGATATGGAGTTTACAATGAGTTATAAATAAAGAGTTTTTAATCATTTTCCTTCCTTTGTTAATTACCTCGATGAATACAACTTTCCAGTAATTTTCAATTAAACCCTAATTAATTTTAAACCATAATTACTTAAATTATGAACTTTACAAACGGAAAGCAAAGACGTCCTGTAATAAGATACCCTCGCTTATTTCTCTCCTCTCTGCATAGATATCAGCTGGACCAGCATCGTCTATACGGGATCTCGGTACAATCATGGATAATCATCTAACATTTCCCGGTCATGTCCTCGAAACAGGCCAGAAGTCTACAAAGTGCTATGATTCTAGTACTAATTCCTGTGCGATTTTCTCACGACTTTCATGATGTTGTGTATGACGTTACTTCATTTAGCTCTTTAGTCCGCAGTATTCTTGAAATGGATGCAGCCATCTGGTCTCCATATGAAGCTACTTATATCGTCATGATAAAAAAAGTTCAATACGTTTTAGTGTCATAAAATATATAATTATTATCATCTCTTACTTTCGTCAGATTTTATAATTGGCATCGTCGGAAGAATTTTTTTAAAAAATAAATCATTGCGTTGCTCGATCTTTAGTTTAGTAGCACTTTATGCTCCTAGTTGCTAAATGAGTGGACGATATCATGGTTTATTTCGCCTGCCTGGAGCGAGCACGAATACAGCGTCCTACAGCGTTCAATTATCTATCGTGTACTCACATTATTCAAAGCAGTATTAGTGTAAATATTTTTTTCTGTTCCACTGACCGCTTAAGAAATACTATCGAGATAATATTTAAAAGTTTACGACTGATCACTAGATACTATTAATTCAATTTCCTGTTCTTTTTTTTTTATTTGTTATTATTACTTGTTTTCTCTCTTATTCATTATTGTTTTATAACCATTTGCACTCATGTTTTCCCAGATACTCAGCACTTTATGTAAATTGGTATGTTGGGCTTGAGGTTTTCATGAAATAAATAAATAACTGAGATGTATAATTCCAAACAAAATAGTTAGTACAATATTATTATCTTCTTGACAATAAATCATTGTGATTGAATATAATAAAGTGCATTAAATCAGAAAAGTCAAGAAAGTGCATTCAATAGACTAACGAGTAAGATTCAGACAGAGCTACTCTTTCTGTCGAAAGTAAGAAAGTGACGTAGTAAGTAGGAACATAAACAAGTATATGCTTGATTCAATAAAGTTCGAGTTATTCGAGTAATTCGACTTGACTCTTACTGAATAAAGCATGTGCATCAACGAAGCATATATATTTGGCAACTGACCCCTTTAGGACTATCGGCAGCTTATTATCGACACGGATTATTGCTGAATCAATAAACAATATCATACATTGACTAATCCTTCGGTACCATACTGATGTAATGAAATATCGAAGAATTAAGTGTTATAGAAAAGTTGTGATTTGATTACTTTTAAATTAACATGTTTCTCCTTATAACCTTGTTTAATTTTGATTTTTGTCTTGATAGGTTGGATTATATTAGGATTATTCAACACATAGTAACAAACTTGCAAATCGTGAACTTCTCATTTGCTTTCTATGTCACCAAGCGATAGATTTAACTAAAATTAACATTACCGTTTATCGTTACTGTAGTGTTCTATTCGTTGTCTTATGCTACGTTATGCACATGCATTAATAATGCTGCATAATAGCTGTCAACAATTGTAGTGCTTCGCAGATTAATAAAATTGTTTCAAATACAAGTTGATATAAAATTTTCTTCAGTCCTCTTACAACCCATAGTTGGAATTATTTTCAAGTTTGCATATTTAAAAAAAATTGTGTACATTAAGTAAGGTTATCCGAATAGGAATTTATTCAAAATTAATAAGAAATAATCTTCTCTGTGTGCGAAATGGAGGGTGATTGTAAAAGATCGGTATTTGATGCCAAAATAGGTAAGTTGAATCTAGATGCAAGAAAAGTGTTGTTAGCTGTCCCAGTTAAACAAACAAACTTTTGTTTGAAAATTGTGCCGTAAACGCTTTACTCAGAATGAGAAAGACGGCCTATTTTTTAGTCATCATTTAATAATATACTGGCTTATTCAGGTATTTGAGTACTCTGAAATGTTAAAATGAATAGTAAGGGTTCAATTAATAAGTAAAAGAATTAAATTCTACTCTCTAACTCCTATTCGCAATATTCTCTTCACCTTGAACGCCGTAACATATGAAAATGTTTCTAATTACGTGCATACCGCACAGCAATCTCCGACGCTCTCAAGCTTTCAGAGAACTCTTGAAGAAATATTGTGTAACAAACCGAAATTTATTTCACCTTTATTCCTTCCTTACATACCCTTACATAGACCTTACATAGATTCCGTACCTCAGAATAAAAAAAACTTTATCTTTACAGATATATTTTTTTATTCTTTTTTCTGTTCACCTATCTATCAAAACTCCTTTTTCTCACGAACGGCCTGGGCTATAAGTTTATATTTGTCAAATACTATATATATTTGTCAAATACTATATATAATTTGTTGATGAAATAAGTTTATTTACATTACCAAACGTGGATCGTACTTCTTCAGCATGTCGATGTACTCCATGGGCAAAGCTCGTCACATGAATCAAATTGGGATAAAATACTTGGAGGGCCTTGGCTGCTTTGATCATATAGGGAGCAACATCTGAAAGAAATATAAACACTCTTTCTTCTGCAGATAATTCAGGAAATACTTTTTTAATTCACAAATCTGGCGATCGTAGAATGATTAGTTTTTTCTAATTGTTTGCAGGCCACCAAATAGGAAGGAGAAGGTTCTAGTTTCAATGTACCGACAATTAAATTCACTATATAACGACCACAACTGTCGGTAGTTTCGTCAGCTAAAATCCAAATCAGGTTCTCCTTGAGTTCATTACGTATTTCTTCCATAACATTTTTATAAATTGTTGGTACATAATTTTTACGCAATGTTGATTCGTCTGGTATATTTTGATTTAAGCAATATTTTTGCAGAAACTCTTTGAGGATAGGATTTTTTAGTTTATGGAGAGGAACATTACTTGCAAGCAATGCTTCACATAAATCCATGCTAAACTGGTTGTTTTGTTTACATTTAGAGCTAGAAGTAGACGCGGTTATAAGATGTTGTCGTGGACCTTTTTTCTGCAATCCTGCGACGTGAACATTTGTCTTGACATGTTGGTATATTTGAAACTTTTTAGTGCAAGAAATATTTTTCTCGCAAACTCAACAATATAAAACATTTCCGTCGTAAGTAAATGTTCCAGGGAAGTCACTTATCCACGAACACATACATTTTGTTTGGGGAGGCATTTAACAATTCCACACAAAAAAATTTAACTGCAGATCAATGAGCATGCGCGTCAACAATGCAAGCAATAACATGCGTAATAGGTGGGAGGAAGGAGTAGTAAGGAAGGCGAGCGCGACGATCATTTGTCTCTTTTATTTTATTATCGTACCAAAACAAAAGACGTGCGGCTGCTGAGTGTGCTGTGCCCGAAAAATACTGTAAAAATACTGAAAAATACTAAATTATGGCGATAAAATGCATCATCACTAGATCTTAGGAAAAATATGCTATTAGCGCTGAAAATGGCTTAAATATGCAAATGCATATGTAAATATGCAAATGCATATAATCTGGTCTCTAGTTATCACCCTTAAATACATCTAAGGTCATTATAGAAAACACACGCTAAACTAGCAACGCTGCTAATGTTTGTAGTCCTTGTTATTAATTTTAAATTATGTTGTTATTTTGTTTTAAACAATATTTATGTAGAAACTCGAGAAGTAATTAATAGCCGTACAATCACGTAGTTAGAAGGAGCGTTACACGAAAAAATTATTACAACTGGTACAAAAGTTGTTCTCAGTTCGTGGTAAGTAAGGAAATAAAAATAATTTCTGAAATTAATGTATCTTAATAACAAATACCTTATAATATGTTTCTTTAGACTTCAGATACATAATAATTATGATCCACATTTATAATGATTAATTTTTAAATAATTAATAACAATTTTTACTAATAGTCCATAACAATTTTTCTATTTTTGCTTTTGACATAACCTAGCAATAAAATTAAACTTTTTTTCAAGGAGGTTCCTTTTATAATTAATAAATGTAGCAGCAGTAGTAAAATATAGCATAAATTGGGTTATTAAAAAAGAAATATTTCACTGTAATAAAGGTTCAAATTAAAATAAGATTATAAATTAATTTCGTTTATTTTTATTTGGAGAGACACCAGAAAAAAATGCTTGCTATACTAGTTTATTAAAACCTTGCATGTATAAACATATAAAAACGCGCGTGCGCGCGCTTAGGTGTATGTGTGTGTATGTTACTGTGGCATATTGGATTGATCACAAGACGTACGGCCTTTAACAGCATGGCAAACCGCAGGGACCCGTGTTCGATTCCCGGCCGTTCGTGGAATGGGGATTGACTGGGTTTCTGGTTGGCTGTAAAAGATTGTTCTCGTAGTAATGAGTCCAATAAATGTATCAAGTTAGTACATTAAAGTGTAAATAAAATATATATATATATATATATATATATATATATATATATATATTTATATATATATATATATATATATATATATATATATATATATATATATATATATATATATATATATATATATATATACACATATATATGTTGGCATAGTAACGTGTTTGGAATGTCAAATCTGACACATTACAATTTGTCCACAAATTTTAAGGAGATTTAAATTTAATACTGAATCCGATTTTATATTCAAAACCTATTTTTAATAAATAATAACGCGAAAATTATACAAAAGCTTTAAATTTAGTAAGCACACTCCTTAGTATCCTAAATAAGATGATCATAAATAAAAGGCGTCGAATTTGACTTGTACCAGGGATGCTCCGAACTTTACTGAACTTACTTATTAAATCCTTTCGGGTATTTTGAAACCATTTACCTCTATATTTTAATATTAATATAATAAAGTGACAAGGACATAGCTAAATGCTACACAATTCAGGTAATTTTAGATAATATTATAAATAAATTGAGAAACTTTAGATTTATATTTAAATATTATTAAATTATATTAAGCGTTTTCTTCGAAGTTCAGGAATTCTTGTGAGGACGGGACATATTGAAATTTTGAAAACTTATTTCTAAATATATTTTACATTTAAAATATATTCTTCATATTTAGTTGTGGTTCTTTATTTATAAAGTTAATCTTTTAAATTACGTCTGGTTGTCTGTATCTGTTTATATCCGCCTTACTTACTTACTTTTGGATCGTTTAACATTATATATTCAATCCTCTATACATTCGATTAAAAAATTTATTTATATACCAAATCATGCTAAACCGTCACTAGTAACAAGTACTGGTTTAACCATTAATAAAATACTATATGACCTAAAAATCAAATACCAAATCCTCTAATTACATAAAAGACGCTGTAATAATAAAAATGTTACTTTTTTAATATATCTTAATATACCACTCGTTTCTCATTGATTTGAAACTGTCTTATCGAGAAACCGAATGACAGTGCGAGAATGAACGCTAGTACAGAATATGGAAATATTAAACCATAAGCTATCAATTGTAACCTACGAATGATTTATTTATAAAAATTCACATTTTATTATATATATATATATATTGTATAAAGGCGAGAAGCGACACAGTCCATTAACTGAATAATAAGTTTTAGAAACAATACCTCATCATAAACCAATATAACGTTGACTTTATCACGACTTTCAGTGTATAAACACTGGCATAAAAACATATGTTAATAGATCTGTTATTACTTTACTAAACGTTTAATTACTCGTGCCAGATACAAATATTCGATAAAGCGTATTTTCAAATTAGAAAAGGCCACGTAGGACTTACCTGATTAAATGTATTGTAATTTGTAGTTTCTTAGCGTGTTTAAGTCATTAGTGGTTGCATAAATTAATGTTGTATGGAAATATTTCATCGTGGTTTAAATACAGGTTAATCAGCATTACCATGTAACATTCAATGTCGTTCTGATGTTGTTAAAATTCCTCAACGACAATTTTTAAATACACTTGAAATTTATTTACTGATTGACACACTTTTCTTAAAAGAATTTGAAATGTCAAATTCTTTTAAGGAATCAACGTAAAATGCTTTCCGCTCTAAAAGCAGTAATTCTTATAAAAATATGTTGATGTTGCATTATCTTATTTTGAATATATTTGGCGTTAATTTTGTAGAAATTTATTATTCACAATTAAATGAAACTACGTGATGTAGTATTATTTCTACTTTCTTTAAGTACTTTACCACGATCTAGGTTTAGTTGTATTATAACATCTTAAGGTGGGCTATTAGCAAAGATTTTTCTAATAGCCCATCTGAAGCTTATCTTTGCTAATAGCCCACCTGAAGATGTTGTAATACAACGAAACCTAGGTCGTGGTAAAGAACTTAAATAAAGTATAAATAATACTACATCACGTAGTTTCATGTAATTGTTGCATTATCTATTAATGATTCAAAATGATATGGCCAGCACATTAGAACAATCATTTAGAAGTCATTGAGATAGAAGAAATCTTTATTGCCTACATAAGATACGTTAAACATAAATATCAATTAATAAATTGATACTTATTTTTAAGGAATAAATTAATAAAGAATTGTAAAGAGAAAATTTAAGACGTAAACTAAAACTGTTGGAGTTTTTAAGATATAAAAAATCAAATCTTTGTGAATAGCTTAAAAATATGTAAGATATTTTAATAGTTATGTTTCTTTTAAAATTTTTATCACGATTTGGTAAATTGATTTTTTAATCTGGTGGAATAAATTTTACTTTGATTCCTTTATGAAGTCTGCTGATAATTACTAAGTGGCATGCACGTAACTACACTTGGTTTTATAAATCAGTATGTTTTAGTAAGATAAATATTGCGAATGAGGCTTAAATTTAATGACAATATTATTTAATATTAGGTTTTATACTCAATTCAAAAAGCGGCGTGTTTTATTGAGATTGTAAATTATAATTTTCATAGAAGAAATCTTGAAATTCTTGTTGAATATGTGGGACAAGACCGTACAATAATGGTATTTAATATTCAGATCTTTCATGAAACCTCTCCTTTCAAAACCTTTATAAAAGCTTTCCATGCCATCGTACATAATGCTATTTACACATTATAAAGCAGTTAACTGGAGTTTATCACCCAATTCCTACCCCAGCATCTGCTGAACTTAACGCGCCTTAATGTTAGATTGTTGGAGTTAATATTACCTCGTAAAAACCTACGAGCACGTTTAATCATCAAGAACGAATGAATAAACGGATGTGTTGCGGTGATATTAACTCTAACACTTTTATGGATGCAGGTATTTATTTGTCTGAGGTCGTGTTAAAGCTAATTGAGTCAACTGAGTTGTTGGTGACCTTCGTTTGGTTAATGGTAAAATATTACCATTGTCGCTTTAACACGTGTAATAAGTTGAGTTATTTTCCTCTGTTACGTGATGTCACTGTAATGAAATGGGCGCTCACCTAACGAGTCATTTTTAGAGAGTGACTATGGTTATTATTTGTCAACATCTCGTAACTGAAGATTTACCGACCATTACTGCCAATCTGCCATTATTTGCAAAGATATAAAAAATAATTTTGAAACTTTTGTCTGAAATAATATTTACCGGAAATAAAAATAAATGTGCAAAACTATATAATTTGGTAAGGAATATGCTTTTCGGAAGTGAGGCATTTTTTCAATTTATTGAATATTTAACGATTGTATCTATCTACCTTAGGATAACGAACTTTCTTTCTGTAGTACAAACAAAAAGTAGTGAATGCAGGTATACCTTCTCATATATTACTTATTGCTTATACTACAGAAAGAAAGTTCGTTATTCTAGGGTAGGTACAATCGTTAAATATTCAATAAATGGGAAAAAAATCTCACTTCCGGAAATCATATTCTTTATCAAATTATATGCAAAACTATTTATTTTTATTTCCGGTAAATATTTCAAAATCCGAAAAAAGTTTCAAAATTATTTTTTATATCTTTGCCAATAATGGCAGATTGGCAATAGTGGTCTATAATTATGGTACGGCGGTACTTAAATATTAAAATTCCATCTTCAGTTACGAGATGTTGACAAATAAAGACCATAGTTACTCTCTAAAAATGACTCGTTAGCTGAGTGCCCATTTCATGACAGTGACATCACGTAAAAGAGAAAAACGACTGAACTTATTACACGAGTTAAAGCGACAACGGTAATATTTTACCATTAACCAAACAGAGGTCAACAACACCTTGCTTGACTCTATTACCTTTAACACGACCTCAGACAAATAAATGCCTGCATCCATAAAAGTGTTAGAGTTAATATTACCGCAGCACATCCGTACGTTTATTCATTCGTTCTTGATGATTAAACGTGCTCGTACGTTTTTACGAGGTAATATTAACTCCAACAATCTAACATTAAGGCGCATTAAGTTCAGCAGATACTGGGGTAGGAATTGGGTGATAAACTCCAGTTAACCGCTTTATAATGTGTAAACAGCATTATGTACGATGGCATGGAAGGTTTTATAAAGGTTTTGGAAGGAAAGGTTTTGTGAAATATCTGAGCATTAAACTGTAATTTGTTCAATTACAAACTGCAAGTAGCAACTATGCAACTATTCACATTTCTAGTAAAGCTGACGAAGGGGATATAAATTATATAAACCGCCAAAATAACAGCAAATTGAATATTCTGTTATCTAATATTTATATTCATTCTTAGCAAACAGGAAAGAATTTAAGTCCGTATCCGCATACATAATAATAAAGCTCAATAAATATTATCAACTATAAATTATAACGAGCTCTCTCTTTCCCAAAGTCTCAAGAGAAGAAAAGAGTATAGTAACACATTAATTGAACTTTTCGTAGTTATACTTCTTCAAGCACGTTATGAAAAAAATGATAAGAATTCAATCTTAAAAATACAGAATGAAGTTGGCACGATACAAAAAACGATACCATGAAGTTGCTCACTAAACAAAAATTTACATCGTTTTCAAGTAAATTTACAAGTAAATTTTATTTTTCTGTTGGCTTTCAATTTTAAGCCAATCACATGCCAGACCGTTTAGAATATGTTTATTTATTTGCATTATTAATAATAAATAATTAAATACTTAAAATTAATAGTTTAAACAAATTTTCAACACAAATTTTTTTTCATTTTTAATTAAACTTTATGAAGATTGTTTTAGTAAATTTAACAACTAATTATGTACACGTATTTATATTATATTTAATGCTGAGTATTCATTTAAATTTGGACAATAATTAAAATTATTTTAAATTTAATTTGAAAACATGGTTAAAATTTTTATTACACATTATAAGAAAATAATATAGTCGAAGCGCATTAATTTGGAAACCTTCTGGCATATTGGTTTACAATGGAAATCCAGCAGAAAAATAAAATGGTAAATCACTCATCTGAGTTAAAAATTAAATTTAACTATTTTTAAATTGGTAAGTTTTATGTTGCATAATGCAAAATGGAAGACGGCAAGAAAATTGTTTTATTAGTAATTTACATTATACTAAGTAAGAAAAATGGTCGATATAATTTATTTTTATTAATATTAGTATGGCCATACACATTAATCAAAGGAAGCAGAGGAGAAAATGAGTTACTAATTGTTCTAAGTGGAGACTTAAAAATCAATTTTTCCTGATAGACTATCTTTGAAAACAAGTAACTTGAACAATCAGCAATGACTCCAAGATTTCAATATCCGACATGGCACCACAATCAATGCTGTATTTATGCGGTATTTTGACGCCGTCAGTACAAAAGTATCCATTTCATGTTTTAGTTACCTTAAACCACTGGTAATTGATATACCAGTTCAGTCCACTCTGGAAGAATTTATGGCAGTGGATATAATTCAAAAATTATATGTATTTATTTCTATTTGTAATATATTTGTGCTGTATTTTTATATAATTTTTGGGAATATTTATTTATTACGGGCATTAATTTTTAAAGATACTTAAATAATAAATGATAAAATCTAGATAAATTCTAGACAAAAAAACATAACTTTTTACTACTCTGCATGAGAAAATAGTAATTTTTAAGGTTTAATTATTTCATTGAATTTAAATAAACTATTTTTATAATTCTACCCCAGTCCTTTTATTGTTTGATTTTCATTAATTATTTGCGTGTTAAATAAAGTTTTTCTTGTATTACGCCAAAGAAGTATAACTACTAACATGCGTACATAGGTACACGCACAAGTTTTTTTATTCTCAGTATGTAAATATATATACGGGTAGGGGAAAGGGTAGGGGAAATATAAAAATGATTATTTTCTCATGCCGTGTAGTAAAAAGTTATGTTTTTTGTCTAGAATTACAACCATTATCATTTATTATTTAAGTATCTTTTAAAATTAATACCCATTATAAATAAATATTCCTAAAAATTATATAAAAATACAGCAAAAATATATTACAAATAGAATAAATACATATCATTTTTGAATTATATCCATAGCTATAAATTCTTCCAGAATTGACTGAATTGGTATGTCAATTACGAGTGGTTTATGGTAACTAAAACATGAAATGGATACTTTTTTACTGACTGCCTCAAAGTATCGCTTAAATACAGCATCGATTATGGTGCCATGTCTCATCATTTCATATTGAAATCTTAGGCTCATTGCTCATTGTTAAATTTACTTGTTTTCAAAGAAAGTCAATAAGTGGACAAGAATTTTCTTGAGAAAAATTGATCTTTAAGTCTACACTTGGTAACTCATTTTCTCCTCTGCCAAGATAATCAATCTCCTTTGATTATTGTGTATGGCCATACTAACCGTTTAAAAATAAATTATATCGAACATTTTTTTGACTTGGGGTAATGTATATTACTAATAAAATAACTTTCTTGTCGTCTCCCATTTTGCATTATGCAACATAAAACTTACCAACATAAAAATAGTTAAATTTAATTTTTAAATAAGTGATTTACCATTTTATTTTTTCTGTTGGCTTTCAATTGTAAGCCAATCATCTGCCAGACCGTTTCCAAATTAAATCGACGACTTCATTAATTTCTTATAATGTGTAATAACATTTTTATTCATATTCTAAAATTAAATTTAAAATAAATTTAATTAATTAAATTTTTTACAATTAAATGAAACTACGTGATGTAGTATTATTTCTACTTTCTTTAATTTCTTTACCACGACCTAGGTTTCGTTGTATTACAACATCTTCAGGTGGACTATTAGCAAAGATCTTTGCTAATAGCCCACATCGGTGTCGGTAAATAAGCTTGTGTCTGTAAGTATACGTGTATATCTATGTACATACACGTACGTAGTTACACACATATATTTACAGACTACGTACGAACGTACGTAGTTACACACATATATTTCTCCATATTTAACTAGATGAAACCGACCACATGATATTGATTATGTACAAGCTGTACCTGCGAATTCGTTCTCGCGAAATTTTCTGATCAATATTTTTTATAGTAACCATGATACGTAAAACATTAATAAAGGGTGAAAAATAGATTAATAAATAGCGACACAACATATATTTGTTTTAAAATCAAAACATAGTCTTCATTCTATGTAAGCGTAAAACTTACGAATACCGCTAATAGGCGTTAGCTGTTTATTTATTTTGATAATACTATAAATCGAAAAATTTAATATTTGAAAAGAACATTAGTTCAATAATCACTATTGTAAACCACACAAATAAAATGTCGCTCGGCCGGTGGGAATTGTACCAATGTCTTTGGTGTACTCTGCCGACGTGCTAACCATTACACCCTAGATAATCTAACTGAACAATCGAAATTATTAAGACTATTATTATTGTCTTTACTATTATTTGTTTTTTTTTATTTAATTTTTGCAATGTCACTTAGCAAAAATTTTGATAGAATTGTTAATAGATAGCGTTGCCAGTACCATATTGTAATATATCTAAGAGCATAAAATTTGCAAAAAACGCTAAAGGATGGCTTGGCAGAACTAATATCATAATACTCACCAAGCCAATATTTTTATAATCCGTAATATCCAGATAAAAATATCCTATAGGTTGTTTGATAATATCCTAGCAAATTTCATCAAATTCCTTCAATATATTTCTTGTGATAGAAAAACGAATTAACACACAGGCAGACTGACAGACAAAAATTCTAAAAACAGGTTTTCTGGTTTCTATTGTCTTCCTATATGCTATATCAATAAATTTTTAAAAATATTTTCCATGTACAGAATTCAATCTATTAAATTTTTTTACATACATTGGTACCGCCATATTATTCCTATATTGCCAACCTTTTAAACATTATCTTAGAAACACTGTGCAATTGCCCTAGCAAATTTTCCTTTGTCAAAACCGACAACGAATTGTCACAATTTCCATTTTCAACCGTAATTTTTATTTCAGGTATAGAATATGTCTGCTATTTTATGAAATAAAATGAAGTACGATTTTATGGAATGACGGCTATCCCTTATCTCATCGCAAAATTGAGTTTAGAAATGATCTTTCAATTCGTACACCTATTTTGCGCATATGATATAGGCGTATGTGACGTCGAGCTTTAAGCTTACAAAACCAGGCAAGAATATTGTTCATGAAATGCAGAATTAGAAATAAATACATCATACGAAATTAATAAAACGGTCGAAAAGTTTCTTGTGAGTTACAAAGTATAAAATTTTTAAAATTTTAGAACATTCTCTACCACCCTTCAAAACTATTATCTCGTAAAATATTTATTGTAGAATTGATGGAAAGAACCCTTTAATTTCGTTTGACTTTTCAACTGCTTTATATGTATGTATATGTGTGTGTGTGTGTCTGTTTGTGTGCGTGTGTGTGTGTGTGTGTGTGCTTGTGTGTGTGTGTGTGTTACGTATGTACATAATCGTTAAAGTAATAAACACAAAAAATATGTAAGAAAATGAATCATTTGGGCACAATGGAAGACATATCATCCTTATAGTGGCGTTATCTGAATAAAAATACGTTTTTACCTAAAAAATTATTTAAAAAGGTTTATCAACAGGTTTATTTAGTCATTTTCTTATTTGGACTTTCATAAATTATTTTTTTGTTGCACGAAGGCGGACCCTATCATGATGTTGAATAATCTTGTATTCACAATTTGTTGACCAATAATCTTATATTCACTTTTTCTGATTAAGATCGGATTAATAGGGTCTAGTTATTCATAAGGCAAACCGAAATTTTATAATTCACTCCAGTTTTAACTTCTCATTATAAATTATTCCTTAGTAATTCCACCGAATACAAACCAATACTTTTTCAGTGGTCAAATTGTGTCTCGAGTTAACTTCGTGATTTGGTTGCACACATGGTTTATTAAGTTTTCTATTATGTTACAGTACTAGTCACCAGTTAAAATTCTGCAGAAGAAATTAATTCAGTGCTGATTATTTGTGATAGTTTTTCTATTTATTCTTCGTTTTCTCTTTTTAGTCTATTTGTGGCGCGAGTTTCTAATTTTTTTACGATGTGACATCCTAATGCATCAAATAACAGATAAATGGAAGAAGATCATTGAATTTTAAGCCGTCTCTTAACTCTGTGATACCATTTCATGTCATCTGCAGTATCACGAATTTTCAGAAAAGACTACTATTTTTCAGTGTATATAAATTCTCCTGTACTTAGAATAATCGAAAATTTGTCACCTACACGTCATCAAAATTGCATAAGTAAATAACATATTCGTCGTGAACATCCAGGGTTACGCGGCCTTCTTAAGAGTTAAATTTTTTTTACAATTTGTAAAAGACATCGCAACTTTAAATCATTTATTTATTACGTTTTAAAAGCCCTTGTATTAGAGCGGGCAAGACGATGGGCTTTAAGCTGTCGTAATTAAAAAAATCGATATTTTCGCTATAATTTCCTTTACAAAAGAACGATTTTAATTGGTATTAATTTATTTCAATACTATATTGTGTTTATGAACAAAGTTGCGTTTCGTAATTGTTAATTAAGCTAAGTTTGGATGGAAAAAGCAAATTTATATTTTGAAATTAATGAGAACGGGCAACTGAAGGACACATTGAATTTAATTTGGAATGGTAACTGATTTACATTCTTTAATATAAATATGAATTTAAAAATTATTATGCTTCTAGTATTTCGTAGGTTAAATCATTACCCATTTTTTATTTTTACATATATGAATTTCATGTAAATTTAACTTAGCTTTAAAAAAGTGACACTATTACTCTCATACATAATATAAACTCTTCCCTTGAATACTTAATGAAAATGTATCGTTATACATGCATTAGCTCAAACTATTTTGTTATGGATACAGCAGTCGGTTTATAAAAAAATGGAGAAAGGCAGAAAATATAATTTTTTATAATAAATCTTTCGTTTCTTTTCCATTCTTAATTTTTAAATACCTACAATCAAAACTTTAGCCTTAAAACATTGTTGAGTTTAAATCAGTGAAATAAACAAATATACAAGTTCAATGCAAGGACAGGTATCTTATATTTGCTATACCTTTTTGCCACTGGATATGACTTGAGAGTTTATTATAAGTTGAAAAAATATATTATATCTTATTATGAGAACACCAGTAATTAAATGTTGGAGCTCGTTCACATGGATCGTTACTAGAGAACCTATTTAGCCCCACATTATGGCGCATTACTCCAATCCAACAGAGCGCAATTTATATGCGGATAGATTAAATAAAATTAATTGTCACCTTACGCACTGCAAATGTAAATTATTATTCATCCCGCCACAGCCCTACTTCAGAAAGTTCTTCGCAGGAACACGAAATGGCGCTGCAGTGATAGGTTATGTGGATAGTGTCGTCGATACGAAGGTTACCTGTCGACTACACTATGTGAATTTAATTTACAAGAGTGCCAATCCAGTGCCAATCCAAGTGCCTGTATATTAGTAAATGTATGAAATTCAGTTGTAATATGCCAACAACCAAGTGTATCAAACTTTCGATACAAAAAGAAAACATTATTAGATGAATGGACCCAGTTTCTTGCTGTAAATAAAGTGACTAAACTATGTAAATAAAATGCGGAACTCTTATTGTTGAATGCTACCTAGAATATATGGATCTTATTAGGCAGTGTTAATTGTATTTAAAATAGTAAACTACGGGGATGTTCGTTGTTCTCGCCCGTGTTCACCCATTCCTATATTTGTACGGTTTTCTTCAATAGTTAAGATTAATATTACTGCCGATATCATAAAAGATAACGTCAATAAAGCCAATGTGGGAACCATTTGGAGATATTGGAAACTTACAAATGAAAATAAAAACAATAAAAAATTAACTCTACACTTAACGTTTTCCAAAACAATCAATAAAATTCTATTGTTCTTATGTGTTTTCTAATACAAAAAAATAATAAAATAAATTTTAGTTCAATGCTATATCCACCAATAATTTTTTCGAAAGTATTATTTATAGTGCCATTTTTTAATTGGATATATTTACATAAAACTTATCTCCTAACTAACTACTACTTAGATGTAAACATTTATAAATTATAAATGCATATTGCAGAAAAGGGTTACTGTTTTATTATTTTGCTATTCTAAGTCAGAGTACCGTAAATAAATTAGTTGCACTATCAATTCTGCCGGTATCTAATAAAAGAGAGCGATTTTATTTTTACATAATTATTTTTATATAATAATTGTTCTATTACAAAGAAAAACTGATGAGAAGTAGGGAGAAATATTTCAGTTTATATGTGAAATTCTGAACTCCCCACGTTTTCAGACGGTGGATATTAAAATAAGTATAAGGGCGTTTGTTCTCCCCTGACATTATGACTTTATTATTTAAACTTTCAAATTATTCAGACTTACTGACTTTTTAGTATTATAGCCATCGTTCTGCGTTTGATTTGTTTTAGGGTTCTCTAATTGAAATAATCTAATCGATATCTCTCATAGTTTCGCAATATCCATCTGTCTGTCAGTACGTCTGTAGGTCCCAGCCAATTTATTCGCAGACCATTGGTGCTCTAAACCTGAAATTTCAGATGGTTATATTTATTTATAACACCTATAGAGTTATGAAATAAAATCTTTAAAAAAATATTTAAAGGTAATTTTCCTTCATGTAAAATTGGAGTCAATTTATTATTTCGTGTACTCCATTACGTAGGGTATCAATTAAGCGATCTTTTAAAAATATTGATGGTATGTGATAAACAATTTTTGTCAGTGGCCATTTCCGTTAGAGTTAAGTTTAGATAAAACGTTCTTTGTATTAATGAATGATACTATAGGATTTCTTTGAAACATAACGCTATCCCAACGCCATCGGCTGATGGACTTCTTTAATATTATCTGTAAGTTGCATGAAAGGAAATGTTAAAATTTGAGCTACAAATAGCGGATGGTTATTTGTGCCATAAGCCAAAAAGCTTGTTTAACTTATTGACTATTTGTGCCCATAAGCCATGAATTTTGGTATAGTTATAAATATATATATATATATATATATATATATATATATATATATATATATATATATATTTATATTCATATTTATATATATATATATATATATATATATATATATATATGTATATATACATATATATATATATATATACAAATTCATAACGTTTATAGATGCCTGATATATGGAATAATATTTTAGAAAAGTTTTCGGAGTATCTCCCCCACATGTAAAATGGGCGTACCTTTTTCGAATATCCCATTGTATAGAGTATCGTTAAATAGGATTTCAAAAATATTTTGAATACAAGGAACTGTTGGTGAAGTACTAAACGTTAAAGTGGTAATTTTTCTTAGCGTTACACGTCCCTAATCCCTATCAGATAAATTGCCATCTTTGAGTAAATGAAAATTATTTACAATAATAGTATCTTGCAAAATTAAAAAAAAATTATTACAAATGTAGTCTCTGCTCGTTTAAGAGAAACAGTCTACCCACTTAAACAAGTCTACCACAAAACAACTCCTAAAATTAGAATAATGCTTCTAATTTTAGGAGTTGTTTATATGTTCTTAGTAATATAGGCGTTTTGTGCGACTTTTATTAACCATATGATATACCCAATCTTAGAATCTAATTCAACAAAGAAAGAATATTTAAAATTAATTGATCAATTGTCCAAATTAACTTTAATTGACCCATACTAAAATTTTACAGTTTAACTTACTGGCTATGCCTTAAGGCTAAAATTTGGCACAGTTACATATATATATATATATATATATATATATTCACAATGTCTATTGCCCGATATATGAAATAATATTTGGTATTATATCGGTAAAATATCATATTCCCACAAAACAATAACGGTAATATCCAAAGGAAACTTTAAAAAATTAATAAGACATTTTCTAACATACGGAGTTTTTTCATTGCTTAGTCAAATTTTTTAACTTACTTCTGTCGTCAAAGTAACTCGTGTTTTTCGTATTTTAGAATGTAGTTCATATTATGTGTACTTAGCAAGATAAAACTTAGTTTAAATTCGTCAACAGGAATATTTTCCTCAATTTAAAAAATTGTAATTTGAAAAAATAAAATTGTAAAATCCTCGTTGAAGGCGAAAGAAAATATATTAACTCTGGTGTAAATTTAAATATACTCTAAATTATTTTAAATGGCCATCGACCTTTATATTGTTTAATAACTTATACCGAGAAGCTAGTATGATCAATGCATATTGAGCTGGAGATATTGTCATTTGATGGAGTTCCTCTCCATAAGGTCTTTGAGTAATTTATTTAATTTATTGAATACTTTGGATAGTTCAGATTAATTTACGGGTAATTCTCTGATTATATCGGGCTGTTGTTGATTGTCTTCAAACTTGGTTTTTGAATAGTTTATCGTAGGAACAAAAGTGGAAGTACGCTGGTTGAACATTTTTCTTTACCTCGGGCCGGAACTACTATGAAATCGTACATTTCAATCTCATTTTTATTAGCGGAGAAAAAATTATCATTTTTACTGACATTTACTCTAATATCAACAAAATAAAATGTGAATACTTTTTTGTTAATTACTAGTAGACGGAATATACGGCCACATTGCTCTGGTAGCAGAGCTTACCGCTATATCTACTGCTAATTTATGTTTTCCGAGTCTGTTTTTTTTTCCCATTCAAAGTCGTGTACACTTCTCTGAATAACATCTTTTACTGAATACATTGGTAAAAAATATACTTGCTTGTATTTTTGTAAATGGCGTAACAGCAAACGTATTTATATTTTGATAACTAGTTACAGATTATTTTTCAAAGATAGACATTTTTCTTAGAAAAATCTTTTATCAAAGTCATGTAGATTATTATGTGAGTCGGTCAAATTAAAATTTTCTGAAGAAGTCCACTATAGTTCAGTTTTTCTAATCACGCTCTAGTTACGAGTTTTACATCCTCTTCTTCCCCTTCTTTTGAATATGTTGAGAGATCTTTTTTGTGACTATACATTTATTCATTATGGATTTCAATATTAATGTTCCACAAACTTTCTATATTCGTTGTTTTCCATTGCTAAACTGTAAAGTGTAAACTATGTTTTAAATTGAGAATTATTTTTGTGTCTAGAATTGTGGTAATTTAGTCGTTCCAAAAATGTTTCCATATCATCCACTAATTTTGAGATTACGTCATTTATTAGCATGGAAAATATCAATAACTTTATAGATAGGTTAATGACTATGGGGTTCATAAAAATCTGAAGAAAATAAATTTTGATATCAGAAATGTTTTTGGCCGTATTACGTATAAAATTATTTTTATTTACAACACCAATTAATTTAAACTAAATAAAAGAAAATAATTTTAAGAGAGCAAAATATTATCTTTTAATAGTAAACCAGAATAATTTCAAATTACTTTCTTGGAAATTAAAAATTAATTTTCTATGCCTAAGCTCTTTATTCTAGGCTGCAAACGCAATTTAAAACTTAATTTTGGTACTATCTACCATAATCTTAAAAAAAATTTAGTTGATGGATATACCACCACCCGAATGAATAAAACTATCATAATGTTAAAAGTATTGCTTACTTGTATTAATTTATAATTTTATAAATTCTAAATGCTATCAAACATTACATGTATTTATTTATGGTTCCCTTGAAAATTAAAACAGCCCTATTATAACTCATGATTTCATATAAAATATGCTGTGTCACTTCAATTACTGAACTGATAAATCCAGCAATATTCATTGTCAGACACCGTAGAAAACTTTCAAATTAAAAGCTAATTCTCAAACCCACCATTAACAACACACTTAAACTGATAAGAACTTTCGTGTACTTAAAAGTTTCAAGCTTTCTGTCTATCATGAGGTGCCAAACTTGCCAAAGCTCAGGAAAGTTTACAGCTTGAAGAACTTTTGAGTACGTGTGGCTTCATAAAGCGTGACTTGTTCAGCTTCTGACATCAAGTGTTGTTCTTCGACGCGATCCGTGATTTTGAATTAGAGAGCATTTGCATTATCATAACATTTAATATTAAGGAATTAAAATGAGGTTTTAAAACTTATAAGAAAAAGCATTATTAATTTTTTATTAATTGATAGACAATACTTTCAAAGCAGCATTTTAAACAAACCATAACTCATGGAGCAAAATTCGAGTTTCCCCCTTTCCACCTGTAAGATTTATTAACACACTCCTATTAACTTTACTTATATGCATGTATGAATGCAAGAATATTTGTCAATAGCATTGGTAACTACTTCCAGATCTCCGAACTATTGCATATTTTGCACAAGTATCAAGAACCAATGAAAGTACAATAGTTTCATAATTTTTAATGTAAATATTTTTTCCGAGATTAAAAAAAAATAATTTGAAGTTTATTATCGCACATAAAATGCTAAGACTCTAGTGTTATAATTACACATGACTTTAATTGGATTTTAAGAATAAAAAAATATAAGTATAATTTAAAAAACTAAAAAAGCACGCTTTTTAGCGATATGGACTAAAAATAAGAACTAATCGTTAAATATAAAGATTTTGGACGAGAGCGAAAGGATGTCTCAAAATTCGGTATAACTTAATTTTTTTTTAATAATTTTAAAATAACAATAAATTTATTGCCACAAGAATTAACTTTTATTAAAAAAAAGCGTGTGGTACTTTATATAAGATGTTGCGAATCTTTTTATCGCTAGCTATTTGTAAAAGTAGTCATAATTATAAAAATGTAAGTCGAGAACACTGCACGTTTTTTTACATTTATGTTAATTTTTTTTAATCAACTTATGCTTATTTTAAGCTTATTCAAAAAATTAAGTCATAACGGTATTTTTTGGTTGGTGGTTTGCCATATATTTGTTTAAGAGCGAAATGATGTCTCTCAGCAACATTTCGCTTTTAACCAAATTTTTTATATTTAAAGATTATTTTTTTTATTTTTAGTTCATATTGCTAAAAAGATGTGTTCTTTTCATTTCTTTAAACTGTAGTTTTAATTTGCAACCATGGGGACAAAAAATTTAAACGAAAGCCGAAAACTGGCGGTAACGAAAGAATATTAAAAAATATTTTAAATCAACTCAAGACTATTTGAGATTCTAAAATATAAAATACACATTTGAAGACAGTTAAGGGCGTGCTTGTTATTGAACTTTTAAACAATTTAGGGCGAAATTCTCGAATCTCTTACATCAATCTTTTTCGAAAATTTGAAACGATTCGTGACAACTTACTATATGTTAACAATATTTAATTTAAATTTTTTTCGTAACTAATCGCTGACCATTATGAATGAACCTGCAAATTTTTCAATTTATATTTTTGAAAATGTTTCGTCAGGAGCTGCACTCGAAAATATTTCATGAAAATCTTATTTAAAACCAATGTAATGCGAATACTATACCGACGCTTTTGCTCATTTTTTAAAAGAAACCTATCAAATATATTTTCATACGGGCTACTTCGACAATAGTAAGTGTTAGTTAAAATGGATTATAAGACCAAAACTTGTTATATATAAATACTCAAATTCTATTACATTATTCACATGTGACTTATTTCCTCATATCAGACAATCTGATCGCAAGTATCAGTCAGAATATTAGATTGGACGGTATCAAAATTATATCATACCTGTGTTTAGTACTTCATTTAAAAATGAGTAAAAAGGGAGTTGAAAGAATTTACTTAAAGAAAACAACTAGCTTTTGACGAAATGTGGATCAGAGTAATTTTTATGCATTATAATGAAATATATATTATAATTACAAAAATATTTTACTGTTAAAAATCATTTTCTTTTAAAAAATACGCTTGCCTATGTATATGCAAGTTTCTAGATCTTTAAGAAGCACGCTTAACCATTGGTATAGGTGTACGATTTTTGCTTTGGATGCGAGAGGTCCCAGGTTCAAATCTCGGTTGGACCTGAATATACTGAAGTAAACATTTTAACATTGTAAAACAGTTTAATGTAATACAACGATATAAACGAGCTGGTCGAATTAAGTCATATAAAGAACCGACAAGACACGAAGCAGGCCGAATAAACTAGGAAAGAGCCGACAATAAAACGATCTGAGCCAATAACCAACCCGAGCGTTACTGCTCAGCTTCGTTCGCTACTCGGAATAAGTTTCGCTAAAGAACTTACCATTTCAAAATGGAGTCAACACCATCCACGTCGGAAAGAAGTACTAAGCGATTCTATTATTCTAAATGAATTTGGTTTATTTATTCACTTACATATACGGAATCATAAAACATAATACGCTTGTATCAAATTTGATAGGTTAACTAGGCAAGCGTTGTCTTTGTTTTTAGCTATATTATTTTGAATATATATATATATATATATATATATATATATATATAAATATATGTATATATATATATATATATACACACATACACACACATATATATATATATATATATATATATATATATATATATATATATATACATATATATATATGTGCACCATTTTCATGATTTTATTTCTGCAAGTGACTTATATATACATTTATTATCTGTCAAAGGATAAGTGAGTAAATGAGTTATAAAATTGTTGATAATTTATGACAAATAATTTGAAGATAAACTATTTCTTAACTAATTGTCATAAAAAACATTAGTCGCTATTTATTATTATAGTCATTGCAAAGAATTATAATTATAATTATAAAGCAATTATAACGTCTACTGGCGCAAAGAATATTAAAACTCTGGAATGAATGTTTGTTTGCTAGGATTATTCTATTTTAATTATAGCAAATTATGATCGATTATTCTTGATTAAGGAGTTTAAGTTCTTTGTATTATACGACGTTTAATATCGTTCCATACAGGTCATAGCAGAATAGCGAGGTGGAATGCCAGAATCCTGATAAATGTTTCTAAATTAGCCAAACTGAAAAAGGAAAAGAAAGGAAACCTTTTGGGAATATATAATGACACATAATTCGACTTTCCATTCAGTGAGAGGATCGGAATTTTTCCCTAATAGAGAAATAAAAAGGGAAGGGATTTTGGGAATGGAAAAGAGGTGAAGATGCAAATTTCAAATTTGTAACACTTTAAAAACTAATATTCTCTTCATATGGTAAAAGTGTGAAGTTAAAATTCATTATTTGCTTGAACTGAGTAAAGGAAGTTTTAGAAAATACCTGCGAAATACCTTGAATATAATTTCCGGTAATGCGGTCCCGAATTTTATGGTGCGCTTCCGTGTACTCAGATTTCATTTTAGTTTCTGATAGAAATATTCCAGTAATAGAAACTGTTATATTTTGTATTTATGACGTTGTTGAATTAATTTCTTTTAACATGAATTTTTCAAAAAACTGCCAAGTTCTACACTTTTTATGAAGCACTAATCATTCTGATAATTAAGTCTACTTAAAATGGCTCAGAAATTAAATGAATACATACATGATAAGATTTTTATTAAAATTATAAAACTAACTGTAAAATATTACAAAGTAATTGAAAACAAACATGTTAATAAGGATATTTTAGGGGAACAAAATAATAATTTTTTTAAATTTGCATGTATAATATTAGGTATCGTTTGAAATTACTTATGAAAAATAAAGTAATTTCACTTCATTCAAAATACGCAATCCTTAGTGCGTTAGCCAGGCTCATAATACGCCCATTTTTTAGAATTAACTAGAAAAGGTTGTGCAAACGTAATAATTAACATTTTTATCTCATATTGAGTTAAAAATGTAAAATTATAAATGACCTGTTGTCCACAGATGGATTAAAATTAATAATATTCAGCTTTTTAAATTTAAAATAATTTTATTAATTTTTTTTACATATATAAATCTGTAGAATGTAATATTTTTTCTTCGAATATGGTGCCACTTAATAATAATAGAGCATTTTTTCAAATTATGCCCTTCCTCTGCTAAAAAATATACATAGAATATAATATGACACCATCACATTGACAATAGATATACGGAAAAATATCAGTATTATTACGAAATTTAAAAATATATTCTATTCATAACAAGTGTTCAATAAATTAAAGTTACCAGTTCTATTCCCTGGTAAAGAATGTCTAGTGAAGTAGTCTGTGCTACGCCTTGGTCAACATTTGTACATATATCGTAAGCTTGTTCAAGTTGTTAGTATGATTTTATATCGAATATATTTTTTTCATAATATTATACCTCAGACAGCTAAAGATTCTTTCTTGCATTAAAATAGCGATTACGCTACAATCCTCTAGCACAAATATAATTTAAAAGGCATTGATGACATCTTTGTGCATGTGTATGTATTTCAAGTCTTATTATCAACCAGTGCACTTATGGGACTTATGGGATAAAATTATAGTTTAAAAAAAAGAAAAAAAACACGCTCTTCTAATAATATAAAGTAAAAAATAATAAATGATCTTTAAATATAAACATTTTGATCAAGTGGGAAAGGCATGAAAAGAAAATTGACTTTCATGTAAAAAGCGTGGCGTGCTTTCAACTTATTTTTTTATACTGAGTAAACCTTCACAAACAGCTAGGGGTAAAAAAATAAGCCCACTTTATTTTTTTGTCATCAGTTGCATCCTTTCGCTCTTGCTATGCTACCCTTGCTATTATTATTGCTATTTTGATAATTAAAGATATCTATTTTGATAATTATAAATTTTATTTTTCATTTTTTGTTTTTTCTTTAAGACTAAAGAATATATTTTTTTAATGTCGGGAAATAAGTTTATTGCGATAGGTTCTTGATACGTATGCAAAATTTTAAATAATTCGTAAGTCTGAAAGTGGATGAAAATTTCTAACAAAAAGGTCATAACACAGTATTGACACGTGTAAGAATGGAAAAGTAAAGGACATATGCACAGGAAAGGTTAGGATTCTAGAAAAGTAGAATTTTTTCACTTGATCCTTGAAAAAAATTACCGAGGTTGTTTTCCTGATGTCAGGATCAGTTTCATTTTAACATTTCGTTACTTGCGCAGCAAAGGATTTTTCCGTAAGGTCTAAAGGTATATTTATGAATAATTAGGGAGAGTAAGTCTTCATAGCGAAAAACAGGGGCGTGAGTAGACAAACTTTTAAACTTGCCAATTAGACAATATGTATTTTGATGACTTCTAATATATTAAAGAGTAGTTTAGGTTATGAAATTAGTGTCCACAGCGGATCTTCAAGCATGATCACATTTTCTGAGGTCCAAAATGTACTGAATGCATAAACTCTAAAAGCGTCCAACTCGTTTCAGTATACTTCATTTATATCAGGACAGTATATACTTCTATAATCAATTAGTTAAAATGGGAGCATCTTATTAAGTTAAATTTTGAACCCTTCGGAGGGATCCTGTCGAAAACACAGCATCTGATATAAATTACTTGAGGCTGTCAAATACGATTTGAACGACTGAAAGGTCCGAATTTTTGACTTATATATGGGATTGCTGTTTTATTTAGCACTATTTGAAATAAACTAGCCATGGTAGTTTTTGAAATAAGTCTTTAAATAATTATTGCTTGAGATTTGCTTGGGTTAACTAAAGTGCTCATTTTGTGAGTCCACTCATCAATTAAAGCACGATCCCAATTAAAATTATCGATGGATTATTTATGGAATAAAGGTTTTAATCTGCATAGACTCGCAGGTCATCAGAACAAAGATAATATTTACCATAGGTTCTCTTAACAATATCAACAAAATACACTGAGAACAAAGGAGGAGAAAGAACTCTTCATTGAGACAAAAACTATAAGGTCGATCAACTCAATATATGTATCTGACAACAGATTGCCTGAGCTCCTAAAGATACAAGCTAAGCTGCTCAAGTGTATCTATCTCTATAATTAAAATATTTCAAACGAGCTAGAAGGACAGCAGAAGAAACTATATGCGCCGAAAATCTTTCGGTTCCGTGGCCAATCAAATTTTAGTTACAGGGAAAATATAGGCATTTTTACACACACAGAGCATTTACTTATTGTCGTTAAAAATGTTTGCAATGGCTAAGCACGTTCCTCGAATGCATTGAATGGCTTTGTGTAGCAAAGGCGCTTTGTTATAAATCTACTTTTGTTTGGAACGCGTATAGAAACCATGTGTCAAACATTTATTGGCATACTCACAAATGACTATTAAATAGCTCACATTATTGTTAATATTAACAATTAATCGTATGTCTCTAAATATGTCTAGGTGTCCATTTTAGAATCACTTGGTCTAAAACGCAGGCTTATTGGAAATATTATATTAATATACATTTTAATAATATTTTAAGAGTCAAATGTCCTATATTTTTTATACAATCATCAAAAGTACATCATGAAATTTTCGGAACTAAATAATAAAGATACATATTTTTTCCGCATATGGTTCTACATATTTCTGAAAAAATATTGTGAGGAAAAAATACATTCTTAATTTTAATTTTGAGTTATTATATGCGAGTTATCATTAATCAATACATATGTTAGTTTATATATTTCGCCACTATTTAAAATTACACATCTCTAAACGGTTTCTAAGAAAAGCAACGGTAAACTCCCGGACAGGCTGGTAGACACGTGATGATGAGAAAAACGAGTGAATAACAGTTTGCAATGATTTAATACAAAATGGAGGAAGGAGTAAAACTCTTCACCACCATTGCTTTAAAAATATATATTGTAAAGTCTTTCAATGCCATTCACAAGTCATTTGTCTATTTTACGTCTTCGTGAATTTATCTTATTGTTTGAAACATAATAACTATCCTAAAAGAGATAATTCTAGAGAAATGGTTAAGAAACTAAGGTTTTCAAAGATAAATTCAATTAACATTCTAATGGAGTTATCTTTGAAATAACTGAGGTTGTCCATAAAAAATACTATTATAATATTAGTCTGAATATGTAAGTGAAGAAAGATGTCACATTTATTATTTGATTACAAGAGATGACTAGATAAATTTTTGCTGTCCCATGTTGCATCTTTTCAAGTTTCACCATCACATTCTCACATCTTGCAACAGTATACATCTGTTAAATTTTAGCGGAATATAGAAATAAAAGACCAAATCGCGTTATAGTGTTCCACAAATTGAGTTTTCATAACAGAACAGAAAAAAATTGTATAATTGAGAATGAGCCATTAGTTCTTATCAATATATTTTATTATCATTAAGACTTTTTGTGAGTGTATTATCCGAGAAGCAAATACGATCTAATAGTGAACGATGAATTACGAAATTAATTAATTTTTTATCTTATCAAAATTATTTTTATTGAATTTACCTAACAATAGCAGTAAGATTTGTGAACAATACCTGATCTGATATAATACATTTTATAAAAATGAGGTGTCAATAAGGTGTTAGAAATAACAATTTAAAGTTTGTTAACTTATTTCCTATTTAACTACTCCGAACGATCTGAAAATTTATCGAACGTAGAATTGTTTAAATCTGAATCAAACGCTACATCTTCCAAATTTAAACATGTCGATTGTATCGATATACAAATGAAACTGTACAGTTTTTCAACATTGATAATAACAATAATTATAGATGATAATTATTCAATTTTACTTATATACAGATATTTAATAACGCGACAGTCAAATAAACCTTACACGAGTTTCTAATTTTGAGTGAAATATAATTGAAAAAATAAAATTAGAGCGCTTGGTTTCTCTTTCGTTGCGAAATTTTTTTTTTCATATTTATTATTTATTACATTGAAACATACGAAAGCAATTTCTTTTTATAAAAGTAGTTACATTTTGAAATGAAACCTATTTGAATAAGTAGCAGGAATCTGTCCAAAAATCAATTTATAAACATGTTAGTATTTTACTATATAACATCCACTTACAAAACTTGTGAAAAAATATGTTCCCCTCTGGATCGCAAATGGATATTGCAAGCTTTTATCGTAGATTAAAAATAGATGGCTACAAGATGAGGCTTTTACGATGTCAAGGCTAAAATAAAAAAATATTTGTGAAGAGACAGTTTCCTCAAAAGCCAACTCGTAAAAAAGCTTTTATCGTGATTTTCAGCCGATGGAAGTTTTATCATACCACGTCACATTCTGATGTTTATTCGCTTTATGAAGGTTTAGCATGTCAGTTTGTTTCTTTGTCTGAGTTTTACATTCAAAATTCTGGTATAGCACCGTCATTAACTTAATTTACATTATATAACTATATGAATATATACTATACATGCACGTAAGATTTTTGGAAGTAATTTTATTTTATAACTACACTTAAAGTAAGCTTGATGAAAATGTATTTTGAAAAATAAATATTGTCTTTAGTAATATACCAAAGAACATTGCAGAAGTGCATGTTTCATATATAGCTAGAATAAAAATATATACATACATACATGGGATCACTTTTTTGTTACTTTCTTAGTTTGTTTCACATTTATTTTGCTTGCTAATTTTCTAGTTTTTATTTAAGACCAAATATTATTACATGGAAATTATATATATATATATATATATATATATATATATATATATGTAAATATATAAAAAGGACAAAAAATGGATTTACTAATGGAAACATCCTGAATTTTCCTCACTGGAAAGAAATATATTTAATATTAAAACTTGAATATAATGCCTTTTTATAAATCATACTAGATATATTATTTTTATTTGCAAGCATAACAACATTTGTGACATCACTTTTACACGAACTTGTCACGTATGGTTGTAAAGCGATCCTAGTTCAAATGCCGACTTTTCATAAGATTTAGTCTTTCAATTTATTAATAATTATTAAGAAAGTAACATTAACAGGGAACGTAAACTTTTGGATTGGGATGTATGATTTTTAATAATTAAAAATATTTATTATTCATCTAGAAACAACTTCTTTTAATAAGTTATCTAGGGTCATAAATAAATGAATCACTCCGTATTAAATGCCATCCGAGTGTACTTATCATCCGAATGTTAATTTTAACCGTTTTATTAATATTTTATTTAAGTGAAATTATTTCGATACATCAGTTTACTCTCGTTTTAAGCTTAAAACATTATTTGATTTTTACTAAAGAAGTGTTGATTCGGATGGCAATGTAACCATGATGCAATACTTGAAAAACCGTTTTCAAGTCTTCTTCGTTCTGAATTTTTATTAAGAGTTCTCCTGGTGTGAGGAAGCTTAAAAATATATCGCCACTTTTCACTCGTGGTATCGTCGGCATGGATTTTTGGTTGACGTAGTGGGATTTGTCTGTAATTCAATAAGAGCATAGCCACATTTACCCTAAATAAGTCAAATTCTCGATATATGCGCATTGCCTCATCCATTGACAACTTAATAATTAAAAATATAAAATTAAAAAAACCTAGTTTTGTTCTTTAAGAATAAGTTTGTTTCCTTGGAGTATAAATCGACGTGTTAGTTTAAATCATAAACTATGTCAGTGTAAAATTTGCTGTTTATATGAGATTGAGAAGCAAACATTCAATTTTTACATTTCAATTTATTGCATATTATCTGGGATTTTAAATAAAATCCCAGATAATATGCAATCTATGTATTCCTCCATTACATAATATTTACACGCTAAGATGGTTTGTGATTCTTTGCGTGGATGCTGAGTTATAAGATAACAAAAATCCAAACTTTTATATGTACAATATTATAAATACGCCACATCAGGAGCACTATATAATATCAGAAATATATTTAATATACGTGAAGTTAAACAAAAATATTTTCCAATATTTTTATTTGAGACTGTTGTCTGTTTTCCCTATTTTTTCAAATGAGACATCACAATAATTTATAAAATATGACAAAAAATGTTTTTCACCTCACCTTATTGTTTATCGCATGTTATATTTAAAGCAACGTGCTTTATTTTCTTTCGACAAATATGTAATTCGATTAAAGAAGCTTAAGCCTCAGTGTATAAAATTAATTGATTAAGAGCAATCTTTTACGCCATTTGTATTATTTTAATTTACTAATGATAAAAGTTGAATAAAACGTCTTTATATCATGATGTAGAGATGATTTATCTAATGAACGTGTTGAATATATTTTGGCGTTAATTTTGTAGAAATTCATTATTCACAATTAAATGAAACTATGTGATGCAGTATTATTTCTACTTTATTTAAGTTCTTTACCACGACCTAGGTTTTGTTGTATTACCATCGACCTAGGTTTTGTTGTATTACAACAACAGCAAAGATCTTTACTAATAGCCCACCTGAAGATGTAATACAACGAAACCCAGGTCGTGGGAAAGAACTTAAAGAAAGAAGAAATAATACTACATCACTTAGTTTCATTTAATTGATGATAAACGTGGTTAAGTGACACGATAAGCTGGGTATAAATAGAAAGCCTATCAAGATTTAAGTCAACAGAGCAATAAACTGTTCAGGTTGGCAAGATTGCGTACGAAGGAGTAAAGTGAAAGAGGGAATTTCAAAACTATGTAACTTTATTAACATAAATTTTAATCTTCAGGTTTCATGGAGTTAAAATTACAGGCTACTATTTATGTGGATTTATATATCATAACATTGAGAATCACTCCAATGGTTGAGCTATCTATATTTGTTATTGAAAAAATATTGTGCAAACATAAATTTAGGTCAATTTAATTTAGCTCTTTTTTGATTTATTTTTGTGTGGCATTTACTACAGTTGAATATATAAACCTTTCATGGGTCACTCGAATCATTTATGTTCTATAATATTTCCTTAGTTTTATGTTATGGTTTTTATTCATAGCATTCATCATTTTTTATGTAAAGATTATTTTTTTTAAATATTGCTCCGCAACAACATCGAATAAGGGAAATTTTGATTCCTTCAGTAATCTCTGACGTGTCCAATTCTTCCATTAAATTTTCAAAAAAATTAAAAAAACACATACTGGAATGGATCCTAGCTTAAGTCTTTAAAGATATTTTCATAATCACTAAATGCAACAGAGAAACAATTTCATACTTAGGAAAGGTGGTGAAAATATTCTCTTTTGCTGTTAAATGAAATAACTTATATGTTATACTAAGTACTCATCGTACTAGTAATTAGCTAAATTATCATGTTGTCTGTTTTTCCTCACCCACCGTATTTTTAAGACCTCTCGCCCTTCAAGTGCCATTTATTTTGTTTACAATTTAATTCATTATGCAATATCAATCTAGGCCGTCTTAAGGTTGGGATGACTAAATTCCAAATAATCCTATAAGGGAAGAATATTATCTAGATACACATGCTAAGAGAAGTGAGATAAAGACGGAATTTGTATGACTGAAGGTTAACTTTATTAATTACACATAAAAATTCTGTAACCTAAAATGGTGGGTTTATTAGGTACCAGCCTAAAAAATTTACATATTTATGATATTACAAAACTATTAAAAACTATATTACTACAATTATAGACATACTGCCATTTTCATTGTGTTTTATATGAGTATATCTTGAGAGCAGATCAAAGGGAAGGTAAGTTAGTGTGGAGCGGAAAAGACAATCGTCTGTTTCGCTCTCGATAGTTTTATTAATCCATGTGTGACAAAGAGATGAGAATTACTTTAATTCCGAAGTATTTTTATTTTGTGTACAGAAGTGATAAATAGTATTTGTTTTTTACCCACCGTGAAAACTGATTTGATTTTTTACTTTATGGGATGGGGTAAAACTAAAGTTCTTAACTCCATTATTACGACTAACTTCTCTGATGGTGAGCAATTGCATTTCAATTTCTCATATTATACTTAATATATAGGGCCACATATCTTTACCCTACGTTAGCAATAACATAAGAATAATGGAATATACTAACCGATTTTATCAGTTAACTTTGAGGTGTTAAATTTAGGATTTTATAAAAAATCCCCTGAAAGAAACGATACCACATCCTTTAGCAATACTGGGCGTTCTCAAGAAATCAAGAAGCTTTATCTAATTTTAAAGCACAAAAAATCAAATTGTTAATGAAAATTAGTGAATTTTTCTTAATTTAGTTGTTAAAATGTCACGTTAGCATACCTAATACATAGAGCCACATATGTTTACCCTACGTTAGCACAAAGATAAGAATAATGAAATATACTAGCGGATTTTATGGTTTAACTTTGAGGTGTTCAATTTAGGAATTTAAATAAAATCCCCTGAATTTAGAAAATCTCGATAAATTGATCTGTTAATTTACCCAATAAATTTTGAACTTTACATACTGTGTTTCAGAAAATAATAAAATTTAATTTCGTTACCTAATTATTGTATAACAATTTGGTAAATTATTTCTGTGATCATATCATGAGAATATTTTTCTTTTTTTATGGTCATTAATTACGATATTGTCTCTTTAGTATAAAAATCTAAATTTAGGATGGTCGTAAGAAGTATAATATAATAAATAGTCGTAAGAAGTATAATATAATAAATATAATAGTAAGATATTCCAATTACAGACGGAGCGCCTATTTTTCAAAATTATCGTTCTAATACAGCCCCTCTAATTTAGTTTGCTAAGCGAGCACTAAATATTATAGAAATCTGTGCATTTTTTTCCTGTGAGAAATAAGTAAATGGCACGGCTAAAGTATCTTTATTTTTGCTCCGGTAACATAAAGTGTATATTAAAATTGAACAGGTACAATTTAACTGTACCTAGTGAGTTATAGCGAGTATTTCCAGAAAGCTTTGTTGTGAAAATTGATTAAGCGTATTTGGATAAACTTCACTAAAAAACCTTCACAAAATATTGAATTAGGAAGTGGTAATGGTAAAATACTACTTTCCAGGGATGTCGGTTCAGCAAAATATTTTTTATTTTGTTTTATTATTGTTTATCTATCTTAAAAGGCTTCAAGACTCCTATTCATTATATATATGTGTACACCTTCAGATTTATACCTTAATAAATATAACAATCCTAACTTTAGAGCGTGAGTTGTCTTTTATTAAACTGAAATTGGAAATTGTTGGTGAGAGTGTGGTCAGACCATTTGACACATTGTTCCCGGTGATCGACATTTGATGTGAGTCTTTTTTATATGGCAAAAATACTGTCATTTACATAAATGGCATCACAAATCTAGTTGCTTTTACCCTCAGTCTTTCAATAAAGGCTGGGCACAATTATTTTAAATTGGACCACAATAGTTTAGCCTTGCGATCCAATTTAAAGTGAACCACACAGCTAAAATATTGCGGATCAATTTAAAATGGCTTTGTTAGATTATGTTCATTATATTTGGTTTCGATTATTTCTTTCAACATTTACATGGGCGACATTTTACACAAAAAAAAAATAACAAGCCTATAAACAAAATTTTGCAAACAATTTCAAAAATATCAAAATTATTCGAAATTCGCTTGCTTGTAGGGATGTCAGGCTAAATTTTATGCAGGACCGATATGTAGGGCCCTGTTTTGACGATATAAAATCTCACTGCCATGCCACTTGGGTACTTGTAAAGTGCTTCCTTAAACTGAGAAGGGGTGAGATGAATACTGATTTATGGCTGCTGTGCGTGACGTGACAGTGAGTTTTATTTAATCTACTCGTGTGTGCGCGTTGCGTTACGATGGATTGAAATACTGCGTTAAGATGTGGCTCCGCAAAGGTTCTATTGTAAATGCGCAAATGAGCCCTAATATTTTGAAACCGATGTAAGAGATAACAGTACTTTTGGCGATAGGAGGAGGGCAAGGAATATACTTTTGTAGACATTTTTATAATATCTATAGAATTGCCTTACATGGAATTCTTCAAAAAAATGTTACATCCAATCATACACGGACAGTTTTAATAGCGTAATGAAGTATTTGTGGTCTGTCGGCTTTATCTGGCTTGACAATCAACACATTAAGAATATTTATAAATATACTCGGCTCACTTCGCTCATTTGAATTTAATCATCTTTGTTCGATATCCACATATTATAAAAAGATAACATTTAACTGAACACCATAAAATATACGATTATTAAAGTCAGTCGGATAAACTGTTTTTATGTGTAAGCCTATAAAGTATACTAACAAGTATAACTTTATCCTACTATTACAAAACCCACAAACACACACAGATATATATATATATATATATATCTATATATATATATCTATATATATATATATATATATATATATATATATATATATATATATATACAGTGCCCGGGAATAAGTGTCGGATAAAGAAGACGTTATTCTTTGACTGGAAAATAGTTGATTTTCGTTAAAACATAATTTAAACGGCGACTTTTTCAGAAAATTTAAAATAATATTCATAATTATTTGTCATCTTTTTCGTACACATGGTACTTGCGCACATTGTTCAGCGTAGCTCGGGGGAATAACCCGTAAACAGCTGTGAAGACATCGTCACTGTGGGTAAACACCGCACTCCGGGCAAGTATTGGGTGTGTTAAAAAGAGTTATGTTTAATATTTTGAAATATAATTCTTTTAAAAAAGAGACGTGTTTTATGACCAACGAACAGCGTGTTTTAGCGTCGTTTGTCAGACATCTATCCTCGGGCAACGTATATATGTATATATATATATATATATATATACACACATATATTGACATGTTTGATGTTGGTCACCCAGGACTTCCTCGTGTCTGGAGAGCTCGACATAGGTACATAGGTAGCGGTAGCTAAGTGCGTTTTCATAAAAAAATATTTATTCAATGGAAAGAAATTTTGTAAATTTGGTATTTTTATATAGAGTTGCAAATGCGACTGTGTTTAGTCTCCATGTATATTTTATGTAAGCTCTAAATTTTAGCGAGGCTATTCAATGAATATATTCATGGCATGAGGTTCCCCCGTTCTGTATTATGAGTAAGAAGAAAATATATATATAAATAATTATATTATATAATGATAGGAGAAAAGTCAAGGGCCTATCGACATTCCATTTAAAAATAGGGAGTCCTAAATTAAAAAAGAACCTTCTTGAAAAATGGCAATTTATAAACAGGTACGTCAGAAGTTTTACCATAATTCGAAGGAGGCACACCTTCATATTCAGATTGAAATAAGTATAAGCTTTAATATAAAAAAGAATATATACTTATTTTTTATCTTATGATGGTATTAATGGGGTTTGCGATTAAATGAAGCATTTGCTGCACTTTTTGGTTAGGTACACGGAGCTTCTATTTTCTTTGTATTACATATACGAGGAGAATTGTAATATTACCAAAACCTGAAAAGCAGTTTCAATAATTACACCAACCAGGTATCTGACTACTTCTGTAAGCTGGAAAACGTGGTTGATACCTAATCAAGGTTGAGAATAATTGAATACAACTGAGAATATAAGGGAAGAAGTTTTGTGTTCACCCCTTCTCAATATTTCGTGGACGCTCCGCGAAATGTATTTTCAAGAGAAAAGATATATCTTATATATATATCCTCATATACTGCGCAAGAGTACAGAGCTGATATAGCTAATGAAGCTTGAAATATCTTAATAACTTAAACCAAAAATCTAATTTTGGTTTTTAACGGTTTAAATATTTTATAAATAATTTTTCAATCTTAAGTATTGTATAAATTTCAACCTATAGATAAATTTCAACTCACGTATAGATACCTATTTTAAAATTGTGTCAAGGTTCATGTGCACACGTACGCACGCACGCGTGGCCAATTTTGATTCTTAGTCTCTAAACGAGAAACAATGATTTTATTTAACAGTTTTAACAATCAATTTAATAGTTTCATTTTTACAGTTTCTAAAGTAATTGACTATTCTAGTCTGGTAGATTTTTTCAGTTATTAAAATCAACATTATATAATGAAAAAAATTTAGGACATTAAACAAATTTCGTGATAGTATCTTGAAAGTCAGAAAATTTTTTTTAAATTATCTTCCTAAAGACACACACACACACACTATAAATTAAATTGCAAATGCTTCTTTGTTACTTTTAATTTAGTATTTGAATTATCCTATATATATCAAATCTTTACTAGTCTTAAGTAAACCAAAACACCGAAAATTGAAAAAGATGATGCGGAAGACCGCAATAGACTGGCCGTTGCAGTCATTCACAATGACCTAACTATTAATAAGAAATAATAAACACAAACGAAATTTAACCGAATAATAATTGAATTAGCAAATAATTTACGTATAATCATAAGGATAAGTGGTAGAATGAGTGAATTATAAGTGGTAGGATGAGAGAAAATGGTATAAAGCAACGATAGAAAATTAAGATCTGAATGTCTATTGAAACAATTTTCGAAAACATAAACCGAAGATGTTTTTCGAATATCAGGATCGAATTTATTCCAAAATTTGGCAGCGTGTGCAGTGAAATTTATATACAATGAAAATTTTTCATTATCTATTAATAATTACTTTTGTAACTAATCCAAAGATAATGAACAAATAAACAAAGGAAAACTCGATACTAATTTTTTTTTAATTTTAGGACATCGATTTAAATGAAGCACACTTGCACAGAAATTACGCTTTTACGTATACCTACGCTGACAACTATACTGTTCAATTCTGTAACTACAAAGTCAGTATATCGCTGCCAGCACGATTGGAAGATACAATATCTTCAACAGCAAAAATGTAACACAAGTTCAGGTAAATTGATTCCGGTATTTATATCGCACTTTGAAACTAATATTAATTACATTGCAGCATATGTGTTAAGTTGACCCAGATACGAGTATGTATTAACGCAGCTTGCGAATAGTTTTCATCCAAAATATTGATATTATTGCTTATATAGCTCATTCGTTATCTTTCAAATACAGATAATGTCTTCAAAAATAAACAGGTTTCAAATCTTCTTAAAATATTATAAACGTATATTTTCCGTGTATTCGGAAAACAAAGAATAAATATCATATCTTCAGTTTCGCAATGAATCCTTATTTAAATAAATTAATTATTTACTTCGAGTATTAAGTGTAAATATAAAGTGAGCATATACTTTACAGTATTTGTTCACATAATAAAAAAAACCTAAGAGATATCGTCATATTTTCTATGTGCAAATAGCCAGTTAAATACGATTGTAAATCGTATTACTAGGTTTCCCACTTATGTACAAACTCATTTATTTAAAAGTTTAAACATTTAAAGGTACAAAGTGTTTATATTTATTTGTATATTAATGTTGATATTATTTTTCATTTATATGTTGCCTAGTATTTATTTTGAAGGCGTGAAAATCTAGTGAATTTCTCAAAAACTCCAAGAACCCGGAAAATTGACTAAAAGTATTATCCTTTGAAGATTCTGCTAATCCACTTTTTCTAGATTTTTGATTCTGTTCAATATTTCGGAAATGGAGAGTTGATGATTTTTTTGGCTATTTTTATGCATATTGACTTAATTAACTATGCTAAGCACTGTCTTGAGGTTGATGAAGATATTGTTAGCTTATTTAATGGTTTAAAATCATGTTGAAGCTGATGATAATTATGTTAATTTTTGAAAGAAAATAATAAGCAATTATTTAATTTTCTAAAACTTAGTTACTTCTGGAATAATACTACCCGGTAACATTTCAAATTTAAAAAAAAAACATGTAAATAGCACACAGCTTTTGGACTATTACCGTTTAGGAATATTATCGTAATATTTTTAAAGACTAGCGGGTGATGCGGTGTTTACCAAATCCTTTGTTTTTGTGCAATGAATATTTTTGAAAGAGCAGTATTTTAAAAATTCACGAAAATAATTTTCATAATAAAACTGATAAACAAATGACCGGAAGACAAATTAATAAATTTGTAGATCATTAATTTCTGTAAAATTCCACAAAACAATTTTTTATTATGAAACCGATGTTTCTTAAGTAACAGAGACTCAATCATCACTGCGACGTTGAACTTTTACGAATTTGTTCAGTGCTATTCTAAGATATTACCATATTTTGTGAATGTGAACTACATAATAAAAAGATGAATCTAACAAGGTGTTTTATGTTTAATATCGCATTTTACTGAACATGTATATACTACACGTTGTGCTATGGTGGTGTGGATAAGATTTTGAAACATATCATTCATTCAACACCACGACGGATTTTAAAGACATATAACATAAAAAAAATTTAGTTTTACAAAAAATAACTAGACTAAAATATTAAAACCAGAGAATTTAATGACCAACAAGTTTATTAACAATCAATATAGTTTTTGGGCAATTTGTTCATGAGTTATACCGAGAAAATTAATTTTACAGAAACATGCACTATTGTATTTCTGTTACCTGCATGATGCTTGAGCCATAAGTTTAAAATAAAATATATAAAATGAAAATGGCACTTATCTTTATCCATGCATAACTAAATACCATGACCTATGGGAGGGGGGGGGGATAAGTTGGACTGGATCGCTATCTCGTAACTATATTGAAATACCATGGCGATAAAAAGAATATAAAAGAATTAAAAAGAAAAATTGTAAAAATATTAAAATTTCATTTGCTGTTTTATTTATTTATACTCTTTGAATAAAAATCCACTGAACGATATTCGACGAATTATTTATAAAGCTTTTGTACTACTTCCTGTGAGTTGAATATCTTAATTTAAATTTTCATTAGTTGAGTTGGTTCCAGTATAAGACGAGAAAAGGCCTCATCAAAACCTAGTGATAGCATTTTCTGAGAATAAAAAGAACAAGAGACTTTTTATTATTTATGTACAAAAATAGTAGAGTAAACGTTATAAATGAGGGTTAATTGAACTAATTTCTCACAAAATATAATGTTTTCAGCTGCCCCTTTTGTTGTTTGATTGCTTGTATTTGTTTTGTCATTCTTGATAGTATTCACTCCGTAACAAAACTATAGAGTTCACTTCATTCTTGGTGAGATAGAACTTAAAAAATTATTAATTAAATGAATACGAATATCTACAAAAGCAAAAATATATGCATTCTAAAGCCAAGAAGCAGATATGGACTCAAACCCAACTCTCGGGTTTTTAGTTCTAAAAGCTAACAAAACTAATCAATCATAATTTCTCTGCAACACGAATAAACTTTCATATCCCAGCCGTCAGGACTTATACAATAGTATGAAGAATATGCTTCAATAAATCTTACTATATTAATTAGAAAACTTATCTGCTATCAAACTTCTCACACAAATGCCCTCGATATCCTGAGTAATTGAACAAACTTACGTTTCTATCCCCTTGCGAAACTTGTAGACTTATATAGTGCAAGAAATGGAGCCTTGCTGTAAAGCACTCCCGAACGTTAAGCTTGTCTGTAAATCAAATTAGTTCAAACAATCGAAATTCACAGAACATTGCTCAACTCGATCATGGTACCTTTGTACCGCACCATATTGTGCCGGCGACATTTTCGAGAGGTTCAGATGATGGAGAAAGTTCACTTGGCCTTTGAAGAGCCTCATGTTAATTATTGATGACGAAACCTGCGTTTGATAGCGTAGTGGATTTAATTCAATTGAATATGATATACTTGCCTTTAGTTTGATTTTCAATTTTAAGTTTAATAATCAAATTTCTTTATTCAATGACGAAAAGTTTATAACTATAGCCATAAATATAGAAGAATACTACATCTTTGATACCTACATAGGTGATTGTTAAAAACGTAACAAAAAATTAATTTTGGAAACCAAAGATATGAAAAGCGTTATATAGCGACAGACATTTTTGGTATATGTCATCGATTTATTAACTTTATATATTTCAATAATGCAGAGCAGATAATACTGTAACTTTCACACTTCTGGAATACTCGAGCGATTATGAAACACGTCCTCATGATATGTGTGAATGAAAAATTATCTTATTTCACATTTTCCTTTCTATAACTTTCTTAGTAGGGTTGTTACTTTTTTTAATTTCTACGGTTCCAGAGAGACTTTATATTTATAAATCCTTTCCTTTTGAACTCATTCTTTTCATGTGTATAAAACTTTGATATTTACGTACAACTGTTTTTGGTTTTAAATTTTTTGTGGTACCTGTGGATTAATATGTTTACCTTATGCTAAATTTCAAATGATCTATGAAAGCAGCAGCTATTACACATAAGTGAACTTGTAATATTATCTTGCGTTGCGTTCTTATTTTTAGGATTATGTGCATTGAAAAAAAGAATGAAAAAAAAACATAACAATTATAAGATCACTTTGTATTATGCCCATATAAGTATTTATGAAGACCTTTTCTCCTAGCAATGATCAGAAGTACCAAGTTAGGATTACCCTATCTATGGCCACACAATCTTGATTAAAATTCAAAGTTTTAAATTTGTGCAATAAAAAGATTCGGTTTTTCTATATATTTGCTTTTATAGTAATCGTCTTATCAAAATTACTTTGCCTGTTTTCCATTTATCTGTAGTCTTAAAATTTAATGCGAAATAAGTCCTCCTGGCACAACTAAAGGATAATTTTTGAAAATCAGTCGCTTATGATTAATTATATGTTGAATTATTACATGACAAATTATTTTTTTTGGTTCTTGATTTCTTTTTCTCCTTATATATTCATAAAATACATACTATGTTTTGAAATAATACGATATAATGATACGGAATCCTTAGATCGCCAGATCTATTTACATTTGATCGTCTTGTTTAGGTTTTGAAAAATTACAAAACGAACAATGTACTATAAATATATTATCATGCACATGTATAATGTCATGTATAAGGTCATTTATAATGCACATGTAAAATCTAGCTTTACGCTATATACGTAGGAATAAATGTGACTACTAGCCCACATTACTAATGTCTCCAATAAAACGATACTCTCGTTATTAAACTATTTATTTCGATCTAAAGCGGCGTCGAAACGGTTACTTGCGATTGTCAATGTTTACGTAATTAGAGGTTTTAAATGACAGACAATTGATGTTCCGATTGGAAGTTTATCACTCGCGGATGCCTCAATGTTATACTGAACTGTGTTGAAACAAATCGCTTCGGTATATCATAATTATTTCAAAAATATTAATGGCATTTCTTGCAGTAATTCTTTTGGTTTCCATTTAGAAAAGAAGAAGGGAACCTGACTTCGGTGTAGGTAATGGTACCTACCAATTAAGATATTGGTTTTTTATGACCATTTACGAAGTCTACAAGAAGTGAACATGGATGATTATAACTATTTTCTTCGAATTTCTCAGAATTCCTGTATATATATATGTAAATTTATGTATATATATATATGTGTGTGTATATATATATATATATATATATATATATATATATATATATATATACTCTTTTGCATGAAGAACGGGCGGTTTTGATTTTGTCATATTACCAACAAAATATTACTTATTAAGAGGTTATATTAATTGTAATTGTTACTGGCAGATATAGTGTATTTTTTGGCGGTAAATGAAACCCAACTCTTATTAAGATCTTTTTCTTTTGTTACGTTTTTTCTATCAACGAATAAATTTAAATTAAATTACTGCTATTTGCTGCATTAGTTCACTTCTGTTTGCTGCTCTCAGTATGGTTGAAAAAAACGACAAGAGCTAGTAAAATTATTGCTCTGCTTGAAGAAGGCTGTAGCCAATGTTATGTGTCTCAGCAGTATAATGTGAGCTTGTCCAAAGGACCTGGCAACGATACCAAGAATCGGGCTCCGTCAGTAGAAGGCCCGCTTCTGGAAGCAAACGGTGCACTGAGCCACGGGACGGCCGCTTCATTGTCAATCAAGGGCTACGAAATCGTCAAGTTACGTACGTGGATCTCAAACAAAACCTCGCGGACGTCAGAGGTACACGAGTAAGCCTATCTTTCTACTCCAGCTATGTCTACCATTAATCCTACCATTCAAATGATAAGTCAATGCCACTTTCTTAGAGTAATGACATATGATTAAAAATTGTGGAGCGTGTACTGAAGGTGCCCTAACCTAATTTAAAGCGGCGTGCCATTTCAAGCTCTTTTATGTTTTTTGTTAGAGCAGTAAACTGGCCAAAGTAAACGTACTTGTCGACTTAATTCGACTATCGATTTAATGTGGTGTTTTTTGTTTTCTTTGTACTTTATTTTTATTCTGGCTATACCCACTCTTAAACTGACATTCAATGACCCGTCGTAGGGTACACATACGAAGATTTCAATGTTAGGTTTATTTCTGCGAAGGTTATATTACTGTTAACAAAGCGGAAATAAGTAAGGCCACGTCATCAAATTATTAGCGTTACCAAAATATATTCGTACTCCTCTTAGATTAGTGAGGAGTTTAATTTTGTATTCTTGATAAGCGTTGGAGTTATTTTTGTAAAAAAATTAATTTGTTTGTATGCTTGTCAGCTAAAATCAAGTAATAAACTTTAGCGAGTACATAATAAAGAAATCCAGCACACAGCTTGATGCAAGTGTAGGTGATGTATTCCAACAATTAATATAATTGGTGATATTGCAGGAAGACGTGACAATTGACATGAAATTTTCTTTGTTATTTACAGCTTCCAGAATTTTTTTCAGCTCCACACTTCACACTCTATCCTTTTTCCTGGCATTACTAGTATATAAAATTGGTATATATGATATAATGCATAAAACTTGGCCATATATACGAAAACGTCGTAAACAATTCCCTCAGTCACTTAAAAATACACAGCAAGGAAATATAAAAACCTAACTCTTCTGAAATTAGAATAAAGCTTAACTCTTTTTTGTTCACCGGCATTATGATTGGCAAACAAATCATCTGAGAAAAATATACATTAAATAAATAAAAAACATAAATGTTTTTCCGATAAAAGATATGATGATATTATATAGAAAATTACAATTAATTATAAGTCTTTTCTATCGTCTATTTCCCATCCAAAATAGGTAATAAAAAAATAATTAAAGGTGAAATTTCATAAATCATTTGGATAAGACCTACACGCAAGTAAAAATGAAGAGTCTTGATCGCATACTGATATATAGGCCGTTTCCTAAGCTACTTCACTAAAAACAGAAAATAATAGGAAACCAAATATAAAGCAATACAATATCTAATTTTGTGTATCGTTGGTATCTTATATAATGTCTTCTAAAACTCCTAAGGAAATAATAATAATAATTTTCAAATATGTACACAAAAATCCTGACACATGCTCCTTGATGTAGGCTATATCACTGAGAAGCTAAAGTAGCACACCATATAGCACGACTATATCAGGAACCGTTAACCACTAAAGAATATGTTGATAGGCATGACAATGCTGCTAAACTAACACACAAATACTTCGAACTTGATGACAAGCTCTCCCACTCTTACCCAATACCTAAGTTAATTAGCTCTTCCATACAAAATTAACACTTGATGATACTACTATGGGTGTCGCTACTGAAAATGTACTATGCGACTAACTTTCAATTTACTACTATGAGTTCCACTACTGAAAATGTCTATCACTACGTGATACAATGCGATTGCTTTGAATTTACTACTATCAGTGTCACTACGGAAAATATTTATTGCTTCGTGATACTAAGAGATTATCTTTGAATTTATTGTTGAATGTCGTTGATGGAAATGTTTATTGCTCCGTGGTACTATGCGATTATTTTTAAATTTACTACTATGGGTGTTACTACTGAAAATATTTATTGCTCCGCGATACTATGTGGTTATCTTCGAATTTTCTAAAATGAGTGTCACTACTGAAAATGTTTATTATTCCATGATGCTATGTGATTATATTTGAATTTACTACTCTGAGTGCCGCTACTGAAAATTTTTATTACTCCGTGATACTGTGCGATTATATTTATTATTCCATGTTACTATGTGATTATCCATTGTATAAAATGTTTAATATTTCATAATACTATGTGATTATCATTGAATTTTATGCTATGAGTGCCACTATTGAAAATGTTTATTACTCCGTGATACTATGCGATTATCTTTGAATTTACCACAATGAGTGTCACTACTGAAAATGTTTATTATTCCATGATACTATGTGATTATCTTTGAATTTACTACTGTGAGAGCCACTACTGAAAATGTTTATTACTCCGTGATACTATGCAATTATCTTCGAATTTACCACAATGAGTGTCAATATTGAAAACGTTTACTACTCAGGATACTGTGGGATTATCTTCGAATTTACTGCTACGAGTGTCATCACTGAAAATATTTATTACTCCGTGATACTATGTGATTATATTTGAACTTACCACTATGTGTATTACTACTGAAAATGTTGACTACTACATGATACAACGTGATTACCTTTGACTTTACTACTATGAGTGTCACTACGAAAAAAATTATTCTTCCGTGATACTATGCAAAGTAAATTAACCTTTGCTTATCCTATCAAATGATTGTTTTTATCTATTAAGCTTTTTTTTTACTAAGCGATATAGATTAAGGATTTTAATCTAGATAGTTTCAAAACAGGTATACAGGTATTAATATAATTTCTAACGACCTGTAACATGATTTTCATTGAATAATTTTAGTCACATATAATTGAAGTGTATGAAAAATTATCTTTGGTTGCGCTTAGCTTTAAAAGTGATCGGAAATTCCATAAAATGGCACATAAAAATTAGGTTGACGGAAGCTATTCATAAACTGTAACCGTATAACAAATACCGTATAGCAAATACCAGCGCTTAGTCTTTAGAAACTTTTTCGCAAGCTTTCACTTTATTTATGGCAATGAAGATTTTCGGAGAATTTCTGAATATTAATTTCTACTTTCTTCCATATGCCTACGCTTGATGTGGCAAAAAATAACACTTCTTTCCAAATGTTGAGCAAGTTAATTATATAGATATTTTATATAATAGATTGCGCAAAGTTATATGTATAATTCTTATCCGAATTCGTATAAATAAGTAGTATTGTTTCTGTCTCTAATAGTTTCAATTTATAATATTTGTTATAACTATAGCTTTCATGTAGTTTTACAGTTTTTTTTAAATAAATATATTACTTTTCATGCAGATCTCAGGGAGAGGCAAATTTTCAGGCAGACAACATTTTACAACGATTTAAAGCAAATTTAAATTACTGTCGTAACAGAATTCATTTTGTTTATACCTCAAATAACTTGAAAATATAAGTTTTATATTCTCCTTGTTAGTTATTCTTTATTGTTTTTCATTTTGTTTATCTTAACAAAAATCTCGTTAATATAAATAAAAATTTAATAAAATAGTTTTTACAAATGAATATATTTAAGGTTTAAAATCTTAATAAACAATTACATTTCCAGAGTGTACGTGCTCAATAATTTAAACATCCCCTGACTTAGCAACGTACAGCATAACTCTTCTTAATTGTTTATATTTTACATTAAATTGTATGAAAATAAATTAAATGATAAGAGTTTATTATTCCCTTCATATAATCATAGCATGGCTTATAATCTTTCCATAATTTCAAAGAATGGTAAAACATAAGACTATTTCGAGATGTAACAGATTAAATAGTAAATATGAAAAAAAACAAATTCTTAACTGCGAAGTTCACACGTTGAGCTCCTCTTAATTCTTTATATACTTAAGAATATACCTGAAACTTTAAATATATGTACACATACGTTCTGTCAAGAATCTGTTATGAAAATTATAAGCATACAAATTTCCTCTGTTTTTCCTCATACGTTGTTCAGAAAGTATCTACTTCACTTACCTCAAACTCCTTTGTTACTCACTTAATGGTAAGAAGCTCGTTGATACCAAGCTCGTATATATAAGAAATTTAATATCTCACATAAAGATCTTATATTTTTATATGAGGCATCAAATTCCTTATATAAGCAAAACATAATTTTCCCTCAAATATGTTATTAACTTTTCCCCGTTTCCATTAACTAATAATATAATTCCGAAATTGACGGGTAGCCCGTTTAGTCCACAGGCACATCCTGAAGTTTTAATTCGTACGGGTGCATCTCGCAATACTGCCTAAAACAATGTGCGCGCTCTAGGCAGATGAAATATACTACGATATCGTTCTCTCTTTTGACAGGCGTGAGCGTAAAGCGGAATGACTCAATAATTTAAAAAATCATCCGAACATGCCTTCTACAAAATCTGATGGGAATAAATAACAATAATACCCATTTAAATTTGAAATACTACAACATATTGAAATTTTAAAATATGTTTTTCTTTTGTGGATATAAGAAACTTCATGAAGAAACCAAATGACTGCATTCGTTTCAAGAATACTAACTAAAGGGTTAGATAAATTATCGACACATTTGATATCATGAAAATCGTGAGAATAAAGTATGAAAAATTTTGTAACTTCGTAACCTTTCCAGGATAGGTTTTCATGATGTGACTGTGAAACATGAGATGATAATTCATGAATCACCGAGATCCCGTACAGATGAAATCATCTAGAGAGTAATGCTAGTAAGCAAGTTGCGACGCTCAATAGAGAAGCCTAAACGGGGGTCTGTTGTCATTATATATTTACCTACATTAAAATGTACCAGTTATATTTTTATCGGAACAATTTGCCGTTAGATTGGCTATTGAAACCTAAGAAAAGTTTTAAATCATCGGCGGACAAAAGGCAACGAGCAGTGCTAACAACTGATAGAATTATATTTGGCTTCATTTCCTTTTTATGTCACTATTTAAATATACTATTTACATTATGTGATTTGTCCTACTAGAACTAAAAATGACCAAAAAAGAGTTAGTAATCATAAATATAAATTCAATATCAAGTCTTTTTAATATTAGCGACGTCTTCATAAATGTTCAATGTAATAATGTTTTTAATTATTTTTTTAAGAACGTATTCAAGTGCTTCATTTATAGTTCTGCATAACAACTGGTCACTGTTAAACTAATACGTATCATTCAATTCACTCACTCAATCTGAAGACAGTTTTCATAACAGTATGTTAAAAACGTGTCAAAATAATTGAATATTAAAAAAAACAATTATACTTACGTAAAAGAAAGATAAATTAAAAAAAAAATTAAATAATTACGTCTATGAAAAATTATGTGAGAAACATACGATAAAAGCCAAATTGCTAGTATTTTTAAGCAGAAAACTTATCGAAGTGATTTTTATTCAAAACAATCAAGAGGTACCAGCACGACGGACTTTTTCAATTCGTTATCAATAGAGAATTGACACAAATTGTTCTTATAAGAAATTGATTGCGTGAAGTAATAACACGTAAGAATAAGATATAATTAATTTGTGTGTTTAATTTAAGAAAAAGTTAGAAGAAAATTTTGCAATAAGTGAATGAGAAAATTAGAAAAATTGTTTAGGAAGGTAATGTGTAAAAGCCAGGTAAAATCATTGACAAATATCTTCAGCGACTTTAATCATATCATCCGATATCATTCAGATAATTTATTTGACAAAAGAGCATATGTAGCTACAGTTTCCTCACTAATGCTCTCTAAACTAGCGTGATCTCTTTTGGTTAAATCGACAGAATTCTCCTATTTTTTTTCATGATTTCTGCTGAATACTCTATCTGTATTCATCATAGCAATAGTCAACTAAGGGTAACATAACATATTTCAAGTTCAATGTCCCCGAATTAATCTTCGATCCACAAAATTTACTTTGTTTCGAAACAATTAAAATGGATACCAAATGAGTTTGTCGCATCCCTTAAATAGATTGTGCAGAGTAACAAAAATTTCAGTAATAATAAAAGAAAAATCTTTTGTACATAAAAAATTTCCCAATAATTTTCAATAATCCGTCTGCTCATGGAAGCAGAACGAAGTCTAAAATTTAATTAGTATTTTCTCCGACGACCTCGAAGCTTGTTTCCACATGCACCCTTAAGCTTTACTGATAGATCCCTTTCAGACTTAATTTTCAATTTTGTGTAACATTTTCATCAATGGTATAATATTTTCATCAATTCATATTGTATTATTAATTGTTTTGAATATTGACATTAACTTGAGGATTTGATTTAAATTTTCAATTATGAACTTCATCCTGTATTATAACGTTGTGTTTGAGGCTTATTTATTATTTTATTAATTTGTGTATGAAAATTGATATTTGTAATACATATTTTTTTATCATTTTCTATAACAAATATTATATTATAATATTTGTAATAGAAAATGTGAAAGGAAAAATAAAAGCAAGTATTTATTTTATTTATTAAATTTAATAGGAATTAATTTATTTCCTTCTCTTCGTACTGATATGAAATTTTGTGAATTTTTAACCAAAACAAAGGTTATATTATATATATACATATTATATACATATTTTTACTTATAAATAATAAAATTATTAAATTATATACATATTTTTACTTATAAATAGTAAAAATATGCGAGAAAGCGGAATCGGTGATAATTGTGTGAACATTGAAACATCTATAAAAATTGCCCATTTATTACATATGTGTAACAATTGGGGTGATCAGTTCACCTCATTAAACAAATATATACATGTGCGTGTGTGTGCGTGCGTGCATGCATGCGTGCGTGCGTGTGAGCGTGCGTGCGAGCGCGCATGCGTAGGCGCGCAGGTGCGTGCGTGCATGCATGCTTGCGTGAGTTCGTGCTTGCGTGAGTGCGTGAATGTGTACGTGAGTGCGAGCTTGCGTGCGTGTGTGCGAGCCTGCGTGCGAGCAAGCGTGCGTGCGAGCGTGCGTGCGTGCATGCGTGCGTGCGTTTGTAAGTGTATGCGTGCATGTGTATGCACACGCATATACAAAAATAACCATATAGTTGTTGCACTGAATAATATAGTTTGACATTTGCTTGTTGTTTCATTTTTTTGATTGTGCTAGATAAAAAATTACCGCACATATTCCATGCTTGGACAAAAACTAAATAAATTAAAATATTTAAATACAGCCTTTACGTAAGAAAATTTATTCATACTTAACAATATTCATAAACATATTACCGCTTTGTCAATTTGCAATTTCTACAATTTTTATAGTGAATAATAAACCAAGTTTGATACTTTGAAAAATGCCAGTAGTCCTTCGAATCATGGGAAATCATAAGCGATAAAGCTTATGTAATTCGTAAAGTTTCATTGTGCACCGAATAAAGTATCTTCATTATCAAAAAGCTCTTCATTATGAAAGTTAGATGAACTTGAATGTAGACCAAGTATAACGGCGTATTGCTGATATAAGATATATAACCCTTTAGTCCTTAGTAGTTTTCATGTATAGAAACTTCTTACTTTGAATCGATGGATAAAAAATGGGTTGAAGGAACGTAAGAAAACATCAATATGAACATAAACCACTGAGTAGTAAATTAGAAACTAGCTTTCTACTGTTATAACGCTAGACCCGAATACATAAATACCGGGAATCATTACGGGATGTAGCTACCAATGGTATTTTTAAAGGTCGTTAAGTCCAAACCATACAATAGTTAAGTTTCAACTCTATGCTGAAAAGCCCGATCGATGAATATCGGGCAGTGTAATAAATATTTGACTATAAGAAGTTAGAAATATTTCTGTCGTATAGTTTAGGAGAAATTCTGTAATTTATTAAACAGTTTAAAATTTAAAAAACACTCTGAGAGGTAAAAGAAAAAATTCAAAAACTGAAAGAAAATAAATATATCGAACGATTCAATACTAAAAACACCGCATCTACAGATAGATATAAAAATGGAATTATCAATGGAAAAACATCTTAGAAGGCGTGGGAGAATTTAAAACAACAATTATGAATTATATTTCGAATTCTTCATCAGTGGTCCAAAAACTTAATAATGTCCAAAAATATGGGGTGTTAATCTCGCACAACCTACTACCGACAAGTAAAAAAGTACGCAAATAAACAAGTCTTGTACTCTCTTTATAAAATCCGAAAATGATTATTATAAATATAACAAAATTATAACAATTCGAAATAAGTGTATATAATTCTGAAAGAATATCTTCTCTTTAATATGAATGAGTATTCTACATTAATAGCAACAATTTTAGCTAATTGATCATTATTTTAAATAAATTCGTATATCATTGTGTGAACACCTCTGAGAATCTTTTCAGCGAATTTCTTAAAATTAATTTCGCACTTGCTTCCCTACGCTTACGCTTAGCCAGGTGTGTAGTTGGCCATAACCCTTCGTGCTGCTCTATGACTTTATTGACATTTGATTTATTAGGTTGTGTATTATTGTATACACAGTTATATTTGAATTTTGTAAAGGAAGTAACAACATAAAAAAGCGTTTTTTTTTCAACCTCCAATAGAACAAATTAGGAGTTCACGTTGTAACTACGGTGTTTTTATTATTTTATGTTTCAGCCACAATAAAGTAAACGCAATAATTTCCATAGAATTTAAATCAAAGACAAATATTTGGATTTGATTTTTTACCATAATTAAAGCAAATTTAAAATAGTGGTGTACCAGAATTGTACTTACTCGTACTAACAGACCGTTCTGCAATCATTATCACATTTACATCAGTTTTAATTTATTTCATGTGAAAAAATGTACACAATTAAATGAAACTACATGATGTAGTATTATTTCTACTTTCTTTAATTTCTTTACCACGACCTAGGTTTCGTTGTATTACAACATCTTCAGGTGGGATATTAGCAAAGATGTTGTAATACAACGAAACCTAGGTCGTGGTAAAGAAATTAAAGTAGAAATAATACTACATCACGTAGTTTCATTTAATTATGAATAATGAATTTCTACAAAATTAACGCCAAATATATTCAATATTTGAAAAAATATAATAAATAACTTTTGAAATATTTAATCAGACATTCCAATGGATGAAAAAAGTAAAAATAGAATTGAAGGCCAATCTAAAATTTCTATTTAGTTTAAACGAAAGTCTGCTAATATAAGTCGAAAAAAATTAAAGTAGTGTTGTCATTTTATACGGTTAAAGAATGGATTAATTAATTATATGTTAAATGTGTAAGGACTGAATACTTTATTCGCCCTTTTCTTTGAAACGTTTAGAACAAATCCTCTTAACTCTTTAATCTTACTCTGTAATTTCATACCATAATATTGTTTGTTTTATTTTACGTGAAGGAACAAAACAAACACAAAATATTTGAAATATTCTATGAACATAAAATAAAAAGTAAGTTTGTGTTTTAATATTTTCATAAAGGACTAAGAACAATAAAAAAAACTTTTATGGAATATCTCACAAAAAAAAATTAAAAATATAACATTATTAACTTTAAGCCAAAACAATATCTTCCTAGAACATAACATAAAATCAATACAAAAAGACACATGTAATTAACTTACTAATTAAATTCTCATGCTTTAGATTGTAAATTATCTGTGTAGGATGCCCTAATTAACTAATTTCGACAAACAATAAATAATATGAAATTAAAAAAAAATGTAATATTCTTGTCTTTTCAAAAACGCGAAAAGAAAAAAATATATTGAGGTATAATTTTGCATTATTTACAAAAAAAAATAAAAGCACTCTGGAATTCTTAACAGCAATATTCACATTTCACTTCCTAAAGGTCAAGAATATAATTTATACTTCAAATGTATGTTACGATGTTACAAGAATCCATTACGAAAATTACACGTTTACAACTTTCCCCTGTTTTTCCGTATCCGTTGTTTAGGAAAAACTGACTTGACTTGCGTAAAAGTTGCTCGTTATTCACACAAGGGCAAGAAGCTCAACAAAAACTTTTTCGATTTGAACAATACCGCAAAGCCTTTTCACCTAATAGGAAGTTTTAACTTTGTGTCCAAGTTTGTAAGTATCGATACAATGAATAATAAGTGGTGCGAGCAAAAAACCAAATTGCCAGCGTGCGAAGCAAAGGTTATTAGCGGATAAGTATAGGTCGTACATGACAGATGTGTATGAAAATATTCCCAGTCTCGGTGATGTCATCAATGTAGGTGGTAAGCTTTTTTCTAAATTACGTCTCTTACTTCTGGTAAGAGAAAGACAAATTAAAAAAACAAGTTATTAATTTTATAGGGAAACTGTTGAAAGGATGAATAGAAAAAGGCAAATAAATGGAATTCAATCGATATTCGTAATATATGATATATATATATATGCATGCATGTATATGATTTCGTTAAAGTTTTATTTAATTTACTTGGACGTAACGAGTTATATATTCTATCTATATTTCATATTCTCTCATGCAAAAAATAACAATATACATAAATTTACTTCTATTACAATCGTAAGTATTCATGTCAAAAGAATTGAAATAAAAACGAGCCTTAATATTTAATAGCCTTCTCATTAATATTTCAGTAAATTTTCAAGTCATTTGATTACTGATTAATAACTTTATACATAATTCAAACGTGATTCCATACAGCAAATTATTATAAACTAATACGTTTATAGCACTTAATTTGAAAATAATTTTCTTGACAGGATGTAAAATCTAAGTAAATATAATTGGTATTAACCGTATAGTTATGAGCAAATTTTTTTTTCAAGTTGTAAGTTCTACGACTGTAGTGACATAATTTTTTCATAGCGGAAACAATTTTTAAGTGTAGCACTTGAACGAAATGTTGAAAGAAATTGTCTACTTGTTTTATGAATACATAACCGCGTTTTCTGCTCCATTTCTGCAATGTCTATTGTAAATAACTAATTAAACTCAACACCATGAAAAGGATCGACAGTTTACTCAAGCACTTTATCTAGACAAATGTTAGTGGCCTTATATTCAAGTCTTTAGTGCATTCAGTTCCTAAGGTAATTAAGACTAAAACTACGTCCATTTTTTTAATTGAAAGTTTCCACTTGATCTTATTATTAACATTTTATGATTTCTCATCAATCCATATCAAATAACTTTTAGTTTCTTTGGTTACACCTACGACATGAATTAATAAGCAATTTGTCAGTAAAATAGATACCTATTTAGAGAAACTTTAATATACATTGCTATGAAACATAAACTGGTCTAATAAAAAAATATAATAACATGAACATCTGAATATCATCAGCACACAAAAACTACTTCAAAAAAATTAAAGTTTACTGAGTTGAAAAAAAATAGCTCCAAATTTTAAAGTGCGCTGATGAAATGAGTATAAAAAAACTTAATGCATACATAACATCTATAAAAACTTGAAAAAATAGTGATTTGACTAAACAAATAAAGACTTAAAAAATAATAATAGAAGAGCAACTAAATAAAAAAAAAGTAAAATGATAACATTACGTAATAAGGATGTTGTGTCCTGAAAGAATATCCTCTCCTTGTTGTAAATGGTTATTCTCTATTAATGAAAATAATTTGGCCTTAAGCATCGTTGTAAATAAATATGTATATCATTATATAAACACCGTATACCAACAATCGGTCTTTATTCATATGGAGATTTTTGCTAGCTTTCACTGTATTTCTGGCGGTGAAAAATTTCGGAGAATTTCTGAAAATTAATTTCACGCTTACGTCCCTACCCTTATGCTTAGCGAGACGTGTAGTTGACAGGAATAAATTTTCGCTCGGCATTTCATCCTAGTGAATTTTGATATTGGATGTAGTAGGTTGTGCAATATTATATGTAGTAGGTTGCTCAATATCTCTAAAATTCATAACAGAAATCTTAACATGAAATAGCTTTATTTCTGCCCCAATACGGATAATTGAAAATATATATCGTAGCTAGACTTTTTGTTAGCTTGCACGGCAGTTACTTTAAAATAAATGCATACATATCCCCCTAGTTCTAAATCGAACGCAAATGGTGAGAGTTTGACACTATAATTTAAACAGACTTAAATTAAATTGTTCGTTAAATTTAAAATATTAGCATAACAGAACTTAATTTACTAACAGACCGATTGATTATCATTAAACAGTCTGCATTAATATTTTTTTATCTTTTGTGAAAAATTATAACAATTTATTATTTTTTTATTTTTATTCTATTTAAATGAAAATTGTCTTAATATAAGATATCTATTACAATAGTTCTATTCATTGAATCTATTTTATTACATTAAAAATGAGATAAAACCATTGCAAATAATTGTATGGATTCAAAATTTTATTCGTTAAGTTGCTTCGAAATATATGGCATAAATCATTTTTAACTGTTACTTTTAACAATAAATAGCATCAAGATTGATGGACTTTAATAAATTTATATTCTTTTCACATATATACCTTTATCGTGAACTAGTCTTCTCACAAATGTAAAGAAGCGGAAAGCAAATAAATATATGGAGTGGTAATAAATTAAAAATCAACATAAAAATGAACATATAACAATTCTTAAACACTTAAAAAACATTGATTTTATTTCATTTTCCATAAGCTCGAAAATACACGAAAATTTTTTTCAATAACTCATTATGAAAATAACACGTTTAAAATTTTCTTTTTTTTTACGAAAGATCTATTTGACCTAAGTTCCTAGTTATTCACACAAAGACCAGAATTTGGATAAAAAATTTCCTTAGCTCGAAAAGTATCGAATATCTTATTTGCCCAATAGAAACGGTTATTTTATTTAATATTGTGACGAGTTTTTGACAAGTGGAAGCAAAAAATATTTACTAAATAATTACGATCGTAGCGGGGCGATAATGAGTGAGAATATGCCATACGAATTTCGGTTAAATGTGAAAAAATATCTAGACTTATAAAAATAATTCATGTCAATATTTGACAATTTTTCACTAAAATGAATTTATAAAAAAGTAAATGAATTTATAAGGGACATATTAATAAACATAAACAGTAAGAATAAGACAAATAAATCAAGCTCAACCAATACTCGAACTAGTAAGTATATTTCAAAATAACACACATCTTATATACACCCCTATTACTTATTTCTTATTTTTTAATTTGTCCGAAATATTCATTATTCCCAATTAAATGAAACTACGTGATGTAGTATTATTTCTACTTTCTTTAAGTTCTTTACCACGACCTAGGTTTCCTTGTATTACAACATCTTCAGGTGGGCTATTAGCAAAGAACTTAAATAAAGTAGAAATATTACTACATCACGTAGTTTTATTTAATTGTGAATAATGAATTTCTACAAAATTAACGCCAAATATATTTATATTTAATATATATTAATACGCTAAGGTTAAGATGTTACACTCCCTTTTTAGAAAAAACCTCACAACTAATCCACATAAATTATATATCATTTTATAGATAATTGCTTGCTCTACCGGCATCCACAACTAAAAAATTTATTATTGCTATTGTTTTTGCAAATTAATTAATTATTAAAATTATATACACAAAAAAGCAATGCTGCCACTTGACGGTTGAAATCCACTCACTATAAATAAAGTGGCGCTTTAGCTCAATGCTTTTGACACTTGCGCCTCTATATGTCAATTTTAGTAAAATATTTGTTTGATCCGTCATCTGAGCTTCATAATGGAATAAATAATGGAAAGACTTCGCACGGGTCACGCTAGTATTCATTATTCTGTTAATCCAATGTAATAAATTTTTGCTATACTTCACATATTCCTACGCTTTCTGTTACATTCATTGGTAATATGATTTCAGAATTAACGATAATTTGTCCACCGGCAGATTCTCAACTATCATTCCCGTAATGTTTTGAAATAATTTCTTACAATAGCCTTTACTCGACGCTTTTTATAAAAAATATTTATTAAGTTATTGTTTCATTTCTTCTCATGTCAAGATTTACATGTGCTATATATGTTGTTTGCCCTGTACTCCAATTGACAATAATAAGCAAAAATATCCTTGAGTTCCCAATCGCAAGTATTCGCTTTTTTCCTTTTCACTTTTAAATAAATCATCATGTCGTTTTGTTGTAGATTTACAAATGTTGGCAAATAGATCACATATGTTTCAATATATCAAACTGGTTGTTGCTAAACCAACATATTTGAAAAAAAATATTGCACATAGTTTGAACATAATTTTCGTCTGTAGGTCTAAAAATAATTTAATGTTAATAAATATTATACAATGGCTCTTACGTAGAAGGATGATTAAAATGTAAAAAAAGTATAATAACACCAGCATAATGATGACATTTTTTTTAAAACCTTGTTAAGCGATCTTGGAGCCGTCGAGTTACTTGTTTCACAGCAAAATTAATTCCTCGTTATAGGGTTTTTAAGCTCTTTTTGCTTCTTTGAGTAAACTCTTAATTATTTGAAAATTTACTACATCCACTTCGTCACGCGAAACTTCATTATATGCTTCACAAACGAAATCGATTACGCCAAATTTGGCGTAATCGATTGCTGTTGTAAGTCGCGCAATTTTTCTTATTTTTTTCAGTATTTCTGCTCGGGGATTTATTCTCTATTTATAATTGTCTTAGTCAACTATAGGCAAAATGAAATATGTCCAATTGATTCAATAAAATGTTAGTGCGCTTGGGAATGGTTGCAAATATTACCAAACAAGTCGGTCTATTCACCTAAACAGACGACCTAACAACAAATTGTGTAGTATTAACGGATTTGGAACCAAAAACATTACTTTGCATTCAGCAAAACTCTATATTTGAAAGCAAAACGATATCTAAAATATAATTTGTATTTTCTGCAGTGACCACTAGTTTCTTTTTTCATCTTTTAAAGTAAAAACTTCGTTTGACACATTTTATTCAAAAGTATTTGATGACACCAAGCATCAACAGACGCCAATGGTAAAGCACATTGGGTATACCGACGATTGGCTAAATATAACCGAAAGGTTCGACATTCTTCGGGTAAACTCGACTCTGAACCGAGCATAACTGAACTGAGAAGCTGAGTTAGTACATTCCTTTATTACATGACGTTGCCCAGCATGTCATTGGCGTAGCGGTAACGAATTACTTACGGAACGCGATGGAAGTCTGAGTCCCAATATCGATGATTCAAATGTTTTCTTCTTTAATATTTTTATGTTTTTTTTTGATAAAAATATTAATTATTATTCGATTTCAAATAAAACTCTCATTTCCTCGAGTGTACTCGACACATGAAGTCAACCTTTATAATGAAGACATATATTTTCCCCTTAGACAAAGGTATTTATGTATTATGTGAGGGAATTTTATATATAATTGCGAAACTTTTTTAAATTCATTGAAATTATGATGTAAATACGTTACATATATTGTTATGTGTTATTTATTACGATATTATCTGTTGCCAAAGTGGATAAAATATGATCAGTTGGATAAGCATGCTGCAATTTCTTGGTTCATTCTTGGTTTATCCGTGAATATAGAGGTAGTACATGACTACTGTTTATGTCAACTATTTTTACTTTTTTTTTAATTTTTGCATTCAAAATTTTCAACATATTAGTTGCCACTTCTACAATATGGTCTAAAACACAATTATTTATTTCCCCTAATCGTACCGATATGGCCTTTGTTACTACAGTTTTCTTGGCTGTTTATTTATTGACTTAATAATTTATATATTATCCAGTTTTAATGAGGTGAATATACACAATTTATTTTCATTTCACTTAAAATATTTCTGACTAAAAATATGAAGGCAAAAACCAAATACCTTTAAAATTGAAATCGGTTTAATAGAAGTTTATGGGTATAACACATACGAAAACAATTTTACATAGTTTATTGCTAAATCGACAATACAAGGTGATGGGCATAAATCAGTTCTATTTATTTGTAATATCAGAAAAACTGGGATTTCATTTTACAAATTATGACTAACGATGTATATCATAATTACAATAATTATTACGGCTGTGTGAGGAAAATTACACTAAGAATCCTAACGGTTATTAAGGACACCGACATTAATATCACTTTATATTATATTTAAATCCATGACTTTGCATTGCAGAGTCATGTGTGTTTTAACAAAATAAGTAAAATTGTCTATTTAGGGTTACAAAATTTATACAAAATTTTAGTACATATAAATAAATTTACATAAAATGATACGACACGGCAGATAGTGATTGAAAATTGAAAAGTGTTGACTATCGTGTTTTCTACCAAAAGCTTATTGTAACTATTTGTTTTTTTTATTTTTCAGTTCAGTTTAACCTGTACATAGAAATTATACCAAAGCTTTTATTATGCCATGGAAATGAAAGAAAGTTTATGGGCTATAAGAATTTATAGCCTATTTAAGCAATTCTACTCCTGGGGTGGCTTTTATATTGTACCTCATACTGGGTTTTCATTAACAGAGCTATATTTATCTTTTATCATAATTACCTATGTACTAAATTATTTAAGTTATTATATATAGTAGTCTTATCGGCTCTTTTTATTTTGGCTAGATTCACATCTTGTCGGGTCTTTCCGACTTAACGCTTCCCTCTGTATTACGCTACGCTATACGTGTATTTAGATATATTAGCATTTTTTCTTATATTTTAAAATTAACAATTTTATGATTATTTGTTTTTTTTTAAATTTTTATTTCGTTCAAATAAAAATTATGTGATTTAAAAAAAATTAGAGGTTTCACGTCTGCAAGGTGTCCCACTGTTTTCTATAACTATTCAAAATTTAAATTTTCATGTCAAACGCTCTCTGATAAAATCGTCTGTGACACACGTACAGACGTGTAGACACTATGTTGATTCCTTAATTATTCCGTTTTACTATTCTGCTACGAGTACCCATTCAACTTGCCGTCTTCTACAGAGAATTCATTGCAAATCAAAGTCGCATGACGGTAATAATTAATAATTACTAATAGATCCTGAGGATTATAACAAAAGTTAAGATCTCATCTATACGACAATTCATATTTTCTTCGTTAATACTCTTAAGAGTTATATTCTACTAAAATATTTAAAGTAATCTAATGTGTTTGCAGTACCAGATTTCTATTATAGTTACTTTTCTTACGTTATAAATATTAGATTAAATTCCTTTAAATAAATATGCAAAAATGTTATTCATCTCAAATGCAAAAGAGGGTTTAGTGGAGACGTTATCTGCACAAAGTTGCTTAAGACATATTAATATAATTTATGACACGTATTTACTTTATATATGACCCCCAAAATCATATATCACATCCACTCTACACTATGTAACATAAATATCTGAAAGTTTCCAAAGGACGCGAGAAAAATGTTTACTTGAGGAAAAATTGTTTTCCTTTTGGATTACAAAATCGTCTCGAAATAAAATGTATCAGAGTATAAAGGAAGGGTAAGGCTGCAAGATTGATGGAGGCTTTGGCTCGTATATTTCACCGAAATATATATGATCTTATGGTTTAGAAATGATATTTGATGTTAACGTTTTGGATATTGGAATTCTATTAAATTTTTACGAGCTTCGTTCATGCGAACTATCCAATATGGCATAGTTTTACTGTAAGTTATTTTCTAAATTATTTTATTTTTGTTATACGAATAAATATTTGAAATTAATAAATAACTTTGTTTGATGTTTCTAATTTTTTTTAATAAAAATACTTATTACATATACTCAGAGAAGATTAACATACTTCCTACATTCTACTCAGAGAAGATAAACTTGTACTTGCTGAAGTCTTTTTTGAAGTATTAACTCACAATTAATAGAAGGCACTATAAGTATTAACTGTTATTCAAAATGGACCATTTTTATTAAATGAACAGAGTTGGCGGCCACCACAAGTTATTAAAAGAATATAGAAATAAAATAATTTTGTCTTGAGGTACGTTAGTTTTTATTAGCTTCATCAGTCGTTTTGAATATATATTCAGGATTTTTGAACTATTTTTAGCCCTATTTGTAGAATATGTAGAATTGAAATATAATTAGTCAACTGTAGGCAACGTGGAACATATCTAGTTGAATGTCTCTGAATTAATTTTCTGTGTATAATATTTTTTAATTATTAGCAAACAATAAGACGCATCTCTTGCGTCAGGAAATGGTTTAATATAATACAGGGATAACGTCAGTAAATTGCTGTGTATAATATATGATAATGTAAGTTAATTGCGTATGATAGCTTATGTTATATAGTTTTCTTTACTATTTATTAACTGTCTTATTACTTTGTACACTATACAGTTTGAAAGAGATGGGTATAAATGACATGTATTTATTAAAGTAAATACATTTAGAAACGTGAAATGTGACAGGAAATACAAAAATTACAATAAAAGTAACGGAAAAAAAACATGGATGGTTTTAATTATAACAGTTGATGTGTGATTTACATTCGCGTTTTGATTGATTATTATTTTAACACTAAACTTGGAAAGAAAGACATGAGCATTTTTTTAACCTCAATGAAAACTATAGAAAAGTAAGTTACATGGAACGCAAGAAAAGAATAGAGTAGAAACAAACACGCAAACATGCTATATATTATTATACAAATATATGTAAAATATTAAAGTTAGCAAAAGTTGAAAAGTTGTATTTTGTATTTTTAATTGCCTGCATTGTTAAGCAGAAAATAATTACGAAAGACGCATTTTTTTTTCATTTAAGTTATTCGAAAACCCAATCACACGATTGAGTAGTTCGATAATAAAATACGTTGTGGTTTAAAACAACTGTGGTACACTGAAATGCAACTTGATTCACCATTGAATCAACTGTGAAATTATATACTTTTGGTGTTGCTTTTCCCATTGTTAATTCTCAATTGCTTTAAGTGTCAAACAAACAATTTATTAATAAATTACGTTAAAAATATTTTGAATAAATCTTACGGAAAGTTTTTAAACTAAATCTTTATTTTATTCAAATCACAACTTTTTGTTACAAAATGTTGTCTTTAAAATATACTAGAAATTGTATAATCGTCAGTTGCGCTGATGTCGTGCTTCATATCACAAATTCACACATATTAAAAAACACTAATCTCTGTTTTTAGGTAACCAATAAGAGAGGATACACTTCACTTATAAAAATCGATTCATACTTCACTACTTTTTTTTGTAAATGTGTCACTTCACAATTTTTAAAGTAAATAATAAGTAAAACTCGACATTGTGAAAACCGTCAGCAATCACTCGAAATGGATGGCACCATAAGCGGTATGAATTACGAAATCGTAAAAGTTTATAAACATAAAACGTAATTTGAAAGTCGTAAATCTTCGCATCGTACCCAATAAACTTTATTGCTCGATTGTACCACGAAACCTTCGCCAAGTAAGTCTCTGTTATAACTGTGAAGAAGTATAATATGGCTAATAAAGAGATCCAATGTTTAGATCTTTTCACTATCTTCAGTATATTAAAATAACTCTCGTTCATCAGGAGTATGTTGATTTGAAAACAAATTACAGGGTTCAGAAATTTTACAGGCTACACCGATGTACAAACTACGGGTTTTATAAGCTCAACTTAAACACAAAATCTCTAAAGACTTCATTGACTACTAAACATTTATAAACAACTCTATATATCATCAAAAAATAAAAACAGAAATATACTAATAGCAACTACAACGTCTTATATTAGGCTGCTCTCAACTTTCAATTATCATATTACATAATACTCAACAAAGGGATATTTATGCGGGTTGATGGAATTTTGGCACCACAGTTAGGAAACCTGTGTGACAGCAGACTGCTCCAAATTCTCAAGCATAACATGTGGTACTTTAAATATATAAATATTTTTAATAAAATTTTCATAGCAGTTGCAGACCCCTATATTAACTTTAAATTCATGACGTCCTATTGCTTAAATTTAAATTCCGTCACTAAGCAACTCTCCGTCCAACGTTTTCTTTGATATCATAATTTATTTCCGTAGTTCCATATACTTAAATTGATAATGGACGATTTAAACATTTTTAATAATTTAATGATAATAATTTTTCAGTTCCAAATTTATTTTTAAATGCCGTTTCCTGATGAATCTCGTTCAAGTCTAATCAAATATTTATCGCTTTCAGGAATAAATGATAAAGCAGAGCTAATCAAATAGCTGCGATAAACCTACGTGAGTTAATGACTCTTATACCTTATTTCTATATCAATCTTCAGAATTTTAATCCAGATTTAAAATGATTTCAGTTGTATTTTTTTAGGGAAATATATATAAGTTTGATAGTATAATGTTATATAATAGAATGATTATATCTATAAATTATATCAACAAATCGCTTTACTGCATGGAAAGAATGAAGTCAGTAAGCAGAAGGATTAGTCAGTGTGTCAAAACTTTAAGCAATTTTCTTTGTTAAATAATGATTTGTATTTTTTTCTAAGACGATTTAGAACGGAATTTTACTGTTTTACCTTTAACTTGCTTTTCAACAGATACAGGCAACAATGTTGGCACTTCTGGAGTGGCTGTTTGGATGAGGTTTATGGCCCTTGCATTATTCCTTATTTTATCGTGTCAACAAAATAATATGATAACGATAATATATGTAATTTTAATGCTTATATTGTACTTTGCAGTTCGCCCACAAATTTATTACTTATATGGAGAATAAGTCAAATGTAGTGAAAAATCAAAGAAGAAGAGAAATAGTAACAATGTTACATATGAATGTGTACGTCATACCTTTTTATTTTCAAATGTTTTTAGTTTGTTATTACTGTACTCGTACTATAATCAGATAAACATTTTAGTTAATTTTTCATAACAATTGTGGACCCCCATATTAGAATTAAATTCATGACTTCCTACTGCATATATTTTAATCCCGCCACTAAAAAATTCTATATGTTGAACTTTTTGAATGTTGTAATTGATTTCCATAGTTACGTTCACTTATATTGATAATGGACGATTTGAATTTTTTTTTAAATTTTATAATAATTATTTTTCAGTCTCAAACTAATTTTTCAATCCTTGAGAGTTTATGCTTATTCACTAGCGAACATATGTGTTTTTATTATTATTATTCACAATTAAATGAAACTACATGATGTGGTATAATTTTTACTTTCTTTAAGTTCTTTACCACCACCCAGGTGTCGTTGTATTACAACATCTTCAGGTGGGATATTAGCAAAGCTAAGTATAGTAATAACAAAATAAAATTCCAGTTAAATTTTACCCCTTAATAAGTTTGGAAATTGGCTTCTACCCTTATAGCGTTTTACCCAAATATTTATATACTCAAATCATGGAATAATCACAGGAATGAGCTTATCATAGGTACAGTTAGAGGTCAGATAGTAAAATGCGAGGTTGTTATCCAAATTACGATATTTTTAAAGACGTAAGTCCTACTCTAATTGTGGATTCAGGTGAACCGACAAATATTGAGCAGTATCACAAATACTAGATTGAATTAAAACTCAGAAAATATATTTTCTAAGGGACCGGAGCGGAAGAAACTCGAGATACATTGTAACACTATAGTTATATTTGTAATGGTATATATATATATATATATATATATATATATATATATATATATATATATATATATATCTACCGGTTCGAATTAAAAACATAGGACAATTACCAAAAACACGTTTGCATGTAAAAATGAAATTATCGATAGAAAAATACTTACTAGGCTTCGTAAGACCAGGAAGAATTTAAAACTATAATATTGAATAATACAATGAATTCACTAATACATATAATGCCAGGAAATTGAATATCGTTCAAATATATGAGATGTCATGTATCGGCAAATAGACGTAAATAAACAAGTCTCATGTTAGCCATATAGATATAACAATTGCTAAAATTTCCAAGTATATAACAAAGTCATGACAATGTCCTAATAAGGATGTAGTATCCTGATAGAATATCCACTGCTTACTGGAAATGAGTAGCTTATTTAAATAATTTACGAAACAAAAATTAACGCCTCGAGCAGCATTGTATATAAATACGTATGCCAGTATGTAAACACGCCATAGTAATTGCCGATGCCTATTCGTATGGGAAATTTCACTGAGCATTCACCGCATTTCTGGCGGTGAATTCTTTGGCGAATTTCTAAAAATTACTCTCACACTTGTTTCCCTACGTTTACGCCTAGCGAGATCTTGGAAAATAACTATTCATTCAACTTTTCGACTCAATAAATTTTATTGGCATTTGATATAATAGTTTGCCCAACATGATATGTAGGGCGTTGTCTTACTTTTATTAATTTTAGAGTTCACAATATGAAATAAGTAGATTTATTTTTACTCCCACAGTACCAATTGGAAACATGTATTGTGACCAAAATTTTCTTATGAGTTTCTGGTGATATGGTCACTTTAAATTAAGTACATTAATTTCCGTGCACTCTGAATCAAGGGACAATTTGTATTTTATTTACGACTTTATAATTGAAATTGTTTTAATATTAGGATTGTATAGATTACGATAGGAAAATATTGACATAGCAAAACTGTGTTTAATAATACAGAATTTTAAAGAAAATTACAAAAATTCATGGATTTAGCAATTATATTATGTTTAAATGAAAATTTTGATAATGTAAGTAATTTATATTTTAAGGTTAAAAACGACATTAAACAATTACATAAAATGTACGTGTTCAATGACTTTTTCGTCCCATTTCTCAATAATGTATGCTATGACAACTTTCTCTTACACTTAACACTAAATTTTGTAAATATTGATTTGATAGCTTTAACTGGGTATCATCGTGTTCATGTACATATATCACGGTCCATAGTTTTGTCATAATGTTAAGGAACTGGGAAACAAAAAAATATTGTATTATAATTTATTAAAATACTGATATAAACTAAATGGAAAAACTCATACATTTATAAATGCAATGTTCAAATTTCGAATTCATTTTCGATAAACTCAAGATCAACTCACTTAATAACAGGAAATTAAATGAAACTAAATAGGAATTCATAAAAAATATATTAACCATCGTAATTATTAAAAATATAGAAAATAAATCAAACTAAATCAGTGCTAATAAGTGATGACACTTCGAAATGACATGCAACTTCTCCCCATAACTCCTTATTTATTATTTATTTGTTTGTGAAAAATGTTAATTTTTTCCTGAATTTAATGTTATATACGTATATGATACTTAACAGCTTTCTGTAACATTTCTCATTGACATAATTTCAAATAAACAACGTTTTATATACAGCCAGATTCACAAATTTGTAAGCATGTTATATTTTGAAATAATTTCTTTCGATAGTTCTTAGTAAACAGTAGTAGATGACAATGGTTTGCAACCTATGCTATTTATGTTGTATGTTCTATCACTCGCGTACATGTAATACATAAATCCAAACATGCACATATATATATATATATATATATATATATATATATACGAGAAACATTGGACGAGAGATAAAAATTTTTCCTTTCAATTATATAAAAACTCCTATTATATATCGCATTTCTACTATATCTTTTAAGAACTTTTAAACGACATTTTTATTGAACTCACATAACAACTTAACATTATGAAAATAAATATCTTAAACATATATTTAATTTTTATACAATCTTCTTATGATATCAGTGGTCACGAAACTAGAACTGTTAAAACCACTGGATATGCCATATATTGATGTTTCATGTCATAAATACCTATGAAAAGATTTTTTCTCTGTTTTTAATCATTTACAACATATACTTTTTGAATGAAAATTAATTTTTATTTGACCACATTCGCATGAATTATTAGAATATCTTTTAAAAAATTAACTTCAAAAAAAGGTACAAAAAATAAAAAAAATAATTAACTCAATATAGTTATCCATTTGTTCGAAATGAATAGTTAAGTTACTATTTTTGAACTCGGTGCCAGCACGTCGACCAAACTTGAACAAAATTATAATGTAATTTATATTGTGATTTAAATTTAAAACTTTACTTTCTAATGTACGCATAGTACTAAATAGATTCATAAAGGGCCTATTTATAATATACAATATACATTACATTTTTACATCTGTTTAAGTTGATCGGCGATGCTGGCACTTACTTAAAAAATAAGTAACACAGTTGTTTATTACAAATAAGTAGGTGACTATTTTGAGGTACTTACTTTTTACTTTTTATTACCTATTTTAGAAGTCGGTTTTTTAAAAGATATTTTATTTTAGAATTATTAGTAATTAGTATAATAACATTAATCATCACATTATACCTAACATTCAATTATTCTCTTTCTTAGAATATTATATAATTATTAAAATTCACGGACAAATATCCTTTTTATCTAAAGTTGGTTATCAACAACACATAGAAATGCAGCGATAGTAGTAGCCACCAGTGTTAGCCGCTTAACTGTTACCCGCTGAGGATTTCCGTTCTCCATATGTAAAGACCAAAATCAGAAATTGCAAATTAACAACTACCACTTGAGGAGTTCTGTTCTCTATACACGAAATCCAAAAATATATCTTGCAAAGTAATAATAAAAGTAACAAGTAACTAGTAGCATATATATTGAATTAAGTTTAATTTATTGCCATCCGTTAAGGTGTTCAATTGTTCATCTCCAGAACTTGTCATCAGATCCTGACCTGGTTAGTGGTGGAGTTATCTTGCAAAGTAATGACTACCCGTAGCAAAAATTTTTTATATAATTGTTTTACTGCCATTCGGTAAGTGTTTTCATCGTTTATTTCAAGACCTTATAATCAAATCATAATCATATGTATATGGGTTAACCCTTAAAATACCCGCTTTCAAATAAAAAAAGAATCAGCCAAATCGGTTCACTCATTGAAGAATTATTGCTGAACATACATAAAAAACTCTTTTGAATTCGCTTAATAAATAAAACTCGACATTGTGACAAGCATCAGTAGCCATTCAAATCGTACAAACCCATAAGCGATATGAATTTTGTAAGTCGTAAATCTTTGCATAAACTTTATTGTTCGCTCGAACACGAAACTTTCACCAAAAGGCTCTCTTTTATGAAAGTTAGATAAACTTTGGAAATTCGAATGTAAGCCACGCATAAAAGCGTATTGCTTTTATGATATATACATTGGCCTTCGTTTCAGTGTTTAATTCATGTCTTCTATGTTTAATTACTACTGTTGGGATTACTAGTTCATTTGTGGCGATCAATCAAATATATTTATCTTCATAAAGACTCTGCTCATTAATCAACTTAAATTAGGTGTGGCTTCGGTAAAGTATTATACAATTTATAAAACTTTTGTAAAATTGTTATAAATTGTATAATATGTGTAATTTTTAACAAGATATTTCAATAGAGAAACGATAAACATTTCCCTATAAAGAAGCCAAAAGTGAATTAAAAAATGACAAAACCTTAAACTCCTCAGGAAGCAGTTTTAGGTGTCGATTATATTCATCTCAAATCTTCTGAAAATACGATTAGAACCTCATTGAGTTAATATAAAATTGAAATCAAAAACTCAAAGAATATTCTTCATGCATAATAAGAAAGTCAGTGTTGCTTTAATTTGTATCACTTCACGAAAACTTCGTATTGTTTTATGAATATGAAATACCTGATCAGGCTAAGAGTTTACATAATGTCGCAGTTGCATTAACTTGATGGGCTACATTATTTATCACTAGTTGAAACTGCTGTGAAAATGGCTTAAATTTTAATAAAGCGACCAATTTTCATTGCGAAAGATTTGTCTGTAAATCTTTCTCTTGTGCTCAACGGTGCAGATCATGAATCTAAATTAGTGAACTGTGATTTTGTTTGTATGTTCATTTATAATTTTAAAACAGGTACACTAATATGAATATAATTTCTAACTATTCACTATGTATTTGTTGTTGAAGGTTTTTTATTACTTAAAATTAAAGAAAATAATGAAAAACTCTGCCAGCATTCAGCATTAAATTTCATTGAATATCCCCAAAAATAGGTATTTAAAAATAGGTTAACGAAAACTAAAAAATAATTAAACTGATTCATAAATCTTATCCATTAGTAAATTATGTACCAGGCTTGTATCATTATGGCGCTATACTCAAATTCCTAAATCACAGAATTAAGCCAATCATAATTTCTTTCAATAGTCATTACACTCAAACTGCAAATTCTTGAGGATATATGGCTTACTCTAAAAAAGGATTCAGTGAGCTTTAGTGAACAGTGACATAAGTATTAAACCCAACCAAAACCCTACAAATATTTTTCTGAAAAATTTTAGAGTAAAATTTGCAAACTTTAGATAAACATTTCAAATTACAATTATGATTTTATCCACTTTTTCTTATTAAACAAACATATTTTAAAAACGACCAGAGTTTTGAAAACTCTATTTATATAAAACTGAATATTTACAATTTATAAAAAAAACACATAATATACCAAACAATTTTTAGCAGACATGTTTACATAAAAATATTAAGTTAGAAACTGAATAACATGTGTAAAACCTTACAAGGAATAAAAGAATTGATTGAACCTAAACTTTTGATTCAAACCTGAAGTCTTTAAAAGGAATAATAACAGAAATCTTAATAACTAGCAAATATGGAACATATTTGGCGTTAATTTTGGCGTTAAATATGGAAAATATTTGGCGTTAATTTTGTAGAAATTCATTATTCACAATTAAATGAAACTACGTGTCGTAGTAATATCTTTGCTAATAGCCCATCTGAAGATGTTGTCATATATCAAAACCTAGATCGTCATAAAGAATTTAAATAAAGTAGATATAATACTACATCACGTAGTTTCACTTAATTGCGAACTAGCAAATATATGCAGTGTCAGCTGCATAGATGTAACTGATTAATATTCATTAATATAAATAAATAAAATTCACGTTGTCTTTATAAATATAACAATAATTATAACTTAAAATAATATAGTAAATTTATGACAGTATCGTAATCAAGATAGGGTAGCCCAGGAGAATATCTTCTCCTGATTATTAATCGATATCTTGTACAAATAACAATAATTTTAATATCCTACGCACCTTTATAAATAAATATCTATTTCGTTGTGTGAACAGTGTATTGAAATTACCTATTTGTATAGAATCCAGTATATGTAATAATGATTTTAACTTAGTACATCTCCTTACAAATAAATAAATATAACAATATACGAACACTGTAGAGCCATCACGGGTACCTATTCATACGAAACTTTAAGAGCTCTCAATGTATGTCTGTCAGTGAACGTCTTCGGTGAATTTTTGAAAATGAATTTCGTACTTATTCCGCTGCGCTTACGTGTGGCGAGACTTATAGTTAAGAAGAAATAACTATTCAGCATTTCGACCCCATGACCTTTATTGATATTTGATGTGGTAAGTTTTATAATATTATATTCATAGTTATTTTCAGACTTCATAGAAGAAACTATAATGGAATATAAATAGGTTTATTTTTCACCCTAAAAGGATAAATCAAGAATATGTGTTGTAACTATTTTCCATCTTCCTTTTTATTAATTTGCTTTTTCATTCCCATATTGATATTAATGAAAGCTATTCATTCCCATGTAGATATTAATGAAAAACAATTTTCAGGTTTTTATTTTTCGTTGTAAAGCAAATTTAAAATAAATATGTAACAGGACAGTTTTTACTTGTAGATCGTTTTGATGTCATTATGATATTTTCAATAATTAAAACTCACTTTTTTGTAAAATTTTAATTTTAAAATTGAATTTATTGTTTCCATTTATTTTGAACAGACATTTTATTAATATAATTTTAAAGGATTTAATCTAATTTGAACTGTTTAAAATCGGCTTGAACCATTATGCATGAAGAATGTACATGTACAATGACTTATTTCTCCCATTGCTTCACAATACATAGCACACATCCTTTTAACTACATAACTTCTACACCAAGTTTCAAAATTAATCGGATATTTGTAAAAGAACAGTATTATCTTTATATACTTATATGATGACCTATAATCTTGTCGCAATTTAAAGTAATGAAAAAAAATGTAAAAATATAATAGAAAAAATATAATATAAAAAAAGTACTCTTATTAATTACAGTTTTCAAACTTCCAATACTCACCCATTTTCTTTAAACTCAAGAATATACTTTGATTTTGAAATAAATATACGTTCTAATTAAGAAAATTACTCGTTTGTAACTTTCCCCCTGTTTCCCGGATACGCTTTATATCTGATAAACCCTCACCTAAAACATTCACGTTGTTACACAACGACAAGAAGATCAACAAGAAAGTTTTGCTAATCTGAACAGTGTCTAAAAGGCTATTCATCCAATGAAACGGATATCGTGTTTAATTTTGTAAGTACTGATTTGATGAGTATTCGAGTTGTGAGAGGGAAAATATTTGCTAGTTGCGAACAAAGCAGTGTCAATAATGAAAGAGAATATGTCTTGCAGAGTTTGGAGTGTGAATAAATTCCCTGTCTCAGTAATATTGTCAATATAGGTGATTGGCGTTTTTGCTAAATTACATATTTAATGTGAGAAAGTCAAATTGAATTTAATATAATTTTTTTAAAAATCTATTAAAATTTTAAGCTATAAGAAGGTATAAGGATATAGAAAATAAATCAAATCCAATCAATACTTTAAAGTCAGGACATTTACATTACCATCATGCCGCACTTGTCTACGATTTCTACGTTTCTCTTTTATATGTTATTATTCTCTTAATTTTATGCTATGTAGTGATACTTTATAGTTTTCTGAGTTTGTTTTCTCTTAAATATTATTTTCTCTCAGATACTTAATTAAATGATTCTTTCTATTCGTCAGTAATATAATTTTAAAATTAAATATTAGCTTATTTCGGCTACATACAGATTCTCTTATTTTAATTCGATTCATGTTTTGAAAAAAAATATTTTAACTTAACGATTACCCTTACTTAATAGTTTTTAACAAAGATGATTTAAGTTTTACTTACAGTACTTTTCACGTCACGGTTTACATATTCTATCTTTGTTTTAAGTTTTATTGCCTGAAACCAATGAAAACCGAAATATTGCCTGATATACAAATTAAATTATTCATTGAATATGCATTTTTTTAACATTAATATAAAAAAGCGACATTTCCACGCGTTCTTTGATGAATTCGAATATTAATTTGGAATCAATAAAGATAAATAAAATTGAAATATCTGCTTGTTATTTTTGAATTTTCAATTGAAATTACTCTTTTCTTTACTTGTATATTCAATTATTAAAACATATCTAATGTTAAAAACAATTTCCTTTGCTGAAGCTATTGACATAAATTTTATACAATTGCAGACGAATTTTATACAATTACTTAGTTTTTGTTCCCTCGTGTTAAAATGTTATGGTGATGAAAATTCATGAAAAAAAATTACACTGACAGTGGTACGGTATAGCAATACGCGAGGCTCACAGACAACCGGGACGAGGGAACGCAAGTCAATCCACACAGGATTAAAGTTAAACTAATTGCTAATGTCTAACATAAGAACATAAAATAAATACATTAAAACTACACTTGCATTTCAAAATTTCAATAAAATTATATAAAATAGAGTACAATAATTTTATCAAAATCTTTCTGTGATCCTTTTTTTCAAAACATTTTCTTCACTATATATCTATAACATAAAATAAAAGTATAATTTTCCTTATTTTAAAACTAATTCTTTAGAGCTACTATCATTGACTCGTTATGGCGACTGACTTAAATATTTAAATTATTTATTACTGAAATTACATTTGTATGAAAATGATGAAAGGAAATTCCAAGTTACACTTTCGTTACACATTATATAAAAACATGTTTCATAAATTAAATTGTTGCAATGAATTTTAAATGGACCCTGCGCAACTTTTCACTATTTTACCTGAATTTCTCCTCTGTATCTATGCTTTATCTCTATTTATGATAGATTTAGTCCAATACAGCTAACCTAAAATATATCAAGTGTATTGTGCTCAAGTATATCTTCATACGCAAAATTGTTTAGAAACGGCTGCAATGGTCACCAAACCATATGTCAAATATATTCTTTAAGTAGATGGCATAATAAAATTTTAATAATAATAATGGAAACCAAGTTCGACCCAAAACTTTGTATTTCAAAAAAATCGGTCCGTACAAGAAAGCTTAACGATATCTAAAATTTAATTTGTATCTTTTTCGATGGCCTCGAATAGAACCTTCTAGACTCAGTTTTCAAGTTTGTATAATATTTTCATTAATTATTCACAACTTATTTGTAGTTGTTGTGAAATTTGGGATTTAACTTACGAGGTTGTTTCAAAGTTCCAATTAGAAACTAAATTGTAAATATCGTCTTACGTTGTTCAGTATTGTTTGCTCTTTACTTATAATTTTATTAAGTTATACATAATTCGGTACAAAATATATGGGTTTATATAATGTGTATTGATTTAAAAGTAAAAAATGTGAAATAAATATGAAAGAGCTCTTTTTATATACAGTTAAGGATAAACCCTAAATATATTTCTTTTTCTTTTCGTATTGGTGTAAAGATTGGGAAAATTTTAGACCAAAGCCGAGATTATTTCATAACTTAGGACTTATAAAAAAGAAAGAGAAAAAGGCTTGAATGATTATTCTGTAAATATCCAAAATGTCAATAAAAACACAATGGAAGAACATCCTAACAGCAACACTAAAAACAAAATTTAACACAACAAATATGCAAAAATAATGTAAATATTCAAGAGCGTAAATATAGAAATAAAAAGCCGATGGCAAATGATAGACGAACAGTTGGTGATTTTTGCAAAATTATTACGAGAAAGAGTGTAAGAGAAGCAAATATTTTATCCGTTAACCGACTTGAAATGATATTTCATTTGCAAAAAAAAGTCTTTAAAAGGTATTTTTGCAATATAATACCGATTCCCCGTAAATTGCTTCTAATGAAAACTTGAATTCATTTACTGAAACTTTATTTTTATTTTCATGTATCAATACAATATCCTCAATTTCAAATATAACTTGATAAAGGTTTAGTTTTGTTGTACTTTGTTACATACGTATCCAGTTTAGACCTTTATCTACGTATTGGTTCCGCACAAATCCGTCGTTACACAGTATCGCACAGGAAAAAAGAATTAATAAATTGGCAAGATTTTTGTTATTACAGAGTCGAATGGAGAATCATATGTCTGGTACATTTAATTTTGACGATTTTTTATGAAAATTTATTAATTCTGTATGCGGATGCTGTGGTTTGAAATAATGTTTGAGGCATTTTTCTTTTTCTTTTTTTAATCAGTAACAGAAATGAATTTTATTAGAAAATTTTTTGTGGTAGTTTAATAGTTCTTTTTACAATAGATTACTTGCGTACTTCTTTAGAAATATGAATCTTTTATTATTTTTCTGCACTTTGAACCGCCACCAATTTGAAATTTTTGGGCAATTTTACAATCCGAACTTGACATCAAAAGTTTTTTGGTACTGCGAATGTGGCGTTTGGAGCATTCATATATATATATATATATATATATATATATATATATATAGATATATATAATTTCATGCTGATATTGGATGTAGTATCTATTTATTTTCTGAAAACACGATTGATAAAGTAGTTACAGATAATTATTTCGAAAGTAAAATGTCGGGATCTTTGCTGCAGCTGTTTTAAAAACAAATGTGCCAGTATACTCCAAAAAAAAAAAAAATTCTATACTAGGTACTCAGAAAATCGAAATTTGTTTTGAAGTTACATAGGATCCAGTTGACACTTGTGATATTAACATGTACGTTATAATACCGGTATGATCCATAACTGCAGCAAGGAGACTGGAAACTGCACACGAAGTTAGACCCAATATAAGTAAATATTTTGTGACTTCCATAATTCCTGTGTGGGATGTAAAAAAAGTATATCACAGTCATTTTATGAGGAAAAAAATGTTCTTTGCTCTTTTTTTATTTTTAATACTTTCTTAACATAAAAATAAAGATATATACTCACAATTAAATGAAACTACGTGATGTAGTATTATTTCTACTTTCTTTAATTTCTTTACCACGACATAGGTTTTATTGTATTACAACATCTTCAGGTGGGATATTAGCAATGATTATATTAGAGGATCTCAGATGATTCCTTAATATTGAAAAATCACAATATATTAAAGCACTATATATATATATATATATATATATATATATATATATATATATGTGTGTATATATATATATATATATATATATATATATACAAATCTTTAAAATATTTGCTACGAAATTATTATTTATACACTCATTTACTTACAAATATCCTAATTCCGTAAATTAAATATCTTCAGCTAGAATAAATAAAGAAAATACTCCTATTCCACGACATTTAATTCAATATCTTTTATAGATCCTAAGGCGTCACTTAACTCAGTATTGGAACTCTGCCATATCTCTTTCTATTTTTTTGTACCATTCAATATTTCCGAATTACGTTAATGGAGTGCGCGGGTGTTTGTAATTCAGAATATACTTGTTTCGTATTTATTATATTTATTTTTTGCTGTTCAATTTCTATTTGTTAATTTACTAACACGGTTTTAACCGAAAATTTCTTTGACGTTTTATTTCGTGAATTAAAGTAAATTGACATAAGTTAGGAAAATACTATGCGAAAGAGAAATATATAGCTAGCTAGTAGCAATAAGTAATTTTAATTCAAACTTTTTTGTAGATTGTTTTTCCTTATATTATTATTTTTCTTGCTATTGTAATTTTTTATTTCCTATAATGATTGAGTAAGTTTACGGTTATGGATGCAAGTCAATATTTTTCTTGTGTCCTAACCTTCATACGTTACTAAATTCATAATTTGCCACACAAGTATTTGATGATAATTCAGTAAGAGAGTTCACCCTGCCCTTGCTGGTAATTCAGTGACTAATTTTATGATGCTCTCTTGGCTTGCAACATACATAAAGAAATTTTATATCTACAAAGCTTCGAACCTCAAACGCTCTCTACACTTCTCGCAAAGTAACCTCGATGAAATAATCGTCGAAGATAATCGCAGTCTGAAGTACATCTGACATACGCACAAAGCGAATCGAAATACCGCCCTTCACTCTTCTCTTCACCTGACTTCGATCAATTTCGCGATTAGTGAGTGCAGGTTTCAGGCTTGGGACCTCATAGTGTATTATATTTGTCATTTCATAGGTTTATCAATAAACAACGCTTGTTTATTTTATATTGCAACCAGATTGATTTTCTTTTTATTTTTTCGATTTTGTATTATGAAAATTTGCTAATTAGCAGTAGAACTCACACGACGAATATGCTTTATACAATTAGGCATTCATAAATATTTAAGGGTTAATGGTGTATCTCTAAATTAATTTTAATTTTTAAAATTAATAGTTTGTAATACACAAATAATAATTTTTCACAACATAAATGTATTTTTCACTAGCGAAAATATATGACGCAAAGAAATTATAAGGCCTAGGATAATCGCCATAGCTTCCTAGTCTAATTTTATCAACCCTCTTTTTTTCAAGACGTTTAGAGACCCTAAACGTCTTGAAAAAAAGAGGGTTCCTCAAAATTTAAAATAAAGGAACCCTGAGAGGATCACTTTATTGACCCTCCGTCCGTCTATCTAATTGTAAAAGCCCTTCTCAGAAACCGTATAACACATATAGTTGAAATTAATTTACTGAGGTTATTTTATGAAATTGAGTTTTCACTTACCTAATTACCAGTTAAAAAACTAACCTAACTTCCAGCATTTAGTCAAAACTTTGAAATAAACTAATGAAGTTAACATTGCATCAACAATTCCAATAGAACCTAATACGAAAGAGTCACTAATTCGTCATTGATGTTCTTGTAAAAAAGTTTAGAATATCTTTACACCTACTCGTTATTAGAAGGTAGAAAAGCGAGAGTAAATTATATCTATAAGCATTATTAATTAGACGTTTACGCATAAAGGATAAACGTCGACTCCATTAAATATATCACCAAGTATTTTGAAGATACAGTAACAGAAAATGCTTTTCAAATTGTTTCAGTCAACAAAGTTAAATGGAAGAGCCATATAAGTGACCTTAAAATTGACTAATGTTATTCTATACAAAAATTTATTTATTTTGTATTTAAAAGTACAATGTACGTCTTTGACTTATGTAATAGTAAACAGAAATAAACTCACATCAGAAATACACTATCCTCCATACATGCCTGAAGAAATTATATTTGTCCTAACAACCTGCTCTGTTTCCCTTCTGTTTTCATCCTGTTTTCTTTCTAACTTCTTCTTTTCCTGATTCCTAACAAAATACCAAATACAAGCCTTTTTTATAATAACACTTTTTATTTCGTTTGTTGTATGTAAAACTTTTATGTTATAATATTTATAATATATGTTATAATATTACAATTTATGTTATAATATAATCTTTTACAGACCACTTCAGAACTAATTAATTGCATCCATTGGTTGTAGTTGACTAGGAGGGATTGTTGCTGTTATTGCAATAAATCTGTTGTATACATATATTACAATTATGCATATATCAGTACAAACAATGAATATAGGGCAAAGTTAATGGTGGTAACGAAAATAAATTTGCTCAATGATACAACAATACATAACGGTGACGATTTCAATAAATTTATTCTCAATCATCATAAATTTATTACACTCTGGTGCATCTGTCATCAGATGACTGAGCAATTGTACTCGGAGAATTGTGAAAAGTCTCAATTTTTGAGAAATCTCTAAATTTTTCTCATAAAATTCAGTTATAATTGCTGATATTGCTAAATATTATTACTACACTAGCTCAGGAAGTTACTAGATACAAAGAACAAGAGCCAGTCCAACGAAAAAGGGCATAAAAGTGTTACGTTTATTGTAATAATCATGAAATAAAATTATATGCGGCAGAGTATGATGACATTGTATTCAGAAGAAAACCAATAACATAAAACATAAAAGGGAAGTAAAGATATCCTCTCATGTCCAGTCAAAGGAAAATATTTAATGCACTTTCAATCATCAGGTTGTATTTAGTTTCGTGTAAACTAATAATTAAGCTAATTTCTGTGCAACTTTTCATTAAAGAAATTAGTTTTTGTTTCATGCACTACGTAACACGCGCGAAACCCTAATCAATGATTTAGCTTTATTTCTCTAATACCTACACATGCACTTGAAGATATATTTTAGTATCAATAATGATTAGAGAGCTCCAGTTTGAACTAGTTTAAAATAGTAATAGAACGAAATACTTTTTGGACATTTATCTAAAAATTGAAATAATCAATTTTGTACCAATTTCGAAGAGGAAGGATTTAAATTTTTCCACAGTAATAAAAATATAGCCAAAAAGTTATAATAACTAAATCATGTTATTTTTATATAACTACTTTAAAAAGAATTAAAGAATTCTTTCGAACACAAAATAACAGTCAGCTGAAAGATTTCTGGTAATAAAAAATGATTCACTTCTTTATTTGCACAGGGCTAGTCTCATAAAACTTGAGCTAAAAATAAATATAAACGCTTGATTGATAAAGATTAAAGAGAAAAGAAGTATTATTGCTTAATGGCAATTAAGACTTTCTTTACTTTCAGTTGAAAATAATTGAGAAATCGATACGCTTAAATCTGTCCAGTTGTTGTGACTTAACACCTGGACAGGAGTATATTGGCAAACCTCGCGCTGTATACTTTGTTGTACTTGCAAAATTAGTCAACTTTTAATTTAATTTCTGAAAAGGAGAGATTTTATTCTAAAAATTAGACCATTTTTTTAAATTTTAAAATATTTATTGTATTGAATATATTTCGTGTTAATTTTGTAGAAATTCATTATTCACAATTAAATGACACTACGTGATGCAGTATTATTTCTACTTTCTTTAAGTTCTGTACCACGATTGAGGTTTCGTTGTATTACAACATATTCAGGTGGGCTAATAGCTAAGATTTGATCTTAGATATTGTAATACAACGAAACCTGGGCCGTGGTAAAGAACTTAAAGAAAATAGAAATAATACTACATCACGCACACTGCATTTAATTTTGAATATTTATTGTTATTAACTTCTTAAAAATATGATAAGGTCCGTTGATCTAAACTTAAGGGGTATATACGTATAAGGACACAATACCTTTGCAATTCACAATTTTATTTGTATATTTATATATGTTGATACTTATTTTTAGTTATACATTGAAATTATTAATTTTATTGTCTATTGGTTAACTATACGGCAGTTTTTGATTTTCACATTTATTTTTGAATAATAAGATTTTCTACGAAAACTGTTTTTCGTGCTCGGTAAATTATTTTTACCTTTCTCCTTACTGTCTGCTCCTTATTCTCCTTAACTATTTCTTACAATTAAAAAAACGAGGTATGTACACTTTTAGTTTTACCAACGATTTACTCTATCTTACAATTGTAATGTAAAAATAGTCAAGGGCGATAACTGCTCTTCGGAAGTTAATGCACCTAGGACTTTAATCTAATACCAAATGTGAAAAGATTGTATTTTAATGGATGTCAGGCAATATTTTTTCCAATATTCCCTTAAACTTACAAACTGTTAAAACATGATATTGTTTTCGCTTCAAACCTTATTATAATATTTTATCGGTTTGCTTTCAACGTATTTTTGAAATACATGTAGTTTTCCGAACATAATTTTTTTCCATTTACACCTAATAGTACATATTGTCGAGAGGCTTATTTATTAATGTAACACGCTCGTGTATATACTACAACAATATTGCATATTATGTACATATAATTATGTGAATATGAGTAATTTTTTTTTACAATTTTTTTTTTATCAAATTATTATTTATTCCATTTAACATATTCAGGTTTTTACTCTTCATGTTGATATAATAAAAAAAAACAGCCAAGTGGCTCACGCCTTCTGGTTTCCGTACCTCGTTCGAAGTAAAATTACATTATTTATCATAAGTCATTACTAAAACAAACTTCCTAGCGCAATAAATATTTGATTTTCTTTATGCAAACAAATAAAGGAATATATACATAATCGTGAATATCTCAGTAACCATGGCATCTGCAACAATCGATATAGTTTTCCTGTAACCTTTACGTAGGCTTTTAAAAAGCCTGTCTTTCATAAATTTTAATATAGTTTAAAACTATATTAAAATTTATGAAAGACAGGCTTTGAATTCTTACACTGTGTTGAAATAATTTCGTCTCATATTAAGGAAGAACTTTACTTATTACTTATATTTTTATTTAGTTTTCCTGTAACCTTTACGTAGGTTTTTAAAAAGCCGGTCTTTCATAACTTTGAATTCGGTACTATTGGAAATTAAGACGTATTTCCTCTAATTTTTTCGTTAATCTGTGAAGAAAAAGTAATTAGAAGTTATAGTAATTTAATTTTCTGGGACATTTATAACTTGTTCTTCCAAACAATACTCAACTCTATATGGAATTTAGAAAAATATTACAGCATTTAATTTTAAACCCCAACCATTCCATAAAAATATCTTGATTATAACCTTTTGAGATACGAGTGTGTGCGCATTATGTTTTATTAGCGCGCTAAACAAGTTTCCTTCAAGAAACAAAAAGCTATTATTCACGGACTTGAGTGAGAACAGGGTTTTATTTCTCTTATTGAGGATTATGAAAACTATTCTTTTTGTATAATATTATAGTTTATATCGTGAAAAAAGACTTCAACTCTTCTACATCTATCTTCTCTGAATGAAATACTAGGGAAGAAATATTTTGGAATAAACATTTTTATTATCATAATAATAATAATTGTAGTTCCCACCCATAAAAGCAGGCACGAAGTGAGTAACGTTCAAATATTAGAAACATTAACAAGAAATATTATTTCAAAACCATAAATAAGACGGTGTATATTTCAACGAAATACGCAAGGTAGAGCATCCGTCAACCTTGCAGCATCACTCTTCGTTTATACTCTGACCCGTTTTATTTCGAGACGATTTTGTAACCCAAAAGAAAAATACATTTTTCTTCAAGGAAATATTTTTCTCGCATGCTATGGAGAGATTTACGTTACATGTTTAGTGAATATGATAAACGAGTTTGGAACTCATACATAAAGTAAACATGTGTCATATATTATCATAATATATCTTAAGAAATTTAGGGCAGATAACGTGTCCAACAAATTTTCGTTTGCAAATCAGGGGAAAAAATTATTTCACATTTATTTAAACGAACTTAATCTTATATTTATAATGTAAGAAAATGTCACTAATTTGTAATATGGTTTGCAATATTATAAATAAGTAGAAGCATGACAGTCCTGTAGTATTACAAAATAGTATAAAAATATTAATTTTTTCATTGATGACGAAATATCAGTTAGCGATAAGAAGTGATATTCATTACTAAATCCTGATGATTATAATAAATTTACATTTTTTTATATATTGGGAATATGCCCTAAACTTTAAATACATGTAGGTTCTTTCAAGAAACCATGATAATAATTACACGTTCATAATTTTCCTCGTTTTCCCGTATCCGTTGTTTAGAAAAAAAAATTAATCCGTTAGTCTAAAACTTAATGCTTATTCACATCACGAATCATAAAAGCATATTCACTCAATAAAACCTCACATTTTGTTTAACTTTGTGAATACTGATTCAACGAGCAAACAAACGGTGAGATCGAAAAATATTTGTTAATTACCAACGAGCCAGTCAGAACCGATAGTTGATGAGAATATGTCGTGCAAAGTTTTTTAGAAGACCGAGAATTTTTCCGCATTCAGTATGCGGAAAAATTCTCGGTCCAGTGATATCGCCAAGGTTTTCTTTTTCTTCATCTTTAGCTATTTTCCTCTGCCAAGGTTTAAGCTTCCTTCAGTTTATGTCATCTGTCCCGATTTTGGGCAGTTTCCACCCACTTCACTCCAGCTGTTTTGTTATATCCTCACATCAACTATCTGGGGTTTTCCTTGAGATCGTTTCTCACCCCTGGTGTCCACTCCATTATTGTTAATTTTTCCAAATTATACTTTTAAAAAGAGAAAATTAATTTAAAATAAATATAAAGTTTAGACTGAATTAGATGCAAAGGATTAATATAAAAAAGGTGCAAATAAATAAAATTCTGCGAACATTTGTATATCAAGACACTTCTCCGTTTATTCTTATTTCTTATCTACTCGTTTAGGAAAAATATTCCTTAAAATATTTAATGTTGAATATGTAATTAATATAAGTATAATAAATTATTATTTAATTTTAAATATCGTTGCGATGTTTTACACCGTTATAAACGGACTTCTTCAATAAAGTTACCTTCTCTTCAATAGTTACTGATTTAATCTTCCCATTTCTCTATAAAATCATTTAAAAATTAACAACTTCAAGTAGATTTTACATTTGAATTCATATACGGTTCTGAAATAATTTCTTCTCACATTAAGTAAGAACTTTATTATTATAATTATTAAATGTGGATTTTATTTACCTCACTGTTTATATCACACTTTATGTATTCTATCCGTATTTTGTATTCTGTCATCAAAAAAATCACTATTAAGCAAAAAATTACTGGAGTTAAGTAATCAAAATTATTAAGTATATAGTCATTTTAATTTCAGAATAAGAAAGTGATGTCTTCATTATTTTAACTGTCTTCCTGTTAACTTTTTAATAAATCATCCAAAGACTTTTTTATTGATTTATGAATTTTTATACATATTATTTTACTTCTTTCTTTTTTAGTTTCGAAGATAATTCTCATAAGAGAAGGTTCATGAAAAAAATAATTGAATTTTAAAAAACCAAAGTAAAATCAACTGTAATAAATTTAAATATTTTGTAAATAAATTATAGCAGCAAGAAAAAAAATAAATAGCAACTGTATACTAATCACAGGGTCGCAGTGCTACACACATACATGTCTTTCGGATATTTATGTAATTCCTCTTTGTAGGACTTGGTTTTTCCTTTGTAATTTTTTTTAATTAAATAAAAAAAAAGTAAGAAATTGAATGTGTATCTGTGCATGCATGTGCGCGTTCGCGTGAACTTGTGCAAGCGCGCGTGCGTGTGGACGCGTGTGCGTTTGCATGCGCGTGCAAAATCATTTAGACGAATTTCTTCACAAACATAATTTGGAAACTGATTCAATATTTATCCAACTTCACCCTAATTACTTTAAATTAGGGTGAAGTTGGATAAATATTGAATTCAATTTATATTTAGATAATTCGAAATTGAAATAATTTATTTAATCTGAATTAAAAGAGAAACTAAACGTGAAACCTTCTATATAAAGCTTAAGTTTCTTCAGACACAATTTTACGTAAGTAGATTACGTTTATTCCAAATCTTTAAAAAATACATAATAAAAAAGTGAATATCTATTTCTCAAAAATAACAAACTTCAGGAAATAATAAGCATAATCAAGCCAAGCATCATATCGATGAGCAGAAAATAGAGGTGACAATAACAAGTGTGTCTCCATAATGTAGTAATTTGTCGATAATTTTGTAAGGTAATGAACTCTCACTCGTTGCTAAGAGTGTAAACGTAACACACGAGTTAAAGGAGACGGTAAAATTTTGTATACATAATTATATCATTATATAGAAAAATTAAAATAACACGCTCTTCAAAATGTTTATTTAAACCTTCAATAGAAAAAATATAAATTTCTTTTTGCCTCTTTATAAAATCTGATTATTTTTTGTAAAACATTTCTAGTAAAACATTTTCTACGTATTAAAAATATAATAAATACGCGTTTATTAAGATAGCGTCTTGTTCATATTGTACAATATTATTTTTGATGCAAAACACTAGCATTGCTAAATATTTTTTGAAATCTATGCGAAATCGATGCTCCCCTTTCTCTGTCACATACATGCACACCCACATGCACAGGTATATGCTACTTTTCCCTTTATACTAATTCTAAAAATCTCTAGTAGTAGCAGTATTTTGCTAATTTATACATATTCGGAAACAATGTTTTACCGCAAATATCCCAACTAAGCACTCGTACTTTTATTATAAAATAATCAATATTTTCGGTGCACTATTGTTATGCACTTATTTGAATTTGGCTCCATTTCTTTGTTAAAACGTTTTATTATTCCCATACTTCCCATATTTTAAATTCAATGATATACCGTTTATTGAAATTGGAACGGTTATTTAGGGTGTTTAATGAATATAAGTATATTCATATATACTTCCAGACATACGTATCAGTAAAGACACATACATACATTACTGTATTCGGATATATAAATCGCTTACCTTATTTTAGCTTTCTACACAGTCACCACTTCAGATCTATATATACCTGCATATGTTACCTACTTTGCTTATAATAACCCAGTTTTTTCATGCCTTTGTGTAATTCTTTATATACTTTTTTACCTACCTACTAGTATCCTAGATGCTTTTTATATCTTTGTATATACCTGTAAGTACTCACTTATATATCTACTTACCTACTAATGTTTTAGATAACTCATGCATATTTTATACATATATGCACTTATCCAGCTACCTACATATATCTTAGATGCTTCACACCTTTTTATATATATATTTATATTTGCCTAACAATGATGTTGTTACTGTTTTCCTTAAGTTAAGACAAGTAAAACGTATCGATGAGTTTATCCCCCAATATTATCAGAATCCCAGTCACCAGCTTCTGAATCTATAATAGACCACGATTTTGCTAAAGGACGGATTTATTTCGCGCTTGGCCGTGCCAAAACTTGAGACTTTAATATTAGATTTCAATTAAAGCTCTATAATCCAAACTCGATCACGGCACAGCATTGTCGAAGAATTCTATAATGTATCGTCAGATTATGATCCAATTCTAGCCTAATTCATTGAAGTATAACAAATAAAATGAGAATCATTAAATTTTGTTGATATATGCTGGAGATATGAGATGATACATAAAATCAGAAGCAATCGAATTGGAAACTTTCTCTTATTGTCAATTTCAATTTTGCTTAATATTTTCATTGCGTGTTCTATGGTTAAATGATTGATATGTTAATCTTCTTTCTTTCACTCAACGATATAGATTAAATATTCAAATTTATTATGTGAGCTACATGGTTTAATACTTTGTTATAATTAAAAAAGGATACTTCGATGATAACGTTATTCCAACATATTTGTTATATGAATACATAACGAAAATTAGTTGCTTAAAAATGAGGTGAATGATGAAAAATGTTGTCAGCACTTAGCTTTAAAAACGAATTGGATATTTTAGAAAATCGGCATATAAAAACAGATTGATGGAGTCTAATAAATAAGATTCTATAAATTGAACCCTTCAGTAAATGACGTACTAGCCTACATTAATTACGATTCTGTACCTCAACACTAAAATTATCAAGTCATGGGGTCATCAATGTAGTACAATGTTTCAAAGATATAGATTCAACACAAGATGGATACAGAAGGCCTAAGAAAAATCAAGTAATGCAATAAATATTTGATTGAATCGAACAGCTCGAAAATATTTTTTTTCTGAGGAATGTGTGGGGGAAACACGCACCCTATGGTTATATAAATAATTTATGTTCTAGTTATTTATCATTGTAGTAATTAACTTATCTACTATTTAAGCACCCAAATTTTAAAAGTAATTCTACGTAAAGAATTAAACGGAAAATTAATACATCCACCGATTTTCACACCAAAAACTTCGGAACATTAACAAACACGCACGCGTATTAAAATAATTTTTTTAATAGGAAAACAACCTAAAAGGTATATAAACATTTAAAATCACAATTTATATTTATACTGCAAATTCACTGAATGGCACCAACTTTAATAACAGAAAAATATATGACGTATAAACTGGACAAATACTACCGAGGATTCTATATGAGGTAAGTATGTAAATAATCTAGACTTTTAATATAAGCAATTCGAAGTACATTTGTTAATAAATTTCATACATGGTTCCAAATAGCAAACTAATTATTGCTAAACCAAAAAGTTTCAATCAGTTATAGCACTTACTTTGAAGACTATTTTCGTCACAGAAAGTGAAAATCAATCGAATGTCAAAAAACAATCAAAGTCAATTTTAATACATTATAAAACTGTACAAAAGAAAAATTTAAATGACACATAAAATAAATCAACAACAGTACAGTTATCAACGAATGTTGCTCTTTTTATCAGAATGGCATTGTGATCGTAGACGTAGGTATAGTAAAGTGAAATTAAATCTTCTTTGTAGATATTCCGAGTGTTATACATACATATGCATATAAATTCACATACGTTATATGAATGTGCACACATTCATATAACGTATGTGAATGTGTACACATTCATATAACTTGTAAATGTTTGTGGGTAAATGCAAATGACGATACATTACGTCAAGCTACAGTTTTGTTACACGATATTTCGTTATGAACTTCGCAAATTAAGTTGGTATAATATATTTTGGTTACAGCTTACACAATTTTTTTCCAATTTTAAGATCAGTATTTCTGCTTGACGTTAAGTCTCTACTTGTGGCAGTATTATTGAACAAGAGATATATTCTGAATTTTTTAGAATTAACCTATAATTTACAAAATTTTAGTTAGCCGAAAAATAATTACAATTATTACAAAAAAAATTAATCGCATCTGATAATTAAATAAATTGCATAAGAAACATTTTTGTAATAGAAAAAGAAAATTGATTTCGTTCCCAAAACATTGTCTTATATTCTACAAACGTTAATCTATAAATGAAAGCATAACAATGTCTAAAATATAATTTATATTTTCAGCGACGACCTCCAAGCTTGTTTTCATCTTTTTTCCCGGAGGCATTATCCACAGATCCTTTCAAACTTAATTTTCAACTTTGCTTTACATTTACATCAATCATTTACAGCGTATTGCTAGTTGTTTTGAAATTTGAAACTTAACTTGCGAGCTTGTTACAAAATCTATATTGGTAAGGTAACGGTGAATATTTATAGTATTACACAATTGTGCTTTCTGTTTACTCATTGCTTTATTAATTGATACATTAGGCGGTGTATCATAAATAGGTATTATATAATATACACATAATACGTATTTATTTGCATTACAATCTTTGTAGTTAAAAAGGTAAAAGAAAAAACAAAAACAAGTATTAAATGGAGAATAATTTTTCTTTACTAAATAATACAAATATTGTTCAAATTTTGGACCAAAACCGAGATTATTACGTAATTTGGAAATAATCAAAAGGAGAGGGAAAAAATCGTGAATGATGTATTGTTCACAACGTCAATCGGATCTATGTGGCGGTAAATATTTCATAATCCTCTTTTTCATAAAAAATATGGTGAAAACAAATATGCCAAAATGCTGTAAAGCATTAAATAGAGTTCATGAAGAAAAATAAAGCCAATGCCGAGCGAAAATCAGAAAAATGAATTTCAAACCTATAATATTAAGTGGAAAAATATTCACAATTAAATGAAACTACGTGATGTAGTATTATTCCTACTTTCTTTAGGTTCTTTATCACGACCTAGGTTTTGTTGTTTTACAACATCTTTGGGTGGGCTATTAGCAAAGATCCTGATCCTGAATCCTGATCTTAGGTCGTGATAAAGAAATTAAACAAAGTAGAAATAATGTTACATCACATTTAATTGTAAAGAATAGAACTAATAAAACATGTTTCTAAATTTTTTTGTATCTTTTATTAATTTGTTCTTCATGCGCGCAAAATTCACTAGACTAATTTTGATGAAATTTTGTGAGGCACCTAGCTTAGGTTTAAAACTAGCACACCGTTATTAATATAATTTCTGATGATTATTTATATAATTTCAGTTAAATATTTTTAATTACTTTAATTTAAAGTGAACGGTGAATTAACTCTGCCAGCATTTAGCTTTAAAAATTAGTTGGACGTTTTTATAAAACAAGTACGTAAATATATAGGTTAACGAAGCTTAACAAATCGTCTGCATGATTCATAATTTATACCTATCAGTAACTTAAGAACCAATCTTGCACCATTATAGCTCTATACCTCAAATATTCAAATCCTTAAATTATAGAAACATCACTCTGGCTACATCCAAAAACAGGACTTTGATTTTTATTAAACAAAAAAATGGAATTTTACAATTGTTAAAAAAATTATTAAATTATTAAACAAATATTTAAAAATGCAATATAGCTAGCCCGCCATTCGACAAGAAATTCAAACCACAAAAAGAAGCCATTAAACATGTTATATAAAAAACTTTAATAACGTGATAACATTTTGTAGATAAATAGAATAGCACGTGAATAAATAATACTCTGTTGTAAGTAGGAGTACGAAAATAATTAAAACTTAAAACGTTTTAGTAAAATTAAAATAGCATCGTGGTAACGGTACAAAACGCTGATAGAATGTCCACTCCTTATTGTGAACATATCTTGTATAAATTACAATATTCTTAACGCCCTGAAAAATATTGTAAATAAATGTATGTATCGTTATGTGAAGAGAATAAAGCCATTATCGGTGCCTGTTCGTGCAGAAATATTTGGTGAGCTTTCGCTATTCGGTATATCGTATTTCTGCGGTGAACGATTTCGGCGTATTTGTGAAAATTAATTTCGTATTTGCTTCCCTACTTTTACGCCTAGCATGGCGTGCAATTGGCAGAAAATAAGCTCTCCCTTCAGCATTACGAACCAGTGACTTTAATCCATATTTGACGTAATCGCTTGTGTAACATTGTACGTACTAATAAAAGTATATTTAAAACGTATATTTAAAATTTATAAAATGGAGTCGTAATAGAAAATAACTAGTATTGTTCCTTTCACTAATAAGTTAAATTAGGTATATGTCTCATAACTATTGTCGTCTTTATAGTTCGTTCTCCAGATATTTTAAAATGAATTTATTAATTCCACGTAGATCTAAGAAAAATGCAAATTTTGAAATTTCAATTTTTGATACGAATTAAAACAAATTAAAATTACTAGCGTAACAGAATGTAGTTATTAATAGAACTTTCTATTATAAATATCACCTTTGTTTTAATTATAACTTATTTTATTTCAAAAATTATAACCAATGAACTCATAAATATTTGATAGAAATAATATTTTTATACTTCCAATTTGTTTAAACAAAAATGTCAATAAAATAAATAATATATCAATTCGAATATGTTTATGATTGAATCTATTTTTTGAGTTTAAAAATTGACTTATATAATTACGTATAAAAATAATGCGAGCTCAATATTTTATATGTGCCCTTGCTTCGCATTAGATCTTATAAACTGCATTAACTACTTACGCTTTACCCCAAATTACATCACAATGAATTGGACAGCTATAGCAGAGTATTTTCCCCTTTATATAATTGTAAAATAGTTCATGGTCTTGACATAATTTCAAAGATCGAAATAGCTTGTTCGGTGTTAAGGAGAAGATATAAAATAAACACCTTGTTCAAATTTTAAATTGCTTAAGCAGAGCCAAGTTCACACTTCCATTTGCTTTAATATTTAAATATTGTAAGTTTTTCCAAAAAGTCCTTGCGATAATTACACGTTTACAATTTTTCCCAGTTTTTCCATATCCGTTGTTTAGTAAAAATCAACTTGACTCCACCCTTTCTTTACCTTTGACCACACCCTTTCTTCATTTGTACAACAACAGAAGCTTAATGAAACATTTCCTAAGCTCAAATAATATCATAAACCCTATTTGCCCAATCGAAACTGGTTTTGTATTTAATTTTGTAAGTACGCATTGGACGATTGAGCAAGCGGTAAGATCAACAAATATTTGTTAATTATCAATGTACCAAACATAGTCGATAATGGATAAGAATATATCGTAAAAGGTCTTGTCGATTGTAAATAATACCCAGTTTCAGTGATATCATCAACGTAGATAATAATTTTTTTTATCAAATTTAAAATCTAGTACTAGAAACTAAAACTAATAGCATAAACGATATATGAAGAACAAGTAAATCAAATTGAATCAACACTCATAACTTAAGACACTTAAAAAAAAACATGCTGTCCCTCTTTATAATATCTCCTTATTTCTTACCTATGAGTAGTCGCCAAATATCCACAGATATTTTAATTACATTTTCATATGAAGCTTTCTATGTGAGATTCTTAAATTTTAATTTGGATGCTGTTTTGAAACAATTAGTTTTAATAGCCCTTACTTAACGCAGTTCGATAAAACCAACTTAACTTAAGTTTTACTTACATTACTTTTCGTCAGGATTTATGTATTCTATCACCCAATAATGAGCACAAATTTACATTATTAATCGTAAATATTCAGAGAATATGTTATATTTTTTGCATTAGAATAAAATAGTGTTTTCTTTATATCTAATTATATTCCTGTTCATTTTTCAGTAAATTTAAAATTATTTGGTAAATTTTAACAGATGCTTAATATGTGTTTCCACATCAAACTGATTATTATTAAAGAAATAAATTTCAATCAATGATATCACTCATATGCGAGATTATTTTTCAAACACAAGTTAAAAGACTGTGGATACAATTGAAATAAAAAAGACGCAAAATAACATCAACTATAACACAATACGATATTTACGTAAAAAGGTAAATATGAGAAAAGAGATAAAATAACTGATGTATACATGGCTCTAGGCGTCAGTTTTTTTAAACGTATGTTTATGGCCATAATACCGAAAGAGTTACCGAATAGGATATACAGGCCTATATATATATATATATATATATATATATATATATATATATATATATACACATGTACATATATATATATATATATTTTTATATATATACACACACACACACACACGTGTATGTCTACGAAAACGATGAAAAAGAATGTCAAGCTACAGTTACATCACACGTTATTTCAATCATGTCCCTCACAAATAAAGTTGTATACGTAATTTTATTTGGATTTGCGTAATTTTTTCTTGATTTGTTAAAGATTTCAGCTTTATACTCTATCTCTATTCACGTAACTATTGTTAATCAACTGTAGAGAACGTGAAATATATCAATTATCTTCATTGATCTCGTAGTAACCGTGCAAAATGTTTCTAAGTTTCATAAACGGTAATAATTTTCTCTTACTTAAAAATAAATAATGTAACAAAAGTTTCAATAATTATAACAGAAAGTGATTCAATCAATGTCAAAAATTTAATACAGCTTTTTTGGGATTACCTTGAAGCTCATTTTCATCTTTTTCCCTTAAGTATTATCAATAAAGCCTTTCAGACTCAATTTGAAACTTCTTGTGATATTTTCATCAATCTTTCGAAGTGTATTGTTAGTTGTTGTGAAATTTGTAGCTGAATTTACGAGTTTGTTTCAAAGTTATAATTAACGAGTTAATTGTTGATGTAATCCAGTACTAGACGGTTTTGTTCGCTGTTTATTTATTGTTTTATTATTTTGTAAATTAACTAGTTTTAAAATATGGATATACATAATAAATAGTTAATTATTTTAATTACAATATTGGTGGAGAGAATATGTCTGCTGGTTCTTTAAATAATTTTTAAACGGGGTTTTATTGAATTCAAATAAGTTAATATTATGAGATAACATGTTTTTAAAATATCGGTATGTTTTATAAATCCCTCTTACTACATACGCAGCCACGAAGCCATACATCACGTCACAAGTTCCTATAAAATAAAAAACGTTTGTTTACAAAAAACGTATAATTCACTCATCCTATAAAAATCTGTTCAAAATTAACTATTTTATTATGAATCCATTTATTACCACATTTTTGTTCCATTTCCACAAATTCTCTCGTAATTAATGAATAGAACTCGACGCTATGAAAAGCGGCGCATGAAAACATAAGCGATATAAATTTTGTAGTCGTAAATCTTCGCATCCTACCCGATAAACTTTATTGCTCGATCGAGCACGGAGCTTTTGCCAGAAAGCTCTCCATTACAAAAGTTAGACAAACTTTAGAAGTTTGAATGTGGGCCAAATATAATAGCGTCTTTATGATATAAGGTATATATATATATATATATATATATATATATGTAATCGTTTTGATGTTTGATATATTTTTACCACTTTTTAAATTACTGGTTTCATTTATAACGATCAACTGAATGTCTTTGACACTGAAAAGTTCAGTTTTCAAATGTTAATATATTCAATTTATTGATTACCAAGTTATAAATGGTAATATATCTTATATGAATTAAAATGCATGTTAATAAACTAAAAAAAACAGCCAAGTTAACTTTTGTTTATTTTACATACTCTGGCAATGGTTTAACATTGAATTCCGATGTGGCGTTTGTCTTCAATACACTAAAACTATTATCATTGAACAGGAGTATATTGATATACAAAAAGGATCTCTTTCTCGATTACAATTTGATCAATAATTCAAAATTATTTCAATTTCACACCTATTGCTAGAATTATATAAACGCCGATTGAAAAAGCTCTTTTGGAAACTAAATATGACAAATATCAGTTCATTGTTGCATAATTTCAAATTAAAATATTTAATTTAATGTCAATTAAGCTATCACAGAGTATTATCACTTTTATTCATTTTATCACATTTTCCAGGATTAAAGAGTAGGTATAAAAAGTACAAGCACTAATCGATTCTTAATCGCATTGTTCGCTTTCTGAATTTTTATTTTAATTTTCCGTAAATTCAAGAAAATGCTTTAAGTAAATATATGGAACATATAACAATATATAATACATAATTGGTACATATGTTTAAGGACCCGTTAGGAAAATTATGTTTATAACTTTTCCCGTTACCGTCGCCGTTATCGCATAACTTAAACATTGCGAATGGTGTCTACGTTTTATTTATATCCAAATATTATTTGGCATAACTATTTGTATCAATATTTTGAAGTATTTACGATAACTATTACTGACTGGATTTTCATTTAACGTCAAAATCAATTTGTATGTACTTATATAATATAGTTCTATCATTTTAAAAATGAAGAACTATGGATTTGGCTTGGAACCGTCTGAAGATAAAACTACCAAGGAAACGATGTGCATGACATAATTCTAAATTTGTTTTATTAGGAGTAGAAATAAAACTAATTTCTTTCATATTACTTCTCTTTCGAACTCAAAACATCAATACATTTCACAATACACAACTTATTACGTCTATTTTCAGTAAAATTCACTGGATTGAAACGCCGAATGGAGAGTTCTTTTCTGCCAACTACAAGCCTCGTCCGGTGTAAGAGCGAGGAAGCTAGAACATAATTAATTTTCGGAAGTTTGCCAAATTTGTTCGCAGCCAGGAACACGGCGAAAGCTTGTGAAAAGTTTATATAAGTGTAAGCGCCGGTAATTGCTGTATGATGTTCGTAAAATGATATGCATATTTGTATATCATTTTGCTCGGGGTATTAAAAATATTGTTATTTATGTAAGAAAATATATCCTTATTACGACATGGGTATAATTTTACTATATTCTTGTAATTTTTTTTATATTTATAAAGAAAATATGAGTCTTGTTTATTGTTTATTTTCTTACTTCTCTATTTGTCGATAGAATGCATGGATTTGACACTTTATATACATGTTCATGATTAACACTTTTATTGAATCCACAGAACAAATAAAAATTGTTCTTTTAAATTCGTTTACGCCTTCCGAGAATTCTTCTCATTAATAACTCCATTTTCATGTGCGCAGGTATTCGATAAGGGTCCGATGTTTTTAGTGTCAAGTCGCTCAATATATTTGTTTACTTTTTAATATTTCAAGTTTTACTTTAGCCTTAGGATTTCTGTTTGGAATTTGTAGTCGATGAGGTAATAATTATAAATAAAACTTTTTATTTAGAGGATACAGGTTTTCCTTCAGAATTTCTCACAAAAAATAATTTCTGCATTGTGGATATAACGACTTTTAAAAGTGCGTTTTTTAAACCGAGTCTTGTGATACTACTTTGAATTGACGAGTTGGCTCTTTGGGTATAGTGCCATAACAGTAAAAAACAAGTTCATAATTTAATAATCGACACCATTTACGAATGATATTGTTGATTTCTTAGACTCCATCAACCTATTTTCTTACATACCAATTTAATAGGATATGTCTTTATTTGCTTTAATTTTAAGTAACTAACGTCATTAAAATTAAAATCAAATAAGAAATCGTTATAAATTAAATTAATATTGGTATAGCTGTTAAAATTCTGACGGGAAAAAACGAAATATACATTTAAATCCTTAATCTACATCGTGGAGTATAAAAGAAAGGGTAGCATTAAAGATAAATCATTTGATAGGACAAACAATAAAGATTTAACTTACACGTAACATTCACCGTGATATCATCGAGTTAAGGTTAACGTAACTTAAATACTTAAAGACAACTTTTGATTACGCGACTCTCCTGTCACTAATATCTGTTTGCCGCTCATCGATATGACACATGAACACATCGATCACTCATTTTATTTTGCTTACTATGCTCACTGAAATTATTTGTGAAAGGAGAGAATTAAAAAAAAGGACATTTATTTTCATGTCATTTAGGGAAAATTTCCTATAAACTGTGGTAAATTGATATAAACTGATTGAGATAAACATAATTCACTGATAATGATAAGACTGAGACTGAGAGATTTGAGATAAACATAATTCACTTACGTAAAATTGTTCGTATCTTTACGTAAGTAAGTTCGAATCTTCAGCATTAGATATAATATTTCCTCGTTAAGCTTCTATATTAAGTGATTTTAATTAACATAAAATTATTTTTGTTAAATAGAAATTATTCAACGACCAGTTAAGATATTTGGCTCGATTTATTACCAAATAAGGTTCTTTAATTGGTATTTTATGGTTCTTTAATAGGAATTTTTGATTACTAATTAATATTTAACAGTATTTGTTAAGTTAATAAGTAAAATGTTTAATGAACATAAGGGTATATGAACTAATAAAACTATATGCGTCTTTTTTTTGTAAGTTGTTATTATAAAATATCGAGAAACATTTTCATTATAATCATACACCCACACGCCCACATACACACACGTGTGTGTGTGTGTGTAAGTGAGTGTGTGTGTACATACATATATATATATATATATATATATATATATATATATATATCTATATATAAATATATATGTATGTATATATATATATATATATATATACATGTATATATATATATATATATATATATATATATATATATATATATATATATATATATATATATATATATATATATATATGTATATATGTACACATACACTCACTTACACTTACTGAATTTGTAAAAAATAAATACATTTTTAAAAATATGTCATTGTACATATAATGTAAATTATTTGAATTGAATGAAAACTTTGTTTTAAAGCTTTTCCAAACGTATATTTTGCATATTTCTCCCACCTACGAATAACGTATATTAAATGTTAGGCCCTCTTATACCAATTCTCTCTAATTCACTCTGTGAAATTCACCTTTCCAAATTTTGCTTCCCGTAAGCCTTATTTTTTCTACATATGGTAAAACTTTATAGTATTTTTGCGAATTCGTTCCTACTATATTTTATTTTGAAACATTTTTTACGATTTTGTTTGATGTTTGTAACGTTTAAAGGTTTATCATCCATGCTCTTTTTCCTTTTGTTCTCACTTTTCCCAAATTTGTAATGATCTCCCCTTTGTTTTCCTATATCTTTTTGACTTCCTAAATTTTCAATAATTTTTTAATCCTTTTGGTTAAAATAACAAAAATAATTCACTATTTGGAATCTTCAATCATTTTGGTATTGATCTGAAAGTCACATAAAATTTCGTTATTGAATATATTTGGCGTTAATTTTGTAGAAATTCATTATTCACACTTAAATGAAACTACGTGATGTAGTATTATTTCTACTTTCTTTAATTTCTTTACCACGACCTAGGTTTCGTTTTATTAAATATCCCACCTGAAGATGTAATACAACGAAACCTAGGTCGTGGTAAAGAAATTAAAGAAAGTAGAAATAATACTACATCACGTAGTTTCATTTAAGTGTGTAAAATTTCGTTATTATTAAAAAATTTTTTTGCTTTTCCTCTTAAATAGCTATTTGTGTTTTTCTTTTCAGTTGCAAATTCATACGGAAATAAATGCACATTATACATAAACATTCCTTTAATAATAATATATAATTTTGTGAAATAATAAATGATTAGCAAGGAAAACTGCAATGGCACAGGGTAATCTATAATATACTATATATATATATATATATATATATATATATATATATATATATATATATATTTCAAGCTACAGTATTGTTACCCGTTCCTTCAAAGTACACATATTAAGTTACCGAAATAAATTTTAATTGAACTTAGTGTAATTTTTAGTCAATTTGTAGAAAAAGTTAATATAATACGTATTTATTTCCTTTATAATATTTTCAAGTGAAAAAGGTAGAAGAAAAAGAAAAAGTATTTAAATGGAAAGTCTATCAAATTTATGCGAAGACAAATATGCAAAACAAAATAAAAATATGCAAAACAAAATTTAGGAGAAACCAATATCCAAACCTGTTGTAAATATTATACTGCGTACATGTAGAAAAATAAAACCGATCCAAAGGCGGAAAGGTAAATTTCGTAAAGTTTTAAACTTTCCTTATCATTAAGGAAAAACGAATTATAGGAATATTGTGGGACGGACAGATATCCTTCATTCAAATTATCCAAAAATCCACTTTTGAAACCACTGTATTACGCTACAATGATAACATGATTCACCACTGTTTCCACCCACGAATTTATATACTGTCGAGTTGATGAATTTTTAATCGTATTGTATATTAAAAAAAACAATTTTTGAGTCACAAGGTTGGGGAAAATATTTCTCCAACCTTGTATTTATAATGAAACTTTCCATAAAGTTTTCATTTAATTCAACGAATATCTAAGCATAATAAAATGCAATGTTTTGAAAGAAATATATTTTCTATAAATTATGTACTATGAAACTAAAACCATCATTGCCATAGGATACGCCATATGCAATACATAATGTTACATGTTCTTATATAATAACAAAAACCTAATCCCTACTCTTCATTTTCAAATATTTCATAACACATATCATCTAAAGGGCAATTCATTTTATTTTCATACATATGTTACCGTATTTTTCACATCATTTCCACAATTTTCAGAGTAAATAATTACTAACATTTGATATTATGAAAAGTATAATTGGTCATCCGAATCGAATGAAATAATAAGAGATATGAATTTTGTAACTTGTAAATCTACGCTTTGTACCCGAATACTTTATTGCTCGACAGAACGTGAAGCTTTCGCCAAAAAGTTCCCCATTATGAAAGTTAGTTAAAATTTTGATATATAAAATTATTCTACTTATAGCCCCATACTTTAACATACTGATTTTCCTTACTACGATTAGTCGAATATATTTACTTTAACAAATATTCGTAGCAACAGGTTAAAATCTAAATACATCTTTAGACTTTATGTTATTCATAAAAATTAATACCTTCATTTGTCGGACAAAAGTCCATTCATTTATTATTTATATTTTACGGTCACTCAGTAATAATCGGTAACACATCTAATACGAAATAATACGCAATAAGTCAATATAATGAATAACTAATTAAGTGTATCCTTCCATTTTAACTTATCATACCCTGAGGATGAATATAATCTGGTCTAATAAAATAATCAAATTTGATGATCTTTAATGTATATCTTTATAACACTAAAACTTTACCAATCATAGGAGAATCTTGATTAAAAAATACGGTGAAAATTTTAGATGAAATAGTGAAATGCTAACAAATAGTCATTAATCAGCTCAATTTATATGTAAATTCTGTGTAAATTTGATTTCTTATTTAAAATTTGTAAAAAAGTACATTTTAATTAATAAAATAAACATAAGTATCTCAAAAATGAGTTTTTTCTCCGTTAAAATATGGTTATCGATTCATAAGTAATAATACTTTATCCGGATTACTTTAAAAATATACACAAATTAAAAAGATATTTTGGAAATGAAACACAGCAAACCCCATTGATTGCCGAAAAATTTAAAATTAAAATAATTTGTTTAATCTCTATCCAAATCTCTCTACAAAGAGGCTAGACATGAAACGTTATATCTAAGGCTTAATCTTCCTCAGAATCAACTTAACGTAAGTATATTACGTTTATCTCAAATCTTCTGGAAATACATGGCTCATATAACCTTTTTCAGTTAATATAAAACTGAAGGTCTTAAGACAACTCACAGAATATTTTCCACATATAATGAGAAAGTCAACGTCGCTTTCTAATCCTACTTTAGCTTTGGGAAACTTCCATTGGGCGTAGGTGTTATTGCTTTGTAAACATAACATTCAGGATCAAACCAAGTATAAAGGCGATGATTGGTAAATGAGAGTCACAATGACAAAGTCTCCATATGTAAATCGTTAATTAGCTATATAAACTATTACTCGTTGATATTATTATGAGTGTAACATGCGAGTTTGCATTATATTCTATGACCAAACATTTCGATTTAGGATGTGACCATATATAATGGTCATTCATTGCACCGCAGTTTTAAAGTTTGTTCACTGAGAGTTATATAAATTCCAACGATTTATTACATAATTTTTATTGCAAACAATTGAAATAAATAATGAAATACTCTACTAGCAATCATCTTTAAAATTCGTGGATATCCCACATAATACATATGTAATGAACAAGTTGACGGAGGGCAAAGGATTGCCAACATACTTTTTATATTTTTAACTATTAATACATACTAAACATGCTTTCTATCATTATTCTGCCTTATTCAAATCATCACAGAATTGGTCTTGCCATATGCATTTTTTTTTAAATTCCAAACCAGACTATTTTAAAGAGACGTGCTCTAATCTAGGTAAGGATTCAGTGGGCTTCATTAATAAAAAATGCTTTCTTAGTACAATGTAGTAAATATTACATGGAACTAAGAAAGCAGAAAATATTTTTCCTGTAAAATTCCTAAGAAACCAACATAGTCTAGATAAGCAACTTACATACATCGCATTTGTTATTTTATCGACTCTTCTTTGCTTAATGATCAGAACATATTTTTTTTTACGGTGTTAACTCGTACCCTCTAAGTAAATTATTTATATTCAAAGAGTTATTTTTTTATCATAAATGTAAATTTAATTTAGATTTTAAAATTACCCCATTTAAAATTTAAATTTTGAAAACAACTCAAATAAAAACACGAAATATTATCAAAAATGTTTGCATTTAAAAATTAAGTTATTAATTTTGTAACACATATAAAGCGTTAATATAATGCGTTTATTCTTTTGAAGGCGGTTTTGAAAATGTTTTTCCATGAAATTTCAATACTTTGGTGAAATCGTAAAAGTTAGAAAAACATATCTCATGTGTTTTAATATAAGGAAGATAAGGATCCCCCGATAGCTGTCATAAAAATATATTCTATCGCTTCAAATCAATGCTGAACTTATTGTTCGAATATTTTTTTGCTGTGACTATCAACTTAAAATCTGTCTAAACAAAGAGTTATCTAACGGTATTAATTTTAATTTATAATGAAAACATCTAATTTCCTTTAACCGGATGACCGTAACTTTCATTTATTTTGTCATCCAGGCTTTAAAAATATATACTTTGTTACGATATATTCACCTCTGTGTTTTCCTTCAAACCAATAGTGAAACAGCAAATAAACTTTCTGATTTAACCTTTTATGCAATGTAGTTAATTTTAAAAAATGGTCATATTCATCATTAAATTTCTGTCCACATACTACAGTAACTTAGAAACTTTGAAGAAAACGAAGCTTATACTTTAGTGCAGTGATTTTATTTTACTTTTATGGTTAAGTATTTTGGTTAAATATAGAGATGACAATAAAATTTAAAACCAAAGTTTTAATTTATAAAGCGAAATCATTAAAAAGATAATATCTGAAAAATAGTCAAACACACGATGAGAGGTGCCAACTGCATACATTCTATGAACAAATAGACAAGTAAATAAACAAATCTTGTGTTGTCTAGATATACAAAAATAATTACAGTTTAAAAGGATGTATTAACATTTTAAGAATTTTGATTGACGTGTAATAATAATATAATACCTGGAAGAACATAATACATTTTTATTATAAATGTGTATCCTGTATTAAAAACAATAATTTTCACGCCCTGAGCACCGTTCTGAATAAATATGTATGTCATTATATGAACAATATATGGCAATTACTGATGTTCATTCGTATGGAATATTTCCGTGAGCTTTCATAGCTCGAGCACACAGCATAGCACGAGCTGTATTTCAGGCAGCGAACAATTTCGATAAATTTTAGGAAATTAATTTCTCACTTGCTTTATTACGCTTACGACCAGCGAGGTGTGTAATTGTAATTCGGCCCAGTTAAGATTTATTGCTCGATCGAACGTGAAGCTTAAACCAAAAAGTTCCCAATTGTGAAAATTAGCAAAATTATGAAACGCGAATGTTAGCCAAGTATAACAGCGTATTGATGGTATAATATTTATATATGTAATTATTTATTTTAGCACAACCTTTGAAATTACTGTTTTCCCTAATGATTAGAAAAATATTAGTCACAGCATGTTGAAATCTATATACAGAATATATTTATATTAAATTGTTTGTTATTTTTTAAACAAAATCAGATAAATGTTTAGTTGGAAGTTATCACTTACATTTATTAATATTTTGATGGTTATTTAGTAAGAAATGGTAATATTTGTGACGTGAAATATTATGCAATTAGGCAATATAATAAACCACTATTTAATGAATCCCTCTTCTTAGGGTGCTCTTTTAATTCATATATGAATATAATCTGGTCTAATGACATGGTCACATGCCGCGGTCTTATGATTACCTTCAGTGCACAAACACTACTACCGATAAATTTGAATATATTGATTAAAAAAAAATAAAACTGAAAGTTTAGAGGTTATTCTAAATAAATAAGGACAAATGGGCATTTATCACCTCGACTTTTATTAGAATTCCTTATAAACTAGATTTCATATTAAAAATTTATAACAAAATACACATATCACAAAAAAGAGTTTCTTCTCCATCTTAATCAGGTTATCGATTCGAAATTGACTTAATTTCATACTAATTATTTTAAAGATATACTTACACTGATTAAAGTTTTTTTTTGGAAATGAAGCGCGGAAAATGTCTCCATGCAGTATCATAGAATTTAAAATTAAAATAATTTATTCATTCCTCATCAAATTCATAAAAGGAAACCTATCTGGTACTATCTGTAAGGTGAGTCTAGGTTTTAGTATGTCATGAGCATTGCCATGATATTAATATCGGTAATGAGGTTAATGACCTAAAATAATTTTTTTATTTTCGATAGAAATGTGCATAGTTTTCTTTTGCATATATTCAATTAATCAATTAAGGCGTCTCAATTACCATAACAAACTCGTATTTTATTATGGTAATTGAGATCTTTGTAGTAGGTATATAGCTTTGCATATTTAACACAGATATCCATATTTACGAGGATGAAACAAAAAATATAACAATGAAGCTTCCTTTTATACCTATTTTATACCTATATTAAACATTTATATCTCAAAAAGAAACGATAGCCCATAATGATATTCACGTGTCTTTCAATCTTTTTGTCATATTCTATATTCTCAGAATTTATGAAAGGTAGAAACTTACTAACTTTTTTAAAGTATCGGTTTGAGAATTAAAGAGAAGGTAAATCCAAATTGTTTTAATTTTGTATATTTTAAATTTATAATTTTTTATTGCACATACTGCAAAACTTAAAAAGACTTATCAGGAGGAATATAAAAATATTCTTTACAAAAATTTATAATTGCATATTTGAAAAGATATTTTATAAAAATATATGAAACTAGGGGAAAAGCTATTGAACGAAAACACACGAAAAAACATAGTTTATAAAAGGTGACCAGAATATTACATGCAAACTGTTATCATTAATATTATAATATTTTTACACGTGCACCAAAATTTATGTTTGTAAATATTTTAATGGGAATACTATGGACCCTAAAAAGTATAATTTAAATAATTTAAAAACATAGATGTAAGTGAAAACTTCCAACTAAACATCATCGGACACTTGATTTCGCTTACCGACGGTTTTGCTATTCTCTATATGCACTGTACAACACTTTAAACATATTTGCTTCCACCATATTTTGATTCTAATTGCTGCACAGGGTTCATTTTCCAATAATTTTGACTAAATATTTCCAGAATTTTCAATCATACTTTTTTCCTTTCCTCTTTACTTTTTTTAAATTATGTAATAATCTCTGCTCTCGTCACACGATATTTGTATTATTCTAAGTCTCTATTTGTGCCAATATTATTGAAAAAGAGATAAATCAAGCTGAATTTTCTCGACTTAATTTACAATCTACAACATTTTACTTGCCCGAAAAATGGTTACAATTTTTGCATAACAAATTTATACCATCTTATAATTAAATAGGTTGCATAAGGAAAATACTGGTAGTAGAAACAGAAAATGTATTCCGTCCCCAAAAGATTACCTTATATCCTACAAATGTTTATCTATAAATGAAAGCATAACAATGTCTGAAATTTAATTTATATTTTCAACGATGACCTACGAATTTGTCTTCATCTTTTTTCCCTGAGGCCTTATCCACAGATCCTTTCAAACTTAATTTTCAACTTTGCTTTATATTTACATCAATCATTTACAGCGTATCGTTGGTTGTTCAGAAATTTCAAACTTAACTTGCGCGATTGTTGTAATATTTATATTGGAAAGGTAACGGTGAATATTTATGGTATTACACAATTGTATTTACTGTTTACTTATTGTCTTATTGATTTGTATATTAAGCGGTGTATTATAAATGGGTGCATATAATACGTATTTATTTGTAGTTAAAAATGTAAAAGACAAAACAAAAACAGGTATTAAATGGAAATTGATTTTACTTTACTAATTCATACAAATATTGTTAAAATTTTGGACCAAAACCAAGATTATTATGTAATTTGGAAATAATCAAAAGGAGAGGGAAAATATCGTGAATGATGTATTGTTCATAACGTCAATCGGAGCTATGCGGCTGTAAATCTTTCACAATCCTTAAAAAATATAGTGAAAACAAATATGCAAAAATACTGTAACGCATTTAATAGAGTACATGAAGAAGAAAAAAGCCAATGCCGAGTGAAAATCGGAAAAATTAATTTCAAACCTATAATATTACATGGAAAAATATTCACAATTATATGAAACTACGTGATGTAGTATTTTTTCTACATTCTTTAAGTTCTTTACAACGGTAGGTTTCATTGTTTTACAACACCTTCGGGTGGGCTATTAGCAAAGATCCTGAAGTTGTTGTAATACAACGAAACCTAGGTCGTGGTAAAGAACTTAAAGAAAGTAGTAATAATACTACATCATGTAGCTCCATTTAATTGTGAATATTAATTTATATAAAATTAACGCCAAATAAATTCAATATTTGATTTCAAAATTCAAAATCTACTTATGGATCCATTGTGGTACATTAAAATGATAACTTATTTCACTACTATTTCAACCTGTGAATTTACATATTTTGGACGTAATTTTTTTCTACTGATTTAATGTTAATTTTAAACCATTTTGTATATTCCACTACACCTTCGAAAAAGTTTTTGAACGAAATGAATATTGACGTATAATAATAACTTAACATTAATAAATAAAATGTTTATAAAAATGAAAATATTTTAATAAATTACCATATAACCACGAAATTTTATGTTATGTGTGAAAATTGATTCTACTTGAGTACAGTTTTATGACAATATTAATGCATTTATCTCTCCATTTCCATAATTTCTAGAGTAAACAATAAATGAAACTCGACATTATGAAAAGTATAAGACGGAATTATGAGTGATATGAATTTTGTACGTCTTAAATTTTCGCATCATACCTCATAAACTTTTGCCAAAAAAGTTTCTATTATGAAAGTTAGACATACCTTTTAAATTTGGAAGTATGCCAAGTAGAAATATTACTCGTACAAGCTCTCTCTATACGTATAATAAAACTGGAACAGAGTGTATTTCACACATGAAAAATATTTTAAAATTAGTGATTGATTTAACAGATATAATAATATAAGAACCAATAAAACATGTTTCTAAATTTTTTTTGTATCTTTTATTAATTTGTTCTTCATGCGCCCAAAATTCACTAGACTTATTTTGATGAAATTTTGTAAGGCACCCGATCAAATTTTTCATTCAAATATTATAGATTAAAAAGAAATTCTGACTTCATAAATATCACTATCTTGAATATTTGCTTTTTCGAGCATAGGTTTAAAACTAGCACACCGTTATTCATATAATTTCTGATGAATATTTATATGATTTTAGTTAAATATTTTTAATTACTTTAATTTAAAGTAAACAGTGAATTAACTCTGCCAGCATTTAGCTTTAAAAATTAGTTGGACGTTTTTATAAAACAGGTACGTAAATATATAGGTTAACGAAGCTCAACAAATCGTCTACATGATTCATAATTTATACCTATCAGTAACTTAAGAACCAATCTTGCACCATTATAGCTTTATACCTCAAATATTCAAATATTTAAATTATAGAAACATCACTCTGGCTACATCCAAAAACAGGACTTTGTTTTGATTAAACAAAAAAATGGAATTTTACAATTGTTAAAAAAATTATTAAATTATTAAACAAATATTTAAAAATGCAATATAGCTAGCCCGCCATTCGACAAGAAATTCAAACCACAAAAAGAAGCCATTAAACATGTTATATAAAAAACTTTAATAACGTGATAACATTTTGTAGATAAATAGAATAGCACGTGAATAAATAATACTCTGTTGTAAGTAGGAGTACGAAAATAATTAAAACTTAAAACGTTTTAGTAAAATTAAAATAGCATCGTGGTAACGGTACAAAACCCTGATGGAATGTCCACTCCTTATTGTATAAATACAATATATATCTTGTATAAATTACAATATTCTTAACGCCCTGAAAAATATTGTAAATAAATGTATGTATCGTTATGTGAAGAGTATAAAGCCATTATCGGTGCCTGTTCGTGCAGAAATATTTGGTGAGCTTTCGCTATTCGGTATATCGTATTTCTGCGGTGAACGATTTCGGCGTATTTGTGAAAATTAATTTTGTATTTGCTTCCCTACTTTTACGCCTAGCATGGCGTGCAATTGGCAGAAAATAAGCTCTCCCTTCAGCATTACGAACCAGTGACTTTAATCCATATTTGACGTAATCGCTTGTGTAACATTGTACGTACTAATAAAAGTATATTTAAAACGTATATTTAAAATTTATAAAATGGAGTCGTAATAGAAAATAACTAGTATTGTTCCTTTCACTAATAAGTTAAATTAGATATATGTCTCATAACTATTGTCGTCTTGATAGTTCGTTCTCAAGATATTTTAAAATTAATTTATTAATTCCACGTAGATCTAAGAAAAATGCAAATTTTGAAATTTCAATTTTTGATACGAATTAAAACAAATTAAAATTACTAGCGTAACAGAATGTAGTTATTAATAGAACTTTCTATTATAAATACCACCTTTGTTTTAATTATAACTTATTTTATGTCAAAAATTATAACCAATGAACTCATAAATATTTGATAGTAATAATAATTTTATAATTCCAATTTGTTTAAACGAAAATGTCGATAAAATAAATATTATATAAATTCAAATATTTTTTGAGTTTAAAAATTGACTTATATAATTACGTACAAAAATTATGCAAGCTCAAAATTTTATATGTGCCCTTGCTTCGCATTATATCTCATAAACTGAATTAACTACTTACGCTTTACCCCAAATTACAGCACAATGAATTGGACACCTATAGCGGAGTATTTTCCCCTTTATATAATTGTAAAATTGTTCATAGTCTTGTCATAATTTCAAAGATCAAAATAGCTTGTTCGGTGTTAAGGAGCAGATATAAAAAAAACACCTTGTTCAAATTTTACATTGCTTAAGCGGAGCCATATTCAAACTTACATTTGATATATATTCCATTAGAAATATTAAAGATATTTAAATATTGTAAGCTTTTTTCAAAAAGTCCTTGCGATAATTACACATTTACAATTTTCCCCAGTTTTTCCGTATCCGTTGTTTAGTAAAAATCAACTTGACTCACCACACACCCTTTCTTCATTTGTACAACAACAGAAGCTTAATGAAACATTTCCTAAGCTCAAATGATATTATAAACCCTATTTGCCCAATCGAAACTGATTTTGCATTTAATTTTGTAAGTACGCATTGGACGAGTAAGCAAGCGGTAAGATCAACAAATATTTGTTAATTATCAATGTACCAATCATGGTCGATAATGGATGAGAATATATCGTAAAATGTTTTGTGGATTGTAAAAAATACCCAGTTTCAGTGATATCAACGTAGATAATAATTTTTTTTTATCAAATTTCAAGTCTAGTACTAGAAACTAAAACTGATAGCATAAATGATAAATAAAGAACAAATAAATCAAATTGAATCAATACTCATAACTTAAGACACTTCAAAAAAACATGGTGTCCTTCTTTATAACATCTCATTATTTCTTACCTATTAATATTCGCCAAATATCCACAGGTATTTTAATTATATTTTCATATGAAGCTTTCTATGTGAGATTCTTAAATTTTAACTTGAATGCTGTTTTGAAACAATTAGTTTTAATAGCCTTTACTAAAACCGACTTAACTTAAGTTTTACTTACATTACTTTTCGTCAGGATTTCCGTATTCCATCACCCGATAATGAGCACAAATTTACATTATTAATCGTAAAAATTCAGAGTATACGTTATATTTTTTGCATTATAATAAAATAGTGTCCTCTTTATATCTAATTATATTCCTGTTAATTTTTCAGTATATTTAAAATTATTTGGTAAACTTTAACAAATGCTTAATATGTGTTTCCATATCGAACTGATTATTGCTAAAGCAATAAATTTCAATCAATGATATCACACATATGTGAGATTATTTTTCAAACACAAGGTAAAAGACTGTGGATACAACTGAAATAAAAAAGACGCAAAATAACATCAACTATAACACAATACGATATTTAAGTAAAAGAAAGGTAAATATGAGAAAAGAAGTAAAATAACATGTATACATGGCTCTAGGCGTCAGTTTTTTTAAACGTAAGTTTATGGCCATAATACCGAAAGAGTTACCGAATAGGATATACAGGCCTATATACACACACAAATGTATGTCTACGAAAACGATGAAAAAGAATGTCAAGCTACAGTTACATCACACGTTATTTCATCATGTCCCTCACAAATTGAATTTTATACGTACAAAACAATTTTATTTGGATTTACGTATTTTTTCCTTGATTTGTTAAAGATTTCTGCTCTATACTCTATCTCTATTCATGTAACTATTATTAATCAACTGTGGACAACGTGAAATATATCAATTATCTTCATTGATCTCGTAATAACAGTATAAATTTTTTCTAAGTTTCATAAACGGTAACAATTTTCTCTTACTTAAAAATAAATAATGTAACAAAAGTTTCAATAATTATAACAGAAAGTGATTCAATCAATGTCAAAAATTTAATACAGCTTTTTTGGGATTACCTTGAAGCTCATTTTCATCTTTTTCCCTTAAGTATTATCAATAAAGCCTTTCAGACTCGTAACAGATTTGTAACTTTCGACAGATTTGTAACTTCTTGTGATATTTTCATCAATCTTTCGAAGTGTGTTGTTAGTTGTTGTGAAATTTGTAGCTGAATTTACGAGTTTGTTTCAAAGTTATAATTAACGAGTTAATTGTTGATGTAATCCAGTACTAGATGATTTTGTTTGCTTTTTATTTATTGTTTTATTATTTTGTAAATTAACTAGTTTAAAAACATGGATATACATAATAAGTAGTTAATTATTTTAATTACAATATTGGTGGAGAGTATATGTCTGCTGGTTCTTTAAATAATTTTTAAACGGAGTTTTATTGAATTCAAATAAGTTAATATTCTGAGATAACATGTTTTTAAAATATGGGTATGTTTTATAAATTCCTCTTACAACATACGCAGCCACGAAGCCATACATCACGTCACAAGTTCCTATCAAATAAAAAAAGTTTGTTTACAAAAAACATATAATTCACTCATCCTATAAAAATCTGTTCAAAATTTACTATTTTATTATGAATCCATTCATTACCACATTTTTCGTTCCATTTCCACAAATTCTCTCGTAATTAATGAACAGAACTCGACGCTATGAAAAGCGGCGCATGAAAACATAAGCGATATAAATTTTGTAGTCGTAAATCTTCGCATCCTACCCGATAAACTTTATTGCTCAATCGAGCACGGAGCTTTTGCCAGAAAGCTCTCCATTACAAAAGTTAGACAAACTTTAGATGTTTGAATGTGGGCCAAATATAATAGCGTATTTCTGATATAAGGTATATATATATATATATATATATATATATATATATATATATATATATGTATATATATATATATATATATATATATATATATGTAATCGTTTTGATGTTTGATATATTTTTACCACTTTTTAAATTACTGATTTCACTTATAACGATCAACTGAATGTCTTTGACACTGAAAAGTTCAGTTTTCAAATCTTAATATATTCAATTTGTTGATTACCAAGTTATAAATGGTAATATATCTTATATGAATTAAAATGCATGTTAATAAACTAAAAAAAACAGCTAAGTTAACTTTTGTTTATTTTACATACTCTGGCAATGGTTTAACATTGAATTCCGATGTGGCGTTTGTCTTCAATACACTAAAACTATTATCATTGAAGATATTGATTTACAAAAAGGATCTCTTTCTCGATTACAGTTTGGTCATCAATTCAAAATTATTTCAATTTTACACCTATTGCTAGAAATATATAAATGCCGATTGAAAAAGCTCTTTTGGAAACTAAATATGATAAATATCAGTTCATTGTTGCATAATTTCAAATTAAAATATTTAATTTAATGTCAATTAAGCTATCATTACTTTTATTCATTTTATCACATTTTCCAGGAATCAGAAAACTAAAGAAAATGTAATGGATTAAGAAGTAGGTATAAAAAGTACAAGCACTAATAAATTCTTAACTGCATTTTTCGCTTTCCAAATTTTTATTTTAATTTTCTGTAAATTCAAGAAAATTCTTTAAATAAATATATAGAACGTATAACAATATATAATACATAATTGGTACATATGTTTAAGGACCCGTTAGGAAAATTATGTTTATAACTTTTCCCGTCACCGTCGCCGTTATCGCTTAACATAAACATTGCGAATGGTGTCTACGTTTTATTTATATTATAATATTATATAATTTGTTCGAATGTTTTTATCCTTGGCGTAACTATTTGTATTACTATTTTGAAGTATTTACTATAAAAAAAAAATTCCAATTTGTATGTACTTATATAATATAGTTCTATCATTTTAAAAATGAAGAACTATGGATTTGGCTTGGAACCGTCTGAAGATAAAACTACCAAGGAAACGATTTGCATCACTTAATTCTAAATTTGTTTTATTAGGAGTAGAAATAAAACTAATTTCTTTCATATTACTACTTCTCTTTCGAACTCAAAACATCAATACATTTCACATTACACAACTTATTACGTCTATTTTCAGTAAAATTCACTGGATTGAAACGCCGAACGGAGAGTTCTTTTCTGCCAACTACAAGCCTCGTCCGGTGTAAGCGCGAGGAAGCTAGAACATAATTAATTTTCCGAAGTTTGCCAACTTTGTTCGCAGCCAGAAACACGGCGAAAGCTTGTGAAAAGTTTATATAAGTGTAAGCGCCGGTAATTGCTGTATGATGTTCATAAAATTATATGCATATTTGTATATAATTTTGCTCGGGGTATTAAAAAGATTGTTATTTATGTAAGAAAATATATTCTTATTACGACATGGGTATAATTTTACTATATTCTTGTAATTATTTTTATATTTATAAAGAAAATATGAGTCTTGTTTATTGTTTATTTTCTTACTTCCCTATTTGTCGATACAATGCATGGATTTGACACTTTATATACATGTTCATGATTAACACTTTTATTGAATTCACAGAACAAATAAAAATTGCACTTTTAAATTCGTTTACGCCTTCCGAGATGTCTTCTCATTAATAACTCCATTTTCATGTGCGCAGGTATTCAATAAGGATCCGATGTTTTTAATGTCAAGTCGCTCAATATATTTGTTTACTTTTTAATATTTCAAGTTTTACTTTAGCCTTAGGATTTCTGTTTGGAATTTGTAGTCGATGAGGTAATAATTATAAATAAATAGCACTGCGTACATATAGAAAAATAAAACCGATCCAAAGGCGGTAAGGTAAATTTCCTAAAGTTTTAAAGTTCCTTATCATTAAGGAAAAACTAAATATGAGAAGATTGTGTGACGAACAGATATTCTTTATTCAAATTATCCAAAAATCAACTTTTTAAATCACTGTATTACGTTAAAATAATAACATGATTCACAACTGATTCCACTCACGAATTTATATACTGTCGGGGTTAATAATTTCTAATCGTATTGTATATTAAAAAAAAATTATGAGTCACAAGGTTTGGGAAAATATTTCTCTAACCTTCTATTTATCATGATACTTTCCATCAAATTTTCATTTAATTCAAAGGATATCTTAGCATAATAAAATGTAATATTTTGAAAAAAATATGTTTTCTATAAATTATTTACTATGAAACTAAAACTATCATTGCCATAGGATACGCCATATGCAATACATCATGTTACATGTTCTTATATAATAACAAAAACCTAATCCCTACTTTTCATTTTCAAATATTTCATAACACATATCATCTAAAGGGCAATTCATTTTATTTTCATACATATGTTACCGTATTTTTCGCATCATTTCCACAATGTTCAGAGTAAATAATTACTAACATTTGATATTATGAAAAATATAACTGGTCATCCGAATCGAATGAAATAATAAGAGATATGAATTTTGTAACTTGTAAATCTACGCATTGTAGCCGATAAACTTTATTGCTCGACAGAACGTGAAGCTTTCGCCAAAAAGTTCCCCATTATGAAAGTTAGCTAAAATTTTGATATATAAAATTATTCTACTTATAGCCCCATACTTTAACATACAGATTTCCCTTACTATGATTAGTCGAATATATTTACTTTAACAAATATTCGTAGCTAAAAATTAAAATCTAAATATATCTTTAGACTTTATGTTATTCATAAAAATTAATACCTTCATTTGTCGGACAAAAGTTCCTTCATTCATTATTTATATTTTACGGTCACTCAGTAATAACCGGTAACACATCTAATACGAAATAATACGCAATAAGTCAATATAATTAATAACTAATTAAGTGTATCCTTCCATTTTAACTTATCATACCCTGAGGATGAATATAATCTGGTCTAATAAAATAATCAAATTTGATGATCTTTAATGTATATCTTTAGAACATTAAAACTCTGCCAATCATAGGAGAATATTGATTAAAAAATACGGTGAAAAATTTAGATGAAATAGTGAAATACTGACAAATGGTCATTAATCAGCTCAACTTATATGTAAATTTTGTGTAAATTTGATTTCTTATTTAAAATTTGTAAAAAAGTACATGTTAATTAATAAAATAAACATAAGTATCTCAAAAATTAGTTTCTTCTCCGTTAAAATATGGTTATCGATTCATAAGTAATAAAACTTTACCCGGATTACTTTAAAAATATACACAAATTAAAAAGATATTTCGGAAATGAAACACAGCAAACCACATTGATTGCCGAATAATTTAAAATTAAAATAATTTATTTAATCTCTCTACAAAGAGGCTAGACATGAAACGTTATATCTAAGGCTTAATCTTCCTCAGAATCAACTTAACGTAAGTATATTACGTTTATCTCAAATCTTCTGGAAATACATGGCTCATATAACCTTTTTCAGTTAATATAAAACTGAAGGTCTTAAGACAACTCACAGAATATTTTCCACATATAATGAGAAAGTCAACGTCGCTTTCTAATCCTACTTTAGCTTTGGAAAACTTCCATTGGGCGTAGGTGTTATTGCTTTGTAAATATAACATTCAGGATCAAACCAAATATAAAGGCGATGATTGGCAAATGAGAGTCACAATGACAAAGTCTCCATATGTAAATCGTTAATTAGCTACATAAACCATTACTCGTTGATATTATTATGAGTGTAACATGCGAGTTTGCATTATATTCTATGATCAAACATTTCGATTTAGGATGTGACCATATATGATGGTCATTTATTGCACCGCAGTTTTAAAGTTTGTTTACTGATAGTCATACAAATCCCAACGATTTATTATATAATTTTTATTGAATGTGTTTAAATGCAAACAATTGAAATAAATAATGAAATACTCTACTAGCAATCACCTTTAAAATTCGTGGATGTCTCACAAAACGCATATGTAAAGAACAGGTTAACGGAGGGCATAGAATTGCCCACATATTTCATATTTTAACCATTAGTACATACTAAACATGCTTTCTACCATTATTCTGCCTTATTCAAATCAACACAGAATTGGTCTTACCGTAAGCATTTTTGTTCAAATTCGTCATAAACAAACTAGACTATTAACAAACAAACTAGACTATTAATTATGAAGACACGTGCTCTAATCTAGGTATGGATTCAGTAGGCTTCATTAATAAAAAGTGCTTTCTGAGTACAATATAGTAAATATTACATTGAACTAAGAAAGCAGAAAATATTTTTCCTGTAAGATTTCTAAGAAACCCACATAGTCTAGATAAGCAACTTACATACATCGCACTTGTTATTCTATCGACTCTTCTTTGTTTAATGATCAGAACATATTTTTTTCTTACGGTGTTAACTCGTACCCTCTAAGTAAATTATTTATATTCAAAGAGTTATTTTTTTATTATAAATCTAAATTTAATTTAGATTTTAAAATTACCTCATTTAAAATTTATATTTTGAAAACAACGCCGACAGGTAAAGTGAAAGATGATATAAATATGACACTAAAAATACGAAATATTATCAAAAATGTTTGCATTTGAAAATTAAGTTATTAATTTTGTAACACATGCAAAGCGTTATAAAATGCAATAATTTAAAACCACACTTTTAATTTATAAAGCGAAATCATTAAAAAGATAATATCTGAAAATTTAAAAATAGTCAAATACATGATGAGAGGTGCCAACTGCATCCATTCTATGAACAAATAGACAAGTAAATAAACAAATCTAGTGTTGTCTATATAGACATAAATAATTACAGTTTAAAAGGATGTATTAACATTTTAAGAATTTTGATTGACTTGGTAATAATAATATAATACCTGGAAGAACATAATACATTCTTATTATAAATGTGTATCCTGTATTAAAAACAATAATTTTCACGCCTTGAGCACCGTTCTGAATAAATATGTATGTCATTATATGGACAATATATGGCAATTACCGATGTTCATTCGTATGGAATATTTCCGTGAGCTTTCATAGCTCGAGCACACAGCATAGCACGAGCTGTATTTCAGGCAGTGAACAATTTCCATGAATTTTAGAAAATTAATTTCTCACTTGCTTTCCTACGCTTACGACCAGCGAGGTGTGTAATTGGCAAAAAGCAACTCTTCGTTCAGCTTTTCGGCCCAGTATATATATATATATATATATATATACATATATATATATATATATATATATATATATATATATATATATATATATATATATATATATAATACAAGAATAACAAAACAATATTTAATTAAAGATCATTCTAGTATTATAAAACGAATGATATAAGAATTTTTGAGTATCTTACTCCTAAATTCTTAAGTTCATACTTCCAATTTCTCTTCATTTTTAATAAACTCGATAATAAGTTTTAATATTTAGATAAACATAAGTTTTCAAAGAAACTCATTATGAAAATTACAAATTTATAACTTTTCCCGTTTTCCCATTTAAAAAATACTTACTCCGCTTACTTAAAGCTTTCTCATTACTCACACGACGACAAGAAACTCAACAAGATCCTTTCTAAGTGTAAATAGTTACGAAAAGCTTATTCATTCAGTCAAAACGGATATGGTGTTTAACTTTGCAAGTATTGATTCGATGAGCATTTCAAAGGTGAGATTTAAAAATATTTGTTAATTACCAGCGAGCGAAGCAGGGTCGATGATGGATAATAGCGGGTTTTGTAGAATGTAAAACTTTTCCAAGTCGTACTGATTTCAATGTAGGTGATTAGCTTTTTCTGTCAGATTATGAATTTTATTCGATAACGTCAAATTAATAGAAACATAAATTATTATAAGGAACCTATCAAGAAACACAAATTATAGGAATGGAGCAAATAAATCAAATTCAGTATATACTTTTACGATATCTAGTACAATTTCTAGTATTTGTAAATAAATGAAAATAACTCCCATCTCCTCTCCACCACTTCTTGTATCTTCTCTGTCAGTTTTAAAAAATGATAATTATACTCCTAATTTATGTTATATTTTTAATTAGTTTGTTATGACCAATATTTATAAAATATTACGTTCTTTTAAGTACTTCTCTAAAATAATCAATTTAGTCTTTTCGTTCCTCGATAATATAATTTTAAAAATAATGATTAGCCTATTTTTTCTGCAAGCAAATTTTCTAATTTAAGTTCGCAAAGTGTGTGACAATAATTTCTTTCTTTAAACTTCCCTAAATATTTCTTCATAAAATATTCCTTTTTTATTTTTCATTTTACTTACGTTACTTTTGTTGTCACAATTTACATATTTTGCCTATGTTCTATGACCCAAAAAATAAAAAAACAGCTAACAATTGCTAGTTGTAAGTAATTGCTAGTTGTATTGCTAGTTGTAAGTATTTATTAATTCAACAGTCTTTTAGCATAAGAATGTAAGAAAATTATAACTTCACTTTTACACTTTTCAATAAATCTTCAAGTAATGTTGTTGTTGATATATAAATATCAATATACACTTTACACATGGTACCCATATGGTACCATTAATTACTAAACTGATTATTACTAAACCAATATTTCTCTATAAATTACAGCAATTATTTTCAAAATAGTTTTCATTACAGAATACCTGTAATAATAATTGAATGTTAAAAAACAAATATAAATTGATCATTATACAGGAAAGGCCCAAAAATAATATCAATACCATATTTTTAGTACCTATGTTATACGTATGTTATTAAGAAAAAATTATATCCCTTTTCTATTTCAAAATAACGTTAATCAACATTGTAATTTCAATGAATCAAAGAAAAGGAAATCAGCATTCTACCTCTTTTTTCGCAATTCGGATTAAAGTATAATTTTTAGAATGAAACCTCTGTTTATCTGTGTATTTTATTAAACATATATCACGTAATTACTGATTTATTTCATACGAAGTTGGGTAAGGAACATGGTAACACTTTGTTTTTTTTTCATTGGAATCGGTTTATGTAATCAGAAGGTATGCGAATTTAATACATTCAAAAATTCATTTACATTGCATTAGAACACTATTTAAAAAAATGTTCCTGACTACTCGTCACATATAATTACATTAATATTTAGTGTACCTATGTACATCAATATATGCCACTACGTTTATTTTAAATCACACCTTGAAATTTTCTACTCGGATATCGAAATGGGGCGGGAGAGGTGGTTGCTTAAGTGAGCAATCTGAATACGGCGGATGCATGAGTGAAGACGTCGTTGTTCGTCATCTCCAATACATGATTTTTTTGCCTTTGTATGCATTCGATGTAAACTTACTTTGTTTCCTAGATTTGTTTGAAATTTAAATCTGTTGTCAACACGTGTAATTTTTAAATGTATTTTTAAAAGATTCTTCAAAATAATTGTAAAATTAAATGCACATTTACGGCTAGCGACAAATATTGTAAAATTAGGAAGAAAAATTAATCATTCAATGTACTGCATAAGAGACCTCGTTTTAAATGTCATGATTACATATTATAATTAATAATTAACCGCGTAACAGCCAGCCTATATAAAAGCCCAAAGTTGTTCATAAGTTTACTTTTCTCTTTCAGGAATATATGAACGAAAATAGAGACTCATTCATTTTAGGCAGATATGATAAAATCTCAAAACCCTTACACATTTAATTTATGATAACAAAACATCTTCATCGAATCGGCTCATTTGCAATTCTACAACAAGTTTTGCAAGGGCACACCCCTTGCAAGATTTGGTTAGTAAGTGATATTCATTTATGTGTTTTTACGTATGCTATTAATATGCATTTATTTAACAAATCTGAAGGTCCAAATGTATTTGCTTGAATTATATATTTGAGGTGAGTATAAAATGTAAATTCTCTTCCATATTACACTATGTTTAATTCAATATCTACTACAGCTCCTAAGGTGATACTAAACTCAGTGTTGGAACTCTATCATATATCATTCTATTTTTTGCTCCATTAAATATTTATGGATTAAGGTCGTGGAATGCTCGGGTGTCATGGTTCACTCGCAATTCATGGTTTGTGCTCATTTATTATTTTTGGTCTGTTCTGTCTTTATTTGTTTTTTTTATTTACTCTGTTTCATCCCAAAATTATACTGATGTATATAATTAATATGTTAGCGTAAATTGACATAAATTAGGGAAATAATTTAAAGAAAAAAGTTACAAAAGTGTGGTCAGAATCTTTGTTTTGCAGTGATTTAAATTAAACATGGTATACAGCATTTCCTTAAAAATATTTACAAATATAGATTTTTACCACGTCTCTATGTCTGTAACAAGCGTAAAATGATGGTGCATATGTAAAAAAATATAAGATAACCTTTACAATTTGCATGTAATCTTCTGCTCAGGTTTTATCAACTTTGCTTTTTCATGATTTTTGGTTCAGTAGCTTCGTACCCTAGCTTTATATATTTTTATAAAAGGTATTTTGAAACATGCGATTTAAAATTATTCAAAAGAATATTTTCATATTCCTCCCAATAAGCCCTTTTAAGTTATGCCGTATATGCAATACAAAATTACAAATTTAAAATATACAAAATAAAAACAATTTTGATTTACCATATAAAAATAACGCATATTTATATCGCAAATAAAATAATATTTTTTAATGATTAACCTCATTATCGATATTAATATCATGGTAATACTGATGACATGCTAAGACCTAGACTCACGTACAGATGGTAACAGATAGGTTTTATTTTATGAATTATTTAGTGTGATTATCTAAGCACATTGCAGAGTGCAAGCAATTTCTCGACAGCCATGTACGTATGATGTAACTAAATTATTTACATAAATCTTGTTGAACCACTTTTGGCATCCCTTTAACTTAAAATCTATTTAATTTATCAAGAAAACCTAAATTGAGCTCCGAAATTTTTTTTCCCACAAAATGGTTCAATTTTATTTTTAAAAGTTTCCATTATAAGATTGAGGTTAAAGGTTTAAAAATATTTACGCTTGGTTATTAAATTTCTATTTTATCTTACTCTATTTCACATACTTCTTATGACTTTTTTACTACCAATGTAGAGCAAAATACTCCCTTTGAAATTAATTTTAAATTATGATAGAATGTAAGATTCTTTTGATTGACAATAATTTTTCTAGGCAATGATTTAAGGAAGAAAACAATTTTTTTTATACCCAAGTAACAAACTGAATTGAAACTTATAAATAATAGGAACAAAGAAAATAGAGGATAAAATAATCGTAAACATATTTTATTCTGCACAATTTTGACACAATTAGTTTAGAAATATTCAATGGACTCTTGCGAGAACAATAATTCTTAGCTGTAAGAATCCAGGTAATAAAAATGACTGTCTTTTTGTTCAGTGCCTAGCTCATGTAACTCTGATTTAACACTAATGACGAACACTTGATCGTCCATGAGTGTTATTTTTTTGTTGTTGAATTTTTTTATTTACATAAATTTACGGAAACCTTAACAATTTTAAAACCTCAGCATTTGAATGAGGATGAGTCGACACTTAATTCAATTCAATAACGTTACGACACATAATGGTGGTACAATTCAACAAGTTTACTCTCACTCATTATAAATACGTCACCTTTTGACGCAACCGTGATCAGATAAGTTGAGCAATTGTCTATCGTGGGAAACTAGTAAATTTCGATATAACTCAGTTCTAAATGGCAAAAAGATGATGACTACGCGATCACACGTAGTTATCAGGATTGAAGAGCTAGAATTTTCTTTTCAATAAATTCAAACATAAAATCTTTACATTTAAAAGTTAGAAAATACATTTAATTAAATAATTATCTGTTTTGTGTTGCAACCTACGGTAACCAAATATCCCTGAGATAAAATAGGTAGGAGAAAAGAAAAGTACCATGTCGTCGGTTGTATAAATGTGTAAGGAACTTTTTTTTAATACATTCTATCATCAAACTGTATTTAGTTTCATGTCGATTCCAAATAACTCCCTATAACCTGGCTTCTAACTTGCGTTGTACTAAATTCATATATTATAATAAGCTATTGCTTAATAGCAATCAGGATCAGAATGACTATAATATGAAAATGGATGATAAATTGATAATATTTTCCAGCTGTTGTGACAACAACCGTTGTGAGTATATTATTATCTTTGTTTTTCATTGTACTGTTTAAAAAACAATCTTGAAGATGTCTACTCAATTTGAAGGTGCTATAGATCAGTTTAATTTGGAGAAACTAAAATTGCCACCATAGTACCACTTGGAGTTGTGACTAAAATTGTTGTTTAAAGGTATGTAGACAATAAATATTTTATATCAATGTTGCACTGAAATTAGAAGGTAATAAAAGGCAATGTTTTTATCAATCAAAATTTAATTTCAACCCGAAATTTTTCGTCACGTTTTCAGATTTATCACTAGTCTGTTACGAATTATAGCTGTAGCGGATAAAGCATCTAGCGACCCTATTTTAATATTTCAAGCATTAACCGCTTAATATTTCAATGTCACAAAATTTACGTGGGATTTCCCTATAGCACCTGTGCGTCATTACTCTTATTCTATATTTTGTCTTTTTTATTTTATGACAAATTCTTACCTCATAACAAAAATTCTTTTTTTTGCGGACGACGTATTTTACTGTCTACTTCCAAAACATATTTTTCGCCAACATAATTTTTTATGTACATGTTGCTAAATATATGGAATATTCTGATGCGGAATACGTATATCAATGTAATATACTTGTATATGTAACAACACGTTTGTACATATTTAAATAAACCGACATTTAAAAATAAAAAAATAAGAATATGATTATTTAAAAAGTTATTTAATTTTCTTTATTTGTACAAAAATTGTAACATGTAATCGACATTCGTATTGATATAAAAACTGTCCCATTAAATTAACCACAAATGAAAATCTTAAAAATATTACATTAAAAGCACTCGATTAAAATAAAAGTAAATCAGACAGTGACTGCTCATATTCTTTCATAAATTGCATATTTCTTCCAACGTGGATTTTGATCATATATTGTACATGCATATAATTTTTTTAAGATCTATATATAATTTAATTTTTTAAGAAACTTACAATGAATGAATAAACATTTTTAAAATGTGGATAATACCGATATTGTGGCTCGACCCTTTAAGCATATTCGTCCCATTGAATAAACCATATAAATTAAATAAGGTATAAAACGGATAGCATGCTGAGACAAACCTGTAGAAACAACCCTGAAAGATTAACCTGTAGCATGCTATTACGTAAAGATCCTTAATGATAACTAGAGAACGTTAAAAATATTATATTAAAAGCATTCGATTAAAATAAAGGGTGACTGCGCATATTCTGTATATTTTTTGTATATTTTTTGTTAATAATGAAATATATCATTACATATATTGTATATTTTTTGCAACTTGCATTTTGATTACAACTTGTACATAAATATAATTTTTTTTAAAGTAAAAACCTATATATCATTTAATTTTTTTAAGAAGCTTACAATTCTTGAAGAGATATTTTGGATATTGTGTATAATGTAGATAATGTGGGTCAACCCTATAAACATATTCATCTACCTCTTTGTGTAACATATTGTGTAATAACTTAAAAAAATATACTAAAACACGCCAATTTCATTACTTTTTTAATCTTTATGGGAAGAAATAATTAAACATAATTGTTACTTTTTTAGGGTTTCTTAGACTACTTTTTTTAAGGTTACTTTTTTAGACTCGAAACATTTATAACTTTCTTTGGTATTTTATCATAACCCTCGTATTTTCTATTATTTTTAATCTACATATTAGAAATTTTGCAATTATGCTTCAGATAAAGAAACACATTAATGAATAGAGAAACATTTTTTTAAAGTTCTCTTCAAGAATTAGGATAAAGACATTTTAAATGTTCATTAGGAAGGTCGTTTAAAATGAACTTTAATTTTCTTTTACCATTTTAATTTTATAGTCCTATTTAAAAATATGAAGTTTTACATTTGTTTGCCAATTTTTTATCACACCCCATTTCATGTATGATGTAGATGTTTCAAAAATAGGTTTTAACCATTTCTTTCCAATTAAGTTATATAGAATAATTGAACTTCATTAGTCTTCTTAATATAAAAAAATCTCTGAAGTACACAGAAACAACGTAGATTGAATCGACTAGACTATCGGGTTTGATGGGGTTTTTAAGATCAGTTAATGTAAATTTCCTCTTCAATATGTTAGATTTCCATTCCTTGCAACTCAACGTGTTGCATTTATAAACTTTATCTACAAGGTATTAAAAGGAAATATTCTATGCCGTGTATTCTATAACATTCTAAAACATTCTGCATATCTGCATAGGAAATATAACATTCTAAAACAATCTGAATATGTGCATAAGAAAAATTCTATAACATTCTGCATATATGGCAATTTCCTGCATTCACGCAATCATCACCTGTTTACTATACCACCCTCTAGCATCAAATTACATCGGAACTCTAGTTTCCCACAGTATTCAACTTTTCAAACACTTGATTGTGGTTGCATCAGAGTGTGATTTGTTTATGGTAAGTGAAAGAAATCCACAGCGAGTGAAAAAATTAAACTAGGTGAATATGTTGCTGGTATTATGCAGTTAATATAAATTCTATCTGGCATATTAATAAAAAATTCATGGACAGTTTTTATATTAAAAACGTTCTAACTAAAATGTCCCGTTTCATTTTGTTGCAAAATGCTTTTTGAACACAAAAAGTTATTTGTTTTGATAGAATTTTGCCAGATCATAAGAAATATCGATATGCCAAACAATTCTCTTGCAAAAAATGATATACATTATGTTTGCCTTAAAACTGTAAGAGCAGAGTGTCCATTTCCCCTGTCGTTTGACTACAGAGTTTATAATTATCTGTATTTTCTATATTCTATAATTATTAACAAAGACAAAATCAGTTTTTCTTCACTTTTTCGACGTTTACAAAATTAACATCCGTGTTTTCTTTTCTTTCCTTACGTATATATTTACCCCCATTACCACTATGTGTGACATTTACAGGCTCTGACTGTAAATATTCAAAGCTCATTCTACGTAAACCCGTAAAAGAAGAATGTCTATTTCCTCTATCCTCTGACTGCTCTGCTTAAAGTAATCTGTATTTTCTATGTCCTGTGTTAGCTAAGATATAAATCAGTTTTTCTTCACTTTTCCGTGGTTTACAAAATTAACATCCGCGTTTTCTTTATTTTCATGTCATTACCACTATGCGTGGCTTTTATGCGCTCAGTCTGCAAATATTTAAAGCTTATTTTACGAATTTAATGTAACCAGTATGTTCTACGTTCTATATTAACTAATTCTAATCAACTTTAGTCTTTTTGAAGTTTAATAAAAGGTAACATCCATACTTTCTTTTTTTGATGTAAAACATCTAATGGTGCGTTTTGATGGAACTTAAAACATTCTGATGACACGTAGTAACGTGCCATTCGGCCAGTTTCACATTTTGTCGGTTCTTTTCGATTCAATTCGGCCAGTTTTGCATCTTGTCGGCCAATAGTATTATAATATTAAAAATATATTTTTATTTTACCGTTAAGAAATATAACTGTAATAAATTATTTCATAAAAATAAAATAATGAAACACAATTAATATTTCATTATTAACAACTAACAAAATATTGGTATTTCCGTTTTCCACTCATTAAAAATAAATTCAATTTAACAATGAAAAAAATTTCAATGTTTTACATCTGCTGGGCATCCCATGATAGCTTACAATTTTTTTCTTCATTTATCAGATTCATTTACCGCAATTCTTCATCACAATTATTTACCACAGTTGCTATTATACGCGAGTCTTTTTTACGCTCTGATTGCAAAGATTCTACGTTATTTTGTATATTTAATGTAACCTATATTTTCTATATCCTATAATCACTGAGTGAAATGAGCTTTATATTTTTCAACTTTTATGAAATGTGATATATGTGTTTGCTTATTTTTATTTTTGTCCATTTACCACAATTATCACAATATGTGATCTTTTACGCACATTTATTGCAAATATTTTAAGTATATGTCATGTAAATCGTATTTTTTATTTTCTATATTAACTATGTTAGTTTTACACTTTTTTCTACTTATATAAAAAGTAAATTTGAGTTCTTTTTCTTTATGTCTGTTTACCACATTTATCACCGTACCGTGGTCTTCTGTGTGCTCTAAATGCATATATTTAAAATAAAGTTCGTGGATTAACTGTTGATCGTATTTTCTAAATCATATGTTAACTAAGCCATAAGTCAGAAAGTTTATTTGAAATAAAACATTCGTGTTTGTTTTTTTCTTCTCTACTATCTAAAGGTAATAAACTAAACCATATCAGAATCAATCCCAACACGGCTTCAAATTGGATATATTAGTAATCAATTAATCACAATAGTTATATTATGGGTTAGCTTGAAAAAGATAATTTGAATGGTGTCCATCATTTTTTATTACATTCAGCTTTAAAAGAAAATGATGTACTTCTTAATATAAAAAAAAATATTTATTAAATGCTGTCATGAATTGCTATCTCTATGCTTTGGTATATTTTTATCTGCAATATTACCTAAATTATGAATTATATTTCTATCTTTATAAGATTAATCTCTTACAATGTCAAATGACAAATTGTCAGTTTAATATCAGAATTGTAGCGGGATTAGAACTAAAATGAATGAAACATATATAAACATATTGGCAAACAACTATGATATAATCGTGCTTGTAGAAACGTAGCTATTAGCAAGTATTTTGAATTCAAAATTTATTGACAGCAGGTGTATAGTTTATCGCAGAGACAGAGATGCTCACACGAGTTACAAACAGAGTGGTGGTGGAGAGGTAGTAGCTTTGCGGTCTGGCTATGTGGGACTGCGACTCACAGACTGTGAAGGTATTGAGAGAGAGGAAATAATATTAAATTTATCCTTGGATAAACAGAAACTTATTCTTAACCCAGTCTATCTCCCACCAGATCTACTTTTTAATAAATATAAAATCTATTTTAATAACTTACAGAAAATGTGTACAGAACAAAGCGATAGCAAGTTTTTTTATACCTTCAATTACCTGGCAACGTCAAGAAGGATACTGCATCCCTTTATACACATGTACATCTGAAATAACGAATATTGTTATCTTTTATGAGTCTTAAACAATATGATTATTTACAAAATTAAAGAAACAGAATCTTGGACCTAGTTCTTACTAATATGGACTGCGTTCTTATTGCAGCGGACCCAATGTTAAATAAAAGTCGTAACCATTCCGCTTTCACTTTTACAATTTTGTGTATTCCTGAAATAATGCTGTCCGTTTTACAAAACAAAAAATATAACTTATAAAGTCGACTTTGTAGTAATAAATACAGAGATAAATAATGTAGATTGGGATAATGAATTAAGGGAATTCTCAACGGAATGTGCTGTGACCAGATTTTGCGACCTTATATTCAATCTAACCGACTCTTTTATGTCACAAAAGGCTAGCCATAACATCGAGTATCCTGTCTGGTTTACCCGTGAACTCGCGACTATCTAAATACAAGGAACGAGTATGGTTGAAATAGAAAACTTATGGCAGCTTTTCTGATTATAATGCATTTTCAGAGCTTTGATATCGTTTCAAGCGTTTGTCTAAACAATGTTGTCAGTCATATGTTGCAAATACAGAGAAAATAATAAAAACAAATCTTAAAGGATTCTGGCCTTACGTCACTTTGCTAGATGAAAAAAATGGCTATGTCATCCAGCGAAAGTGCCACTAATAACATGAACGAAATTTCCCAAATGTTCTCAGAGTTCTTTCTGTCAACTTTCGAGCCCGTTGATCCAGACATAAACACATTCATCACAAATGTTGGAAACATGCCTACTAGTAATTTAAATGACGTCAGCTTATCTTCCATATCGTTTGCGGTTGCATATGTTTTAAAAATGCTTACGTCATTAGGCTTGAACAAAGGCCCAGGACTAGATAGAATTGAACCAGCATTCCTCAAATATACCGCAGACACCACATGTGTTCTTTTAACTCTCTTATTTAATAAATGTGTAAAGCATGGAACTTTGCTTACATCTTAGTAAACTATGTTTTGTTTAGATCTACTTTTATGCACATGTGTTATGTGCGCCTTTTTCCAACATAATTGATAAGATTGATATGGGTCTATACCTATATCAATCTCATCAGTCATTCCAAAGTTTTACAAAGGTTAGTACTTGAACGAGTATACCCAATACTCCATAATTACATTATGCCCGAATAACACGACTTTGTTCGTGGTAGATCTACCACCACTAACCTACTACTTCACTCTCAGCACTTATTCGAATCATTGGATTCCGGACAGACGTGATATATACAGATTTCAAGAAAGTATTTGACAAAGTTGATCACTTAATATTAATGCGAATACTAGCATTTAACGTCATCAGGGGCAAATTGCTTAGATGGTTTATTTCGTATTTAACTAATAGGCAATAAGCAATTAAGGTAAATGGGTTGATATCACCATATATCCAAGTGATTTCTCGTGTACCATAGGGATCTATATTAGACCCTTTCTTATTTATTAACTATATAAGTACCTGTTTTAGAAATTTCCTAATATGCAGATGGTCTAAAGATAATGACTGTTCGAATATGCAAGCTAATCTCGATAGACTTCATGTTTACTGCGAAGAAAATAAACTGCATTTAAGTTACTCGAAGTGCAAACAAATCTTTTTCACAAAGAAAAAAAACAAATAAAATTTAAATATGTCATAGGAGGGATTTCAATCAAAAAAGTTGGAGCAGGTGCGACCTTGGTACCACTTTCGATAGTAAACTGCATTTTAGTTTGCATATTGAGCAGATTGTATCTAAGGCTTATTGTATCTTGGCTTCGCATTAAGAAGGGCCAAAGTATTTAAAAATGCTGAAACATACTTAACCTTATAAAATGCTCTTGTAAGGTCACAAATTGAATACCCTATTGGTATTTGGAATACACTATATGCCACTTAATAATCGAAAATATACAAACAAATTTTGATAGCTCTTCATCATCTTATAGGTGGCAGTAAATTATCGTATAAAATATTATTTAATGATTATAAAAATAAAAAATATAAATGCTCTCTATAATGAACGTTTATTATTATAGTTGATGATTATGCTCCACATCTGTCAAGGTAATTAGTCATAATTACCTAGACAGATGTTGAGCATAATCATCAACTCTAATAATCGTGTATCGTAATACGGGTTTATTTGAGCGAATGCAATCTAACATTTGTCATTTAAAAATATGCCACTTTAGTTTTCAAATATAATAGTTCTGTAGTAATATAGCAATGAGTTATAATGACTCAAGCTGCCACTTTATATTTGGTAATAAAAATATTAAATGCTATATTGATAAAGAGAAAAAACATTTGAAGATAATAAATGACACTGAATATTAGATACTGATGATTATACTAAACTTAAATTTTATTGTAATCGTTACTTATTGTCATCAATCGGTTTCGATATTTCGAATTGATGACGATAAGTAACATTGTTAATGTTACTTATCGTCATCAATTGGTTTCGATATTTCGAATTGATGACAATAAATAACATTGTAAATGTTACTTATCGTCATCAATTGGTTTAGATTTGCGATGACTACAGAAGATAGCGAGTTATACAAATATCTATTTTTATGTGTTGTACTAGAATGGTAAACGCGGATCATTTACGGAATGACTTCCGTATGTATGACGTTTTTATTAAAAGAAAGAATCTTTTACATGAAAATTTTAAATTTATGCATAATTTTATAATATGCTGGCTATATTACAGTAATGAAATACGAAAAGTTGCATTTTCATTTCGAACATCTCTTTTAGTTGACACATGGAACGGCCATCAAAATTTATCAAGATTATTGTATGGGGTGTCAATGAAAACTCACTGAAACGCGATTTAAATATTTTTCTTAATATAAACTTTCTTAATATTTTTATTGATATAAACGAAGAAAAATATCGATATTGTTATATAGCTACGTATAGTTGTATGGCTACATGTTGTAGAAAAAAGAAATAAATTTGATACGTGAACAGTTAATTCGTATACTTAACCTGTATATGTTTTTTCGTTTTCTTTTATTTTTTTTATTGTGGAAAATTTAAAAATTATTTGTTTAAATATCTTTTATTTATTACTGTATCAACGTTATATCAAATAAATTAATAACTTAGAATTGAGTTTTATATGCGATGCGTTAGAAGCTTGTTTCTGTCGGGTGTCCCACGATACTTCATATCTTTTTTACCTTTTCACTGTTTAATAGAATGTTAACAGAATATGACTGGTACGAATGCTATAGATCCAATGGTCACACACGATCCAATGCACACATACAATATGCAAGTTGCAGACATCGTATATAATTTGACGCCTGTAGTTGTTAAATCTGATATCGCACCGTAGTGGCATTGAACGCCAGTCATACAACTCTTGGGGATTTTTTATAAAAAAAAGACAGACAATATTTCCACTTACTCTATGTTCTTCCTGTGCAGGATTCTGCACAGTAAGAACATAGAGAAATAGATGACTATATATTTTCAAATTTTAATAAACAAACCCGATGAAAAGGAAGCAAACAAATGTTTGAGAGCACTTCTAACCAAATTGTTAATTAACTAATAATTTCCCTAAAATATAGAGACAAATTATCTATAATATATTGTCTATACTTTAATAATATTTGTTGGTGTCAAGCGAATGTATCATTAATGAAATTTTATGCTCATTTCTGAATTGTATGGTACGCTGCAAAAGAAATTCCAAATTGAAATACAATGACAAATTATGAAACATGTAATAATCTGCTTGAGTATATAAAATATATATATTTGCTCCCTTGTATATAAATTTGCTCAAATTTTACACTCAAGCTACTGTCATCACTTAAGGTATTATTATCTTATTGTTAACAATCGAATTTGTCAACATACAAAGTAACACTGAAGGTATCGTTAGCTAATCGATATAATTTTATTTTTCGTCATTTTCCAAAATATTTACAACCGAAGGTTTTACATCAAATAAATTTTATAAAAACAATCCTATTACAGTACATTTAGACATATGGTGACAATATTTTTTTGAAGGAAAACTTCTTTACGCATGCTTGACTTGGGGAGTAAGCTGGTAAATGCGTGACGAGAGCGTTATGAAAAGGTGAGACGAAAAAAATGGCGAGGCGAACGGAAGTTGAGAGGGAGATATAAGTTAGTGAAGACAGAAAGAGAGAAAGTTACGTTTCGTACATTACTGTAGGGACAAGAGAGAGAGGTGCGAGCACACATTTTCTTTCTCTCTTCCTCTTATAGCCAGTACATGAAATATATATATATATATATATATATACATATATATATATATATATATATATATATATATTATATATATATATATATATATATATATATATATATATTGTTTGCTATAATTATTTTGTAATTTCATTTTGTTCTTGAATAATTTTATAAATTATTATTTTGTTCAATACATTAAATATTCTACGTTTAAAGTGAATAAAATTGTAAATTCATTTTAAAGTTTATATTTTGTGAATTTGAAGTTTTACTTCAGTCGTGTGATCTAAAGCACACTAATTTTTTTTAGAAAAAAGTTTTTTAAAAATTTTATATTAAAAAACATTTTTAACTCGCTGTTCAATGAATTCTCATTTATACCTCAAACAATAATCTTAATAAATCTTTATTTACGTTCCGTGCGTCAACTAAAAGAGGCCTAAGAAATGAAAATGTGATTTTTCGCATTTCACTTCTGTAATCTAGCCAATATATTATAAAATTAAACAAACATTTTCATGTAAAAGATTCTTTAATAAAAATGCGATATATACGGAAGTGATTCCGTAAATGATCCACGTTTACCGTTCTAGTACAACACATCAGAAATAGATATTTGTATAACTCGCCATCTTTTGCAAAGAATTCATTACAAATCGAAACCAATTGATGGTGATATGATGATAAAATTTAAGTTAAATATAATCATCAGTATCTATTATTCAATATAATTTTTTACCTTCAAATGTTTATTTCTGCAGCAATATAGCATTTGATATATTCGTTACAAAATTTCAACTGGAAGCTTCAGTCATGATAGCTCTTTAATGTTTTACTACAGAACTATTATATTTGAAAACTGACATGGCAATTTTTATATTACAAATGTTAGATTAAAATTCCCTTCAAGGAATATGAAATAATTTTTCTCCTCTTATATGCAAAAGGGATTTATTGGAGACGTTATCCGTCCAAAACTCTTAAGAATTATTAAAATAATTTATGACTCAGGTTTCCTTTATATGAGTCCCAAAACCGTATATCATATCCACTTAGCAATATGTAACGTAAATATCGGAAAGTTTCCAAAGCACGCGAGAAAAATATTTCCTTGTGGAAAAACTGTTTTTCTATTGAATTGCGGAATCGCTGCCAAATAAAACAGGCCAGAGTATAAAGGAAGTGTGATACGGCAAGATTGATGAACTCTTTGGCTCTTATGTTTTACCGGAATATTCATAAGCTTATGGTTTGGAAATGTATTTGTTGTTAATGTATTGAAAAATTAAACGTTGCTATGTTTGTATAAGGCTTTATCCATGTGAACACTGGACTTATCCAGTATGGAGTATATTGTTGAAAATGTATTATTTTGATTATTTAATTATTAGAAAATAATATATCTGAAGATATGACGTTATTAAAATTTATTTATGATAAAAATAATTATTTTTGTAATTTGGGTAGATTTATATCCGATGAAATTCTTTTCTGGTGTGTCCACTATTTATTAAAAGGGCATTTGAACAAAATTTTTTTTAGTGAGACGCGTCCATTTATTGCGCATGCTTAATGAACGAACTAGACGGAAAAATAAAAAAATATTGTGTATCAAAAAGCACTCCAATAAACATAATTAAAAATAGAACAGTTTCTTTCTTTCAGTGACATTGTAACGCCTATCGTGTAATCGAGTCAGTTGTTCGTAAAAATTAAACCACTTGATATATAATTGTTACAAGGAATATTCTAATAATTAACCAATTAATAGAATAAAAGCACCAAAATCGGTCATGAATTACGATTTATAGTGTGTCCTCATACATAGATACGTAGAGAATAACGGACGAAGACGCTTGTCATTCCTCAAAGGCAAATTTATATCAAATTATATATTTAAGAAAATTGAATAATAGCATCATTTTTAGCGGAAAATCCCTTTTTTCCTTGAAAAGTGTTCAACAAACGTAATATTTGTACATATTTCTATCGTAAAGTACTTATTAGTATAGATATTTAATATTTATCGAGTAAATATTAATTAGAGTCCACGTCTCAGAACGGAAAAACGGAAACTATAGTGTAGCGGCTCTTACCGCACCTAACAAAAGCCGATGACCGCACATTGAAATCGTTTTCCGCTAACAATGTGCAACCGTTGCTGTTTGTTATGTAGGTGCAGTAAGAGTAGCTCTGAGGTCTGCAGGTCTGAAGGACCTAACCATCACCCAGCGCGGCGCGCGGAAAACTCCTATGGCGGTGAACCGTGAAACCGTCAACGGCGGGAGCCGTATTGCCTGTTCTGAGTATTCCCTGTTTCGTTCGGCTATCATACATCACTATCGCAGCACTCTCTCTCGGTTTTCGTGTGTCTCTCTCTCTCTCTTTGGTATCATGTTAGTTTTGTATAAAATGCATGCCGCAGAAAAGAATGCATTATCAATCCATCAATTAAAGTATTATGTACTTAGAAACATCATTCTCTAATAATGCTGTTTTTTTTAAAGTACCGTTTTTATAAAGTTAATATAAACTAATCATTACCTTAACACATGAGGGAATTAATTCCAAAACTTAGTGGTAGCAAATTTAAAACTTCCACATAAAGTTGCACTTCAATATTTTGGTATAACCAGTAACTGCTCCCTAGATCATATCGCGCGGGCGTAACCAGTACGAAAAAGAAGGAGCCCGGGTACCGAACAACGAAATTTATCACATCTGCAATGAAATTTTAAGGCCATAATAAAACATTGAAATTCGTAATGTCTACAATGAAATTCTTTTTGACTACAATACAGTTCGTCACGACTAAAACGAAACAATGAAATTCGTTATATCCACAACTATAGAACGAAATTCGTCATATTTACAATAAAACAATGAAATTCATGACATAATAAAATATGGAAATTAATCATGACTATCTTATCCATTAGGTATAATAAAAAATTTATTGAAAGTTTTTCTCTCAATTATAAGAGTCTAATTCGAAGATTGTTATAGACTATTTTTATCTTATATTTATGAATATTTCGATATCATTTCAGAATTTTATCGGCTGAAAGCAATAAATTTCATTCGATGAAAAAATATTATCTCAAGGGTAAACAGGAAATTCAAATCTTTAAAAAGTAACACTTCATTATTTTCATGAGTTATTAAAATACTTTTATACGTACCCCACACCATATTCAGGCATTATAAACCATTTTGATCGACTGTAATGCACCATTCAGTCTAAATTTTCTTATTTATATGTAACACGTTAATGGATTTATTCTTTTTTTATAGTGGAAATGGCATTTTAAAATTGATGCTGTATATCCTATTACACTATCATTATAATAAAAACTGTAGAGTGCTATTATTAGTTACTAAATAAATACATGTAAATTATATTCAGAAGACATGTTGCTTTTTTTCTATTGTTAATCGGCAGTTTCTTTAATTAATTCTTTCACAAATCCATCCTTTCAAAAATTGAAAACGTCCTCGAAGTTGGTTCTCAATTTAATTCAATCCCTCGCAACGATGGCTCAAAGTAATCAAATTGAAACCGAAATTATTTCTGGGTGACTGTAACGGGGTGAGATGTCGTAAACTCTTTAACCCGAAAAAAAAATAAACACAAAAGCATCGCTTGCGGAAGTGGTTTGCAACCATTTTAAGGTCGATTTTAACTAAGTCATTTTTTAATTAGGAAAAGCGAAATGCCTACGTCTGTTCTCTTAATAGGAATTAAATTATCGTAGAGTGAATTAAAAAAAGAGAAGTAAGTGTATATAGAACTGGCGCCATAAGAATACGTTGTCATTTTATAATAATATCGTAATGAAAATACCAATAAAAAAAACGACAAATTGAGTTTTATACTAGGTAATTCAACACAACATCTAAAATAAATTATTTTTTCCTTTACTTGTACAATGAAATCTTCCTTCGTAATGAATTTTAAGATCACACGTTAACAAAAAGTAGTATTATTGATGAGATTGAGTCTGCATCAAAAGTTCTTGGTACTTGAAAATCCATAACTTTTTATTGTATTAAGTTAGAGATTTTTTACAAAACTGTGGAGGTATAGACCTTGGTATTTAATATTAACTTACACTTGATACATCTGGTTGTCTGTGAGAAAAGGAATCTTGGCGAACAAATAGATGGATAGTGAAATGATATAAAGTTTCTTTTTTTATACGCAATCATATATTAGTACGTAGTTCACAATTAAATGAAACTACGTGATGTAGTATTATTTCTACTTTCTTTAATACCTTTACCACGATCTAGGTTTCGTTGTATTACAACATCTTCTGGTATGATATTAGCAAAGATACTACATAATCTGTATTACAACCACTTCAGGTGGGATATTAGCAAAGATACTACATAATACTACATCACGTAGTTTCATTTAATTATGAACTACGCAATCATAATTAACAATTTATTATCAAACGTCTATATTAGATAAAGAAAACTATTCTCTACATCATATAAAGAAAACGATTCTCATTTTTATGTCTGGATAATATCAGAAACAGTTCAAGCTATTTGAAAAATGTTTCGCTATTCAAAAATCTATATATTCCTTTAAGATATATGCTATTAATTACAGAAATTATAAATAAAAGGAAACTTTACTAGTAATATTGTGGATTAAGGGATTTTGCGGTAAATGGGTATTCTGAGTATACGTGCAGTGGATTTCCCGAAAAATTGGTTGTATTATATACGTTTGTAATGTATACGTCCACTTCGACAAGATGTTTTAATAATTTAAAAAGAAGTTACGCGCAGATAAAGTCGCGAATGTAATAATGTGAGCATTAAATTACTGATCTCTGCATCTACGGCAATGTACATATATATATATATATATATATATATATATATATATATATACATATACATATATATATATATATGTATACATATATATATATATATATATATACATATATATATATATATATATATATATATATACATATATATATATATATATATATATATAGAAAGTCCAGTGACAGATTTCAATGTTTGAAAAATTGTAAAAAAAACTACACCTCTAATACAAAGTAGGTTTATTTTAACTTTATAACAACAAATGCGGATTTAATTTTTTAAAAACCACGTTTTCCAAATGACGGTCATCGAGTCTGACACACTCTTCGAGTCTAGCACGCATGTTTTCAAAAACGCGTTTGCAGAGCGACTGGGGTATCCTACTGACTTCGGCTCGAATATTTTCTTTAAGTTGTGTCACAGTGCTCGGATTTGTTTTGTGAACAACGGATTTTAAGTATCCCCATAAAAAAAAGTTACATGGGCTTAAATCGGGTGACCTAAGTGGCCACGGTACGGTACCGTTTCGGGATATATTTTTTTCTGGAAATAATATTAGCAGTGTGAGCTGTGGCCCCGTCCTGCTGGAACCATGTATTTTGGTTGAAGGATGGACTATTCTGTAGTTCTACTCTGAAAAAAGTCATTTAACATCTGGGCATATCTCTCCGAATTTTCAGTTACAGTTTGGCCACGTTGATTTTCAAAGAAATAAGGCCCTATGATTGCAGATGCAGACATGGCACACCAGACTGTTACTTTAGGCTTATATAAAGGCTCTTGATGCATTTGTCTTGGGTTGTGGACATCCCAGTAACGAAAGTTCTGCTTATTCACATATCCTCCAATGTGAAAGTGAGCTTCGTCACTAAAGAATATGTTGCCCATCCGGGTAGCAGTACGAAATCTCAACAACATCACCTCCGCGTAAGTTTTTCTTAATTAAAAGTCAGAATCGTGTAAATCTTGAACAATTTGAATTTTATATGGATGGAACTTGAGTTTTTTTTGCATTATTACCTGTAAAGTTGATTTCAGAATTCCCAATATCGATGAACGTGTAAGCAGTGATAAACGGCGATTTTCAACGACAGAAACCAAAACACGCTCGACATTTTCATCCGTGGCTACCAGTGGTGTAGGTCCTGGCCAGGGCCTATTTAATATTGATCCTGTAGCTCTGAACTTTGCTACCCATGACTGAATGAGGTTGATCGATGGTCCATCACGTAATCGACGAATACTGTAACGATTATTAAATCGACGGCGAGCTACAGACAGCGAAAATCCACTCGAAATGTACGTCTCGACAGCAAAAGCGCGGTGCTCTCCACTCCACTGTTCCATGGCTACTAAAACATCCGCACCGTCTACTCTTCTAACGACGCCCCCCGCGTCCCTCTTATGTGTTTCGTTCAGAAACTATGTTTATTCAAACTTTGAAATCTGTCACTGGACACCCTATATATATATATATATATATATATATATATATTTATATATATATATATATATATATATATATATATGAACACATATAGTGACGACGCCATTTATAAATTTGAAGGGTTTTCTATTAGGTTTCTTTGTCATTTCGCGTAAACATATGGCGCATATTTTAAACTTTTAAAAGTCAATACGTACAAAAATGAATTCCTTTAAAAAAATCTGCTGAGAGAATTCAGGAGAAAAAGAGTGCTTGATTAAGTATAATAAAGGTATTGATATGTTAAATTATTAAAATCAATGAAATAACTGAATGAAATAAAATGTATGAAGAAAAAACAAAATAAAATTATTTATAAAATATCTTGATAATTTTACCAAATTGCACATACATTTATCACCTCGGCCCTATGTAAGTATTTCGATTTTTAAAAGAAAGCGACCGCTTTTATTCAGGCAATTATTTATATCAAAAATATTTATATTAAGTAAGTATTCGATTTGTTTTTATGACATGTCCTAATAGCATATTGAAGAATACGTGGAACGGAAACAAAAAAGACTAGTAGCACAATCCATAGTATTGGCATGGGTCCTACTCAACCATACACTTTATTGTTTATGTTATGACTTTCTTTACACGACTTTGAACTCCCCACACTGCTTCATATGTTCCAAGACCGAGTTAAGTTTTTAAATAAAATATGTTTGTTTACCTATCCCTTGCCTATTCCTACTTTCATGGTTAAGACCTAAATAGTCTCAAAAACATATTTTTCTGCTATGTGAAGCAAGGCATTCATTACGTGGAACATAATAGGTGTATACTTAGACGTAGAGAACTCATTTTCATTATAAACTTGGTACGTTCACGTCAGCAAAAAACACGCGTTTAAAACTTTTGTTAACTATACACGTTCGTCTAATGAGACATAGCGAAATGTTAGTTTTTAAATTGTCTCATAGAAAATTACAACACTAAAATATAAAAACTATAGACAAAGAAATGAAAAAAGAGCATCCAATAAATGTTATCAGCTGAAGTTTTCATGGTTTACGTTCATCAATATCCGATTATCGCATGAAGAATAAATGATGCAATAAAATCGAATAATATCTGTTTTGTAAAGGATTTCATTATCCTAAATCTTATTTAGACTACTTTTTATGATCAGCCTTATCCTTCATGGAAAAAGAGAAAATTAATTTAAAAAACGACCACACTTTTCTAAATGATGGCTAGAGCTTACCTCGGATTTTTTAAGACTTTAATTATAATTAACACCTATAAAGAAGTGTGTTAAGTTTTAAAAATTAAATTTTTATTCCTCCCATAAACCTATTTTCACTCACTATATGTACAATGCTGGACAGATAGTACGTTTGAAAATATAAACATCATGAATTGATACCAAAAATTTTTTTTGGGGAACCTGTTACTAGATTTCCATACCTCAAAAGAAAAAATGGGACCCTCATGATATTACTCACAAGTCCATCTGTTCGTCTTTAACAAAAACACGTAGAAACGTAGGAATTTTAAAATTGATACAGTGATGAAGCATATCATCCCGCATAGCTAATACTCAAATAATTAACAATCAATTATACTTATATGGAGGAGACAAATGACTTCATTTGTCTCGAGCTTTTTTTTAATTTCATGTATCGAGTGGGATATTTTTTATAAAATTTGTATAAGATAACTCTAGAGAGGTCGTTATAAATGTCCACAAAAATATCTCAGATCTTTTCTAACCTGCTTAACAGTACCGATAGCTTCCTATTGCTTTTCAATATTTGTTTTCATGATTTTTATGAAATTTTAATACAAAACAACTTGTTTCTCCAATTTTCTCATTGGCAGGCGGGTTTCATTTTAAATAGTTTAATAGTGTGTACACTGAAATGTCCATGTGTGCGTGATTATCATTTATACTTCATTGTTGATATACATGGTATTTAATTACGACATACATTTATTTATTCACATATTCATAAAAGTGTATGCATCTGTCATAGTCGGAGTTCTACTCGTATTTAAAAACTTTATTTTCAAAATTAAATTTATTTTGAGAAAATGTTTGGTTTATTATGTTCGTGATTCTATTACCGGCTAAATGTTTCTAAAGTTTTAGATCTATGAATACCAATATATAAATAGATGCTTAATTTCATTTAATATGTAGCAATGAAAATGTTAACATACCTGTACTTTTTTATACAAGGAGCAGACACACATGGTGGTGATATTTCTCCCTATCCCATAGGTTATGATATCATTTAAATGGTCTTTAAAATGAAATAGACTTGTCATTTACCAATTTTCAATTTAAAACCTCTTTTGCCAAATATTTAGCATTTAGTGGCATACGATGTTTCTGCTGTCTCTAATATTTCAACCTTCGATGTAAAAAACTGAAAAGATTCTATATATCGTTATTTTATTAGAACTTCCGGCTTAAATTATTTCTTTTATGTTATGTGAACTATATTTATATTAATATACAAAGCGCTTGCGCTACTCGATTCATAAAATAAACAATTAATATTCAAAACCCTTGGGTTTATTTATTTCTTTGTTTGCCCACACTAATGACAGGAATCATAAATTTATAAATTATGTGTTATATTATGTATATATAGGAAAAATTAGTAAATTATTTATTATATGTCAACACGCTACTATTCATGGGGCCAAAACAGTGATAAACACGTGACAGAATTCAGGGACCTTGCACTGCTTAAACTGTGCAAGGAATAAAAAGGCCGATTTATTTATTGACTAATAATCATGAATATTCCCGTCGATATGCCCAAGACTCTAACAACGGAGAACGGAACAGAGTTGTTTAATTTGATTCACAGGGTGCAGCAAGTTAAGAGATATAAGTAACAAACAACAAATATATACATATATATATATATATATATATATATATATATATATATGTGTGTGTGTGTGTGTACATATATATATATATATATATATATATATATATATATATATATATATATACACACGTATAATTAAAACATTATTTCAGAAAAACTGTGCTAATTCGATAAAACTTTAAATTGAACTTGGAAAGAAATAGGTCTTTTACTTTACTGTATAAACACAACAATACTTTAGTTGTTTTTTCTCATCATTTGATGATGATATGTACATAATTTCAGTCAATGTAATTATAGCATGTACACGTAAAGAAAAAAAAAGGTGCAGCTAAATTTAATACCGATTTAGAACAACGAATTTATTTTACATTAAAAAATTAAAATTAATTCATTTTCAAATAATATTTTTTTCCGAAAAAAATAAGGTTCAAACATCTCGGGAAGCTTGGTTTAATTTATACATCAAAGTTTTGAAAAGTTTACTGCCCAATGCTTTTTAACTGGTGAAAGCAACGTGTAACCACTGTAGTGAAAACAAGTCATTGGAGAGTGATTAAAAATAAACATTAATCCCAGCATCCCCTAGATTACTCTGCACGCTCTTGATAATCTCGTTCATTGTGCATAATATTAAAGTTAAATTGCAGATTATTATCAAAATATCTTTAACAAGAGTAAGTGGTGATTATCATCAATAGATATAATATATAATATCAAAGAATAGATTGTTTTTTTCGCAGTTCTATAAATAAAAATCAAAAACTTAAAAAAAATCATCCACATCGCGTAAATCGATTAAATTTTGCCAGCTCGTGTCGTAGACACATAAGATAATACAAACCAAATAAACATTTAAATTACAACATACATATAAACTAAAAATAGGTCCAACCAGTTTATAAAAATATTAATAAAACTAAGAGAAGACAATTGATAAAAATTTGATTGCATTGAAAAATAACGAACAATTTTAATTAAATGAAATTGATATTGAAATCAACAAAATCACGTGTTTTTCATATTGTATGCCTCGAAAGGAAAAAAACGGAACTCTCATAAGATTAATCACATGCCATCCGAATTCCGTCTGTTATAGTAATTTTCTTGGAAGCTATTTGATACACAGCTTTATTTCACGTAGCGATAAAGAAGATCCGCATATACTTCAATTGTTAATAATTCAAAATGTTAGTATGGAAATATTTGACTGTGCATATGTAATAATCAAAGAAAAATATTTTCCTTTTTGATGTGTCACGTGGGATATAAATTCAAAAGACCGAGTTAAAAGGGTTTCAAAAATGTGTTTTTTTATTTAATGTAAAGATATCGCTGAAAATAACCACAATCATGAATGTAGCGGCATAGCAAGAAATTTATCTAAATTTTCCCAAGAAAATTTAGCGAGACTAAATTTCATAGTTTTTTTGAGAAATTCGCTATATTTTTCACTTGTAACAACTTTGCTGGTACAATATTAAATAAATGGAGAATAGAAGAGGTGGTTGAGGAAACTCCTAAATAAATTTTAGGAAAACTCATGTTTGGGCTCATTTAAGTAAACTCCAAGAGGACTTTGGTTTTATTTAAAACTAAAACCAAAGTCCGAATTCGAACTTTCTAAATAGAACCAAAGTCCATCTAAATGTCCCCCAAAATTTAATGCTCTCCAAGAATATTATGATACTGGAGTGATTAGTCACCAGATGTCGCGGACGCTACATAATCAGAATGCTGACACACTAAGTTGTACAAGAGCATTTCCCCTAATGAGAATAAAATAAACAACGAAATAAAGAATAATTAAAAATAATTAAATACAATGATTTTATTTTCATGAAAGTGATACATTAAGTACCGAAAACATTTTTTAATTATTTTGTGCTATATGTTAGCATACTATGAGTCTTAAAAGTCAAAGTCTTAATTGTACATCATATTACCCTGAAATATGGTAAAAGGATGCATACTATGAGTCTTAAAAGTCAAAGTCTTAATTGTACACCATATCACCCTAAAATATGGTAAACGGACAAATTAAATAAGTGACCTAATTTGAATCCAAATTTCATTTTGTTGGTTTGGTAATTTAATGTCATTATCAAATCGTTGGCCTCTTTTCAGTAGATTTACTTATCTATCACTTTTGAAAGATTTCGATTTCATTAATTCTACATACTGTTTATTACATGTTCAACCCTATATAAATATCAATATGTAACGTAGCAAATGAGAAACGAAATGAAATAGTAAAAAAATCAAAGAAAAACATTTCAAAATCTTCAGTTATTTCAAACCTCTAACCAAATCGATAGATTTTTAATCCATTTATTTTGATACTTACGTATTTTTTGACAATAGTTAGAAAACCGACTGTAGAAAAAGGGAGCTCATTTTAAGACGAAAAACTTTTAAGAAACCAAGTACTCGTCGTACCAAAAATAAACGGACCCAACTCTCCTTCGAAATCAGTGCAGAAGGGTGCACGCGAAACCGTAACTTCCGGTATAAATGTTGATGTCGTCAGTGACCTTATTGAGTTAATGGTTCAAATTGTAAGTCTCCATTAGCTCTATCGAAATACTCGTGTATAGAGCAGCCTCGATAATTAAAGTCAAAACGGCAAAGCATCTTATTATTTACATTTTTTTATATATCGATTGTGTTTATGACTCAAGTCTAATATTAAATAATAACACTGAATCATAATGGTAATTGGAAAAAAGTCTTCTTAAGAAATAATATTTTTTTTAAATTTGTAGTTTCTTCTGTAAGATATAAGAGTTTTTCGGTCAAAATATTTAAATCCCGAGTAAATTTAAAATTGATCGGAAATGCTTATTATTATTCTGCAGATAGTATTTAAAGGAAAATGTGCTTACAAGCACTATCTGTACTTGTTCAACGAAATTTTATTTAAAAATTACTACTCCCTACAAGCAGAATTTGTACGACATGGTACTCTCCAAATTAACACACTGTTCGTTATGTAACATGTTCGTTATGGATATCCATTCTGTGCATTTTATGATTAGAAAGTTTTATAAAAGGAAATTTATAATGTGATTTTGATTTATCGTAAGTCGTAACCATTTTAACTCAATCACTAATCGAATGAGAAACACGTTTACTTAAAAACAAAATTGACGTAACAATGACTTTATGACATTTTACACATTTTAAGCTGTTCCTATAATGCTGTAAACTGTATAAGCTGTTCCTATAATATATGAGATGAAAGTATGGCATTGAAAAAGAAAGTAATATGCTGTGCTATAACCGAGAGGTAGCTAAGCCGAATGGCATCTCTAATGCCTATATGGCATCATACAATCATGTTCGTCACGTACTTCAAACTAGCACAGTGATTTTTTACTATAATTGGCCGTTACATATTCAAATGAGTTCGTAATCAGGCACATTTTTTTCAATTTGTCTCTCCACATAAATACTGAATAAAAGACTTGTAAGTCAGGAGTGAAACTCGCATTACGAGAGTTCTATACACATTTACGCACTTATAAACATTTAAAACTGCACACTATTTGTAATTCAACCATTTACAAATATTAATTTTTCACAATGTGAATATGTTACCCACAGTATTTTTCACAGGCGTATGAAGAAACTAATTTTAATAATGTATAATTCCATATAGAATTAAAAAAAATTGATTTTTGAATTTTCCTTTTACTTATGCTCTAATGACTCCCATCACGTCGGCCGTTAAGCGAAACAGAGTATAAAGCTAGCACTCCGCGCGCCCGCTGCGAGTATCTCTTAATATACCCATGCCGAGCACATCGGTTTTTTCGCCACCGATCGCCGAGGGACATCGATAATCTAGAGCTCCATGCCTGCGTGCGTTGCACTTGATGATGGTAAGTCAAACCGCCGCTAACGCATCGACATCGGCTTGTGTCAACGTGTTATTGAGACCAGCACTCTGATATGGCCATTAACTGGACACTAGCACTCTGACTAAGACCAGCAGTTTGACATACTCTTGGAAATTATCTTGTGATCTTTTAGGGATAATTTATTATTATTTAATTATCGAGTCTGTGCAGTTACATGTTATTTTGAAAACAGTTTATTATTATTTGATTGTCGCCGTTAAGTAAGTCTGTGCAGCTAAAACATGAAAAGGAAACTAGAAATACCCGGTACATTTTGAAATTTCAACATTTTATTAATAGTCACGGAGTATTGCTTAAAATTTTTATTTTCCATGTTTCAATAAATCTTGAAATAATAATTCAACATTTTTGCATTTTTAGTCTGTGAATTATCTCGATATTTTTATGACTAAAGTTTTTTCCTGAGTTTTACGTTATTCAATTTTATGGTTTCGTATCTTAAATTGAAAAATGAACACTCACTGACCGTTCCTTCAGTTCGTCAGTCACAGTCGATTTTCTTAGAAACTATGCGTCGTAGAAACTTGAAATTTGAATAGGGATCCTATGGGCTTATTTCTTTTTCACTAAATTTTAAAAATATTCGTATAACAGTCTAAGGAAGGATAAAGTAACCAATTTTTTTTTTTAGTTTTATATTATATGTCGAATATTATTTGAAAAGGTTTGTTACGATGAATACAAAAATATTTGTCATAATCAGCAATTTTATTTGTTCATAATTTTAATTTGCACATTTAAAAAGATATTTCAAAAATATTAAGCGAAAAAAGAACATCTCCTTCACCTATTATTCGTATACCATTAGCCAAAAATCATGAGAAAAGGAGAGTTGGTAAAATTCGATTTGAATATTATAGATAAACTATAGCAATTTTCGTGGATTTTGTAATTTTCCAATTATTCTATATATGTACGTCTGTAAAAGCATATATTCACATTGTGAAATATTTATATTTTTCAATAGTTTAATAGAAATACTATGTAGTCTTAAATGTCTATAAGTGCCTAAACACATACTGAATCCTCGTAATGGGAGTTCTTCTCTTACTTGACAGATTTTATTTAGAACATGAATATTCTATTATTTTAAATTCGAAATATACCCGGAGTCGCTTAAAATATAAGCAAATGAATCAAAAAAATATTAATATGTCAGTACCCAATGACACGGGGTTTAACCATTTATTATTATCAAGATTACTATTTTTATCCTGTAAATATACGGTGAAGTATATCTTTTACAGGCTTAGAAAAAAGGTGAATTTCTCAAAAACGGTTTAGTATTTCTGGTAACTTTTAATTAAAAATAGAAATTATTTTCTTGAAGATATTTACGTAATATACTGAAGAAAATAAGACTTTTATATAATATCCTGAAGGAAATAACCTTGCAACCCTTATAACTTATAAAATACATGAAATGAAAAAACTTTTTCGAATACTTAATTTATCCACTTAAAGATATTCGTATGAATAGTTTTGAGTTTTAACTAATGTTTATATGGGATAATATGTTTTAATATTAACCATATAATTTTATGTAAGTTGGTTTGTGAAAAAAAATTCATAAAATTTTAGCAATATCTCCAGGAGTAACAATTTCTAAATAAATCATTTTGGTATTTTTGTAAATTGCTTTTGAAATCAATATCATACACGATACATGGAATTGCAAAAAAGTCGCGTATTGTACTTGCCGTCTCTAAAGTTTCCAGGTAAAAGTGTTTAAATTTCTGAGGCATATATGGCTTAATTTGCTTTACTCCTATACGAAATTTCAAGTTTCAACATTGATATTAATACTTGTTATTTGCTTTAGTGGAAAATGCATCAGGTGAATAGGCGAACGAACACACGATTCTATAGATGTTCGTTTTTTTTTCTGGTCAGGAACCCTAAAAATAGATATAGATAGGAAGTAAGTGGACATTCAAGAAACATAAAAAACTTATCAAGCACGGTATGACTCGCACAACGAGAGTTACGTACACATATAGGCATTGATAAATATTTAATGGTACATAATATTCCTATTAAACTATTTATAAAGTTTGAATTTTTTAAACCCACAACAAAACAAAACTGTTTTTGAATGGCATATTTATAACATGTTTTTTTATGTGATATAATTACAAATTAATAAATTTTTCCTTTAAATGAAGTGCAAGACCTTTCTTGTTACCTTCCTACAACGGAAAAGTCAACCGAAATTACCTTATTGTTTTTGATTTATTTGATAGTGTCAAAATATGCGGCATAAACAGCCATATTTTCAGGGTTTTTCTTGATTACGCAGACTTAGAATATTGATTTTTTCAGCTCCAAGGAACCGTAGAGCTGATAGCTTGATATTAATATCTACTTGATGCGTCCATGCGTTCCTGAGAAAAATAATCTTGACAGACGGAAAACGAAGTTATGCTATAAGGGTTCCCTTTTTCCTTTTGAAGTACGATACCCTAAAAATTATGAAAAAAAATTGTCAAATCAAATAAACGTTTAATATGAAAGAAGACAATATAAAAACAAATATAAAATCAGGTTTAAGAAAAAATGGAGAAGAAAGAATTATGTCTGAATGGCAAAGCATAGTTTTCTGTTTATATTTCTTTACATTTCACTAGCGACCTCGCACAGGTGGTATTACTGTCATTATTAGAACTACAAGATGTCTTTGCATACAGTGATTACAGTAGCACTGAAAAGGACGATTCTTTTTTTTTATTTTACTTGCTTGATAATATATATATTTATAACCGTCAAAAAAAAATATCAATTGCATAAAAATGGTCCCTGTGGGTTATCCGTAGGACGAAACTTTAAAAAACAAAAAAAATGGAAAAATTCGTAGAAACCCAATGATATAAACGGTCCTAATGCAATCTAATGGTAATTATTAAAATATTAACGGTCTTAAACTTTCATACGGAGACAAGTAGAAACTAAAGATTTGATGAAATAATAAAAATATTATATCAATATTTTATAAGGCTTAATATTATCATATACTTTAACTATACCCATACAAAGTTCAAATCTCGGATTACCTTAAAATGTACTATAATTGTACGACGAATGGGCAGTCGCTAGTACTCGTATAAACTGTATGTACAAACTGTATACTGTAAAACTGTACAAACTGTATGTATAAACTGTAGTACACGTGTAAATGTAACCTTTACATTTTTCACAAAATTCAGGACAAAGCTAGGACCAGGGACCCATAGTAACATATTACAATATAATTTTCCGTAACACTACCAGTTAAATATTGATCTCTTATCGAGTAAGCGCCTGTAAATGTGCTCCTTTGGTAAAAGTAATCTGCAAAGGACACGCGAACGCACTCGTAAGTACTTGCGAAAAACTGAGTTCTAGCGGAAATAGACGTTCCATCCTGAGGCATGTGCCTCCGGCTTCGGGCGGAGATATAACCATCACTTCCTGTGCTCGGTAGCCGTTTCGTAAATAAGATTTTCGTCTAAGGCAAATACGCTACTCGTAGCTCGGAGCTAGTTTTTGGAATAACCCTAGATATGTACATTTAATTTCCCCATTTCGCTGATTTCAGTAGCTGATCTCATTCCGGTAGATTCACCCCATGAGACATATATATATATATATATATATATATATATATATATATATGATTTTAAAGCCACCTAATATATATATATAAATATATATATATATATATATATATATATATATATATATATATATATATATATATATATATTTACATATTTATATACTATGAATTGTCCTCTAGTTGGATGTGATACTACTTACTTATGGAGAGCGACATATGAAACAGTTTTTGCGATTGTACACCATTAATCGCTCATTGACGTTATATATTTATATAATCGAAATCAAAACATGAGTCTAGGAATACGCAAGGTGATATCTAATAATATAAACATATGAAAACTAGCATGAAAAAAAAAATTACACGTGTTATTGACCTTTTAGAGTTTCTTGGATAAATAAACATTCCCACACTTATTTTTTCTTCGTTAACTTTATAAAGACTAAACCAAAAAAACCAGAAATATTTTGATAAAATCCGTATACACCCAATGATATAAATAATTTTAAAGCCACCTAATGGTAATTACTAAAATATTAACGGCCTTAGACTTTTCGTATGCGTATTTTATGAGACTTAATTAACACATTCACCAAAGCTACATGAAAGCAACAACGGAAGATTCTCTGTACAAATCATCATTTGCTAGTCAATCTTTGGGTATGCTTTCATTATCAAAATTTATTTCAAGATTAAGTTTGAAGAAGGTTTATTTATTTAAATGATACAACAATCATGGTGAAAATGAAATTTACTTCATACAAAGGGATGGACAGACAGATTAACAAGCAACCACGTGTGATTTACTTACGAACTAATCTATAATAACAACTTTTAGTAATGCTGTGGACCACATATAGCAATCATCGACAGCCTATCTCAGTTCACTACTCGACATAGGCTTCCCCAATGCTCATCAAATTGGAGATAATGCACATGATCGCCACAACGACCAATCGATTTGTCGATCGCAGCACATAGCTACTCACATCACTGGCGTTGCTGCTCATCACTAATCTGTATCAATTAGCTAAGCGATTACAAACATCTCTCCACTAAGCTCGACGAGCAACCAGGAATTATGGCGACGACATGAATGGTAAGATTAACAACATATCAATATTTCACATTAGTTTTCACTGTATTAATGAAAAAATTCTTCTTTCTTTTCAATGAAATTTTTGCCTTCAAATTTGAATATTGTCATCTACTCGAAATTTAATAATACTCCCAATAATCTCCCAGCAGCCAGTGTACAGTCTAGTACTCTAGTCTAGACTCTTTTCGTCTCATTTTGCGAGACTCAATTCAATATCATTTCCTGAAACAGAAGGAAAATTGCGTGAACGATTAAGACGGGCAACTGAGCAAAGTCGGATAAAAATTATCTTTAATAGAATTTATTGGAAAAGGGAAATTGAAAAGGACGCCTATTTATTTTACTTTTTCATCGGTTAAAATAATAAGGAACTGTAAAGAAGACGGCCTTCCTTTTTTAATTAAAAAATAAATGACATCTGCAACAGTGTTCAAACTTTGGAAAGCGTTCACCTTTAACCTACTTCAGAAAAGAAAGAGGTTCTCAATTCGATTGCATTTTTTGATATAAGTATCTCGTATCTTCGGCATTTCTCAACCAGTTTAAACGATCCTTTTATTAGGGTAGGCATACTACCAATATGATTACATGAAAATGTTAAAATCTGACCATGAAAATTGAAAATATATAATAAAATTCCTTAATATTGAGCAATATAGGTGCCTTAATCGAGTTTCTATTATTTAAGTATAATGATAATCTAATGAGACCTGACTAAAGGTCTCAAAATTGCACTCTAATTTGCTCTAAAGCAAAATTAGAGTGCAATGTTGATGAAGAAAAGTGGTGACAGGAAATCTTTAGTGATGAGAAGTAAATTCACCGGATTTCAATTCGTTCCACTTGCTTGATCCGACAAGAAAGTAATGGGCTAAATAAGTAGGTTAGATATATGATCCCAAACAATTTAATTGCAACCTTTGATCCATAAATCTTGATGAGGTAAGTGTATTGCCTACCGAAACAGTGAAACTCGAGGATCTGTTTTCTTTAGATCAGTATTATGAGTCTCAGTGAATTCCAACTCCTCAAATTTAAAGCTGTGCAGGTATGTCTGCTAAACCGCAATATTGAAGGATCTGCTGCTTTTAAATTAGTATTATGGATTTCAAGCAAAAATTCTGTCACTAAACTTTGGATTCTTACTCATCCATCCTCGTGCACAAAGGTATTGCCTGCTTAAATCTTTAAGGACATCACTTTTTAACTTAAGTTACCTCTTAAAAATTTAGGAAAATCACTTTTTAAATTAATATTGTGGATCTCGAGCAAATCTTTTGTTATGGAATCCCGGATTCAATTTTCTTAGCCTGATACTGCAGTGGTTCGGTGTATTTTCTAATTATTTTTGGCATTAAATTAACCAATTTGCATTAGTGTTTTTTACTAAAATAACTTCATTCATGCAAAATTGGCTAGAATTTGAGGGTGAAATGTGAAAAAAATGCATAATAGATTTTCTTAACTATGTAAAACATAGGTGGTGAGATCGAATTTAGATAATATAGGTCTATCGACAATCTAGTAGTACGGCATCTAATATTTCGACGACTAAAGAAGATGCATAAACCGACCGTTTAGTAAAATCAGGGCACAATATTGGCGCTGGGAGGTAATAAAAGTAACTCTTCATTTACGGGGAGTAAGCTCATCGAGTGTGGACTCATTTAACAAGTTTTTTTAACAAATCAAATAAGTAGATAAGTATATACATATATATATATATATATATATATATATATATATATATAGAAAGATATATAGCAACTAGAATATTAGTGGATGGATGTGTAATATATAAAAGTATAAACATGTTTGAGATACAGTGGGTATAAATGTACTTGTGAATGTCACAGAGAACGCCAGAAGCGGGTATGAATACCAGATGGAAGTGAAGCGCGGAATTAGCCCCGATTTTCTTCAGGATATTTACATTTTCTTAAAAAAAATTATGTAATATTCTTAATAACTATTAATAACTAATGTCCTACATGGTATATGATATGAAAGAAGTTTTTTGAGGTCTTCATTTACACCCTTAAATGTATTCGTCTGAATACTTTTGAGTGCTAACTAATACGTATAAAGTATAATATGATTTATTTTCAACCACGTAAATGTTCGTATTTTTTACGTAAGGCGGTTATTGATAAAAAAATTTGTAATTGTTTATCAATATTTACAGAACAAGAAGGAGTTGTAAGTGGAAGCAGAATCACACGGCGTTACTCCCCACATTACTTTATTTACCCGCTCTAAAGATTTCATGTGATTATTTTTGAGTTAAAATTAATACTAACTATATGCGGGTAAAAGTGCTTTATTACCTTGTCAAGTTTTACATTTTAAAATCAAACTTTTTGGGAAAAATGACTGTGATACACGGGCAGACGAACGATTAAAAGGGAGATCCTGTAAGGGTTTGCTATTTTTTTTCTTTTCCTGTTCAAAACCCTCACGATTACATATAGAAGAAGTAAGTAGACATCCATGAAAATTAGGAAAATTTTGGACCAGATCGATTTGTAATTTATAAGAGAAAAAGACAAAAATTTATATATAATCATGTGTAAGTAAAACCACAGAAAAAAATAATTTTGTCGGAATTAGTAGGTTAAGCATTCCATTTATATTTTTAGTATTTTTTTTGTGAAATAATTTATGTTTTATTTTTATGAATGTTACTAATGTAATAAAAAGTTAAATATGTGTTGGTTGTATTTTTTTGTGATTCATGTAAATACTACTAATCCAATTGATATCCAACTATTGCAATATGATAGCTTACAATATCCAGATTTCAATAAGCTGTAAAGTATGTGTATACATTAGATAAATTTTAAGATATAATGGATAATATTAACATAGTCGGAAAAGAATCGTCGGTATGGACTCTTTCGCTACAACTCTACCAAAATCATCACAAATGCACTAATATTATGCACTGTAGATATTTAAAACTTTCAAAAAAATAATTATTATTATTATCTAACTTTTACATAAACCACGTTGACTTATTTAATTTAGAAAAGTACATGGGAAAAAAATGGCGATGTTTATATCAATTTAAAAATTTTCATTAAAGCAATGAAAGTGAATCATAATAATGAAGAAAGTAATTTTAAGGATCCATGCCGATGAATTCTAGAAATCTATCGATTTCCGTATAACTATAATTGACCTGCTTTTCGTCCATTTTTATTCATATTGGTAAGTAAACGTACCAACATACAGATAATTTGCCCTTTCATATTTATGTATTCGCATTTTCTCCGCTAACAGTTAAAATAATAAAGCATCCGTTAGAAAAATCGTTGTTTAGACTGATCTTTGACGGAGAAGTACTTAAAAAATTAGTATGAAATTAAATAAAAGAAATTACATTTATATACTTTGCATATAGTGTACTTTTTTCATTTTTTGTTTTTAAAAAAAGATACAAATACATAAATCAAATAACCAAACTACTTTCGTATTCTCCATAATTCTTTTTGTGAATATCATGTAAGCGCAAAGCCCAAACTCAATGCGTAACTTACCAGCCCCGACTTGCGCGAGGAACCTTTTGGTAAAACTTTCAAAACTTGCGGCGATACTATGAGAGAACTCTTTAAACCATTTGAACCAGAGCTAGTGTTCGCCACAGTTATCGTTTTGATTTTCGACGACTTTGTGCGCAATTTCATCATCGGGAACAATCATTTATTATCTACCTGTGACAGACGACGGAATGAAATCGTGCTCTTAAAATATGTTCAAATTAAATGTACAAATCCCACAGGTTCTAAACCCTGTTACTCTTGTTTAAAAACAAATTAACAATGTTATAACCTGGTTTTATCTTGACGATGAAGAATAGATAATTTTTTTATTAATAAACACGAAAATTAGATACTTTTAGTTTAAACCTAGACTGTGTTAGTTATATTTGACTAAAACATCGCACTCCATAGTTTATCATGTGATTCTAAACCTCAAAAACATGTTTGAAGTTTGATATGAAATGTCAAAATGTTGATATGTAGTTCAATCTTCGTTTTTGTTATTTTTTTAAAATTTTGTTTAAATGTGTAAAAATATGGATTCGAACAATGATATCTATTTTATAGAAGATATGGAAGTGGAAGAGGTTGAAAAAAAGAGTGGTTCGCATACAAAAGGACGAATTGCACAAATGTAAAAAAAATTCCTTGAAGACGTTGAATAACAATGAGTTCAAGCAAAATATAATTTTTCCCCTCCAGTATCAGATGTTCCAGTATTCCACCGTGCCTATAGTTACTAACTGCATTACGAACGTGAGCGTGTAGTGAAATTAATGTAATGTTACTTCTATTGCGTATTTCATTCCTATTCGTATAGAATGCGCTTATAAGTCTATACTTTCATTAGATTGAAAAACTTTCTATAAGAGACTAGAACTAAATTCTACCGTTTTTTCTTTGCCTTCAGTTTGTCTTTCAACAGATACAGGTGAGATTCGAATTGCTTGTGGAGTCGCTATCCCAGATAAGGTTGATGGCCTTTGTTTTAATTCCACATTTCGTCGTATCTACAAAATAATATGTGCTACAATAATACATGTAATTTTAATAATGTTTCTATTCAATTGATCATTGAACTTATTATGACGGCTAAATAAATACTATTGAAAAAGCAAGGAAGAAAATCCAACCTATATAAGAATTGAACTTTTTATCTTTTCCTAATAAAATGTTAATATTAACAACCCTAAAAATAGTTTTGTATTTAATACCTGTAATTTTTCAGCAGTTTCAAGTAACATTTGTGGAGCTTGTGGATCCTATATGAGGTCAATGGCTTTTTTATTAATTCGTTGTAACTACAAAATAACAATTGTATTTATAATTTATATTATCATTACAATGCAATTACTATTCAATTTGCAACTGAATTTATTTTTTAATGCAAAGTATATTAATAAAGCAAGTAATAAAATCGAATTTATTGCAGACTGGATATTTTATACTCTCCTGATATGTAAATATTAACGACATCACAAATAATTGTGTATATTATAGTAGTGCTGAAGTTTTTTAAAGTTTAGACAAAACCTCGATATTTGCTTGTTCATTTTGTTTATTTTCTGCAGAAAAACTAGGAACGATTACCTATAATAACAAGACTTTAATTTAATGATTTTTTAAGAAATTAACATTATGCTCGCCTCCAATTTCATTGATAAAGCAAAACCTACTAACATTAGTTAATACATTTCCATCAGAGTAGAATTCATTTGATGTCCTAGTTGATTCTCCAAGGGCTGCGAAGGCTACTTCATAATTCTGCAAACGGGGGCTTTTAAAGATTGGACCGACTCCATACTGATACAATTTCGATAAATTTTTACCACTCCATTTTTATTACTTTCCACTGTGTCCTGAATGGACTTATTTTCCATTGAAAGTGAATCCTTCCATTTATTCTAAAAATAAATTAAAAATTATGAAAAATGGATCTCAGCTTAACGATATAAATTAGCACCCGATGTTGTTGTCGAGTGGGAGTAAATACGTTTAAAAAAGAAACCGTGCAATGATATAATTTAAAAAACGGAGCTATATTATTTTCAATAATTTACCTGGAATAAGCGGTTATCCACGTTTTTTGTTGTTATTTTATTAATATTGGTCTCCAAAATTTTATTCCAAATAATCTTTAAAAACATCAAACATCATCAGTATTCTTTAAGAATATACTTTAAAAGGTGCTGTAAACAGAAATGTGTTTCTTAATACCATTACTAATATATAGATTATTCATAATTTGATCATGAGAAATTTAATTCATCTTACCTTATCTTCTTCATCCCAATTAACAGATCTCGTTCTTTTCTGATCCGATGAACGTTTTAATAATATTTATGTTGGTTAGAAATTATCATTCCCGTACGTCAATCTGCCAATAGCGTTAAGCAATTATAAGAGCAATTAAAAGGCAGTGTAAATACGTACTGATGCTAATTTTCATGTTAGCGACTGCTCAAAATCGTGCATGATAGCCAATTTTCCATACCTTAAGCTAGGTTTAAAAAGTTTATAACTAAACCACCGTTATTCCGTGTTTATTAATATTATTTTTAAAATAGACTTATAGCCACTGTAAGCTAGGTTTAGCTATATTTAGTTTAAGGATGGTTTAAGTTATTTTTATTAATAAAACCGTGTGAGGATATTGAATGAATTTGCTGCCAATAGAAAACCCGCCTAGTTATTCTTAGTATTTCGTATATTGCTATTTGTTCTCCTGTACATTTCATTGTTTATGCGTTGCATAGTTAATGTATTTTTTTGAAAACTAATAAACCGACCTGACCAACAGTTTCAGACGAGTGAGGTGATAAAGATAGCATTAATTCAAGTTTAGTCTATCAATCGATAGGTGAAAGCTGTGACTGTGAAGTTTTCAAAAAATTCTGATATTAGGTTTGTTAAAGCTGGTGGCTCGAGCTAAACTGGTAGATTAAAGTAGTCTAATGGAGAGAGAAGGGTATCTCTTCATAAATGATGTAAAAAAATCGGAGCCAGCTAGCTTCATCGATTCCCAATATTTTAAAATTTCCAAGTTATTAGCAAGCTAGAACGCTATTTTCCGAATACCCTTGGGAAAAAACCCGAAATAAATACTTGAAGTGTTGATACGGTCATGCTGCTTATATCTTCGGTAATAAATTTTTCTCAATATTTTGTTAAAATGCGACAATTAATACCAAAATCTTTTGCGACAAACCTTATATATTTGCCATAGTTTTTCACGTCTCTAGCAGCACTCAGCTTCAATACTAGTGACACAAGCTCTCGAAAAGACTTTCCTTTTTAATGCCGTGGAATTTTATGAATAGATCTGAAACAAATGAAACAGATATATAGTTTAGCATTGAATTTACATTGTACTATTTCTCTCCGTGCTATAATATTTGACCTCGATTCGCTATTCTACTATTGGTAAACCAAGCTTCATACGATATAATCAAAATACTTTATATTATAATGGCAGTAATTATTTTTTAGAATCAATATCAATCATTAATTGAAAAAAATATTATACATTTAGGTTTTATACAATTTAGGTTTTATATTTTATTTCGTCTACAAGAAAATTAACCATTCTTTTTTACAAATGCTGAGTATGTTTGGATTAATAAACCAATGACAATATAGTGTACAAAAAGTTACGACTTACGTAACTGAGTTATCAACTATGATAAATGTACTATATGTGACAACAAAATTATGTAAGACAACAAAATATAAAAAAAATATATCAGGGGTGTACTGTATTAAACAACTAAAATTTCCTTGAAAATTTTAATAAAATTATTTAATTACATTAAATTTATATGTGATGGTTACCAGGAACAAAACCTGAGACTATGGCACTACAACTGATACATATGGAAAGAGGCGATTTAATAATAATTGTTTTTTGTTTCTGAAGTAATGTTTTGTCAACATCGTTATTATATGAGAACTAAGCTTGCACCATCAATTTTTTCTCTGGTTATATGAATACTAATATGGTACTTGAAATAACCTTTCTAAATTTTGGATACTTGCAAGTATTCCTAAATTTCTTTTATAGTTTGTTTCTAGGTATAAATTCCTGCATAAATATTATTCCTTCATTCTAAGTATGAAACAAAATTTTTCTTGTAATTTGGTGATAAGACATTTAATCAGAAAATCTGAAATATTTATTTGATTAGCTTTTGGTCAGAACGCTTAAAAGTTACGCAACTAAAATATAAAAACGAAGAAAAAAATAATTTTGTGACATACATTTAACGACAAAAGATACTTTTAATATTAATCGCGTCTATTTATCTACTTTAATGTATCTAATTGATACGTATGGCGGACTTATTGCTACGTGAGTAATCTCTTACAGCCAACCATAACACCCGTCCAGCCTCGCTCGACGAACGGCCGGGAATCGAATCGGGGAATCGTCACAGGCCGTATGCCTTGTGATCAACCCAACACACCACGGCGACGACTCTATGGGTACGGTATAGAATTTATATATAGATTTATCTACACCATTAACCCTTACTATCTGAATTATTTTAGATAAAATATGGTTGTTACAGAGATATGGACCACATAGAGATCATCTTCTCTGATTTAGCTTTAGGAAGATTCTTTTAGTTCTGTAAAAGCCTATAAACTATATTTAAAATTCAAATCCTTTGGTGTGGCTCAAATAAACAGGAATTTATATTTAACATCAGTAAGTATAATTTGAAATCTTGGCGCATCGTGTAGTTTTTTGGTGACGAAATATGGGACTTTTTGTTTAGGATATACTATTTAATGTTTCTTTTACTGGTTGAAATTAATTTCCAAAGTAGAGAAAATTAACAGTTGGAATCGATATCCAGTTCAGCTCGTGATAACCAAATAAAAACGAGTCCTATTATTTGGACCACATTTATTCCTTCGTATATTAGGATTAAATATTAGGATAACACTTAATCCACTGGAAATTATTTAATTAGTGTTCTCCGATACAGTGTGCTTAAATAATTAGCCTATATGTGTTTTACATAAAGTCAACTTATATAACAGACTTCATGTAAATAGAATATATTGGCTTGGCGGCACAAAGATAATTAACATCTGACTATGTGAGCTTGACGATTTCCTTTCAGTTCTTCTTATTTTTTTCCACTTCAATATAAACGTAATTGAACGAAATTAAATTAAAATTAAACACTTTTGACTTCGAAAAAAAAATAACTTTTTGTAAAATATTAGCCGCCGTCAACTAACCTTTAATAAAAGTCATGATCGGTATTACTGAGTATATGGTTAGTTTCACGTAGACAAATAAGCCATTTACATGTTTGTTATATGAAGTAGTAAAGGAATGTAAATTACTGTATAAATTATTGAAATCGACGATAAATTTTGGAAAAAAAGCAATGAAAGTAAATTGGTTAATTTTTATGATGATTTTTCACTTCCAGAGTTAGTTGATGCATGGTATCCAAAGTCAACGGAATTAAGAAATCTATAATACATCTTTCATTCTACGAAGTGTAAGAAGGAAATTGAATGTTCCACAATATAATATTATATTTCTGACTACTTTTTTTTTATTCCTAAAAACAAATAAAAAAATAGTCATGAAATATACGCCTGGCCGCCGATGAACATGGGAAACCGAAGAAAGGAGAAGGGTACAAGGGCACAAGTACAGGACTGCGTTCGAAAAATAATTTAATTTTTTGATTAAATAATTGCATCCGTACGAAATCTACGTAAGGAGTGTTTTGGCACCTGAGAAAAAAATGCTTAACATGATGTATAAGGAATTATATTCGACTGTATTTTTTATTATTGTAAAATGTACCCGTACAAAGTCTAAGTGGGCCTCTAGTAAAACATATATTTTTACATATTCTTCCAAAGTTCCCGATAACATGATGAAGGACCCTGCAAAACGTATTATGGTATTATGTTTCGAAACACTATCGGTGAAATATAAATCTCCTATCGAGTAAGCGCCCATCAATGTGCTCCTTTGAGAAAATTAATCTTCAAAGGACACGCTAAGGCACTCGCAAAGTACTTGAGAAAAACGGAGTGTGTAGCGGAAATAAACTTTCCACCCTGAGGCGTGCGCTTAAGGCTTCGAGCAGAGATCACTTCCTGTGCACGGTAGCAATTCGTAAATAAGATTTTCGCCTAAGTAAAATACATTGTTCATAGCTCAGGGAAAATTATAGAATAACATTGCATTGTCAGAATTAATTTTCCCCATTTCCAGATGGTCTCATTTTGGACGATTTGTTGTATAAGATGTACATATACATAATACAAAGTGTTTTCTATATGGAGGCACGACTATTAACCTACGTATAACGGCATATATAACACTTTTTGCCGTAATACAGCTTTTTGATTCAGAGGTTTACATAATAAAAAGTTACTTGCATATTAGAATGCACAAAGTGATGTCAGATAAAACAAAAATATAAAACCTAATATGAAATCGGAAAACTACACACGTGATAGACTTTTTAAAGTCCCTTAAGTAAATAACTACTCCCAGACGCATTTTTTTATTTCAGTAAGCAGTGCGCGCACACATTTTCTTTCTCTCTTCCTCTCATAGCCAGTACATGAAATATATATATATATATACATATATATATATATATATATATATATATATATATATATATATATATATATATATATATATATATGTATATCTCAGTCAGTAGTTCGTTTGCGAGTTTGCTATAATTATTTTGTAATTTCATTTTGTTCTTGAATAATTTTATAAATTATTATTTTGTTCAATACATTAAAAATTCTATGTTTAAAGTGAATAAAATTGTAAATTCATTTTAAAGTTTATATTTTGTGAATTTGAAGTTTTACTTCAGTCGTGTGATCTAAAGCACACAAATTTTTTTTAGAAAAAAGTTTTTTAAAAATTTTATATTAAAAAACATTTTTAACTCGCTGTTCAATGAATTCTTATTTATACCTCACACAATAATCTTGATAATTTTTTATTGGCGTTCCGAGCGTCATCTAAAAGAGGCCTAAGAAATGAAAATGTGATTTTTCGCATTTCACTTCTGTAATATAGCCAACATAATATAAAATTAAGCAAAGATATGTAAAACATTCTTTAATAAAATTGCGATATATACGGAAGTGATTCCGTAAATGATCCACGTTTACCGTTCTGGTACAACACATCAAAAATAGATATTTGTATAACTCGCCATCTTTTGCAGAGAATTTATTACAAATCGAAATCATTTGATGGTGATATGATGATAAAATTTAAGTTAAATAAAATCATCAGTATCTATTGTTCAATATCATTTTTTACCTTCAAATGCTTCCGTCATTATAGCTCTCTAATATATTACTACAGAACTATTACATTTGAAAACTGAAATGGCAATATTTATATTACAAATGTTATATTTAATTCCTTTTAAGCAACATAAAATAATTTGTCTCCCCTTATATGCAAAAGAGGATTTATTGGAGACGTTATCCGTCCAAAACTCTTAAGAATTATTAAAATAATTTATGACTCAGGTTTCCTTTATATGAGTCCCAAAACCGTATATCATATCCACTTAGCAATATGTAACGTAAATATCGGAAAGTTTCCAAAGCACGCGAGAAAAATATTTTCTTGCAGAAAAACTGTTTTTCTATTGAATTGCGGAATCGCTTCCAAATAAAACAGGCCAGAGTATAAAGGAAGTGTGATACGGCAAGATTGATGAAGTCTTTAACTCTTACGTTTTATCGGAATATTCATAAGCTTATGGTTTTAATATGTATTTGTTGATAATGTTTGGAAAAATTAAACGTTGCTATGTTTGTACAAGGTTTTATCCATGTGAACGCTGGGCTTATCCAGTATGGAGTATATTGTTGAAAATGTATTATTTTAATTATTGGAAAATAATATATCTGAAGATATGACGTTATTAAAATTTATTTATGACAAAAATAATTATTTTTTATAATTTGGGTAGATTTATATCTGATGAAATTCTTTTCTGTTGTGTCCACTATTTATTAAAGGGGCATTTGAACAAAATATTTTTAGTGAGACGCGTCCATTCGTATTAGCTTCATTGAGCAAGCTTAATGGATGTACTAGCCGGGAAAAAAAATATTGTGTATCAAAAAGCACTCCAATAAACATAATTAAAAATAGAACAGTTTCTTTCATTCAGTGACATTGTAACGCATATCGTGTAATCGAGTCAGTTGTTCGTAAAAATTTAACTACTTGATATATCATTATTACAAGGAATATTCTAATAATTAACCAATTAACAGAATAAAGACAGCAAAATCGATCATGAATTACGATTTATAGCGTGTCCTCATACATAGATACGTAGAGAATAACGGACGAAGAAGCATGTCATTCAAAGGCAAATTTACATGAAATTATATATTTAAGAAAATTTAATAATAGCATCATTTTTAGCGGAAAATCCCTTTTTTCCCTGAATAGTTTTTAACAAATGTAATAGTTGTACATATTTCTTTCGTGAAATACTTATTAGTATAGAAATATAATGTTTGTCGAGAAATTATTAATTAGAGTCCACGTCTCAGAACGGAAAAAACGGAAACTTTATAGTGTAGCGACTCTTACCGCACCTAACAAAAGACGATGGCCGCACATTGAAAACATTTTCCACTTACAATGTGCAGCCATTGCTTTTTGTTATGTAGGTGCAGTAAGAGCAGCTCTGAGGTCTACAGGTCTGAGGGACCTAACCATCACTCAGCGCGGCGCGCGGAAAACTCCTATGGCGGTTGGCGGTGAACCATGAAACCGCCAATAGCGGGAGCCGTATTATCTGTTCTGATTATTCCCTGCTTCGTTCGGCTATCATATATCACTATCGCAGAGCTCTCCCTCGGTTTTCGTGTGTCACTCTCTCTCTCTTTGGTATCATGTTAGTTTTGTATAAAATGCATGCCGCAGAAAAAAATGCATTATCAATCCATCATTTAAAGTATTATGTACTTAGAAACATCATTCTCTAATAAATGCTGTTTTTTTAAAGTACCATTTTTATAAAGTTAAAATAAACTAATAATTACCTTAACACATGAGGGAATTAATTCCAAAACTTAGTGATAGCAAATATAAAATTTTCAGGTGCACTTCAATGTTTTGGTATAACCAGTGACTGCTCCCTAGATCATATCGTGCGGGCGTAACCAGTATGAAAAAGAAGGAGCCCGGGTACCGAACAACGAAATTTATGACATCTGCAATGAAATTTTACGGCCATAATAAAACATTGAAATTCGTAATGTTTACAATGAAATTCTTTTTGACTACAATACAGTTCGTCACGACTAAAACGAAACAATTAAATTCGTTATATCCACAACTATAGAACGAAATTCGTCATATTTACAATAAAACAATGAAATTCATGACGTCTACAATGAAATTCGTAACGTATCTAATAAAATATGAAAATTAATCATGACTTTCTTATCCATTAGGTATAATAAAAAAATTATTGAAAGTTTTTCTCTCAATTATAAGAGTCTAATTCGAAGATTGTTATAGATTATTTTTGTCTTATATTTATGAATATTTCGATATCATTGCAGAATGTTATCGGCTGAAAGCAATAAATTCCATTCAATGAAAAAATATTATCTCAAGGGTAAACAGGAAATTCGAATTTTTAAAAAGTTCATTATTTTCAATTAAAATTATTTCTGGGTGACTGTAACGGGGTGAGATGTCGTAAACTCTTTAACCCGAAAAAAAATAAACACAAAAGCATCGCTTGCGGAAGTGGTTTGCAACCATTTTAAGGTCGATTTTAACTAAGTCATTTTTTAATTAGGAAAAGCGAAATGCCTACGTCTGTTCTCTTAATAGGAATTATCGTAGAGTGAATTAAAACAAGAGAAGTAAGTGTATATAACTGGTGCCATAAGGATACGTTATTATTTTATAATATTATCGTAATGAAAATACCAATAAAAAAAGACAAATTGAGTTTTATACTAGATAATTCAACACATGATCTAAAATAAATAATTTTTTCCTTTACTTGTACAATGAAATCTTCCTTCGTAATGAATTTTAAGATCACACGTTAACAAAAAGTAGTATTATTGATGAGATTGAGTCTGCATCAAAAGTTCTTGGTACTTGAAAATCCATAACTTTTTATTGTATCAAGTTAGAGATTTTTTACAGAACTGTGGAGGTATAGACCTTGGTATTTAATATTAACTTACCCTTGATACATCTGGCTGTCTGTGAGAAAAGGAATCTTGGCGAACAAATAGATGGATAGTGAAATGATATAAAGTTTCTTTTTTTCTAAGCTACGCAATCATATATTGAATATATTTGGCGTTAATTTTGTAGAAATTCATTATTCACAATTAAATGAAACTACGTGATGTAGTATTATTTCTACTTTCTTTAATTTCTTTACCACGACCTAGGTTTCGTTGTATTACAACATCTTCAGGTGGGCTACTTGCAAAGATACTACATAATCCGTATTACAACATCTTCAGGTGTCATATTAGCAAAGATACTACATAATACTACATCACGTAGTTCAATTTAATTATGAACTACGCAATCATAATTAACAATTTATCATCAAACGTCTTTATTATATAAAGAAAACGATTCTCTACATCATATAAAGAAAACGATTCTTATTTTTATGTCTGGATAATATCAGAAACAGTTCAAGCTATTTGAAAAATTGTTCGCTATTCAAAAATCTATATATTCCTTTAAGATATATGCTATTAATTACAGAAATTATAAATAAAAGGAAACTTTACTAGTAATATTGTGGATTAAGGGATTTTGCGGTAAATGGGTATTCTGAGTATACGTGCAGTGGATTTCCCGAAAAATTGGTTGTATTATATACGTTTGTAATGTATACGTCCACTTCGACAAGATGTTTTAATAATTTAAAAAGAAGTTACGCGCAGATAAAGTCGCGAATGTAATAATGTGAGCATTAAATTACTGATCTCTGCATCTACGGCAATGTACATATATATATATATATATATATATATATATATATATATATATATATATATATACACATATACATATATATATATATATGTATACATATATATATATATATATATATATATATATATATATATACATATATATATATATATATATATACATATATATATATATATATATATATAGAAAGTCCAGTGACAGATTTCAATGTTTAAAAATTGTAAAAAAAACTACACCTCTAATACAAAGTAGGTTTATTTTAACTTTATAACAACAAATGCGGATTTAATTTTTTAAAAACCACGTTTTCCAAATGACGGTCATCGAGTCTGACACACTCTTCGAGTCTAGCACGCATGTTTTCAAAAACGCGTTTGCAGAGCGACTGGGGTATCCTACTGACTTCGGCTCGAATATTTTCTTTAAGTTGTGTCACAGTGCTCGGATTTGTTTTGTGAACAACGGATTTTAAGTATCCCCATAAAAAAAAGTTACATGGGCTTAAATCGGGTGACCTAAGTGGCCACGGTACGGTACCGTTTCGGGATATATTTTTTTCTGGAAATAATATTAGCAGTGTGAGCTGTGGCCCCGTCCTGCTGGAACCATGTATTTTGGTTGAAGGATGGATTATTCTGTAGTTCTACTCTGAAGAAAGTCATTTAACATCTGGGCATATCTCTCCGAATTTTCAGTTACAGTTTGGCCACGTTGATTTTCAAAGAAATAAGGCCCCATGATTGCAGATGCAGACATGGCACACCAGACTGTTACTTTAGGCTTATATAAAGGCTCTTGATGCATTTGTCTTGGGTTGTGGACATCCCAGTAATGAAAGTTCTGCTTATTCACATATCCTCCAATGTGAAAGTGAGCTTCGTCACTAAAGAATATGTTGCCCATCCGGGTAGCAGTACGAAATCTCAACAACTACACCTCCGCGTAAGTTTTTCTTAATTAAAAGTCAGAATCGTGTAAATCTTGAACAATTTGAATTTTATATGGATGGAACTTGAGTTTTTTTTGCATTATTACCTGTAAAGTTGATTTCAGAATTCCCAATATCGATGAACGTGTACGCAGTGATAAACGGCGATTTTCAACGACAAAAACCAAAACACGCTCGACATTTTCATCCGTGGCTACCAGTGGTGTAGGTCCTGGCCAGGGCCTATTTAATATTGATCCTGTAGCTCTGAACTTTGCTACCCATGATTGAATGAGGTTGATCGATGGTCCATCACGTAATCGACGAATACTGTAACGATTATTAAATCGACGGCGAGCTACAGACAGCGAAAATCCACTCGAAATGTACGTCTCGACAGCAAAAGCGCGGTGCTCTCCACTCCACTGTTCCATGGCTACTAAAACATCCGCACCGTCTACTCTTCTAACGACGCCCCCCGCGTCCCTCTTATGTGTTTCGTTCAGAAACTATGTTTATTCAAACTTGGAAATCTGTCACTGGACACCCTATATATATATATATATATATATATATATATATATATATATATATATATATATATATATGAACACATATACTGACGACGCCATTTATAAATTTGAAGGGTTTTCTATTAGGTTTCTTTGTCATTTCGCGTAAACTTATGGCGCATATTTTAAACTTTTAAAAGTCAATACGTACAAAAATGAATTCCTTTAAAAAAATCTGCTGAGAGAATTCAGGAGAAAAAGAGTGCTTGATTAAGTATAATAAAGGTATTGATATGTTAAATTATTAAAATCAATGAAATAACTGAATGAAATAAAATGTATGAAGAAAAAACAAAATAAAATTATTTATAAAATATCTTGATAATTTTACCAAATTGCACATACATTTATCACCTCGGCCCTATGTAAGTATTTCGATTTTTAAAAGAAAGCGACCGCTTTTATTCAGGCAATTATTTATATCAAAAATATTTATATTAAGTAAGTATTCGATTTGTTTTTATGACATGTCCTAATAGCATATTGAAGAATACGTGGAACGGAAACAAAAAAGACTAGTAGCACAATCCATAGTATTGGCATGGGTCCTACTCAACCATACACTTTATTGTTTATGTTATGACTTTCTTTACACGACTTTGAACTCCCCACACTGCTTCATATGTTCCAAGACCGAGTTAAGTTTTTAAATAAAATATGTTTGTTTACCTATCCCTTGCCTATTCCTACTTTCATGGTTAAGACCTAAATAGTCTCAAAAACATATTTTTCTGCTATGTGAAGCAAGGCATTCATTACGTGGAAAATATAAAAACTATAGACAAAGAAATGAAAAAAGAGCATCCAATAAATGTTATCAGCTGAAGTTTTCATGGTTTACGTTCATCAATATCCGATTATCGCATGAAGAATAAATGATGCAATAAAAACGAATAATATCTGTTTTGTAAAGGATTTCATTATCCTAAATCTTATTTAGACTACTTTTTATGATCAGCCTTTTCCTTCATGGAAAAAGAGAAAATTAATTTAAAAAACGACCATACTTTTCTAAATGATGGCTAGAGCTTACCTCGGATTTTTTAAGACTTTAATTATAATTAACACCTATAAAGAAGTGTGTTAAGTTTTAAAAATTAAATTTTTATTCCTCCCATAAACATATTTTCACTCACTATATGTACAATGCTGGACAGATAGTACGTTTGAAAATATAAACATCATGAATTGATACCAAAAATTTTTTTTGGGGAACCTGTAACTAGATTTCCATACCTCAAAAGGAAAAATGGGACCCTCATGATATTACTCACAAGTCCATCTGTTCGTCTTTAACAAAAACACGTAGAAACGTAGGAATTTTAAAATTGATACAGTGATGAAGCATATCATCCCGCATAGCTAATACTCAAATAATTAACAATCAATTATACTTATATGGAGGAGACAAATGACTTCATTTGTCTCGAGCTTTTTTTTAATTTCATGTATCGAGTGGGATATTTTTTATAAAATTTGTATAAGATAACTCTAGAGAGGTCGTTATAAATGTCCACAAAAATATCTCAGATCTTTTCTAACCTGCTTAACAGTACCGATAGCCTCCTATTGCTTTTCAATATTTGTTTTCATGATTTTTATGAAATTTTAATACAAAACAACTTGTTTCTCCAATTTTCTCATTGGCAGGCGGGTTTCATTTTAAATAGTTTAATAGTGTGTACACTTAAATGTCCATGTGTGCGTGATTATCATTTATACTTCATTGTTGATATACATGGTATTTAATTACGATATACATTTATTTATTCACATATTCATAAAAGTGTATGCATCTGTCATAGTCGGAGTTCTACTCGTATTTAAAAACTTTATTTTCAAAATTAAATTTATTTTGAGAAAATGTTTGGTTTATTATGTTCGTGATTCTATTACCGGCTAAATGTTTCTAAAGTTTTAGATCTATGAATACCAATATATAAATAGATGCTTAATTTCATTTAATATGTAGCAATGAAAATGTTAACATACCTGTACTTTTTTATACAAGGAGCAGACACACATGGTGGTGATATTTCTATAGGTTATGATATCATTTAAATGGTCTTTAAAATGAAATAGACTTGTCATTTACCAATTTTCAATTTAAAACCTCTTTTGCCAAATATTTAGCATTTAGTGGCATACGATGTTTCTGCTGTCTCTAATATTTCAACGTTCGATGTAAAAAACTGAAAAGATTCTATATATCGTTATTTTATTAGAACTTCCGGCTTAAATTATTTCTTTTATGTTATGTGAACTATATTTATATTAATATACAAAGCGCTTGCGCTACTCGATTCATAAAATAAACAATTAATATTCAAAACCCTTGGGTTTATTTATTTATTTGTTTGCCCACACAAATGACAGGAATCATAAATTTATAAATTATGTGTTATATTATGTATATATAGGAAAAATTATTAAATTATGTATTATATGTCAACACGCTACTATTCATGGGGCCAAAACAGTGATAAACACGTGACAGAATTTAGGGACCTTGCACTGCTTAAACTGTGCAAGGAATAAAAAGGCCGATTTATTTATTGACTAATAATCATGAATATTCCCGTCGATATGCCCAAGACTCTAACAACGGAGAACGGAACAGAGTTGTTTAATTTGATTCACAGGGTGCAGCAAGTTAAGAGATATAAGTAACAAACAACAAATATATACATATATATATATATATATATATATATATATATATATATATATATGTGTGTGTGTGTGTGTGCATATATATATATATATAAATGTATATATATATATATATATATATATATATATATATATATACACACGTATAATTAAAACATTATTTCAGAAAAACTGTGCTAATTCGATAAAACTTTAAATTGAACTTGGAAAGAAATAGGTCTTTTACTTTACTGTATAAACACAACAATACTTTAGTTGTTTTTTCTCATCATTTGATGATGATATGTACATAATTTCAGTCAATGTAATTATAGCATGTACACGTAAAGAAAAAAAAAGGTGCAGCTAAATTTAATACCGATTTAGAACAACGAATTTATTTTACATTAAAAAATTAAAATTAATTCATTTTCAAATAATATTTTTTTCCGAAAAAAATAAGGTTCAAACATCTCGGGAAGCTTGGTTTAATTTATACATCAAAGTTTTGAAAAGTTTACTGCCCAATGCTTTTTAACTGGTGAAAGCAACGTGTAACCACTGTAGTGAAAACAAGTCATTGGAGAGTGATTAAAAATAAACATTAATCCCAGCATCCCCTAGATTACTCTGCACGCTCTTGATAATCTCGTTCATTGTGCATAATATTATAGTTAAATTGCAGATTATTATCAAAATATCTTTAACAAGAGTAAGTGGTGATTATCATCAATAGATATAATATATAATATCAAAGAATAGATTGTTTTTTTTGCAGTTCTATAAATAAAAATCAAAAACTTAAAAAAAATCATCCACATCGCGTAAATCGATTAAATTTTGCCAGCTCGTGTCGTAGACACATAAGATAATACAAACCAAATAAACATTTAAATTACAACATACATATAAACTAAAAATAGGTCCAACCAGTTTATAAAAATATTAATAAAACTAAGAGAAGACAATTGATAAAAATTTGATTGCATTGAAAAATAACGAACAATTTAAATTAAATGAAATTGATATTGAAATCAACAAAATCACGTGTTTTTCATATTGTATGCCTCGAAAGGAAAAAAACGAAACTCTCATAAGATTAATCACATGCCATCCGAATTCCGTCTGTTATAGTAATTTTCTTGGAAGCTATTTGATACACAGCTTTATTTCACGTAGCGATAAAGAAGATCCGCATATACTTCAATTGTTAATAATTCAAAATGTTAGTATGGAAATATTTGACTGTGCATATGTAATAATCAAAGAAAAATATTTTCCTTTTTGATGTGTCACGTGGGATATAAATTCAAAAGACCGAGTTAAAAGGGTTTCAAAAATGTGTTTTTTTATTTAATGTAAAGATATCGCTGAAAATAACCACAATCATGAATGTAGCGGCATAGCAAGAAATTTATCTAAATTTTCCCAAGAAAATTTAGCGAGACTAAATTTCATAGTTTTTTTGAGAAATTCGCTATATTTTTCACTTGTAACAACTTTGCTGGTACAATATTAAATAAATGGAGAATAGAAGAGGTGGTTGAGGAAACTCCTAAATAAATTTTAGGAAAACTCATGTTTGGGCTCATTTAAGTAAACTCCAAGAGGACTTTGGTTTTATTTAAAACTAAAACCAAAGTCCGAATTCAAACTTTCTAAATAGAACCAAAGTCCATCTAAATGTCCCCCAAAATTTAATGCTCTCCAAGAATATTATGATACTGGAGTGATTAGTCACCAGATGTCGCGGACGCTACATAATCAGAATGCTGACACACTAAGTTGTACAAGAGCATTTCCCCTAATGAGAATAAAATAAACAACGAAATAAAGAATAATTAAAAATAATTAAATACAATGATTTTATTTTCATGAAAGTGATACATTAAGTACCGAAAACATTTTTTAATTATTTTGTGCTATATGTTAGCATACTATGAGTCTTAAAAGTCAAAGTCTTAATTGTACATCATATTACCCTGAAATATGGTAAAAGGATGCATACTATGAGTCTTAAAAGTCAAAGTCTTAATTGTACACCATATCACCCTAAAATATGGTAAACGGACAAATTAAATAAGTGACCTAATTTGAATCCAAATTTCATTTTGTTGGTTTGGTAATTTAATGTCATTATCAAATCGTTGGCCTCTTTTCAGTAGATTTACTTATCTATCACTTTTGAAAGATTTCGATTTCATTAATTCTACATACTGTTTATTACATGTTCAACCCTATATAAATATCAATAAGTAACGTAGCAAATGAGAAACGAAATGAAATAGTAAAAAAATCAAAGAAAAACATTTCAAAATCTTCAGTTATTTCAAACCTCTAACCAAATCGATAGATTTTTAATCCATTTATTTTGATACTTACGTATTTTTTGACAATAGTTAGAAAACCGACTGTAGAAAAAGGGAGCTCATTTTAAGACGAAAAACTTTTAAGAAACCAAGTACTCGTCGTACCAAAAATAAACGGACCCAACTCTCCTTCGAAATCAGTGCAGAAGGGTGCACGCGAAACCGTAACTTCCGGTATAAATGTTGATGTCGTCAGTGACCTTATTGAGTTAATGGTTCAAATTGTAAGTCTCCATTAGCTCTATCGAAATACTCGTGTATAGAGCAGCCTCGATAATTAAAGTCAAAACGGCAAAGCATCTTATTATTTACATTTTTTTATATATCGATTGTGTTTATGACTCAAGTCTAATATTAAATAATAACACTGAATCATAATGGTAATTGGAAAAAAGTCTTCTTAAGAAATAATATTTTTTTTAAATTTGTAGTTTCTTCTGTAAGATATAAGAGTTTTTCGGTCAAAATATTTAAATCCCGAGTAAATTTAAAATTGATCGGAAATGCTTATTATTATTCTGCAGATAGTATTTAAAGGAAAATGTGCTTACAAGCACTATCTGTACTTGTTCAACGAAATTTTATTTAAAAATTACTACTCCCTACAAGCAGAATTTGTACGACATGGTACTCTCCAAATTAACACACTGTTCGTTATGTAACATGTTCGTTATGGATATCCATTCTGTGCATTTTATGATTAGAAAGTTTTATAAAAGGAAATTTATAATGTGATTTTGATTTATCGTAAGTCGTAACCATTTTAACTCAATCACTAATCGAATGAGAAACACGTTTACTTAAAAACAAAATTGACGTAACAATGACTTTATGACATTTTACACATTTTAAGCTGTTCCTATAATGCTGTAAACTGTATAAGCTGTTCCTATAATATATGAGATGAAAGTATGGCATTGAAAAAGAAAGTAATATGCTGTGCTATAACCGAGAGGTAGCTAAGCCGAATGGCATCTCTAATGCCTATATGGCATCATACAATCATGTTCGTCACGTACTTCAAACTAGCACAGTGATTTTTTACTATAATTGGCCGTTACATATTCAAATGAGTTCGTAATCAGGCACATTTTTTTCAATTTGTCTCTCCACATAAATACTGAATAAAAGACTTGTAAGTCAGGAGTGAAACTCGCATTACGAGAGTTCTATACACATTTACGCACTTATAAACATTTAAAACTGCACACTATTTGTAATTCAACCATTTACAAATATTAATTTTTCACAATGTGAATATGTTACCCACAGTATTTTTCACAGGCGTATGAAGAAACTAATTTTAATAATGTATAATTCCATATAGAATTAAAAAAAATTGATTTTTGAATTTTCCTTTTACTTATGCTCTAATGACTCCCATCACGTCGGCCGTTAAGCGAAACAGAGTATAAAGCTAGCACTCCGCGCGCCCGCTGCGAGTATCTCTTAATATACCCATGCCGAGCACATCGGTTTTTTCGCCACCGATCGCCGAGGGACATCGATAATCTAGAGCTCCATGCCTGCGTGCGTTGCACTTGATGATGGTAAGTCAAACCGCCGCTAACGCATCGACATCGGCTTGTGTCAACGTGTTATTGAGACCAGCACTCTGATATGGCCATTAACTGGACACTAGCACTCTGACTAAGACCAGCAGTTTGACATACTCTTGGAAATTATCTTGTGATCTTTTAGGGATAATTTATTATTATTTAATTATCGAGTCTGTGCAGTTACATGTTATTTTGAAAACAGTTTATTATTATTTGATTGTCGCCGTTAAGTAAGTCTGTGCAGCTAAAACATGAAAAGGAAACTAGAAATACCCGGTACATTTTGAAATTTCAACATTTTATTAATAGTCACGGAGTATTGCTTAAAATTTTTATTTTCCATGTTTCAATAAATCTTGAAATAATAATTCAACATTTTTGCATTTTTAGTCTGTGAATTATCTCGATATTTTTATGACTAAAGTTTTTTCCTGAGTTTTACGTTATTCAATTTTATGGTTTCGTATCTTAAATTGAAAAATGAACACTCACTGACCGTTCCTTCAGTTCGTCAGTCACAGTCGATTTTCTTAGAAACTATGCGTCGTAGAAACTTGAAATTTGAATAGGGATCCTATGGGCTTATTTCTTTTTCACTAAATTTTAAAAATATTCGTATAACAGTCTAAGGAAGGATAAAGTAACCAATTTTTTTTTTTAGTTTTATATTATATGTCGAATATTATTTGAAAAGGTTTGTTACGATGAATACAAAAATATTTGTCATAATCAGCAATTTTATTTGTTCATAATTTTAATTTGCACATTTAAAAAGATATTTCAAAAATATTAAGCGAAAAAAGAACATCTCCTTCACCTATTATTCGTATACCATTAGCCAAAAATCATGAGAAAAGGAGAGTTGGTAAAATTCGATTTGAATATTATAGATAAACTATAGCAATTTTCGTGGATTTTGTAATTTTCCAATTATTCTATATATGTACGTCTGTAAAAGCATATATTCACATTGTGAAATATTTATATTTTTCAATAGTTTAATAGAAATACTATGTAGTCTTAAATGTCTATAAGTGCCTAAACACATACTGAATCCTCGTAATGGGAGTTCTTCTCTTACTTGACAGATTTTATTTAGAACATGAATATTCTATTATTTTAAATTCGAAATATACCCGGAGTCGCTTAAAATATAAGCAAATGAATCAAAAAAATATTAATATGTCAGTACCCAATGACACGGGGTTTAACCATTTATTATTATCAAGATTACTATTTTTATCCTGTAAATATACGGTGAAGTATATCTTTTACAGGCTTAGAAAAAAGGTGAATTTCTCAAAAACGGTTTAGTATTTCTGGTAACTTTTAATTAAAAATAGAAATTATTTTCTTGAAGATATTTACGTAATATACTGAAGAAAATAAGACTTTTATATAATATCCTGAAGGAAATAACCTTGCAACCCTTATAACTTATAAAATACATGAAATGAAAAAACTTTTTCGAATACTTAATTTATCCACTTAAAGATATTCGTATGAATAGTTTTGAGTTTTAACTAATGTTTATATGGGATAATATGTTTTAATATTAACCATATAATTTTATGTAAGTTGGTTTGTGAAAAAAAATTCATAAAATTTTAGCAATATCTCCAGGAGTAACAATTTCTAAATAAATCATTTTGGTATTTTTGTAAATTGCTTTTGAAATCAATATCATACACGATACATGGAATTGCAAAAAAGTCGCGTATTGTACTTGCCGTCTCTAAAGTTTCCAGGTAAAAGTGTTTAAATTTCTGAGGCATATATGGCTTAATTTGCTTTACTCCTATACGAAATTTCAAGTTTCAACATTGATATTAATACTTGTTATTTGCTTTAGTGGAAAATGCATCAGGTGAATAGGCGAACGAACACACGATTCTATAGATGTTCGTTTTTTTTTCTGGTCAGGAACCCTAAAAATAGATATAGATAGGAAGTAAGTGGACATTCAAGAAACATAAAAAACTTATCAAGCACGGTATGACTCGCACAACGAGAGTTACGTACACATATAGGCATTGATAAATATTTAATGGTACATAATATTCCTATTAAACTATTTATAAAGTTTGAATTTTTTAAACCCACAACAAAACAAAACTGTTTTTGACTGGCATATTTATAACATGTTTTTTATGTGATATAATTACAAATTAATAAATTTTTCCTTTAAATGAAGTGCAAGACCTTTCTTGTTACCTTCCTACAACGGAAAAGTCAACCGAAATTACCTTATTGTTTTTGATTTATTTGATAGTGTCAAAATATGCGGCATAAACAGCCATATTTTCAGGGTTTTTCTTGATTACGCAGACTTAGAATATTGATTTTTTCAGCTCCAAGGAACCGTAGAGCTGATAGCTTGATATTAATATCTACTTGATGCGTCCATGCGTTCCTGAGAAAAATAATCTTGACAGACGGAAAACGAAGTTATGCTATAAGGGTTCCCTTTTTCCTTTTGAAGTACGATACCCTAAAAATTATGAAAAAAAATTGTCAAATCAAATAAACGTTTAATATGAAAGAAGACAATATAAAAACAAATATAAAATCAGGTTTAAGAAAAAATGGAGAAGAAAGAATTATGTCTGAATGGCAAAGCATAGTTTTCTGTTTATATTTCTTTACATTTCACTAGCGACCTCGCACAGGTGGTATTACTGTCATTATTAGAACTACAAGATGTCTTTGCATACAGTGATTACAGTAGCACTGAAAAGGACGATTCTTTTTTTTTATTTTACTTGCTTGATAATATATATATTTATAACCGTCAAAAAAAAATATCAATTGCATAAAAATGGTCCCTGTGGGTTATCCGTAGGACGAAACTTTAAAAAACAAAAAAAATGGAAAAATTCGTAGAAACCCAATGATATAAACGGTCCTAATGCAATCTAATGGTAATTATTAAAATATTAACGGTCTTAAACTTTCATACGGAGACAAGTAGAAACTAAAGATTTGATGAAATAATAAAAATATTATATCAATATTTTATAAGGCTTAATATTATCATATACTTTAACTATACCCATACAAAGTTCAAATCTCGGATTACCTTAAAATGTACTATAATTGTACGACGAATGGGCAGTCGCTAGTACTCGTATAAACTGTATGTACAAACTGTATACTGTAAAACTGTACAAACTGTATGTATAAACTGTAGTACACGTGTAAATGTAACCTTTACATTTTTCACAAAATTCAGGACAAAGCTAGGACCAGGGACCCATAGTAACATATTACAATATAATTTTCCGTAACACTACCAGTTAAATATTGATCTCTTATCGAGTAAGCGCCTGTAAATGTGCTCCTTTGGTAAAAGTAATCTGCAAAGGACACGCGAACGCACTCGTAAGTACTTGCGAAAAACTGAGTTCTAGCGGAAATAGACGTTCCATCCTGAGGCATGTGCCTCCGGCTTCGGGCGGAGATATAACCATCACTTCCTGTGCTCGGTAGCCGTTTCGTAAATAAGATTTTCGTCTAAGGCAAATACGCTACTCGTAGCTCGGAGCTAGTTTTTGGAATAACCCTAGATATGTACATTTAATTTCCCCATTTCGCTGATTTCAGTAGCTGATCTCATTCCGGTAGATTCACCCCATGAGACATATATATATATATATATATATATATATATATATATGATTTTAAAGCCACCTAATATATATATATAAATATATATATATATATATATATATATATATATATATATATATATATATATATATATATATTTACATATTTATATACTATGAATTGTCCTCTAGTTGGATGTGATACTACTTACTTATGGAGAGCGACATATGAAACAGTTTTTGCGATTGTACACCATTAATCGCTCATTGACGTTATATATTTATATAATCGAAATCAAAACATGAGTCTAGGAATACGCAAGGTGATATCTAATAATATAAACATATGAAAACTAGCATGAAAAAAAAAATTACACGTGTTATTGACCTTTTAGAGTTTCTTGGATAAATAAACATTCCCACACTTATTTTTTCTTCGTTAACTTTATAAAGACTAAACCAAAAAAACCAGAAATATTTTGATAAAATCCGTATACACCCAATGATATAAATAATTTTAAAGCCACCTAATGGTAATTACTAAAATATTAACGGCCTTAGACTTTTCGTATGCGTATTTTATGAGACTTAATTAACACATTCACCAAAGCTACATGAAAGCAACAACGGAAGATTCTCTGTACAAATCATCATTTGCTAGTCAATCTTTGGGTATGCTTTCATTATCAAAATTTATTTCAAGATTAAGTTTGAAGAAGGTTTATTTATTTAAATGATACAACAATCATGGTGAAAATGAAATTTACTTCATACAAAGGGATGGACAGACAGATTAACAAGCAACCACGTGTGATTTACTTACGAACTAATCTATAATAACAACTTTTAGTAATGCTGTGGACCACATATAGCAATCATCGACAGCCTATCTCAGTTCACTACTCGACATAGGCTTCCCCAATGCTCATCAAATTGGAGATAATGCACATGATCGCCACAACGACCAATCGATTTGTCGATCGCAGCACATAGCTACTCACATCACTGGCGTTGCTGCTCATCACTAATCTGTATCAATTAGCTAAGCGATTACAAACATCTCTCCACTAAGCTCGACGAGCAACCAGGAATTATGGCGACGACATGAATGGTAAGATTAACAACATATCAATATTTCACATTAGTTTTCACTGTATTAATGAAAAAATTCTTCTTTCTTTTCAATGAAATTTTTGCCTTCAAATTTGAATATTGTCATCTACTCGAAATTTAATAATACTCCCAATAATCTCCCAGCAGCCAGTGTACAGTCTAGTACTCTAGTCTAGACTCTTTTCGTCTCATTTTGCGAGACTCAATTCAATATCATTTCCTGAAACAGAAGGAAAATTGCGTGAACGATTAAGACGGGCAACTGAGCAAAGTCGGATAAAAATTATCTTTAATAGAATTTATTGGAAAAGGGAAATTGAAAAGGACGCCTATTTATTTTACTTTTTCATCGGTTAAAATAATAAGGAACTGTAAAGAAGACGGCCTTCCTTTTTTAATTAAAAAATAAATGACATCTGCAACAGTGTTCAAACTTTGGAAAGCGTTCACCTTTAACCTACTTCAGAAAAGAAAGAGGTTCTCAATTCGATTGCATTTTTTGATATAAGTATCTCGTATCTTCGGCATTTCTCAACCAGTTTAAACGATCCTTTTATTAGGGTAGGCATACTACCAATATGATTACATGAAAATGTTAAAATCTGACCATGAAAATTGAAAATATATAATAAAATTCCTTAATATTGAGCAATATAGGTGCCTTAATCGAGTTTCTATTATTTAAGTATAATGATAATCTAATGAGACCTGACTAAAGGTCTCAAAATTGCACTCTAATTTGCTCTAAAGCAAAATTAGAGTGCAATGTTGATGAAGAAAAGTGGTGACAGGAAATCTTTAGTGATGAGAAGTAAATTCACCGGATTTCAATTCGTTCCACTTGCTTGATCCGACAAGAAAGTAATGGGCTAAATAAGTAGGTTAGATATATGATCCCAAACAATTTAATTGCAACCTTTGATCCATAAATCTTGATGAGGTAAGTGTATTGCCTACCGAAACAGTGAAACTCGAGGATCTGTTTTCTTTAGATCAGTATTATGAGTCTCAGTGAGTTCCAACTCCTCAAATTTAAAGCTGTGCAGGTATGTCTGCTAAACCGCAATATTGAAGGATCTGCTGCTTTTAAATTAGTATTATGGATTTCAAGCAAAAATTCTGTCACTAAACTTTGGATTCTTACTCATCCATCCTCGTGCACAAAGGTATTGCCTGCTTAAATCTTTAAGGACATCACTTTTTAACTTAAGTTACCTCTTAAAAATTTAGGAAAATCACTTTTTAAATTAATATTGTGGATCTCGAGCAAATCTTTTGTTATGGAATCCCGGATTCAATTTTCTTAGCCTGATACTGCAGTGGTTCGGTGTATTTTCTAATTATTTTTGGCATTAAATTAACCAATTTGCATTAGTGTTTTTTACTAAAATAACTTCATTCATGCAAAATTGGCTAGAATTTGAGGGTGAAATGTGAAAAAAATGCATAATAGATTTTCTTAACTATGTAAAACATAGGTGGTGAGATCGAATTTAGATAATATAGGTCTATCGACAATCTAGTAGTACGGCATCTAATATTTCGACGACTAAAGAAGATGTATAAACCGACCGTTTAGTAAAATCAGGGCACAATATTGGCGCTGGGAGGTAATAAAAGTAACTCTTCATTTACGGGGAGTAAGCTCATCGAGTGTGGACTCATTTAACAAGTTTTTTTAACAAATCAAATAAGTAGATAAGTATATACATATATATATATATATATATATATATATATATATATATATATAGAAAGATATATAGCAACTAGAATATTAGTGGATGGATGTGTAATATATAAAAGTATAAACATGTTTGAGATACAGTGGGTATAAATGTACTTGTGAATGTCACAGAGAACGCCAGAAGCGGGTATGAATACCAGATGGAAGTGAAGCGCGGAATTAGCCCCGATTTTCTTCAGGATATTTACATTTTCTTAAAAAAAATTATGTAATATTCTTAATAACTATTAATAACTAATGTCCTACATGGTATATGATATGAAAGAAGTTTTTTGAGGTCTTCATTTACACCCTTAAATGTATTCGTCTGAATACTTTTGAGTGCTAACTAATACGTATAAAGTATAATATGATTTATTTTCAACCACGTAAATGTTCGTATTTTTTACGTAAGGCGGTTATTGATAAAAAAATTTGTAATTGTTTATCAATATTTACAGAACAAGAAGGAGTTGTAAGTGGAAGCAGAATCACACGGCGTTACTCCCCACATTACTTTATTTACCCGCTCTAAAGATTTCATGTGATTATTTTTGAGTTAAAATTAATACTAACTATATGCGGGTAAAAGTGCTTTATTACCTTGTCAAGTTTTACATTTTAAAATCAAACTTTTTGGGAAAAATGACTGTGATACACGGGCAGACGAACGATTAAAAGGGAGATCCTGTAAGGGTTTGCTATTTTTTTTCTTTTCCTGTTCAAAACCCTCACGATTACATATAGAAGAAGTAAGTAGACATCCATGAAAATTAGGAAAATTTTGGACCAGATCGATTTGTAATTTATAAGAGAAAAAGACAAAAATTTATATATAATCATGTGTAAGTAAAACCACAGAAAAAAATAATTTTGTCGGAATTAGTAGGTTAAGCATTCCATTTATATTTTTAGTATTTTTTTTGTGAAATAATTTATGTTTTATTTTTATGAATGTTACTAATGTAATAAAAAGTTAAATATGTGTTGGTTGTATTTTTTTGTGATTCATGTAAATACTACTAATCCAATTGATATCCAACTATTGCAATATGATAGCTTACAATATCCAGATTTCAATAAGCTGTAAAGTATGTGTATACATTAGATAAATTTTAAGATATAATGGATAATATTAACATAGTCGGAAAAGAATCGTCGGTATGGACTCTTTCGCTACAACTCTACCAAAATCATCACAAATGCACTAATATTATGCACTGTAGATATTTAAAACTTTCAAAAAAATAATTATTATTATTATCTAACTTTTACATAAACCACGTTGACTTATTTAATTTAGAAAAGTACATGGGAAAAAAATGGCGATGTTTATATCAATTTAAAAATTTTCATTAAAGCAATGAAAGTGAATCATAATAATGAAGAAAGTAATTTTAAGGATCCATGCCGATGAATTCTAGAAATCTATCGATTTCCGTATAACTATAATTGACCTGCTTTTCGTCCATTTTTATTCATATTGGTAAGTAAACGTACCAACATACAGATAATTTGCCCTTTCATATTTATGTATTCGCATTTTCTCCGCTAACAGTTAAAATAATAAAGCATCCGTTAGAAAAATCGTTGTTTAGACTGATCTTTGACGGAGAAGTACTTAAAAAATTAGTATGAAATTAAATAAAAGAAATTACATTTATATACTTTGCATATAGTGTACTTTTTTCATTTTTTGTTTTTAAAAAAAGATACAAATACATAAATCAAATAACCAAACTACTTTCGTATTCTCCATAATTCTTTTTGTGAATATCATGTAAGCGCAAAGCCCAAACTCAATGCGTAACTTACCAGCCCCGACTTGCGCGAGGAACCTTTTGGTAAAACTTTCAAAACTTGCGGCGATACTATGAGAGAACTCTTTAAACCATTTGAACCAGAGCTAGTGTTCGCCACAGTTATCGTTTTGATTTTCGACGACTTTGTGCGCAATTTCATCATCGGGAACAATCATTTATTATCTACCTGTGACAGACGACGGAATGAAATCGTGCTCTTAAAATATGTTCAAATTAAATGTACAAATCCCACAGGTTCTAAACCCTGTTACTCTTGTTTAAAAACAAATTAACAATGTTATAACCTGGTTTTATCTTGACGATGAAGAATAGATAATTTTTTTATTAATAAACACGAAAATTAGATACTTTTAGTTTAAACCTAGACTGTGTTAGTTATATTTGACTAAAACATCGCACTCCATAGTTTATCATGTGATTCTAAACCTCAAAAACATGTTTGAAGTTTGATATGAAATGTCAAAATGTTGATATGTAGTTCAATCTTCGTTTTTGTTATTTTTTTAAAATTTTGTTTAAATGTGTAAAAATATGGATTCGAACAATGATATCTATTTTATAGAAGATATGGAAGTGGAAGAGGTTGAAAAAAAGAGTGGTTCGCATACAAAAGGACGAATTGCACAAATGTAAAAAAAATTCCTTGAAGACGTTGAATAACAATGAGTTCAAGCAAAATATAATTTTTCCCCTCCAGTATCAGATGTTCCAGTATTCCACCGTGCCTATAGTTACTAACTGCATTACGAACGTGAGCGTGTAGTGAAATTAATGTAATGTTACTTCTATTGCGTATTTCATTCCTATTCGTATAGAATGCGCTTATAAGTCTATACTTTCATTAGATTGAAAAACTTTCTATAAGAGACTAGAACTAAATTCTACCGTTTTTTCTTTGCCTTCAGTTTGTCTTTCAACAGATACAGGTGAGATTCGAATTGCTTGTGGAGTCGCTATCCCAGATAAGGTTGATGGCCTTTGTTTTAATTCCACATTTCGTCGTATCTACAAAATAATATGTGCTACAATAATACATGTAATTTTAATAATGTTTCTATTCAATTGATCATTGAACTTATTATGACGGCTAAATAAATACTATTGAAAAAGCAAGGAAGAAAATCCAACCTATATAAGAATTGAACTTTTTATCTTTTCCTAATAAAATGTTAATATTAACAACCCTAAAAATAGTTTTGTATTTAATACCTGTAATTTTTCAGCAGTTTCAAGTAACATTTGTGGAGCTTGTGGATCCTATATGAGGTCAATGGCTTTTTTATTAATTCGTTGTAACTACAAAATAACAATTGTATTTATAATTTATATTATCATTACAATGCAATTACTATTCAATTTGCAACTGAATTTATTTTTTAATGCAAAGTATATTAATAAAGCAAGTAATAAAATCGAATTTATTGCAGACTGGATATTTTATACTCTCCTGATATGTAAATATTAACGACATCACAAATAATTGTGTATATTATAGTAGTGCTGAAGTTTTTTAAAGTTTAGACAAAACCTCGATATTTGCTTGTTCATTTTGTTTATTTTCTGCAGAAAAACTAGGAACGATTACCTATAATAACAAGACTTTAATTTAATGATTTTTTAAGAAATTAACATTATGCTCGCCTCCAATTTCATTGATAAAGCAAAACCTACTAACATTAGTTAATACATTTCCATCAGAGTAGAATTCATTTGATGTCCTAGTTGATTCTCCAAGGGCTGCGAAGGCTACTTCATAATTCTGCAAACGGGGGCTTTTAAAGATTGGACCGACTCCATACTGATACAATTTCGATAAATTTTTACCACTCCATTTTTATTACTTTCCACTGTGTCCTGAATGGACTTATTTTCCATTGAAAGTGAATCCTTCCATTTATTCTAAAAATAAATTAAAAATTATGAAAAATGGATCTCAGCTTAACGATATAAATTAGCACCCGATGTTGTTGTCGAGTGGGAGTAAATACGTTTAAAAAAGAAACCGTGCAATGATATAATTTAAAAAACGGAGCTATATTATTTTCAATAATTTACCTGGAATAAGCGGTTATCCACGTTTTTTGTTGTTATTTTATTAATATTGGTCTCCAAAATTTTATTCCAAATAATCTTTAAAAACATCAAACATCATCAGTATTCTTTAAGAATATACTTTAAAAGGTGCTGTAAACAGAAATGTGTTTCTTAATACCATTACTAATATATAGATTATTCATAATTTGATCATGAGAAATTTAATTCATCTTACCTTATCTTCTTCATCCCAATTAACAGATCTCGTTCTTTTCTGATCCGATGAACGTTTTAATAATATTTATGTTGGTTAGAAATTATCATTCCCGTACGTCAATCTGCCAATAGCGTTAAGCAATTATAAGAGCAATTAAAAGGCAGTGTAAATACGTACTGATGCTAATTTTCATGTTAGCGACTGCTCAAAATCGTGCATGATAGCCAATTTTCCATACCTTAAGCTAGGTTTAAAAAGTTTATAACTAAACCACCGTTATTCCGTGTTTATTAATATTATTTTTAAAATAGACTTATAGCCACTGTAAGCTAGGTTTAGCTATATTTAGTTTAAGGATGGTTTAAGTTATTTTTATTAATAAAACCGTGTGAGGATATTGAATGAATTTGCTGCCAATAGAAAACCCGCCTAGTTATTCTTAGTATTTCGTATATTGCTATTTGTTCTCCTGTACATTTCATTGTTTATGCGTTGCATAGTTAATGTATTTTTTTGAAAACTAATAAACCGACCTGACCAACAGTTTCAGACGAGTGAGGTGATAAAGATAGCATTAATTCAAGTTTAGTCTATCAATCGATAGGTGAAAGCTGTGACTGTGAAGTTTTCAAAAAATTCTGATATTAGGTTTGTTAAAGCTGGTGGCTCGAGCTAAACTGGTAGATTAAAGTAGTCTAATGGAGAGAGAAGGGTATCTCTTCATAAATGATGTAAAAAAATCGGAGCCAGCTAGCTTCATCGATTCCCAATATTTTAAAATTTCCAAGTTATTAGCAAGCTAGAACGCTATTTTCCGAATACCCTTGGGAAAAAACCCGAAATAAATACTTGAAGTGTTGATACGGTCATGCTGCTTATATCTTCGGTAATAAATTTTTCTCAATATTTTGTTAAAATGCGACAATTAATACCAAAATCTTTTGCGACAAACCTTATATATTTGCCATAGTTTTTCACGTCTCTAGCAGCACTCAGCTTCAATACTAGTGACACAAGCTCTCGAAAAGACTTTCCTTTTTAATGCCGTGGAATTTTATGAATAGATCTGAAACAAATGAAACAGATATATAGTTTAGCATTGAATTTACATTGTACTATTTCTCTCCGTGCTATAATATTTGACCTCGATTCGCTATTCTACTATTGGTAAACCAAGCTTCATACGATATAATCAAAATACTTTATATTATAATGGCAGTAATTATTTTTTAGAATCAATATCAATCATTAATTGAAAAAAATATTATACATTTAGGTTTTATACAATTTAGGTTTTATATTTTATTTCGTCTACAAGAAAATTAACCATTCTTTTTTACAAATGCTGAGTATGTTTGGATTAATAAACCAATGACAATATAGTGTACAAAAAGTTACGACTTACGTAACTGAGTTATCAACTATGATAAATGTACTATATGTGACAACAAAATTATGTAAGACAACAAAATATAAAAAAAATATATCAGGGGTGTACTGTATTAAACAACTAAAATTTCCTTGAAAATTTTAATAAAATTATTTAATTACATTAAATTTATATGTGATGGTTACCAGGAACAAAACCTGAGACTATGGCACTACAACTGATACATATGGAAAGAGGCGATTTAATAATAATTGTTTTTTGTTTCTGAAGTAATGTTTTGTCAACATCGTTATTATATGAGAACTAAGCTTGCACCATCAATTTTTTCTCTGGTTATATGAATACTAATATGGTACTTGAAATAACCTTTCTAAATTTTGGATACTTGCAAGTATTCCTAAATTTCTTTTATAGTTTGTTTCTAGGTATAAATTCCTGCATAAATATTATTCCTTCATTCTAAGTATGAAACAAAATTTTTCTTGTAATTTGGTGATAAGACATTTAATCAGAAAATCTGAAATATTTATTTGATTAGCTTTTGGTCAGAACGCTTAAAAGTTACGCAACTAAAATATAAAAACGAAGAAAAAAATAATTTTGTGACATACATTTAACGACAAAAGATACTTTTAATATTAATCGCGTCTATTTATCTACTTTAATGTATCTAATTGATACGTATGGCGGACTTATTGCTACGTGAGTAATCTCTTACAGCCAACCATAACACCCGTCCAGCCTCGCTCGACGAACGGCCGGGAATCGAATCGGGGAATCGTCACAGGCCGTATGCCTTGTGATCAACCCAACACACCACGGCGACGACTCTATGGGTACGGTATAGAATTTATATATAGATTTATCTACACCATTAACCCTTACTATCTGAATTATTTTAGATAAAATATGGTTGTTACAGAGATATGGACCACATAGAGATCATCTTCTCTGATTTAGCTTTAGGAAGATTCTTTTAGTTCTGTAAAAGCCTATAAACTATATTTAAAATTCAAATCCTTTGGTGTGGCTCAAATAAACAGGAATTTATATTTAACATCAGTAAGTATAATTTGAAATCTTGGCGCATCGTGTAGTTTTTTGGTGACGAAATATGGGACTTTTTGTTTAGGATATACTATTTAATGTTTCTTTTACTGGTTGAAATTAATTTCCAAAGTAGAGAAAATTAACAGTTGGAATCGATATCCAGTTCAGCTCGTGATAACCAAATAAAAACGAGTCCTATTATTTGGACCACATTTATTCCTTCGTATATTAGGATTAAATATTAGGATAACACTTAATCCACTGGAAATTATTTAATTAGTGTTCTCCGATACAGTGTGCTTAAATAATTAGCCTATATGTGTTTTACATAAAGTCAACTTATATAACAGACTTCATGTAAATAGAATATATTGGCTTGGCGGCACAAAGATAATTAACATCTGACTATGTGAGCTTGACGATTTCCTTTCAGTTCTTCTTATTTTTTTCCACTTCAATATAAACGTAATTGAACGAAATTAAATTAAAATTAAACACTTTTGACTTCAAAAAAAAAATAAGTTTTTGTAAAATATTAGCCGCCGTCAACTAACCTTTAATAAAAGTCATGATCGGTATTACTGAGTATATGGTTAGTTTCACGTAGACAAATAAGCCATTTACATGTTTGTTATATGAAGTAGTAAAGGAATGTAAATTACTGTATAAATTATTGAAATCGACGATAAATTTTGGAAAAAAAGCAATGAAAGTAAATTGGTTAATTTTTATGATGATTTTTCACTTCCAGAGTTAGTTGATGCATGGTATCCAAAGTCAACGGAATTAAGAAATCTATAATACATCTTTCATTCTACGAAGTGTAAGAAGGAAATTGAATGTTCCACAATATAATATTATATTTCTGACTACTTTTTTTTTATTCCTAAAAACAAATAAAAAAATAGTCATGAAATATACGCCTGGCCGCCGATGAACATGGGAAACCGAAGAAAGGAGAAGGGTACAAGGGCACAAGTACAGGACTGCGTTCGAAAAATAATTTAATTTTTTGATTAAATAATTGCATCCGTACGAAATCTACGTAAGGAGTGTTTTGGCACCTGAGAAAAAAATGCTTAACATGATGTATAAGGAATTATATTCGACTGTATTTTTTATTATTGTAAAATGTACCCGTACAAAGTCTAAGTGGGCCTCTAGTAAAACATATATTTTTACATATTCTTCCAAAGTTCCCGATAACATGATGAAGGACCCTGCAAAACGTATTATGGTATTATGTTTCGAAACACTACTGGTGAAATATAAATCTCCTATCGAGTAAGCGCCCATCAATGTGCTCCTTTGAGAAAATTAATCTTCAAAGGACACGCTAAGGCACTCGCAAAGTACTTGAGAAAAACGGAGTGTGTAGCGGAAATAAACTTTCCACCCTGAGGCGTGCGCTTAAGGCTTCGAGCAGAGATCACTTCCTGTGCACGGTAGCAATTCGTAAATAAGATTTTCGCCTAAGTAAAATACATTGTTCATAGCTCAGGGAAAATTATAGAATAACATTGCATTGTCAGAATTAATTTTCCCCATTTCCAGATGGTCTCATTTTGGACGATTTGTTGTATAAGATGTACATATACATAATACAAAGTATTTTCTATATGGAGGCACGATTACTGACGTACGGATAACGGCATATATAACACTTTTTGCCGTAATACAGCTTTTTGATTCAGAGGTTTACATAATAAAAAGTTACTTGCATATTAGAATGCACAAAGTGATGTCAGATAAAACAAAAATATAAAACCTAATATGAAATCGGAAAACTACACACGTGATAGACTTTTTAAAGTCCCTTAAGTAAATAACTACTCCCAGACGCATTTTTTTATTTCCATGTACTGTGTGAAGATAAAATCGCACGAACCATGATATCGGAAATTCAAACGAAATAAGAACTAAAAATTTTAAAATCTGGGATATCCTACACGTTTATTTCAATTTTGTTTAAATATATTGATTTTTGACTAGCTGTATGACTGATTCCTAATCGTTTGTAAATTGAATAACTTTGTAATACGCCTTCTAAGTAACGAAACAAACTGTTTTTGGTAATCGCGTATTATACTTTTTGTGATATTATTGTTTTATCTCCTTGTGAAAAGATCATTGGTCCTCTAGAATCTTTTTATTATAACCGCCAATAGCATTTTGAACTGTCATTCACAAGTATATGGGTAGAAAATTAGATCACTTAAAAAAGTTTGCTTCAAACCGAGCCCCTTAAAATCAGAGTCTTATGTTTTTGATATTTATTGTTTCTTAGTAAAATTTTGGTACAATCTTAATATGATTTTGAGCAGCTATATATTTGGGCAGCTACACATTCAAACTGTAGTTTGTGAATTTATTTAGGAGAAAACAAAATATTCAGACGTTCTTAAAAAATAGAAAAAACTTAAAAAATAAATATAGAAAACTGGATTGACAGAAACAATTAGTGAAAAACACAAAACTTAGCACGGACACGTTTATATGTTTCTGAAAGAGGATATTATTCAAAATATTTAAAATATACGTTCTATAATTATATTACAGAAAATAGACGACAGAAAAGTAAACAAAAATGTTGTGATGTTGTCATTGCTACCCTATTGGAAATTATGTAATTATTGGAGAAATAAATAATATATTGGCATTAGTAATATATAGGCCGTTATATAACTCTTATATAATGTATAAATTCTTACATAATGTATAATAAAAAGCAATTTCCAACCTACAAAATATTCAATGACATACATGCTAATAAAAATGGTCGCCGGATACGTAATTCACGTTTAGTTGTAAAAAAGCTCAGACATTTTCGACGTGGCCCTTGAAAGCTATATTAGTAATGGCGTAAATAGGGCGTTACATAGCGGATGGGGTAGAAGGGGGCGGGGATATTGACATTGGGTGACGATGTCTATCGGAAGGTAAGGGTGTTCCATATATTAAACTTGTGTCTTTCGTTATTTAACCAATTCATTAATCTTGACGTGCAGTCAAGATATAAAACTTTTAAGAATACAAGCTATAAAAATTTTGAGATATTATCAATAAAAAAATGAACTGAAATTAATAAGGAAAACCCATTTAAACATCAACCCCGCTCGATACCCTTGATTGAGGTGAACGATCAAAATAGTTCATCTCCTTTGATTATTTAAGCATACATTTCATACAAAATAAACATAACATTTATAATGAAACGCTCAATCAAACACCGCGTTGTACAAGAAGATGACGTTAAACAATAACAATAGACCGCATTGTTGGCAAAAATTGGCATTGTAGAAAATTTAATAGACTAATTATGCAATTTCAAATGCCAAAAGAAGTGATGTTTTTTTAATTTCTATATTATACAGAAATAAAATCTAAAAGCTTCACAAATATTTCCATTTATTTTTAATAATTTGTACATTTGTTTTACTTTCAAAAAAAATGTATTAAACGTTATTTAAAATAATTAGGTAGGAATGAAAATATTTCCGAAAACTTTGAAAATTACTTGTATATTGCGCCTTTTTTAGAAATCTTACCCGCCTGTTGCACCTTTGCAATTACTTGCCAAAATCTAATAAGTAATCCGACGTGAAGCCAAACAGAAATTTATTTAAAATGTCATTTAATATAAAAATCCCTTTTAAATCCAAATTTAAAATATATTTGGACTTTGATCAAAAAAATCCTACTAATTGTTAGGTGCATAAGTTGCATTTTGAATACTTTAAGTTGTAGTAAGTAACAAAATATAAGTGTAAGTTTTAATACAGAAATAAATATAAACAATGCGCAAACAAAAATTCAACAGGGTATCACAAATATATAACAAGATATTAATAATTATTCAGAAGCAACTGTAAAAGATAATAAATATCTATTACTTTAAAAAAAAAAAAAAACTAGGTATTTTATTTTTCCTGGGTGTTGTCAAAACTAGGGTCCCTTTAACTTTTTCGAGTTTATGTAGCTTTTTTGAGGACTCTATTGGGTTTACTTGTATAAGAGATTAGAAAGTTACATAGCATTTACGTAGTAATAGCATTTACAAAACATTTTGAAAAATAATCGGACTTTTCTCACAAAAATATAAGAGTTAATATTTTCTCAATTGATGATTTAAAAAAAACTATAAGGGGTATATTTTTTCCATTTAATCTACATAAGAGGTCCATTTTCTTTAACTCCTGTATAAATAAAAAAATAGACTTTTACCGTACGTGACAAATAAATACACGTTTCCGCTACATCCTGATAATTTTGTCATTATCAAATGAGAACATAAGCAATAACCTCTAGGTAATTCAGTTGCATTGCATTCGCAATGAACAGCCTATATTTTGTAACGATGTCATAATAATCTAGGTCACAGCGATAGGACAGTGGTCAATTTGGCTCCTCCAAATGATGTGCTGAATTGCGGTCCAGATTTTACGTCCGGCAGAATGTACAGCGATAAATAGCTCGGTCAGTGCCAAATATAGATAGCGGAGCTTATCTTGCACACAATCGGCGTGTATGGCTCTAAAGTGTGGAGAATGGCTTTTGTTTGCGTATTGTTTTCTTTTATATATGTAAAAAAATATATGTGTAGAAAAAGCGCTTAGTAGACGTCTACCAGTGGTTTAAAAAGACGGACCTTGCGAAATCAACAGTGTCAGTAAACTGCTTCGATAGTAAGACCGATAATAGGGATCTTGTTTTGAAGACTTCATTTTTAAGAAGTTCGAAAGCAGAATGATTATTTTAAATAAGGCAAAAATGTAGTTATGCGTGTAAACTCGAATTCGATTTCAAGTCGATCTATGCATAGAGAGGTCATTTATTCAATTCGAATATAAAATCTACAATAACGATTATGTTGAAATTAGCTTTAAAAAAAAATATAATGAAAATCATATCAATTCGTTACAGGAGTAGTGAATTATTTTCATAAATTGTTACTCGATATTTAAAATGTTGCGACTTGACTGGTAAATATTAAATAGTTACCATTCAACTTCGATTTAGTTAAAGAGGGATAAAGAAATTACTTTAATAATAATGAATATTAATGATAATAATTTTCGTTCAATAATGTTATAATGAATTGTTACACGATATTTCAAATGGTGCGACTTGACTGGTAAATATTAAATAGTTACCATTCAACTTCGATTTAGTTAAAGAGGGATAAAGAAATTACTTTAATAATAATGAATATTAATGATAATAATTTTCGTTCAATAATGTTATAATGAATTGTTACACGATATTTCAAATGGTGCGACTTGACTGGTAAATATTAAATAGTTACCATTCAACTTCGATTTAGTTAAAGAGGGATAAAGAAATTACTTTAATAATAATGAATATTAATGATAATAATTTTCGTTCAATAATGTTATAATGAATTGTTACACGATATTTCAAATGGTGCGACTTGACTGGTAAATATTAAATAGTTACCATTCAACTTCGATTTAGTTAAAGAGGGATAAAGAAATTACTTTAATAATAATGAATATTAATGATAATAATTTTCGTTCAATAATGTTATAATGAATTGTTACACGATATTTCAAATGGTGCGACTTGACTGGTAAATATTAAATAGTTACCATTCAACTTCGATTTAGTTAAAGAGGGATAAAGAAATTACTTTAATAATAATGAATATTAATGATAATAATTTTCGTTCAATAATGTTATAATGAATTGTTACACGATATTTCAAATGGTGCGACTTGACTGGTAAATATTAAATAGTTACCATTCAACTTCGATTTAGTTAAAGAGGGATAAAGAAATTACTTTAATAATAATGAATATTAATGATAATAATTTTCGTTCAATAATGTTATAATGAATTGTTACACGATATTTCAAATGGTGCGACTTGACTGGTAAATATTAAATAGTTACCATTCAACTTCGATTTAGTTAAAGAGGGATAAAGAAATTACTTTAATAATAATGAATATTAATGATAATAATTTTCGTTCAATAATGTTATAATGAATTGTTACACGATATTTCAAATGGTGCGACTTGACTGGTAAATATTAAATAGTTACCATTCAACTTCGATTTAGTTAAAGAGGGATAAAGAAATTACTTTAATAATAATGAATATTAATGATAATAATTTTCGTTCAATAATGTTATAATGAATTGTTACACGATATTTCAAATGGTGCGACTTGACTGGTAAATATTAAATAGTTACCATTCAACTTCGATTTAGTTAAAGAGGGATAAAGAAATTACTTTAATAATAATGAATATTAATGATAATAATTTTCGTTCAATAATGTTATAATGAATTGTTACACGATATTTCAAATGGTGCGACTTGACTGGTAAATATTAAATAGTTACCATTCAACTTCGATTTAGTTAAAGAGGGATAAAGAAATTACTTTAATAATAATGAATATTAATGATAATAATTTTCGTTCAATAATGTTATAATGAATTGTTACACGATATTTCAAATGGTGCGACGTGGATGGCAAATATTGATGCCTTTGAAAGCTTACTGTTTGTGTTAGGTTTTAGGTACATATAAGACTGATGAAAAAATTATTTTAATAATTAATAAATAATATTTAAAATAAAGATAGAAAAGGCTTTTATGGCATGTTTATGATAGGTTAAGAACAAAACATTCTACTCACACCCCCATCACACACCTCCCTCACGCCCCTTACACCTAAGCAATATTAAAAAACCTTTTTTTTGTTCAGGTTTGTTAGATTCAAGGAAATTTTTGGTATCTATAAATTTTGACTCGTAGTAAAATGGGACAAATTAAAAGCAAATTTATAAAACTTTAACATGATATCTACGAGATTCTAATAAAAAAACTTATATAGACGAGTGTATGATTTTCCATTCGATATGTGACTGAAATACCCAAAAATTTATTAAAGATTAAGTTTTTTCCATTTCAATAATTTCTTTAATTTCTTTTAACACTTTTCATAACACTCCTTATGCCAGTATTTTTTTTTCACTTTATTTATTAAGCTTATATACACAATTAAAGTGTATTTTACATTAAATAGGTTAAATTTTCTTTTTATTAATTCCAAAGACCTAACTCAAAATTTAGACACACCGCTGACCTTCGAAACATAACCCTCACCTTCAAAACCCACCCCTAAATATTTTACTTCTGTCCATACTTCCGACTGCAAGAGAAAAATACTTTTAAACCTATCCGAATTTTTTCTAAACATTTTTTTTATTAATTCTAAAGACCGAACACAACATTTATACCTACTTTTGACCTTCGGAACTCAACCCTAACCTTCAGAACCCACCCCTAAATATTTTACTTCTCTCTGTACTTCCGACTGCAAGAGAGAAATACTCTTAATACTTTTAAATCTATCAAAATTTTTCTTTAATGTATATTTTATTAATTCTCAAGACCTAACACAAAATGTAAACCTACACCCAATCTTCGTAATACACCCCTAACCTTCAGAACCCACCTCTAAATATTTTAATTCTGTCTTTACTTCCAACTGCAAGAGAAAAATAGTCCTAATACTTTTAAACCCATCTAAATTTTTCTTAAATATTTCTTTTAATAATTCTAAAGACCTATCACAAAATTTAGCACTACCGCCGACCTTCGGAACATAACCATAACCTTGACAACTCATCCCTAAATATTTTACTTCTGTTTATACTTCCGACTGCAAGAGAAAAATACTCTTAATACTTTTAAACCCATTTGAATTTTTCCTGAATATTTTTTTAATAATTCTAAAAACCTAACACAAAATTTATACCTACTCTCGACCTTCGAAACAAACCCCTAACCTACAGAACCCATCCCTAAATATTTGACTTCTCTCTATACTTCCGACTGCAAGAGAATAATACTCTTAATACTTTTAAATTTATCTCAAATATATTTTTTATCAATTTTCAAGATCTAATACAAAATATAAACCTACACTTGATCTTCGGAATACACTCCTAACCTTCAGAACCCACCCCTTAATATTTTAATTCTGTCTTTACTTTCGACTGCAAAAGAAAAATAGTCTTAATACTTTTAAACCCATCTAAATTTTTCTTAAATTTTTTTTAATAGTTATAAAGACCTATCACAAAATTTAAACCTACCCCTGACCTTCGGAACATAGCCCTAACCTTCAGAACTCACTCCTAATTATTTTACTTCTGTCTTTACTTCCGACTGCTAGAAAAAATACTCTTAATACTTTTAAAACAATCTGAATTTTTCCTAAATATTTTCTATATTAATTCTAAAGACTTAATATAAAATATAAACTTACTCTCGACCTTCGGAACACACCGCTAACTTTCAGTACGCACCCCTAAATATTTTACTTCTGTCTATACTTCCGATTGCAAGAGAGAAATACTCTTAATATTTCAAACACATCTTAATTTTTTTTAAATTTTTTAATTAATAATTCTAAAGACCTAACACAAAATTTCGACTCACCCCTAATCTTCGGAACCCACCCTATAATATATTTTTTTGTATTACCTTCTACACTTCCGACAGAAAGAGAGAAGTACCTGTAATACATTTAAACCCATCTAAAGTTTCCTTAATAATTTTTGTAATTTTTCTAAAGACCAAACACAAAAGTTTAATCTACTATCAGCCTTCAGAATACATCCCTAACTTGCAGTACCAACCCCTCAATATTTAAATTCTGTCCATACTTCGGACTGCAAGAGAAAAATACTCTTGATATTTTTAAACCCATCTAAATTTTTCCTAAATATTTTTTTTATTAATTCTAAACAATGGAACTGGAACACACCCTTAACTTTTCGAACCCACCCCTAAATATTTTAATTCTGTCTATACGTACCTCGGTTTGTGACAATTCGAATTTGAATAAATGGCATAGATAATTTTATTGACAAGAATTGAAAAATATATACTATATATATATATATATATATGATACATAGACCATATATACCATTTGACAGTCTGATAAATAAAATTATTCATTGGGATTATTGATCAAAAGTTTTATAACATGCAGTGTCAGAGAGGTTAACATGGTATTTATTAAGTAATCTACCATGGGAATAATCGTTAGGGACGCCAAATTTATTCAGTAATGCGTGCATTCGAATGGAGCAAAGTCAAGATATTCTAATTGATACAAGTCACAGTGCGTCAGTAAACTGCTTCGATTTGAATAGATTGTCTGTCGACGGTAATACCAATGTTTTTTAGTTATTCTGAAAAAAATCGCAGTTATCCAAGTTTGCTTTCCTGAAGTTTATTCAGAATTATTTCTTTGGATGAAGTTTCACACTACCTTGTGATATATGTTAGGTCCGCCTAAACCAAGTTGCAGCCTTTAATTGTCTTTTCTTTCCGAAATAGTAGACAAAAAGATTTAATTTTTAATGATAGATCATGTCGCTAATACCATTGATGCATATAAATAAATGTAAAATTTTAAGAACTTTTTGTGCTTTGGATTGATTAGACGGCTAGTATTCTAATTTTTGCAGACTTTTTATCGACTTTCTATGATGTGTAACATGGAAGGCCTTGCTGAAATCTGTGTATATTTATTGCAATTGACTTCCAGGGTTAACATAGCACTTCATGTAATAATTCTTGTAATACTTCTTACAACAATTTACTTCTTGCAACTTTATAATACCTTGTATAAAACTTTAATTTCCTATATTAGTTTTACTCCTATTTTTCATGATTAAAAGATGAAGGTTTTAACCGGCGAAATCTACTTGCAACTTTTATGACAGAATTTGTGTTAAATAATAATGAAAAAAAATTACATTCTGCCGGTTGGAACCCTTGTACTTTGAAACTTCGCGTTTAAACCTTTAGTAACTAGGTATTTAAAAAAAATTACTAAACACGCTTTAATTGTTCAAACAAAATTCGTACTCATGAATGAAAAAGCTTTTTTGCAATTCTAATTTCTCTCCCTCATCTAATTTCCAAAGAATGGATGCCGTGGACGTGCATACTCCGGGAATATGATTATATGTAAATCGTTTCTCGCATGAATAGGATTTTTTATCAGCTAATGTAATCAATAACAGTTTTACATTCGACAGTATTTATCTAAGGAAAACATTTCATAACAAAAACAGCTGAATAAGAAATATTTTTGGTCCTAAAAGGGAAATTTACATATTCTACGAGTATTTCACTGAAGTATGTGAATTATTTTTCAATTAAAATTAACTCACCCAGCGCAACGTTCCTGAAAATAAATAATATTTTCTTTATTATACGCAATCTCCGCGCAAGCACTTCTTTTCTTAAAGCATCAAAATATTTGAATAATGCTTTCTACGTATATATGTATAACAATTTTTATTCATAGCAGTACCACATTTGTTGAATTAGAATTTGAAAACAAGCCACATTATACCTAAATAATATTTTAAACATTCTCTACATTTTATTTCCGATAATAGCAATCAATTAAATTCGAAATCGAAACATGAATAGTTATGTAAAAATCTAAACGATTTTTTGAAATATGAAAGTTTGGCACTTTTTTTTTATTTATCATGATTTTATTTAATATTTTACCTCATTTTATCCCAACTATTTTTTCAATCCTCAAAACGTAACAGTGTTTTATTTAATTTTATTCAGCTTCTCAATTGACTTTTTCTGCAAGCAATTTAAAAAATATTGCCACACTACACGAAAACTCGTAAAAATCAGTAGCAGTATACATCTTTTGAAAACACGCCGGATACAATTATATAGAAATAATTTTATTTGAAAATTAAAATAACTTCATCGTAAAATTGTTTTGAGGTTTTTTATCTCCACTGTTGCAAAAATTAGAGAAGGAGACTTTAAATAAATATTATTCTGAAGCTTAATATCATACAAACGGAAAAAAACAAAAAAAACGCCAATGGGACCTTGATTTCATTTTAAAAGACCTCGATTCAATTATAAAGGCACTGAAGTACCTTCGATACCGAGCACATAAACATATTTTGTCCCATTTTACCTGTATATCCTTAGTTTACGTGTTTTTTTAAACTGCCAAGTTTAATAAACACCTGTAATTACGATTCGATAAGGCTGAGGACTTAGAATATAAAAATGATTGTGATAGAGATTAAACAACTAGAAAGTCTTTTCTTTATATATATATATATATATATATATATATACACACATAAATGTATAGATAATTTTATTCCAAAGAAATTGATATATAATTATAAATTGATTAGAGATTACAATATAATTATTATAGCTTTATAATATTTATGACAAAATATTGTACTACTTGCTTTCTTCGATAATAAATGATACTTTATTTAAATAGAAATAAGTAAGACTAAATTTAAAAAAAAACCTAACCAGTAAAACTCCCACTGCAAGGATACCGAACAAATTTAGGTATTATACACATTTAATGATCCATAATGATCATATTATACTACTTAAAAATTTAAATTTTTTACAACGAAAATTTATTTGCCTACTGTATATATCACAGGCGCATGTTTAAAAAAAATGTGATATAACCAAAAATGAAGAATTTTCGAATTTTTCCTTTACTTGTACTGTGAGACCATGCTTCTTGACAGATTTCCTGATTCTAGGTCAACAGGAAGTACCCTATAGGTTTTACTTTATTTGCGATTGTCAAAATGCGCGGTATAAAGGGTCGTATGTTCTGATAGCGTTAACTTATAAGTTTGTTTTTTTACAACTCCAAGGGACTATAGATCTAAGTGTATGATATTAATTTCAACTTAATAGCTCCACACATTCCTGAGAACAACGGTCTTGACAGACAAACGATGAAAAAGTGATCCTGTGAGGGTTTCTTTTTCCTTTTGAGGTACGGAACTCTAAAAGAAGAAAATTATTAAAATAAAAAAGGAAAACACAATTAAAAAATTCAAAACTGACAAAAGCCAAAAGCAGAATTATTCTGATGACATAGAATTGAGTGGCATTGGCTTTGAAAATGAAGCTGTACAAATTTAATAAACTATTATTTTTTTAAATTATTTTATTTAGTGAAGAAATTTTGCTGCAAGCTTAGAAAATTAAGAGTATAGTAACAAATTCAGTCATAAAAGATCAATCTCTTAAAATCCACCACAATGATTCGAGTGAGAAAAACAAGTTCTGGACGGAAAATGTTTGATAAAACCTAAAAAACGGCATTTATGCAACGAAATAGAGACATTTAATACAATATGAAAATAAATGACGAAGGCAAAACAGCGATGGACTAGGGATAGGAAAGAGATACCAATGGAACATATAGGTATTTGGATTTGCCAATTATGATAGGTAATGTAATTTAAGATCACTTCCAAACACACAATGAGAGTCACTTTGTATATTTGTATTCAGTTGGTTCCAAAACCTAGCAAGGAATACGGTAAACGATTTCCCATTAGAAGCAGTATGCTATACTAAATAATTGGGCTGAGGATATTAAATGAAGAGAGTATTCTTGGTTTCAGAACGTAATTAATTGTCGTGGGCTGACAGGTTAACACATACACAGTGTGAGGTGGTACTTTAACCTTTGGGAAAATCTTAGATTAAGTTCAAGAATTTATATAGAAATTTATTGTAACGTGAAGTAACTGTTGAAACCATATGACGAACCTTTATTTAACATTTTAAATTTTATGCTTATTTTCTTCTTATTAGGTCTCTAACAATGCACTTACTTCATGCCGTGAAGGAAAGTCAGTGATCTATCAGAATGATCTTCAGCTCATAGAATTTTCCTTCGGTATGATGGTGCGGAGAATGACTGTAAGACCTTTGCAAATAGCAGGACTATTACATTGTACAATAAAAATATAAATAATTAAACAGCCATTCTTAATCAGTAATTTATGTAAGAAGAAAGTAACTATACCAATATATTGGTAGTTTAACACACAAAAATTACCTAGATCAAAATATTGTAACTATCAGTAAAATATATAATTCTCAAATATGAATATAACCACCGTCTTACTTGTTTACACATTTATAACATTCCCTTAGGTTTATTTACAAAAACTAATCGCTAACCAAAGGGATTATGGTGTATATCCCTGAGATATGCCTTTCAAAATTAAACGGAAAAAAATATTTTTCGTTTCTGTTGATTAGGCTTTTTAAATGATATACCACATGATATATAAAAGTGAAAAAAAATTATTGAGTATTTTTATTAAAATGATAGTATAAATATTTTTAAATATCAACTGGAATATACGCACGCGACTTAATGTGATCTATTGATCTTTCTATCTCTCACAGTTTCTGAGAAAATTGGATTAGATAGACATATCAACACGTGAATGATCGTATAAGGGTTCCCTTTTGCCTTTAGTTGTGCCGTACATCTAAAGGCAAAATGTAACCCTGAAAAGGACACATGAAAACAAAGGCAAAAAGTAACCCTGAAAAGGACACATAAGGAACAAATAAAACTAAAATAGATCGAATACTCCGGGGCCATAAGTGCAAAGTTGTAAAAGAACAATAAAATTGACGCCAAATTTCTGTGTCAAACGATTTTTGGGAAGATCAAGTGTGACAGATAGACAAACAAACACGTGAGGGATTTTATAAGGGTTCCTGTTTTTACTTTCGAGATATCGAACTCTAAAAATTAATAGTGGAGTTAAGTGTGTAGAAACAATGACGTGAGTTGAATGATTCCGAAAAATTTGGCTTAGCTAGATAATCTCTGAAGATATTTCAAGAACATTATTAAGGTACTATATTATGCGCATAAGATTATTCCAATAAATAATAAGACACTGGCGGTCTTGCATTACTTTAAAGTACGGCGAAATGTATGAAGCAATTCACTTAAAACTAGCACAAGTTTAATTATTCAATAAAGTATTTATAGCACAACAAATTTTAACGTAAACATCACTCAAGCCATTGGGGTTTTTTGCAAGCAGTACGTAAACCAGATCAGTTGTCTCGACTTGTCTTAACAAGTAAATAATGCTCTAAATGTCTTACTTTTTCGCACTTTAAGCTAAAAGCTTGGAAAATATGTAATGTTATATACAGATATATATAATTATTATTATAATCTATAAAAATCGAAACTCGGAGTAAAATTATTAAATCCGGATTAAAGCCTTTAATGTAAAATAGAGGTTCTAGGGTGTCGCTTGTTTTATCAAAGAACAAAAGTGTAATGTTGTTTTATAAGAAATTAACAGTTGAAATTTCTTTACGTTTTTATTGAATTATTATATTTTGTTTTATATTGTTGTTAATAAAATGAATTAGATAAGTGTAAAGAGTGGAAACTTGTAGACAAGTTTATTTATATATATTAGACGAATATATTTTAGATAATTGATATAAAGATTTTTCTTTCTAAAGAAAACTTACAATATTACGGATACCACTGTCTAATTTTCCAAAAAGTTAAGGGTATAGATTTTCTATATCTTTTTTCATAGGGTTTATAAAAAAATGAATATTCGGTTTTTTACATTTGAAGAAATCGTTTTATTGGTGTAGGCATTTTTTTCTCCAATTGTAATACGATGTGAACGATTTATCTAAATGAAGGTATCATTGAATTGGTTTATGTAAAAATCCTAGGCATACCGCTGCATAGTAGGTATAATATAAATATATGTCCAGAATAATTTTTGAAATGATAGATACAAAAAACTACTTGCGAGAACCCCTTAATTAAGTAAAAAAAGCGTTCGGAATCACTAATCTTTTTCTCGTGAGTCGTACCAGAATATATGAGGTACTATAATCGACTGTAGATAGGTATGGATGGAGAGGAAAAGGGGAATGGGGTGATCGAAAAGTGCTGAACCCTTGGATATCCCGCGTTGATTCAATAAAATTTGCGAAACGGTATATACACGCCGTAAAGGTACGTAACCTTTTGTGTTCTAATTTCTCGAACCGGTAGCAATGAATTTTGTAAAAAGGATTTGTTACTTGCACTTTTAAAATTTGCCTGGATTAATTTTTTAAGATCTTTATCGCTATGGAAAGTATCCACCATTTTTAATACTTCCTTCTTATGTGATAGCTAGTCTTAACTCAACTCTTAAATTATTTACTGAACAATTTAATCAAAATTATTGTTAACGAGACATCATTCGATAAATCGGCTAACTTATTTCATTTCCTTCTGTTGAGGGAAATGGGACCATCTCTGTCGTATTTCATGAAATAGCTTTATGGATATTCTATTGACTTGTAAATATAATAACCATTGCAACACAATGGCTAAACTCATTTTATGATGCAAAACTAACGCAAGAAAGTATAATAAGTAAATGAAGGAAATATATACACGTCTCTTATTTTGAAATAAACAATGTCATTACGAATTTCCCTAAATGTATATGAACATCATATACTTCCGTAAAATTGTACAATTCGCCATAATATTAAATATCAAACTAGACACCGCCTCGTGAATTCTCTTACATTTTCTTACTTTTCTGCGCTCCTTTATTTTCCCACGAAAATTTGGTCGGAAAATATGAGAGTAGTTAATATAAAATATTTACCGTTTTCCATGTCACGGTAGCATTTTACAAATAACTTGCGGGTCTCCGAATAGGCAGAAAAGCCCACTCCATTCACTAATGGACCTTGGGCCCTTAAATATTTTATTCCGTAACACGTTTCCGCACGAAATGTTGCGAGAGGTTTCCCGTACGGTACTGGGATTAAGGAACTTAATACTAAATACTAAAGGCGGGAGTTATTGTGCCTTTGTTGTCTCTTCTTTTATTTGTTCGCAAGTTCATTGTATATTATTTTTAAGCAGAAATTTATATGCAAAGAACGAGCGTGCAAATGTAAAGTAATATGAGAATTTTAAACATTTTAACAGCTGCGTCTTTTCTACGCATTTTGTACCTTAACCTCGGTTCATTTTCTTCACTTCAAAAAGACGATATGCTATTATTGCCTTAGTTGTGTTTGGCTTTCTGCTATTATGGGTTACCGCAACTTTATAACCGTTAAATATTGTGAAAACATTTGTATACAATTTAAACAATTTTATTCTACACATTTCAATGACTTATTAAAGAAAACGTACAAAGTTGACCAGATATTTTTTAGTGCAATAATCACTTTATTCTTTTCTATTTCAATTTTCTCCAAAATTCTTACTGATATTTAATATATCAGTGTGGTTTAAAAAATTAGGAAGGTAATATATACTGCTTCAAAGTGCATACAAATTTTTAAAAATTATTACAAAAATAATGATAGTATCTGTAATATCGTAAACATAAATTGTACATATCGTAAAATTCGCAATTTTTTATCAATATCATCGACTTGCAGACGCTACTATTCTTAAGCTAATCATTGAATTTGAATCAACTTGTGAGGGGTTTATGAATTGGAAAACTTATCACTTGAAAAAAGTGTCCTTATTCCCCAAAATTTCAATGCTATATATCTAAGTCAATAAAATGCAAGTTGTCCTCATGTGCTCGGACTTTCAGATATCGCTCTATGAAATATTCTTCATAAAGATTTATATCTGAAGGTATATACAATTTACTTGACTTGAAATCTTAAACAAAATAATTTTTCCAAACACAGAAATTCTATTGTTTGACAGCAGAGTGAAAATATTTTTTTTTTCAAATAAAAACCTGCATGAGTGGAACCCACACTAAGAGGATTTTGTACACATTTAGGCATATATGGATATTTAATTGTACCTAATATCCTAATTAAACTATTTACAAAGATGTAATTTTTTATATAATATATATATATATGTATATATATATATATATATATATATATATATATATATATATATATATATATATATATATATATATATATATATATATATATATATATATATATATATATATAAAAGTAACTTGTTATTCATTTCTAGATATATATAAAATTTAAGATATTTGCTTCAAATTTAAGCACCATAAAACTGAGCAATCTGTAGCGCTAGTATGCACAAGCGGGCGAAAATGTAAAATTTGTCTTTTAAATACCGTACCCATGTGATGTGCTTTTCCTACGAGAACCAGATGTATTTCTAAAAACTTTAAAAATTGTTCCAATTCGAGATTAAATTTCTTCGTCACGTCTCTCTTCTGTGATCAATTCCTAATGAGTAACGTCATCGACAAAAAAATTTAACCATTTTCATTCCACTAATGTTTTAAGTTTTGAAAATTAGCTTTGACGCCTATAGTGATGATTTTAATATTGTATAGTTATGCCTATAAAACCCCATCTCAACATTAAAAAAAGGACTGGGGCACAAGCCTACGTATTTAGGCATATTTGTTCTGTGAAATTTCCTTTAGTAGCAACAAACATTAAACGATAATTATTATTGAGTAATCCGATTCTATTTCTTGTGACTCTGTTTAAGTAAAGAAAATATTATAAAACAATACATAAAATAGCTTTAATGTTGACATTAGAATAAAACACTATAAATACCACTTTTGAAAATATTTGTTATTTCTAGGAAATAACTTCATACCTTTTTTATCAAGTTTTCTAGACTTCGCCGCATTTATAAATTCATGGAACTTATTCCTGCAAGGGCAATATCATCCAGTTAATCATAACACCGAAAGTTGAGAATTGAGTGTTGTGAAAGACCGACTAACTGTCAGTGAGACATTATAGGATTGACTATCCTTTACAATATAAGAATTAATAATATAACCTCGTAATAAACATTAAAAAGTAATTTAGATATCAACAATGATAAGGAAAGGATAAGAGAAGAAATAATAGGGTAGTAATTTAATCGACGATGTGTTTCGAATATTACAACTAAGTGTTTGACACATGAACTGAAATATCGATAGATGGATTTTGATTCATTCAACAGACTTCAGTTTGGCACTGAATCGTACCTAATGTTGTTCCTGCTATGTTACATGAACAGTAATCAATAACCGTTTGAAAAACATTTGAAGGTCATAAATAGGGAAGCAAGCGAGATTGAGGGAGAAACTTGCTTAGAATGAAGAATTGCATGTAAGTTAGTGTGGATAGAAACATATTGTTTTATATAATTATGTAAATGTTTTTGTTAATAATATTTTTTTATTATATATCATTTAGAAAAATTATTCAATTTGTTTTAATGAGCAATAGAAGCGTGTGTCCTGACGCGGCATACCCAAAAATATGTCCAAGACCATCTGGTATAATAAAAACATGGCCATTTGCTAACCTGTTATATATATATATATATATATATATATATATATAAATTTGAATAAATTGTTATATAATTGTATATATAAATTGAAATAAATTGTTATAAGTATCTCGAAACTAGACATAGAGTTTTCAATACATGGGATACTATGCTCTCCTAGACACTTATAGGTCTATAAAAATATTTCTTCTTTGATTTACTGCCTAAATTAATGAAGTTATAGTGTTTAAATTCAATGTGTTGAGATTTTGGATTCGGGGAACCGCTTGCTAATATTGTTTGGTATTTTCTTTTCATTTTCGCCCCACACCTTCAAGAAAGAATTTGTAGTTGAAAAAATCAGAAGCATTTTATTATTTTTGCAAAAACGAAGAAGTCTCCAAAAATATTGCTGTAGAATTTTAAAAATTCAATAAAATTTGTGAATAAAACATTTGGCACTCGGCAAAAAATTTGTTGTATACGCCTTCACATATCAGGCGACGAGGAGTGCCGCAGCTGATTTCCAGAAGCATAAATATACCGAATAGATATAAAGGGACATATAGACTTGCAAACAGAAGATTTTCAGTAACCTATTTTACTTCAGAAAATATCATGGTAAGTAAAGATACCTAAACCGTATTTTGATAAAGAAAAAGTTCACTTATATGAGATATTAGAACTCATAATATATTTTAATATGCAGAACTGTTTCATACCCCTCCCATGTCTTGTTACGGATCTATTTCTTTTAGTTCCTTGACCACATCTTTGTGCCGCCATGCCCTTTCGTGGTTTACGATGCTGGGTTTCTTATTGAATTTATAGTCTGCGTCCTTCGAATCTTGCATTGAAGCGTATCAGCTGGATTGAATGTACTATAGAGATTTATTAGACTTTTCGTTAAAACTGAAACAACTTAAACTATGAAATTTAATATGATTTCTTTTTGTCTATAAATACTCTGGATGATTATCATATCTTATAAAAACTTAATATTGAAAATAATGTATGACATGAAAATGAAAGCACTTTTCGGAAAAAAATATTTAAATTATTTTGTTTTTTAGGGTATTGTACCTCAAAAGGAAAAACCCTCACTTGAAAATCTGATGTCCTTCATTATTAAAGGGCTTTTATACATTTTGCCCATTAACATTTCTTTAGTCATTACCTTTTTTCAACATCATTTTCTAAGACGAAGAAACTTTTAATATAATTAAATTTTTTCATCAACCTTTTTCTAAAAGAAAAAATATAAACATAATATTCTATCATCATATTTATCGTTTTTGTAACTTATAACGCAATGCCTTTTCGTTCGTCCTTTTTAACATCATTTTATCGTTCACAATTGAACCACATTATGAAATACTAATTAACTCCTATACTATATATCCTTATTTGTATCATTCTTCTCTTGTTAACTATGCAAGACTATGTCATATAAGTGATAGCACTATTATTTAATTAAATATTCCAAATTTAAAATAACATCACTTATCAAAACTTTTTGAATCAAAGAATACTTGAGAGTGCTTTACGAAAAAAAATATATGAGCAAAAGCTCCAATCAATAAGGCAACAAGTTGTAAATTAAAAAAAAAACAACGCAACATATAGGATCTCCTAGTTATTATACCTCCCGGATTATTGTTACGCCTTCTGAATTAATTAATCAAGATGATTTTGTTTAGAAATTGTAAACAAATTCTGCATCTGCACAGGTTTTCAAACGTAGAGAGGAGGGATTGATAAAATCGCCCGCCATTATGGAGCCCAACAAATTACAAATGGGGCATGAAAATGAAAAATGGTAAGTATCCGTTTCGCTATTTTTCATTTCAAAAGGCTTATCCACATTTCCTTTCAACCCGCTCGATAGAATGTGCAGGAAAACATGTTTCCATCGCACTTTACACGTCTTATGCATGTAAGTTAATTAAATGTTTTTTGAAGTAAGTCACTTTTTTGTTTAATACTTTAACACGTATTCATTGAGATGAAAGTTGATATGAAACATATACCTGTAATTTCACAAGGGTAAATTAAAAATTATAGAAACTCGTAAACTGTGACAGACGGGTAGAGGTACGTGACGGAATTATAAAGATTCCTCGTTTCACTAAGTGATGCTAAAAAGTATCGCAGTATAAAACTATACCTTCTTCTCACCCCAAGGTTGTTGTTTTGGCAGGAAATCTCCACGTCTTTAGACCTTTCTTTGCTCACACGTATCTCATTGCATCGCATGGTTAAAAAAAATGTCCATATGAATATTTTTTAGTACCAGCTATCAATGTATTATAGCGAGTCAATATATTATATTGCCATTTCGAGTTACATCAAGTATTGAGAAGAACGGTGTTACAGACAGACAGACACGTGAGTAATCTTACAAGTTTTCCCTTTTTCTTTTTAAATATCAAACTGTATAAAAATAAAGTACAATCTTCAAAAACACACATTATTCTGATTTGTATTAGGTTCAGTAGAAATACTATTATTTCGCAATAAATACTCAAAATATATGCGTGAATTTAAGACGTTACATAAATAAATTACTTCAATTGTTATAAACGATTAATAGGTAATTTTCACCTCAACTGTCCTTTATTTATGTTATTATAAGTTATATTCCGCCACCTAAAAATCACAGAAATATATTCGCCTTTACTGACTAAGTCCTCATTTTGAAATACCATGTAACAGATACAAAGACATGTAGTTTAAATCAACAGAAGTTGTGTCAAAACTGAAAAAAGAGAAATTTGGCCGTAATAGACGAACTATAAAGCGAAATTGATGGCGTTTCCCGGATTTTTACGTGGCCTTAAAATAGAAATTAGACAACCCTCTTCGAGGATTACGCAGGACTGATCATAGCGACTTGCAAGCCACACAAAACTTCATTGCATAATTGGAATTACGGCTTTTCCGCACATGATAAATGACGCGAATAAAGTGGGTAGGAAAATATAAATCAAAGTTTCATGCGTCCAATTTTCGCGTTTTCTCGACTTTTCTCTCACCTATTTTTGAATTTGTTACTATCGTACCTACAAATTTATATTGCAACGTCATTTGCTGTTACATTCGCCGTAGTTAAAGAGTAATAAATTAATATTGGTCAGAATTGTTTTTGGGTATTTCTAACATTACAATAAATGTAAATCAAATAACTGTTAAGTGTTATCCAAATAACTGTTAACCATTTGATCTGTGAGAAACACCGCGTTGGTGATGTTGGTGAGTCATATTTTGAGACGCGGGGGACGGGGATCATTGAACATGAGTGTTATTTTTATTCAGTCTACTGTATGAATGTAATTTAGATACCGGTAGATTTAAATAAGCATTTCTCTAATGTCCCATATCAAAAGTTATAAAATCAATTTGATGTTCATCGGTTCGTCTTTCACATCATATTTTTTCAGAGACTTCACAACTTAGGGATTAGAATTTTGGCAAAATTATACTTTGTCAAGGCAAACAAATAGACTTAAGATCAATAATATTGATTAGAATTTTAAGGAAAAATCATTTTCATCAATCATTCAAATTTTCATCCCTTGCTATGAGGCATCTACACTATCGTCCAATATTGAGAAAGAATCACCCAAATCAGACTTCACTGGTTTTTCGTGTCGTGTGGTAAAATGGCCAAAATGTAATGAACTGAAATTGAACACAAATGTAAAATATGAAAATTCAAACTTACTATAAATAGTGCAATTTTAATTATGTGATTAATACCAGGGGGTAATTTGGGAAACAAAAAAAACTTTCAAAGTCATCGAATAAGATCGGTACTGTGTATGATGTATTTTTTTAGATATTTTTCGAGAAAATCGTTTAAAAATTGCCTGTCTCCTGTCCTTATCACCAAAGGGATGGCTCAGAAAAATTAGAAAAATTCAGACACAGATTGGATGAATTAGATTTAGATTGGATGAAAATAATCAGGATTGGAAAATTTCGGCGCGAATTATTTTTAAAAAGCCCTTTAATCGTTCGTTTCCTTATAATTGCTGAGCTATTGATTTTTGAGAAAAATTTTCCAACATAAAATAATTTTCACTACGTAAGGAAAATCTTTTGTACTTAAAACATTTTCAAAATATTTAATTTGGCTCAGTTGAAACATTCCCCACACAACCTCGGGCATATGCGTTGTGATGCGGTCGGTAACCAGTAACGCCAGGTGACCAGTTACCTTGATTTTTTTTTTCATGTAAACAATTGTTTTTCTATAAAACTAAGTAAAATAAACTTAATGCACGGATTGCCTCAATGACCGAGATTATGTCTTATCAATGATGAATGAATAAAATAGATGAGTGTACAAAATACAATCAATCAGAGATTTTCCCAACCGACAAAAATTTGATTACTCACAAATGCCATTCTATCTGCCTGTAGCTTAACATTGTGGTGAAATTTCACAAAAGACAATTGAATTAATTTAATATGTATAAATGATCGAATTTTTTTATATTTTATTGAAGTACCAAATAATTTCATCGCCAAGTTCGAAGAGTAGAGAACTCATCAGAATGGCTATGAAGGTTTTCTGATATGGCTTCTCGTTGGCAAATATGGCTTCTCGTTGGCAAATTTTCACAGTGTTGTAATAGCGTACATCGAACAAAACAAAGTCAGTGTAACCCTAAACCATCCTCTAACGGAATAGCTAAAGCAACTTTGACAGGAGACTTCGAAAATTATACTTTTATTATATATATATATATATATATATATATATATATATATACGTATATATATAAAATATACTACTATATAAAATATAAATAATTAATATTTCAGTTTTTCTCTTATTTACGCATGTGCAAATAGAAGGTTATCCTATCTGCTCCCCAATAATTTTACCTCAATTCTGCGATCTCAAAGCTGTACCCATATAAATTAGTATCAGTGAAAACGACGGTATCTTCGGTAATCCTGTCGCACACCTGTGAGATGGTCATGCACTTTATGCTATAATGGCATTTATTAAGTGATTCTATACAAAATAATTTAGGTCAATTTGCTTCATTAAATTAAAGACACATGAGTAAAAAGGTTGCCATATTTTTTAAATTTTCTAAGGGACAAAGTGTGAAAAAATCAAATAAATACAGGATTTATTTGTTAAAAAGACAAACAAGAATAATCCGTTTTTTTTTATGAAAGTCAAGCACTACTTTTTGTTACACAATAAGACTTATGATAAAATTGCTGTTTACGTTTTAATGAAGGTTGCGTTTATTCCAGGAAAGCTCGGGTGGGGAACAGAACAGCACTAACCACGACATTTACAAACTGTACTAGCTGATATCACAGACGGATGAATGTCACCGCCTTACTTTGTGTTTGCATGTATTGTGTAGCTAAAATACGGAACTTCGGAGGAAATTCGCGATGGTCTGCAATGCTAATTGATAATAAATATATCGTCCCTAGGCGATAGTCTGGCAACGCTAATAGTATATCGTGCCTAATAGGTATGGATTTTCGACTATAAAAAATATTACAAATACTTTTTAGGTGCGTGCGAATAACTGCGGCTATAACTTATATAGCAAACAACCTACTGCCCCTCAGGTATTAACTTCGCCTTTCGCTACTCCCAGCAATACGCGTCTTACAAATGTCCATAATTATTAAAATGAAAATTAATTTTCCACACCATCTTTTCATTAAAACACCTCTAGGCTTTCAGGCTTTTGTTATTAAAAAATCTTCTCGCAGGACGCTGTTCAAACGTAGCCTTTGTGCTCGCATTTAATCGATAGCCGCATTTGAATTTAATATTTTTCTCGACCTTTTGTTATTGAAAAATTTAGCATTGTGGATTTAATTTTGGCCTTTATGGGGACGACGAAGCTTATACGGATGTTTATGAAAAGTGTGTTAGAGAGATATTATTTTTTTCGTTTTTTGCTTAATTTGGTATTCATTATATGTCTCATTTCATCTCATATTCGGTATGGAAATCTTTTGAGATATCGTATCGTTGTGTTCACGCCGCTAAAGATGAAAAGAGGTTTTGTATTATAAAATTACTTTACCTGTGTTTTTGCCGTAATGATTTTGAATCGAGTTAACTCGTGTCATTTATACCAAGTATCAAAATGTGTTAATACGTAAATAATCTAAACATAAAATTTAAGAGAACTGGAGAAAATAAAAGCTATGTAATTGAAAAATCTAGCATTATCCTTGATTGAATTGTAAGTTTAAATAATAATTATTATATTATATTTGGTTTATAAGACCATAAGTAAAAGAAATAATAAGCACCATGTAAGTCCCTGCACCTATGGATATTAACCACAATTTGTTATAAATTTGTTTTTGTAATACAAATTTTTCTAGTTTATAAAATATTAATACAAAAATTAAACGAAAATTAAATTATATTTTTATAACTATATTCATATCTCCAAATAGGATCATGTAATTAAACAATAAAAATTGTTTAATCCTAACTAATTTTCAACGATTCCATTCAAATGGCCTAAATCAAAACTCGTTGAATGGCCTAGTAATAATGGTATAGTATTATAGTATTTCATCTTCTTATCCATTCCTTCCTGTAACACGTACAATATGATAGAGAAACACAAACAAACGTAATTTTACTATTACAATGACATATAGATTTTTTAATATTAATCCTTCTATGATAAAATAAGAAAGACAGCATATACTGGATCACACACCAAAATTGGTACGTTAGTTAATACGGGGTGCAATGCTATATAGTAAAAGTAGACCTGTCAAGCCCGAGCAAAGCTCACACCACAAGGGTACTACACTTTGATGCATATAAAAATGTGAATGTTTATTATCAGAGCCTTTATTAATATTATTTTAACTGTGCAAACATATTGTCTAATATATTTAGATATAATTTATTAGATCCTGCAATTTTTAAACAAAAGGGCAGAATTAAAATATCAAGAATTTTTTGCAAAAACTCTTCAGTTTTGTTACACATAACTTACTTCAAAATACCTCTTTTTAAAATCTAACGCTTGAGAAATATTCGAGTCGGATTACGATCTCTTAGATAATGGTATTTTTTATTTAGGTACCGGCATTTTTAGATAATACTGGTAACTGAATAGGACTAAAAATAGCAAATGTGTTTATCCACCATTTCGTTGTTTTGCGTTGAAAAACAAAAATTAAATTATTTGTGCTTTACTCAAAGACTCTTCAATGACACCCTACATGTCTATACAAAAATATAATTATCTAACTTCGTTTAGATATTTGGGAGCACCTCGAAATATGATTTTAAGCAAAAAATTATATATTGTGTTAATTTTAAATACATATGTTATGTCGTTTAGAAGTTAGGATTTTCTGAATGATAGATGGAAGAAGCGAGCGGATGAACAGACGACTTTAAGGCTAAAAAGAGGACGCATACAAAATAAGATAATTGCTTTGCACTGGTTATCAAAAAATTATTATTTTTTAAATATTAGGAATTTAAAAATAGCTTTTCATGTGTCACGTTTAATCATAGAGTTAAAGTGGAAAAATTCACATAGATAAGGTGAAAAGTTATTTCAAAAGTAATTTTTATTTTTTTCACAAATTAAAATGATTTTCAATAAAAACACGAAAATAACCTTACACGTCAAATATATCTTGACGTTTCAATTAAATTTTAATCCTTGAAACATTAATTTGTAAACACTGATATCATTATTAATAATGAACAGTTAGAACACAGGCTCAGAACGGAATACTATTTGGATATTAGAAACATTGATCATGAATTCTAATAACTCATTTAAACAAAAAACTTATTAGAAATCATCTCACAGCTGCGCACACAGCAAACGGCTTTCTGTTCACCATCACGTTCAAGACAAATTAGGTGGTGAGTGGCGGTTTTTTTCCAGCTAATATTAGTTGATAATGCCGAGGGTGAAGAAACTTTTTTTGACACAATAGAAATAGTGAATTCTAAAACATGCTTTTCCATTCATCATTAAGTTCAAGACAAATCAGATGGCGAGCCAGTCTTTGTTCAACTAATATTAGTTTATAATGTTGAGGTGTGGGCATTAAAACACTATCTTAGATGTTAAAGAAATCGTGAGTAAGTTAATGAAACGGAAAATTTATTAAAAATCACCTCACATCTGCATACATAGCAATTCGTTTTCTGTTCACCATTTAGATGAAGAAAAATCAGACTATGAGCCCGTCTTTGTTCAGCTAATATTAGTTGATAACGCTGAGGTTTGAGCATTAAGAGACTATTTTAAGCATTACGGGAATCGTCAATTCTAATTAAGTTTTTGAAACGAAAAATCTATTGAAATCACCTCACAGCAGCTAAGCAGAGCAATTAATTATCTTCTAATACGTTACTGAAACGAAAAATGTATTAAAATTAGTTTTCTGTTTACCGTTAAATTCAAGAAAAACCAGACGGCGAGCCCCTCTTCGTTCAGCTCATATTAGTTTATAATATTGAGATTTGGCCATTAAGATAATCAGAATATTATGTTAAGATAGGATAACAACGACGGATGGGCATACTGTCATTTTGAAGCCCAAGATTTCAGTAAAGATGTTTAGAAATGAAAAACAGTAAATGAAACCTGAATTTTAATTTAAAACATCTATCTAATGATACACCACTCGATGCTTGAGAAATAAAAGTCACCCCCAATTTACATCTTTCTTTATATTTATTGAAGTGAAAGCCCTTTTGGCGCACCAGCGTACTTTTTCTAAACAGTGAATGAAACTGAAACGTGACACACGGGTCGGTGACTCTGAATTGAATAAACTTGGCTCTCTTCGGTATCGATCAAATGAACTATTTTCTTAGGCGCACTGTTCTTAAATATCCAGTGAATTTTTTTTAAGCCAATTTTTTTAGACATTTCATTAAATTTCAATCTAAAGCATTTATAACATATTTCAGTTTTCATAAACTGTGTTTCATTCTTACGGCATTCTTTGCTCCCTCCGGCATTAGTCAACCAAGTTCATTGTTTAACACGGAGTGCATTATTTAAAGATTTAGGCTTTGTTTTTAATTAATATTTCATTTCAGAATAGTTTAATACAATACGTGATAGTTATTGTTTTTGAAAATAATAATTTCGCATAGTTCTTGATTCGCCGAACTAATTTCCATCATAAAACAGCAGTATAATTGCGCACACATACACACGTGCGCGCGCACGTGTGTGTGTGAGTGTATACAAATATATTTTTTTTAAATTAGAAGTTTTCACTTCAATCTTGTGATCGTAAGCGCACACTATTTTTTATACATAAATTAAGATCTGTAAACGAAGAATCAACTCAAAAAATGTTATGCATTTTAGGTATAAAAGCACTTATTACACTATGGAAGGTTAAATACGAAGTATAGGTTAAATACGAAGTATAGGTTAAATACGGTTTACCTTAAAATACGAAGTTATCTTAGTTCTGCTAATACATTTTACATAAAGCTTACATCAATTTACGTAATTCACATTTACACAATAATTTTACTGAATTTTAAAATAACCTTTTTTGCGCGACGATATATTTCATTCGTTTTTTTCAACATAAATTTCGCAAAACACCGAAAAAAAGACCCATTTAACAAAGTCAACTAAATTTACGACCATTTCAATTAAACATAATTTACTTCCTACAAATTACCTTCTTCTCTAGACTGTGCGTCGTTTAGGACAATTTTTAAGCAGAAAAGGAGGAAAACGCGTTTGCCTCGGCTTTATAAATTCATTAAGTTTTTAAGTCTTAATTGCAGAAAGCAGCGGTTCTCTATCGTGACCGAAATATGGATTTATTGAATTACAGCAAACTTAATTCCGATAATAAAATGTTTTGAATTTTAATTAAGCTTTATTCAACATATTTATTGAGATTGTAAATTACGATTAAAATATTTTGATTACTAACTGTCCTTATTAATAATGAAATAGAGTTAAAACGATATATTTATGTGAACATTGTGTAATACCGCATGTCGTACGCGTCCATGTCGTGCCTATACCGGTACCTGTTGGGAATAGTACTTTCGAGGTTGCTGATCACTGCGAATATATAAGGTAAACTGTCCGTTTAGATAAATTCAATTTGGATCAAACGGATAACCTAACTCGATTGAGTAGTATTAAAATGAATCAGGGTAATTTCTGAGTTGATTTTTTATTAATGAAAATACGTAAAAACCTTTTAATAATTTAGTTTCATGGGTAACTGGTAAAAATGATTAAGTGATCAAAATTAACATCAAATATCTGTTGACTCTCGTATATGCGCAATAAAAATTTTCCTACACTAAATAATATAAACTAACCATTTTCATACACTTTTTATTTTATCCTTAGAATTCATTGACCCTTTATTATCAATGCGTATATAGATAGTGAAGCCCACTATATAGAGAAATAAAGTTATAAACCGTAAGCAACTGATGCTAAAGTATGTACATGTTTACATTGTATTGTAGGCATTTTTGTGCACTTAATATATGGAAGGGACTTATCTAGTATTTTTTGTATCGATGAATCATAGTTACAAATTAGATACATGTTTGAAATTAAATGAATTGTTCTGATAATTCATATCCTATATAACACGATGTCTCTTATAACGCATACGTATTTAACTATATACGCCGTACGCAGCTGTATTTCACTGTAATATAAAATAAAAATGAACTAATACCCAGTTACTTGAAAGCTGCTTAAAAATTTAAAAAATGTGATTCATGATAAAGTAGTTAGATGACGTTTTATTAAGCACTTCATTATTTTTTATTACTACATCACTATCAATATATATTTTTTAATTTAATTTGTATAAATTATCACAAAAGTGTGGGCATGCATTGTAATTACTTTTTTCTTAGAACATTTTTATTTTCTCGTAGTTGTGAAATTATTTTATAAACATGTGATAAGCACGTATTTTAATTAATAAGAAATTAACTCAGAAACTACTAAATTAATTTTAAGATTTCATCAATATATGCAGATATTTCTTAAAATATCGGTTGTACCATACGCTATTATTAGCTAAACGATGAATCTAAGAAGTTTATATGTAAAGATAATTCAAGAAAATGGTTTTTTAAGGGTTCAGGACAATGGTTTATATGTAATGCAAGTCTAAAACTAATAAATAAGCACATTTTGATGAAAAGATATTAAATTCGCTTTAGGTTTTTCTGGAAGTTTCGACAGAGAATATATTTCTTAAAATCGTTTTATTTATTTGAATATGCACATAATGATCTTAAAAAAATATTCGTAAGGTTCAATATACTTATATGTGATTATTATTTTCAAACTAAGTTCTAAGTTTACAAGCACGGCCCTTTTCCACAAATATACAGCTACGTACGGAGGTATTATACATTACAGTAGAACGCAAATATCAGCTACAGATGCGTAGTAAATTTATAAGATTGTATATTTGCGGTCTCGTTTTTAATACCATCTAAATAATATCAAATACTAATCAAAATATAAATTTATAAATGAAGTTATATATTCAGTAGGAGAATCACTGGTGTACAGTCTCGTATACATTAAATAAAACCGTCACGCGCACTGCTTGCCAAACAGTACTTCAGCTTAAATTAAAATTATCGTGAATTACTCTCATTTGTTTCTTTTTTTTTAGCTTTTTTTTATTATTCTTTTCTATGCTGATAAATTAAGTAAAACTTAACAAGAGCCATATTGCTTTCAACTGAATATACATAAGTCTTGTTATTGATACTCAAATTCATGCACCACTTTTTGAACTGTTTCAATCTTTTAAACCTAATTCCTGCGAATAAATGTTATCCCGATATCATCTGTTCGTAATTTTTTAATTACTGTTTGTAAACTTTCAGAATTTAATTTAACTGGATAATTTTTTTGACTTTAAAAATTATCTATTTTTATGTGTTGTTTTAATTTTGAGGGAAAATCTAAAATAAAAATGAAATATATTATCTACCTTAAAACATTTATTAAAAAGGATACTTTATGGCTCCCGAGACTAATTAATTTTTCAGGGAATTGTCCCTGAGATTCAACGTACAATATATATAAAAACCTGTCAAGCACGAGTAGAACTCGCACAAAGAGTGTTTCGTACACTCTTTGTCATGTATATACGTTTAGGTACATAATGCTGCTATTAAACTATTTACAAATATTGATTTTTCATATTGCAAATTTATTACAACGTATTCATATGATTTTTTTCCTAAGTTTAAAAATGTTGTGCATATTTAAAAAGGAAAGGTCTAGGATAACAGCTCTAGTTTTCCTGTTATCCTCTAGTCAGATTTTATCAACTCTGTGTATTTCTTTTCATTGTTATCGGCTCCGTAGTTTCGGAAATAAATAGGTGATATGCTATCATCGTCACAGCATTTTTACAACCCTGAACCATCTTTTCAGGGTTTCCACAATATTTTCGTGGGTTTCTAAATGCCCACATATTTCCAAAGTTTTAGGGTGAGTATTTTCCAAAAAAGCGGAGAGCATATTTTTTTGCATATTCTAATAATGTGTTTAACTAAGTATGTAACACTAAAAATTAAGAAAAAAATATTTGATATAATCTGTAAGATATAATACAAAAATTTAAGAAAAAACATTTGGTATATTCTGTAAAGATATAATATCAAAAATTAAGATAAAAACATTTGGTACAATCTCTAAAGATATAATACCAAAAATTAAGAAAACAAATTTTTTATATTTCTAAAGATATAATACTAAAAATTAGAAAAAAACATTTGGTATTTCTCTAAAGATATAATATTCAAAATTAAGAAAAAAATATTTGGTATATTTCTAAAGATATAATTCCAAAAATTAAGAAAATACATTTGGTATACTTTCAAAATATAATAACAAAAATTAAGAAAAAAACATTTGGTGTATTTCTAAAGACATAATACCAGAAATTAAGGCAAACATTTTTGAAACCCTTATAACTAGCTGTTTGAAACAATACACCGCACTATATATGTCTCAAAAAATTCAGATATTTAATATGTCCCCTAAAATTTTGAAATGAATATTTTAAAGTTATAGTCATTGCAATATATGCGGGTTTAAATCTGTGCAAAATTTCAAGTCTCTGCATCAAACATTTTCTGAAAATAACATCCATGACGGACAAACACGTAATTGATCTTATAAGGATTCTGTTTTTCATTTTAAGGCATGAAACTCTAAAAATCAAGAAAGAAATTTTTTATTTGTTTTATTTCCCGATTTTAATATACAAGATTTAATTGAAAATTAGAAGAGAAAAACTTAAAATTTTGAAGATGTTTTTCTTCCATCTGACACCACGTTGTAAAATTCACGAAGAATGAAATTCGTTTCATTCCAGTTCGCTTAAACTGCCTGCTTAGCGTTCTGACAAAAAAATAATTGAATATTAATGTAGTAATTCAAATAAATAGGGCAATTGATACTTGGGTATACATTTTTTTTCTTACTTATTTATAGTTGTAGTAAGAACAGTCTACATGCATCGTAATTTTAATACAGTTTTTTTATAGACATTACTTTTTCCCAAATTTTGCAGGAGTCGACACACACGTGACTTTCAACACTTGACATTTCCACACGTCAACGGAAGTAAAACTCATGTTAATAATATTAAGTTGAATATTTAATTAATTCTTTTTTAATATACTTTTAACTCGATTTCCAAAGTATTTCAATATCTATTAGTAAATCTAAACATGAAAGTCGATTTCACAGCATATTTTAATTTCAAGCAATATGGTATTCGTTACAGGCATTATTAAAATTAAATTGTAATCTAAATGTTACAAATTAAATTTTAATAAATCACAATTTAAATCGACGTAAGTCACACAGATACTAAGGAAATATAATATATTATAGACTAGCGTTAAACTATTCTACTAAAAAGTTACAGAGCAAAACTCAGGTCAAAGAACAGCAGTTAAGTTAAAAGGTTGAACATTTCTCTTAGTCGGTTCATTAGCTTTCCGTTGTTCGACTCTCCCTCATAAATTAATATCGGGACATGTAGCCTCAAAAACCATATATCACAGCTAGAATCACCCTCTTCCCTACGAAGCCATTTGGAAGAATTAATTCAGGTCGATTTTACAAAACTTATAATGAAATCTATTCATCATAGTAATATCGAAGTTAGAGATGGTAAAAAATAATTAATATTATTCCATTTAAGGCTGAAAGAAATTATGGGCCGAAACGTTAGGTAACTTTATAATTATGAGCAGGTTAATACCTTTTAAAATTAGCTACACATCGCGAAGATATAGTTGGAAGCATGGTTAGAAAAGCAAGTTTCAGTAACGAAGTACCTTTTTAGAACCTTCGATTTGAATTCATTTTGCATTGGAAAATTGTTTTAGTACTTATCGAAATAATTAGCTATGTACATAAATATTTAAATTTTGAAATAATCCTACCAATTTTATGAACAAATTTGCTTTTCAATATCAACTTTATTTTAGCGAAATGACAAAGTTTCATCTTTGATAAAAATAACAGAATCGAGTTCAGAAATATTCCAGAAATATTTTTGGAATATTCAGGAAACACACCATTCAGGAAGATCAAATCAGCGATTACATTTTTTGAGAAAAATATACTGGCATAAATAAAGGAATTTCTGAAAATCGTGGTTTTTTTTGGTTATAATTATTTAGGTACTTTATTTATTAGACCTATTCAGTAAATCTATTCGTCTAAATATATATATATATATATATATATATATATTTTGAAAATATTTGCGAAAAAAAATTATTAGAGGATAATAAAAGATATTTTAGGGTTAAGATAATATTTGTATATTTTGTCTGTTGGTTTGTACGCGTCGCATTAAAACCATTGATAAACTAGCATAATTAATATTTGTTACTTCATCGTAACCAGTTAGTGAATCAAAATATGAGTGAATTTAATATTTTCAAAACGCCATTTACATTGCATTAGTACAATAATAACAAAAAAATTTTCAGCTACTCAACGCCTAGTAATCACACATATGTAGTGTGCCTAAGCGGTTTGATAGATGTCGCTATGTGTATTTTAAATCGCGAAAAAAAGTTTTCCGTTCGAACATACATTAACAAATTAAGATTGGTGAGACGGAGAAAAACCGGGCCAATTTTACAGTGTTATTATATAGTATATACACGTGTGTGTGTGTTTATATAAATATATAAAACACTGTAAAATTGTCCCGGTAGTACATTGAAGGTATTTATGGAAAAAAATTAGGGGAGCATGACAAAAGTAATAGAACAAAAAATTATTCGATAACATTTACGCTGGTGGAATCTGTTGAATCTATATAGGCAATGTTTTGTCGTAATAGAAAAGTTAAAAGTATAGATATGTTATTTTGACACTTCTACGCAAACTGCACTTAATTAAAAATAAGGGCAGTTTTATAATTGTTATAACAGATGGCATTACATGCATTAACCTTGCAGTAACTTAATAGTATTTTCTTAAAAAAAAACACTACTTTAAACATTTAAAATAGTACGTTAATATTATTTCGAAATAGTACGTTTATATTATTATCATCCATCTATTGAGCCATATTTTAATTATTATCGGACAATTTTTCATAATTTAAATTTTAACTACTTCTATTTATCCCGACTTTGGAGACTAATATGTTTCATGGCTACATTTTATTTTAATAGCTTCTTTTGTACAATAATTATTCATGAATATTATATTGATAATATAAGCTATTCTGAATGGTTTAACCGTTTTTCTTATTTAATTTACGCTCTAATATTCTATACGTGTGTTTTATGAAGGTTTTAACAAAGAAAACAATATTTAACTATAAATTTAAAATATTTTTGTAGATTTTTATGTTGTTTACAATAACCTCATGCATTATTTAAGCGAAGCTATAATGGTTTAAAAATTTAACTCAAAAATATACCCAGCACATTACGACTCATTTCCTTTAATTTTTATTGCTCATTTCATATTGCGTATTCATTTCACAGTCTGATATTTTAACATGTAAATTCGATAACATTTCGAACAAAATATATAATATTTGGCCATAAACGTCGTAAATTTTTTTATAAATTTTGAAATTATCTTAAATATCTTCATACATTATTTGGGCCAAGTGTAATGATTCAAATGTTTAGCACAAACATAAACCCAGCACACTATGGCTTCTTTTGATTTAATTGTTATTGCGTTTTTACTTTATAGCCTGATATTTTAATATGTGAATTTAATGATGTTTCTAACAAAGAATATAAAATTTAGACATAAATTTTATAGAAAATTTTATACATTTTTATGTTGTTTACAATATCTCCACACATTATTTTAGGAAAGTCTAATGGTTAAAATGTTTATCTCAAAAATAAACCCGGCATATTACGATTCTTCTTACTTTAGTTGTAATTGCTTATTATGTAAAAGTAAATAGACAGTTACTTTACGGTCTAATATTTTAACATGTGAATTTAATGACGTTTCTAACCAAGAATATAATGTTGGACCATAAACATGGCAAAAAAATTTTGATAGGTGTTTATGTTTTCTAAAATATACATCTCATTTAAGTATAGCTATAGTGGTTCAAAAGTTTAATTCGAAATAAAACAGCCACATTATGTCTCTTTTGCTGCAATTGTCATTGCTTATTGATCACTAAATTTAAACAGTTTTTACATACATACTCCTTATCCTTCTGAACATAATACGCTATACGATGGTATCAGTTTCATGTCAATTACATAATCCAATTTTCTTTGCCAAGTCCTAAAATGAATAAAGTTTTTGTTTACATCACAAGTTTTGTCAATAAATAAGGTGAAAAAATAATACTCATAGTCTAAAATTGGCCATGGGCAAATTTGTTTCACTCATGCAGAATTCCTTGCACCGCTTGACGTAAAGCTACTTTATTTATTATAAGTCATCATTAGTATGGATTTAGTAGAGATAACATATATGTATTAACGAGAATACCTCAAAAACTGTGACCTTTAGAAACATCGTTGTAATTTTCCTACAAACTTTGTGCAGGCTTCTAAAAATCCTGTTTTTTTCATAAATTTATATTTACTGGTTATGGATATAAAGGGGAGACAATTTTTTTTTGTATGTTATTCAATATATTTTTACTACTTAAAATTATAAAAACATATTTTTGAGAACCTTAAAACTAAACCTCTGAAACCATAAAACCATCACAATTTACCCATAAAATTACGTGATGGAAAAAAAAAAATTCAATTCAAATATTTTTGAGAATTAATTGTTGAGATATTGCGGATTAATATGCTTCATTGCTATGTTAAATTTCTAATTCCTACGTCAAGCGGTTTCCGAGAAAAAACAGCTATGACAGATCAACACGTGAGTTATGATATAATGATACCGTTTTTTTTTGTAGTAGATCCTTAAAAAGTAAAAATTATTTACCATATTTCCACAGGGAGAACCTCCAAGAAAGTACTGCCAACAAATTTGATATTAATTTTTGACAGCAGCATAAGATAATTCTTTCCCCAAGAATTATAAACTTGGTGTTCTCCAGCAGTTCATAAGGCCCCAGTACCGGTCTCACTAGGATGATAAGAAAGTCGTCATCAATGCCACTCTGCTCCTTTTCATGTTTGCTGGCGGAGAACTTAAGGATGAACTCCATATCCTGTGAGCCACATGACTTGGGTAGACAGGATAAAAGAACATAAAAATTCAATTAAAACAGTTTCTTTAGCACTGGCATTATAATCTAAATTTTTCCTGGGTATTAATTGTATCGGAGTTAAAACATATAAAATATTGAATATATTTGGCGTTAATTTTGTAGAAATTCATTATTCACAATTAAATGAAATACGTTATGTAATATTATTTCTACTTTCTTTAAGTGCTTTACCACGACCCAGGTTTCGTTGTATTACAACATCTTCAGGTGGGCTATTAGCAAAGATCTTTTCTAATAGCCTATCTGAAGTTGTTGTAATACAACAAAACCCAGCAAAGATCTTTGCTTATAGCCAACCTGAAGATATTGTAATACAACAAAACCTAAAAGTTTATATGTTATCGCGCAAACTGGCGAAATGGTGTTTTTAATATTAACTGTACGGCTAAGTTAAACCAGTATAATTAACTTTTTTTATTGTTGTAAACATGTTATTATTTACTGAAAATCATGCCACGTTGACGTCACAAGAGATACACAGGTAAAAAGTAAAAGTTGTGAAATAAGTTTTACTAATTATTTAAAAAATGCTTTCAATGTTGAATCTAGACAAACGCTTACTTTTCATTGCGTCAAAAGTACACTCAGCAAAATATTTAAGAAATGAATTGAAGATTGATATTCGATATCATATATGTATCTGATGACGAAATCAAAGACTTTTTGAAACGTCACGTGAGCTATAGGCTGAAGGGACTATGTCAATAGCAATAGAATAAATATTAATACGTGCTGACGGCCGATAATTATCGGTCGGATAATAATCGGAGAATAGAACATATGCTACCTAATACGAAAGCATACGTCCTACAAAATTCGGTCTAACAAAAATTGGAGCGACTCTAACCGGAGATCCCAACGTTATGACTTAAAACGGTCTAATGGAAAAAAGGATAGAACATAGCATTGAACACGCGCGAACGTTACGGTGCGCGCCTCTTGGCGTATGCATTACGTCTATGAAAAATTTGCTACATATCTTGTCCGACAAAAGTCGGCTCTTATCGACCACCGATTCACGATTAACAAAAGTATTATATTCTGTGTTGTACATAATAATTGCGATCATCCGAAGTACACTGATAAAGGAATACGTACTAGATATGCCAGTTTACTTTTATTTCGATCATCGACTTGAATATCTATTAATGAAATCCACCAAAAATTATTTTTGAATAAATATCGTTTGGATTAGCACTAAGTTTCAGTTTCAATAATAGCTGAATATAGTAGAATATAATAAAAATTAGTACCTCACATGGATGTACAAAATAAAAATGTACAGATTTTTCGTCTCCTTGAAGTTTTGAAAATCAATTTATTCAAATTTGTTATCAATCGTAACTCCGGTATAAACAATTGTTTTAAAAATGTTATCGGAAGTTCCACACTATTTCATTATAAGCCATAATTAAACCAAGATATACTTGACCAATGATAGCTCTAAGCTTACAAGTGCATTATATCAAAGAAAATATATTTCCATAATCAACATTAAATACAGATTCTCTAACTGTATGAGTAAATGTTTGTCATTAATTACTGGCATTAAAACGTAACTTCGATTGATTGAAGCAATTAGTAACTGGTTGTGAAAAGTGGTTTATTTACGTTAATGACAATCATAAACTTATTCCAAAAACACAGCCGCAAGACGTCATCGTATAGTTTCGGGTTAATGCGCTAACGGAGACGGGAGACATTTAACTGGCGATGACAGCAATATATATTGTCGAGGACGAAGGGGATGTTGGGATCTTAAACCTGTTATAAGGTTTATGTATTTATAAATGCAAGATAATGTGATGTTTATAGAACGTGAGTTCAATCATAGTTTCAACCAACTGTCAACAGATCTGGGTTTACAGTTTATCGGTTGAATATGGGTAAAATAATGGTCGATAGAAATCGATGCTCTTAAGTGTGCAGTTCTCCAAACTTTGGACATTTTATTTTTAGAGCAGCACTTAATTTTGCTTTTCATCAAATGTAATAAGAAAAAATTAAATAGATCATTCTGTCATAATATTTTTTTTTATGATGGAGTATTCTTGTAGTAAATTATCTTTAAGAAAATATAAAATAACATACGTATAGTTAAGGTTAAGATTATATTTCTTCAACACTGTTGTTTACTTCAGAAAATAAATTTTTCGATTTTTATTTATTTTGTGTTGGTCTCATATTTACCTTTGCGTTTGATTCAAAACTAGAAACAAAATATAGCAACAAATAATACTAATTCGAGAAATGGACAATTTCATGATGACAATTAGAACTGACATAGTTTTTGATAATGTTCCAAGTTACTTTAGTTGTTACATCGCGGCATCTTCCATTAAATTACATGTTAATAAAAAGGGCAAGGAAGTTATTCGCTGAAGTAAATCTACGTATATCCCTAAATAATAAAATAACTTAGAAAACATAAATCACCATAATGGTCGAAAATTATTTCAAAGAAATTAATTCAAATGATTTACTTTTCAATCGCTGATTTATTCAAAACACAATACCCCTAAAGCCTTGGAATATTAGATGTATGCTATAGTATTTCTGAATCGTTTAATCATATTTTTATTCATGTAATTCTTTAAATAAAGAAACGATGTATTTCTAATCAACAAAATGTGAAAACATTACCAGTTACAGTGCTGCGCCATTCACTTTCTTGATAAATGATGTGTACTTCCATATTACAGCGACATGAAGATATAAAGAAATAAATATTTCAATAATACAAAAAAAAACCTGACGCGCCCCAACAGGATGGCAAGCTATATCGTATCGTGTACCGTATAGTGGTATATTTCCTCACTACGCAAACGTTAACGTAGTTGTAACGGCGGATATCGGCATTGGCGTAACGCATTCTGAGCTATGACGCACGTCCGTGCGATGCCTCCGGCATGTAAAGAGATGAATACACGATCCGAAAATATGTTGTCAGTTCAATTCAAACATTTTGACGATTTATTCAAAATTATGGTGTTAATATCATAAAATAAGATTTAATTAACGATTTGAACGATGAATGAGTATATTAAAATCGTTAATTAAAATATCAGTCAAACCATCAAAATAAATAAATATAAAAATGGCATTATAACTTGATGACAATATCACATAGCCTAAAAATATGTTGTATACCGAATTATAGAATAGAATAGAATAATAATTATAATTTCGGAGATATTTTTGTATATGATAACAATCATTAGGACAACAATCAGGGGTTGAATAAATATGAACCAAAAATATGAAGAGATAATTAATTCTCACCCTTGTGTGTTTCAGTACTCGTTACATTGCTCATGGTCCTAACATATTATATTCTAATATTATAAATACATAAGTGTGTTTCCATGGCCTTCTTTCATGTTACAAGGGAAGAACGTATCAAGGTGATCTTTTGAAAAGAAAATGGCGTAGGCTTTTTTTTCAGGAAATCTCATTTCTCTGAAAAAAATCATATTTGGAGCTAAAAAATACACAAACTGAATTAAGAATTAACGTCGCTGCATCGCAACGGAACAATGGATCGACGAAATTTTTTAAACTATAAAGTATACCGACCAACAAAATCAATTCTTTTAATTTATAACTAAGATGGAATGGTTTTGTCTTCATTGTCATTTGCATTATAAACACTTAGTTTTAATTTCCGTTAAGCATTATAAATGGTGATAAGTATTTAAATTTCTAATTTTTCTCCATAAACTTGTAATGATAACCACGCAAACGAAGCCATAAGTCAAAATGAATACTCGTGTACCCGAAATGCCTTTTTTGAAGATGGTTGCCATTCTATAAAAACCCAGTTCAAAAATTTAGAACTTTAAACAAATACCTAAAGGCAATGCCCAGGTTTAAATTTCTAGATTTCATGGTTTCAGTATCTGAAAATTTTTTGTAGTCTAAATTCAAAAGATTGTAAAAATATTGCAGTAAGGATAATGATTCTTATCACCAAACGCCAGTGCTAAAAACCACCATCCATAGGGTTTTCTTAAACTACTCAAATTCGTCATAATATGCTTCATTACTCTCCCGGGAACGGTGAATGGTCTGCTTTATGTTTACTATTTAATCGGGCTGAAGACACCTGCACGTTATGACAAAGCCGTGAAAGCAACAATGTAACTACGGTTTTATATATAGCTTGCATAGTACGCCATAGATTTACGCGTCACGCCATGCTTTATGTTTCTTAAATCCGTTAACTGCATTTTGTTCAATTTAACTGCTATTTACTAGTATGTTCAAACAATGTGATCATTGTTTATGGTCGTTAACATATATATATATATATATATATATATATATATATATATATATATATATATATATATATATATATATATATATACATACATAGTAACAGCGCATTAAAAATGAAATTGAGTCCCAAACTTATTTTAAAATATTACATTTTCTTATTTAGTTTTCGCGCTTTAACCACTGCTAATACTTTACGAGTAAATGTATAATACGCTATTAAAATATATATTTAAATGTTCAAAATATAATAATACAACAAATTAATTAACTACGTATATTGTTAATCAAATAAGCTACTATTATTTAAAATCATTTTCTCTATGCAGCATTTACGCTTATAGCTGTTTTTATAGCCCTAATATTATATCACGTCATATTGAAGTAAACAATCTGAAGGATAGTAACTGACATTCGATAATATTTTTGCCTAAGCGCAAAGTCATAATCAATTCTGTTCGTAGAGTTTTCTTATTACATTAATATTTTGCAGAGGAAAGTCGTTGTTTGCTTGTTTGTTAGGGTTTAGCACCAAAACGGTTTATCTGATTGTTATATAATTTTCATCAATATATATATATATATATATATATATATATATATATATATATATATATATATACACATATATATATATATATATATTGTAGAGTCCAAATGAATATAGGGTATGTTGCGTTTTTGTAACTTATGAGTAATAAGCAATGACAATTAAAGTGAAGGCAGTTGAAGTGTGCTAATCAGTTAACAAAATGCAGTTATTTTGTCGATCATATTTGATGCAGATTGTTTGGTCTGAGCTTTTTTGTAACTGAAAATTGGGACATACGAGTATAACCTATAATATTGTAAAACACAGAGTAAATAATTAAACCATTGAGAATATTATTCATTAATTAACTCCTAATAATGATTATTAAAAATAACGATTAAAATAATATGCAGTTATTTAGTCAATTATTTTTGTTTCAGATTGTATAGTAAAAGCTTTTTGTGAGTGGAGTTTGGAGCGTACGAATATAATTTATACTTTTATAAAACACAATGTAATACTTTCTTGTAATTAAAAACTATTCATAAATTAAGCGTAAATAATGATTAAGTAAAACAACAATTTAAATAAACAATTCTAACGATCAATAAACGGATGTAATTTGAACAATATAGGTAGCGAAATTTAATATTATTTACTATTCGAATATAATGATTTTTTAATATAAAAATTAATATAAACTTTAAGTTGGTTATGGAAAAACTCAATCCCGACAACGGACTTTTACCGTCCATCGAAGCATTCAAAAATTGTCTGAAAAATTATACCTCCCCTAACTTTACTTTCCACATGGCATTCCTTTTCGTACCCCTCTCTTTTTTCTATCCTTTCTTTTTTTTATCTTCTTTGTATCCCTTATTCTTGATCCAAATCCAAATCAAAATTAAATTATTTTAATCCTTTTTATTAGCGTTCCGTCCCAAAGTGGACCAACGGGATCCTGTTACTAAACCTCCGCCGTCTGTCGGCCCGTCCGTCTATCTGTCGGTCAGAGAGCTGTATCTTTTGAACCATAATAGGTAAACGCTTGGAATTTCCACAGAATATTGTTACTATAACTTCTATTGCAAGAAGTGGAAAAGTCAATAAATCAGATGCTAAGAGGATTTTCCCATACAAAAAATCTTAAATAAAGGCATTTTTTTAGTTTCTTGGTCCTGCGCTTCACCCTGACACCGAAACTTGGTCCGATTCTAGTGCATACTCTATAGTAAAATAGCAAATAACAAAATATAGAAAACTAAGCTTATAGCTTGAAACATTAGTGAATAGCACGCCACGCGGCGCGGCAGTTGCTAGACGAATTAATTATTATATTAAATAATGAATAATTTATATGACGGATGTTATATGATGGATATTAATCCGGTGTATCAGGAAAAATAGGAGAATATAATTTTAAAACATAATAATATATGCGTTTTACTTAAATTATTATCAAATAAAATATTAATCAGGAATAAAATGTAATTCCTGAAAGTATTCACACCGTGTTAGATTAAACTCGCTTGACCACTACAGAAGTGAGCTGAGTTTACTTATAAGTATGAAACAATAGGTTCATGAAAAGTGAAATATGTTACTAAATACTTTAGATTCAAATTTAATTAAATATCCAAAAAAGTGTACATAAAATAGTAGTTCACTTGGCCAATGCTATAGAGAGTCGAGTTTACCCGATTTAGCGTCAGCAACCCGAGCGTGATGGCGCAGTTTCGTTCACTGCTCAGAAAAAGCGCGCAGGTACGCCTAAAGTTTTCAATTCAATAATGGGTTTTTGTATTGATTATCAAATAACTTGCAATATTTTACCAGTATGTCGTCACAAATGTGTGGCAGATGTAATTCGCCACTTATTTTAAAGATTTTTATAAAGCACGTGTTGCAATGGCATCTATCTTGTTATTTACCAAATAATTAATATTAATATTTTGCTATAGAGCAAAACTCTTCATATGCAGGTCCGACTTGCACTCACCCACTTTTTTATCTCAAAAATTTACTTATCACATCCTATTTTATTATGAATTTATTTGATTTTTTTTGAATGAGTTGAATTGAAAATTATAGCTATAACTTATCTTGTAAATTTACAAATTCAATTTCAATTGACTGGGAGAATGCAATTTGAATGGACTGGGAGAGATTGCTCCTTTACCAACAAGTTTGTCAAACGTTTACACTTATCACAGTAAATGTGTAATAAATCATCAAGTTTCCGAAATATTCCTAGCCCTTTATTTTTGAAAAAGTTACTTAACTCAATACGGCTATTATAACAATGTTATTATTAATGCTATTTTTGCAGGAAAACGCTATGTGAAAGCGTAAGAAGAAAATTTAGTATTAGTGAATAAATTACATATTAGTCTGCACGTCATGTTGCGAGAGATATTACTTTATAGCCATATATAATAGCACTTAATTTTGTAGTCACGTTAAGCAATAACATCGTTAAAACACTGCGGTGGTAATACGAAAAGGTCTATTGCCAGAAAATGAAATTGTGAACAATCTCTTTCAAGCAATACTTTTTCTACCAGTAATTTATATTATTGTTTCAATAGATTGAAGAAACTAACTTTACCCAATCTAAACTCACTCCCATATTGAATTTTTTTAAGTCTGGTGTCGAGATAGCCATTTACATGTACCTATACACAGTAGCTTCAGGTCCATAATGTTTATATTTGAATTGTAATCACAATGTATAAATTCTAAGTTCGCTTTACTTAAATCAATGTATACAAAAGTTTCTAATTCCGATGTAACATTAAAAAAATATTTTAAAAATCTCCTCACAACGATTTATTAAATAAACATTAATTAAACAGCCATAATTTCATTAAAAATGTGTTCTTAGCCGATGAATTCCGGATTTACAAAACGCGGTGCCAATGTCGGTTAAATTTAGGTCACCTGATAAAATTCAGTAAAACATATTCCGCATACGATATATGAATTAATTTATCCTCATGTCATTTGAAACATAAAAAAGAGTGTTGACTACAATAAAAATTTAATTAAAGTTCCCCTTTATAGATATTCAAAGGGGATTGAAATGAAGTAGATCCGTCCAATACAAAGGCGATGTCCAATGTAATAAAAAACGATGTTTAATTATTGTTATATGACCAAGTCAATAAAATAATTAAGTCCAATCAAATAAAAAAGCGATGTTCAATTATTACTATGAGATCAGCCCAATAAAAAAACTACGTTCAATAAAAAAGGGACGTTTAATTATTATTACGTGATTATTCCAATATAGAAGTAATTTCCAATCAATTAAAAAAAACGATATTTAATAACTATTATATGATCATTTCGATACAAAAACGACGTTCAATCAAATACAAACGCGATGTTAAAACATTATTATGCGTTATTTACTGGTGCATATTGTTTCAGGAGAATTTTTGTCAATTTTTCAGTTTGATGAAATAAAATATAAACAGTTTAATTCAATAATTATTTTAATACCAAGTAACTATGCCAAGGCTTCGTTCGCATAGATGTTGTAATAGAAAAGTTACCTCCAATCAGATAAAAAAGTAATGCTTAATTATTATTACGTGATCATTCCGATGCAAAAACGACGCCCAATGAAATTAAAAGCGATGTTTAATTAGTTTTATGTAATCAATCAATTAAAAACGACGTCCAATCAAATACAAAAAGATGTTTAATTATTATTATGTGATCAGTCCAATAGAAAAGTCACGTCTAATCAAATAAAAAAGCGCTGCTTTATTATTATTATTATATTACGTAGTCAGCCCCATAAAGTAACGTCCAAGCAAGTAAAAAACGATTTTTAATTATTATTGTGTGATCAATCCTCAGAAGTGACGTCCAATCAAATAAAATAATCAATGTTTCATTCAATAATTATTTTAATAACAACTAACTAAGCATATTTTACAGCTAATACACAATTCGCTGTCTAATACAATTCGGATGGAATCAAATTTACACTCTTGGTTTTATCAATAATTTAAAGTGTACAATCTAAATTAATATAAAAATACATGTTTCTATCAACTACAAAATATTTACGAAATTCTTACATTTACAATATATTACATTACATAACTAAACATTACTAGTTATAATATAAGATTGATGTATTTTGGCAACAAATACATATAAATTAGTATATCTTAAAATCTTTACATTATTAATTTGTTTATCAGATTCCATTGTAACTTCATATAATTTCATTCAACAAAATTCAGAATACATTTTCATCTTTCTATTTCACTTCATATAGATAATTATCGTCCATGAATTCGTAATCTGTATTATGAACAGGTGTATTTCGTTTATTTGACCATTTCGTCGCAAGCTGGAAAGGAAAATGTTTTACCTATGTTATAAGATATTATTTCGCATATACTTCAAATTAAAATTAATAATTAAAAATAATTTAATGCCCGCACTGTGTCAAGAGCACTCACGCATATATTCAGTACTACGTCTCTGCAAATATTTAATGCACACCGTACAATTATCATAGCACTCGTCATGGCTGAAGCATTAAAAATTATTGTTAAACTGTCGGCAAAAAATGGATTTTAATTTAATGATATTATAGAATCGTTCGATTTTGTATCTTCGTTATTTGGAAATTTCGTTTAATTTAGTGCTGTTGGTGCAACAATGGTGGAGGGTAGTTCTGGTGGTAATTGTCAATACTCACCACCTGTTAAATATTTTTTTATATTACAATAAAACTGTAATGCAATCACAAATATTAGATTCCTTGAAGCCGTTTTCCAGTGTATTTATACAAATTTAACTAGAGGACTTTTTATGATTCTAAAAGATGCCAGATGGGGATTATTAGTTCGTTAGTAGACATATTAGTATATACTCGTATAGTTTTAAGTTATCCAGATTAAATTAGAAGACATTATTTTTTGTATTATAACGATCTCAATTTATAGTAATAATATGTGGTATAACAATAAACTATAAGTATACGTAGCATAAATTTTGTTATAATACAAATAAGTATTGTTATAATATTGTTATAATACAAATAAAATTGTGTTAGAGATTAATCTGAATAATTTAAAACTCCACATACTTGGTGGCTGTTTGAATGCATTTATGCTAAATTACAATGACGAAAATGATAACAACGGGATATACAGTTGTAAATAATAATGTTCAGTTATTTTAAACATTATTATAACGGAAATGCTTAATGTCATAATACTTAGTGTCGATATAAAAATAATTATTAATAAATACGTAAAAATTAAGTAAAATGAAAAAGTTTAATCAAATGTTATATAATTCAAACTTGTTTTATTTGACTCCATATGCATTCAACTTGTTACAACGCTACATGATTATTATAATCATTCTGATCTTACAAAGAGGAAAGTTGTCTTTTTTTCGTTTTTGATGGTTTGGCATAAAACGTCATTTCCAAATTACTACGAAAAGTTTAATATTAAATAGTTTATTCTATGCATACGGACACGAAGTATATCTACTATTGAAATAAAAGGGAAACGTTGCATGTTTATTTGTGTATTTGTCCATCTTTAATGTTTAAATAACCTAACGAATATTAAAGAAGTTTTGCACATAGATAACATATATTCCAGATTAAAATATATTCTACATATGATTAAGCGGCCATTTAAGATAACAGAGCAATACTTACACATATAATAAACACAAACTAAAAAAATATGACCGAGTACAAAAATTGAATGCGCAACTAAGAATAAAAGACACGTTGTCCATTATATATATCTGTCCTCAATTAATAAAGCACCATAAGCGTTGTAATGATAAATGAAAATATTATTGTTCACGTCATATTTTCATAGATGCTTATTTTGAAAACTTATGAATCGTTATCGATAAAAGAAAATTAAAATTGTATGTATTTTTAGTTACAAAAGCTCATTCGGCATATATTCATATTTTATTAATTCTAAAGATAATCATTAATTCTTGGGTATACTTCATTGGCAAAATTTCAACCATAAGTTCATAGGCATTCATATGATGAAAGTCGGCTCCAATAAAATACGTTCCATATAATATTTACTTCAAAACTGTAACTGACCTGATTGAAATCTATATCTATTTTTTGGAAAAAAAGAAATGATATTATCCTAATGAAATGGGTGTGAAGCCACATGCAAAAGATAATATAATATATTTTCAGAATATATAGATCATAAATAATAATGATTTCAGGCGAATCGTAGATAATTACAGTTTCATTAAAAAAATATACGAAGATATTGTGGATAATATAAAAATCTACAAAAAAATTCAAAATGAATTTTCCTAATCATAACGGATTGTATGTTATGCTACGTTTTCTGTTGCAAAGTCTGACCGAAGAATTATGTTTGATATAAACAAATTCAATATTTTCAACAAATTCAGCACAGCGTTTTGAAGAATACAACATTCAAACCTAGGATAAATTAATGTGATATATAGAACTATTTTCCAAAATATTCATAATACTATATTTTATGTTACAAGGTTTAAACACCCTTATTAAAGTATCACTTAAAAACGTGAACTCAAAACACAGAATTAGTAACTAACGTGGTTGTGAACACCGTTAATAAATTAACCGTAAATAACAATTCGATGAAAAAACGATTAAAACAAAATATCGTCACGGTTTCTTTTTTCCGGCCAACACGAGAAACGTATCCTTAGTTACAAATAATTTTCCTGACTGTAAACGTAATGAGTTTCCTGATTATATTATTTCTACGCATCAAACCAAAACATCAAAATATTTAGAATATAGTATTTGTACCAAGTTAATAATAAATTATAACACTTAAAAATAAAAACTTTATGGAACTGATTGTTATTAAGTTATTATTCATCTTTATTATTCATTGTCCGGTACCCAGCTTGTCCCGTAAGTAATTTATCATACTTTCAGTTATGATCTAACCAAAAACGAGGTTAAAAAACTAAGTTAAAAAGCTGATACATATATTGATAATCATAAATTATATGGTTTATTATGTTTTAAAATTTCATGTGCTTGCAAAGTGTGTTTAAAACCTTTTATACATATAAATTTAAGTACATACTTCGTTGCAGAACAAAATTCTGTAAAGACAATTTTAAAGAATTGCTTAAGTACATGTTGGAATAGGCATAAATTAAGTGATCGTAATTATCTAAAACCCTCCAAATTGTTAATACAAGGCAACCGAAATCACTTTAATTTAAAATTCTTGTCATACTCAAACCTCAAGATTTTCTTTAGATTTTCTCAAATAAAAATTCTGATAAATTAGAAATTTGGGAGACAGGGTACATCATTTGGAAACTTAATATTTTGCGAATGGGCTTGAAAGTGGTAAATGGTACTTTGTTTTAATTTTGAAAACCTTTCCAAGAATATTCAAATTTATGCATAAAGCATATGATGTACATAATTTTTTTTAATTTTTTTTAACTATTTTATTAGAAAGTAATTCTAATCTCCATCCCAAAAATCTAGTCAGAAAATGTTTAAGTTTTTGAAAGCTGATAACATGTATGTCATATAAAATCTGTGGATTCTAAAAATCATGGTATTACATTTTATATGTAGAGTCCAAAACTATAATTTAAGAGTAACACATTAAATACAGATTTGATTATAATTTTCCCACAGTTACAAAAACAGCAGAAGGCTACATTTCTTTTAACATTTATCTAGAACTAATAAATCCTTCAGTTAATATTGGGGAGTGGTTAAAGTATATATTTTATCAGGAATAATGGTAAGAAAACCAAGCGACACATAATCTAAATGTCCACATTCTACCATTTTCAGGTAAAAATACTTATGCTTGTTAACTGGGTCTATAGAATGAGGAAAAACTAAAATAATGCTACCAAAAGGTATTTACTTTAAATTTAAGCAGAAAACACTTAAATTAATTATTTAGTAATATTACATTTTCACTATGAATTCAAAGAACTTCCATGAGGTTATGCCAACGGACCTATTCCAAGTTTGTCGGGCTCTGCGTCGATTTAATTAATAATCTCCATCTGTCTGTCTATCATCTGGTACGACCATCTTACTTTCAAATACCGTTTGGCATGTTCATAAAAAATATTGACCAATATATATTTTAATAGTTAACTCCCAAATATTTTCATTGAAATTTTAGGGATGGCAAATAAACGAATCGAATTTTTTTGCAAGTTTTCCTAAATCTAGGTGAAAAATAATATTGACATTTAAAAGTAATTAAAATACGATATACATTTAAATGTTTTATTTCCTAAATGTGTACGGAATACCCGTATCCTTAACAGTTTTTTTTTAAATTTATTAGAAATACGAAGTCACGAGTCTAAGATTGACTTCATAGTTATCAATATGTACACACCGGACGATGACAAAAACATAACCACATAACTAACATTAAGTAACTTAAAAATATGAAATTGGAACTTTTTTCCATTAACCCTATAGCGTGTATGTATTATCGAGTTACGTAACATTTCATGGAGGTAGCTAGGTTATTAAATTTAAATTGCGTTAATAATTTTCTCCGCTTTTCAATCGCATGAAACAACAGCGTGTGAGAAAATGGTATGGCAAATATTGTCTTACAATACTCGACCCTTGATACATTAAAATACGCTTCAATAAAGTTATGAGTTATAAGTTAAAGCAAGTTGTTGAAAATATGAACAGCCATAAGATTTTATAAAGTTTTTGTTTAATACTAATTTAACGCATAAACTTAAAAATTTAACGCATAAACTTATGTATCACTGGCATCAGAGTAGTGAACTTTGGCATCTTTCGCATTATCTAGGGTCAAAGATATAACAACCTAAATTCCCGAGCTTGTGCAGACTGCGATGTCATCTGCATTAGGGTCTGAAATTAATGGGCCCAACCGTTATTTTAGAAAAAAGCCAGATGCTCTCAATGCTATTTGAGGTTACGAACCCAGCAATAAGTCGAACAATATACATAATTAAGTCAAAACATCGTCCACTAAAAAGATACTAATGTACTAAGCTTGCTATTTTCTCTGCTTTATGTTCTTTTTGTAAAACTGACGTGGATGTGGTCTGAAGACTGCCTAATATTTTTTTAATCTACTTTATTAATTATTCACAGTTTTGTACCCGCTACGTATAACAGTAAACTGATAATCAGGTGATAATTACATAAATTTAATTTTTGTTTTAAATGTTAGAAGGAAATTAAAAATTATTGTAAGACAGAATATGTAATTTTTGACACCGAACGTTAGTTTAAGCGATTATGTATCTAAGTTATTTTAGCCATTTTAAATTATTTAAAATATTTTACGCTATTTAACGCACTATTCAAGCAATTATGTATCTAAGATATTAAAAGACTACGTACTCAATTTTGAATAATGCAATTAAATATGGCTAAAAAAATTAAAATAGAAAAGTGTGTAAGGGTCCCAAATTTATATTATCCTAAAATTTTGATTTGGTTCTCATATTTTATCTGCATCTTATATATTATGATATGTATATGGAGTTATATCTTCTAAATAAATTCAAAATTTAAGAAATATTAACATAACCTATTATAGTAATACGATAAATACAATATATATACAGCAATATGCAGTAGTAACATAGAGTGTGTGAATTTATACATATATATATATATATATATATATATATATATATATATATATATATATATATATATTATATTATATATATATTAAATTCTCTTTTAATTTCGTCACAATTACTTATATTTTGAATACTTTCATATATTAAAAAATAGCGGTTTAACTGGTAGGAGTAATACTAATAAAAATTACTATTTTGTATATCTGTATATATTTGATCCCTGTGTTGTAAAAATATTCATGACGTACCCACAACACCTTTAAAAGAATTTTCAACGGTACATTACATAAGGCATACCCTATGTATAAGAATTCACCCTCCTATTTACATCTAGGGAAAGAACCTTAAAATTTTTCTTTTAATTTAATTTCATAACTTTGTAGGCATCATTAGTATATACAACCATACCGTGCCAAATTTCAACTATGTAACACTAATAGTATGTGACTAAAACGGTTGTCACATACAGACGAACAGACAGACGGACATGACAAAAACATAAAGGTTTCTAATTTAGCTAAGGAACCATGAAGAAATTTATTGCCAACTACATGTATTTGTACGGTTCTATATTAATGCAAAATTTTCTAGATTTAATCTAAAACTCAGTCCGCGTAAATATTAAAAATTAGCAAACAGTAATTTGCTACTTCATTACCATTATTTTTTAACTTAAAATTGCTAGAACTCTTTCAATAAACCAAGATAATCTGTGATCGCTGCAAAATAGAGAACTTTTTATAAAAGTCTTTCCTCTTAATAATACTCTAGGGTATTATATACACCATTACTGATATATATATTTTTAAATGCATACGTTTTTCCAACTACATAATATTTTTAAAAATTTTATGCACAACGTTTGCCTGCCTTCCATTCTGCATGTTTGTTTATAACTTTTTTCACGAAACCTCAATATAGATGTTGAAGTAATAGAGCTACGTTAATATTTATGAGACGTGTTATTGATTGCGTACCGGCAGGAAGTTCTACGAATGGCAACGACGGCAGCGCTGGGTCGTAGCAAGTCTGTCACCAAATTTCAACATCATCATTTCCATGCAAGCGGAGCTGCAGGCAAAAGCTATGTAAATAAAAACATCACTAAAAGTATACGCCATTATACTTGCCACCGTAGTAATATGAGAGACACGTCTCGTCAATACTATGTAGGAATTTATTGTCCATACACAGATATAATCTGTTGCTTTCACGCTTAACTTGCTAGAAGATGATACGAAAATAAATAGCCAAATATAATATTACTATTAAAATTATTATTACGAAAACACGTTGAACAAAAAGTATAACACGAATACGAATCAAAAATGCAAATTAATCAAATTTTTGAGTTATTAAAAAACTTTCCAGAAGCTAAAGATATATTCACAAGATGCTAAAAAGATATAGCTAGATAAAATGTGGCTTATGAGTGTCTCTACTAAGACTTACTCGGTTCCACACGTTCGTTTCAACTTTTGCCGACAATTGCCGACTTTTTTCATAAAAAATCGTTGGCCGACTTGTCATCTGCTCAAGGTATACATCTTGTAGTGCGTGTCTCCGTTAGTGGACATTCACTCTCATGTTCTATCCATTTCTCTGGTAGTTCTAATTTGTTATGTTCAGATTGGTGAAAGTCGGCCACGGTTCCTCAATTTTTGGGCTGGAGCTACTTTTGTAGCACTTTGTAATATAAAATGTCACATGTTCTACTTTATCCAATTTTTTCGGGCCGTTAACTGTCAGTTGTCTACGTCGCGCGTTAATCACTCGTACAGTTTACTAATATAAGATTCAATACATCTCCATTGTTACAAATTTTGCATAGAAATCTTCAAATTTAAAAGTTTTTTATAAGAATGCCATTTGGCCTTTATACACATTCCCGTAAAAACTTTACACAAAACCAAATTTGTTATATAAACTCCATGTTAGTTTATAAGGCTATATATGAACGCGCATTTACGGCTGCTTAAGATCAATTTAAAATGTAATTGTGTAACACACATACCAACGATGATTGCAGTGGAACCGTTAATACAAATGACCACGTAAATTTTCCTAATAACATTTGTTAAAATCATGTCTTACTCGATGGAACATCATTGCAAATACGTAAATCAACATAAACGCTTGTGAAGTAACCCAATGTTAAGAAAAAAAGCGTATGTGAAATGAACATCATTCTTAAATATGAACGTCTATTTCCATAGATTTACCATCCTTAAAATTTGAATACAAAATCCTTGATATTTTTGAGCAATTTCAATGATTAAATAAAGAAAAATAGGTTTTGTAAATTATTTTTAACTTGCAAATTTTCTAAGTGTATAAATTAAAATGGATAAATTATTACCTATGTAACTAAATTAGGTCCAAAGAAATTCTGTAGCAAAGTATATTCACTTGCAAAAATCTTGTCCAGTCAAATAATTTAACACAGAATAAAATAGAACTATCTACACAATAAACTCGAAGATTGGAATTATGAAAACTAGCATACATGCGTTCATACGATTCAGGAGAATTTAGCAGGTAATGTGGTTTTAGCAAATAATCTGTGTATATTTATAAAAGACTTACATACATGTATTGATAAATGGTAAGTAGGCAAGATGGCCTGCGAGTTATTAGATCAAGGAGAAATTTGTTGAAAGTCTTTATCCAATTTTTCTGCGTATCGGAACACACATAACATTGCATTCCGTAGTTGTTTACATCTCTTCAAATTTCCGTGAAGATCATCGAGATGGGTAGAATGAAAAAGCATGTCAAATGCTAATATCTTAATCTGTTATATATTTCAATTTCTTGGTTGAAAACCCAGTCAATTGGGAGCCTGGCTCACGTTTCGAGGGATCCGGACCTCGTGTGAAGTGAAAGTTCTTCGTCCGTTATAAGTCGTAAGTAACCTAAATTTTCTAGCGCAATAAGTATTTCATAATACCTAATGCAATTAAGTAGGGGGTATATAACATATTTTATTATGAATATCTCAAAAATTGTGACATCTAGAATCATCGTCAGAGTTTTCCAATCACATTTTCGTAGGCTGCTAAGAATTCTATTGTTTTCTCAGTTATCTCGAAAACAATGGAAGGAAACACATTTTTCTCTATCTTCAGTATATCTCTGAAAATATACTACCTAAAATTATAAAAATAATATCTTTAAAATATTAGAACTAGTCCTTTCAAACAATACCCTACACTTCAAACGAAATTGTTAAGAAAAAAATTGAGTGCAAATATTTTTAAGGGTTAGCCTGTGTGAGATATGTGGGGGTTAGTGTGACTTATTACTATGCCATTTTAAGCTTCTAGATCAAGGGATATTCGAGAAAAGATGATTCAGTCTCTACTATATTTTTGTGGCTTATGAAAAGTTCGAAACAATTATAACCTTGGAAAAGAGACGTTATTTTTATTATTATGAAATATCAATATTTAACAAGTAAAAATTTACAAGAAACGAAGTTACATTTTACTAAAATGTTTTCTTATTACGTATTAAAAATAAATCAGTTTGAATGTCAATTTAAATTTTTCAGCCCTTCTAATAATGTTGCATGTACAACGTAGTGCAGTGATTTCAATCGGGTATTTTTGATAAACTGTTTGCGGGAGATGAAAAAATGTTAAAATATTAATTCTGAAAGAATTCCGTAATTCTGGAAACCTTGCTTTTTGAACAAATATTTTAAAAAAGAACATGTCGGATACTAATTGAAAATAAATAGTAATTCCATATAATTATTTACAAATATTTATTTTTCACAAAATAAATATGTTCCCTACTATTTATTCACACTGTCCATGAAAACATAGCGCATATTTAGAAAGTTATAAGATCTGGGATAACCGCTATAGTTTTCCTGTAATTTTCCAATTAGATTTTACTAACACCGTTTTTTATGACTTTTGGTTCTCATGGAGAGTGATCTATTTTTACGTATTTTTAAAGTATATTTTAAAAAATGTGGAAGTTTAAGTTTTTCTTAATCTCTAATTTTTCTTCTTGAGTTACGGGATCTTAAAAATATTGTCTGCATTATCCATAATTTATGGAATATAAATACATTGGTTTGCACGACAAAATATCTAAATTAAAAAAAAAAATTAGTTTTCGAATTTATATCTAGCCGAACTTAGTATTTTTTCGTGATACACAATTTTAAAAATATTTACAGATACATAGAGATTTCAAGCTTTCTGGCACGATTGAATCAATATTTCACCGGTAACCTATAAAACTATTTTCAACCACATCAATTAACGAATTGTGAGATTATTTAACGCGTTCCCCACTCGACTTGACTAGGCACGAAGTATTGTCACAAGAAGTCAAAACAAAAGTATAATCAAAGCTATACCAGCACACCAACAACAAACATGGCGCGGCAAACCGCTCAAAATTCCATCAACTTCGAATTACAGCAAACAATAATTAAATCCAAACTAAAACTTGGTAATCATCAGGCGTCAAGTTTTCGTTAACGAAATCAAATTTAACTTCCCGGACGCCGCCTCTATCACCGTCTTAGCACTCCCTTCACAACAAACAAAACTCCGTGTCCTATCTCGGCTAAGGATCTGATTAATTAATAACTAGCTCGTTCAAATTATCTGTTGAACAAACTTAAGAGAAAATACCAATTTGGGAAGTTTTGATGTCCTAGGAAGTGAGTTTGCGGTGTATCTCAACAAAATCGATATTATTTTTACGTATAACAAAATTACAAACTTTGCTTATCTTTACATTAAAAATATTTGCAAAAAATAATTGCAGTGATGAAGGATGAGTGTTCAAATGCATTAAGCTATTTTTTGCAATATTTCACTATATCTGCGTTTCTTTGTGCACGTATCGCTTAAAAACTACTCAACCAATAAGGATATAGTTTTTAGAAAGTCAGACGGGTTTACTCGAAGTAATATTTAGTTTTGTATCGTCTCAAATTGTTCAGTCCATTACATTAAAATGTGAAGTTAATTTTTACAAACATTAATTAATGTAGTAAAACAACAAGAAATTAATACACAACTATTCGATTCGTGATAATTACACAATGTTCAGTGTCCTTGCGTACAACAATAGATCGAGCGACGTGTATTTTAAATAGCGCAATGAATTGTAACTCCCGGATATGCATTGGCGAATCGGGCGTGGTCTGTAAAATATGAAAGTATATATAAAGAAAACGATACCAGTATGTTTTTTAGTGGCACGTAAAAAATAGTGGGCACAGTTAATTTATAATATTATGGGATGAAATAAAACAATAAACATATGGTATATATAAAAAACATGTGGTATATTGTCGTGAATCCTAGTTATTGCAGAATTACAGTTCTGCAAAGTCTCTGCAAGCAATATAAAAGAATTTTAAGGTAAAATAGAACTATAAAACTATTTAAAACTGAACCTCTCTAATAGTATAAAAGGTTTTCAAAATTAACAAAAAAATGCAAAATCTTGTTGTTAGCATATCAGGTTGTTAGAGTATCCATTACCCCAGTAAATATTCATCGTTTTGTCTGAAGCTTATATACAAAAAAAACTTCATATGTTCCCGGTACTGCTTGTTAAAAGCTTCTAATTAAATTCAAAAAAATTAATGTTAATATGTCAATTCGTTAATTTGTTTATAACGTGAACTCAATACATCAATAACTAATCAAATAGACACATGCACAGAATTGCATAATTTTTTCTATTGTTGATCAACAGTGCTACGAAATTATGTGCATTCTAAATAATTTATATGAATCTGTAATTAAAAAAAATTATAAAGAAAATTGCTAAATTATTTAATATTATATCCTCGTCATCGATAATATTCAATATATTTGTTTTCGCATAATCGCAAAAAAAGTTCGCTCAGAAATTAACACCATATAATATTGAAATTCAGAAAGGCACGCAAATAATTTGCTGTTCATTATCATGTTCATCATTAAATTCAACAAACTGTTCAAAATAATCACACACCAAATATAATGCAATCAGCACTGTGTCAACGTAGAGTGCCAATTTCTCTAATAGTGGAAAAAAACGTTATCACCCCGTACAAACTTCAACAAAAAGAAATCCATCCTCACTTAAATTTCCACTTAAAAGTTCAAAGATATTTTATGCTTTATCCTCATTGTTATTTTTAACTCGCAATTTTGAAGTTAAATTGATCACTGAATTGAATATCCGGTAAAAATAATTGATAATCAGAGCCAACATCCGGAATATTCGCTTTTCAAATTCAAATTATCTATCTACGAAATTCCTTACTGATTCTGAGATATTCTTGGCCGGATATCCGACAAAGATTAAATATATAAACTTTCAATATTGAATATATTTGGCATTAATTTTGTACAAATTAATTATTCAAAACTAAATGGAACTACGTTATGTAGTATTATTTCTACTTTCTTTAAGTTCTTTACCACGACCTAGGTTTTGCCGTATTACAACATCTTCAGGTGGGCTATTAGCAAAGATTTGTTGTATTCATTGTATTACAACATATTTCGTTGTATTACAATATCTTCAGGTGGGCTATTGGCACAGATTGCGGTTCATCTTGAAAGCTTGTGTATCCTGATGCAAACCGATTAAAACAATAAAATACGTTGTTGTAATACAACGAAATACGTTGTTGTAATCTTTGCTAATAGCCCACCTGAAGATGTTGTAATACAACGAAACCTAGGTCGTAGTAAAGAACTTAAAGAAAGTAGAAATAATACTACATCATGTAGTTTCATTTAATTGTATGCTAACTTTTACATAAAGAATATTTTTTTTTAACATTCATACAATTTTCAAATTCGGATAAAATTCATAATTACGCAAAATTATATTCATTGCCAGTATCATTAAAAGGCTGTAAGCGATATTAATCAAAACACATCATTTATAAAAAACAAAGTACTATCGTCACAAAGCCACATTATATCATATTCACAGAACATATGATTCGTAGTCAATATGAACACCGGCATACCTACGAAATAGAAAGTGTTAATGAGTATATTTCATGAATGAGTATATTCTTATTTGGATCAATGTCCGCTATTAGCTAAATGCATGTGACGTGAATACCTCTTAAAGCAATAGTAAAAAAGGATATTACGTCATGGAATAAACTTTTCATATTATACGGTTGGTAAAAGTCTTGTCAGAAAATTCCAGACATTTCTTTATTCTATAACTGGTGGGTTATTAGATATTGTAAGCTCAAGAAAATTCTAGACCCTTCTTTCCTCTTCCGCTGTAGGTGTGTGAAGGCGTGCGCTTACTCTAGTATACTTCAAAAACATCTGAGCTTTCGCAGTGTCAACTACGAATCATAATGTTGTACGAGTGTTCAACTAGGAGGTCATGTCTTATAGGACTGTCCGTTGTTGGTTTAATCGGTTCACATCAGGAGATACAAGCTTTGAAGATTAATCGCGACCTGTACGTCCCTCTACCATTGACGTTAACAAATTACGGCGTGTTATTAACAAGAATCGCACTCCGTTGCAGACATGCATCCATAGTTCATCATCTTCACACTTTGGGATATAGGAAAGTACTGGCTCGTTGTATTTCACACCGCCTTACCGATAGTTATAAATACTGTAGGGTCACTATCTCTCAATCTCACCTACTTAGAAAATACTGAAAAGACTTTTATGCTGCTGGTGGAATTCAAAAGGGATGTTATATTTTGAATTATTCCTGCAAGGCAGCTTAGTCAATGATAAGCCGTACGTAAATATGCTTGAAAAATTAGCGGAAATAATACGAGGAAAACGCCGGAGGTGCGTCACGGTTCATTTTCTGTATGACAACGGGAGGGCCCATATAGCAAAAGAAAACCAACATAAACTAATGGAGCTTGGTTGGAATACCTTGCCTCATCTTTCATATTTATCGGATATGATGCCTTCTGATTTTTATTTATTTCTACATTTAAAGAAATATCTTAGTTTTAAAACGATCAAAAACTTTGAAGGCACTAGAACAGATCTTTCAGAATTCTTCGCGTTGCAGTCACCGAAGTTTTGAGGAAAGGGCATTACTGATCTATCTAGACGCTGTGCACCTGCCGTGGGAATAGATGGAGAATATATTACAAACAAAAGTTTATTAGCAGCAAAGATATAAAGAAATATAAAATGCTTTTATTTTTCTGACAAAACTTTTTTTTACAAATAATCAGTGATTACTGAAAAATTTTCTCGCACTAATTTAATTAAAAACAGCTAAAAGTCTGAAAAAAATGAGTATGTTTTTCAGACTTTTAGCCGTTTATTGCTATTATTACAATTTGATTCCTTTTAAAATTTTCTTTTTAATATTACTCGTAAAAATACACACATCACCTTTCACACTCGCACGATCAAGTAACTCTAGATGTAAACGATTATAAAGACACAAACCAATTTGTTCATTTATACTTCAAGGTGAAAAGTATTAAATTAAATATTTGATTTCACAAAAAAATATTCCATTATCATAAACAATATTTCGTAGACCGGGACGTTCCTTTTATTCCATAAAAGTTCTTTGGTGATGACACAAAAGGATAGGATGACACAAAAGAAGTGCCTTAAAAAACGTTGAAATGATTAATAAGAGAGTCGTCTAACGTGACAGAGCCATATTGTAGCAAGTATCTTTTTTAAATATTTCAGCAATATTTTTTTAACGTTTATTGTATTTTACTGGCTAGCAAGTGCTAGCCAGTATCTATATGATCGATATTCGGACCAACGATAATATTTTTTAATAAATGGAAAATAGATTCAACAATCGCCTTATTTATTACATAAATTTCACGAAAATTTATTTTCAATTTAATCGATCTAAAATATAAAAGTATTGTGATAGTAATTTGGCAATTACATGTATGTGTTTACATATGTTCTTAAATTTCATTTGACTCAAATTTTATTTTTTTAATTTTTTAACCCCTTAACAAACTATTTATTTCGGGTCTATTAATAGTTTTCGAGACATATTTAAATAACCATATCATTCCTGTGACATACTTTAAATTATTAATAAAAAGTTTGAACCTGTACTCTACACAAACTTGAGAGTAATAAAATACTTACCTAGGTTCTAACAGAAAAAATGTTATACTCTTGTTTATTTTATATGTAGATATTACCAATTATATTTATTAAAATTAGTAAAGCAATTTCGGAGATCGGTCCCAAAAGTGGACTTGCTTTTCTATGCCTTTATGACATTGACAGGTTTGGCTCTCAAGATCTCACGGATTGTCGATGATTTGGGTATGTTGTTTGATAGTTCCAAGTAGTCCACTGCATTTTATTATCGTCTAGATTTAGAGAGTTCAATACATTAATTGCAATTTAAGCAAGATTATTTATTTTAAAGACTCGATATCCCATGATAAGAATGGTAAAGTCACGCTTTCCTCACGCTCTCTATTTTAGCACTAACGTTTCTTTAACTAGAATATTATGAGTATTCAAAAACTTCATTTTTATGCAAAAGGTTTGCTCGGTGCGTTTTTCACTAGACCAATCGTTTCCTGATTAAAACGGTACTCAAGAAAAAAACTGTCATTTTGGTTTGCAAATGAGCTGACAGATTTCAGTTCTGATCATTTCAGTTACAACTTCAAATTACCTGTTAGGAAGCGAATGCTTTAGTTTACGTTTCTGCAAATCATCGTGTAAAGTTGCCACAAGACTTTTAAACTCTAAGTAAATAATGTAAATAAATCATTTTTAAATCCATGTTCTCTTTGTATCTAGGCATCTACTTATGCCTATATATAGTTTTTTTTCTACTTTTTTATTTGGTTTCCTATCATGTTCCGTACTTTGAAGATGACATTTCAAGCTTTTTCTGTCATCAGGGTAAATTGGCTGTTGGATGAGTTTACGTTCGAATAATCGTAAAACCAACCTTAAATTGTCTTTGTAATAAAACTAAGTAACACAGAGCTTTCAATTGCATCCCAGTATTATTGCAAGGTTTGACGCATACGCTGACCGCAGCGATATCACTAGAGTCTCATGCTTTTTATGGTCTTATAAATAAGGAGATCGAATAAGAAAATACAGTCCAAATTAGTTATTTTTTCAGGTCAGTAAATGGATCATTCAATCAAGCATTATTCAATTGATGTAAAGTGTTTGATCCCTATCTTCCCTCTTGAGGATGGAACTTTGAAAAACACACAGTGAATATTACTGATTTTATTGAAAGAATATTTCCTTTAAATTTAATTTTCAAGCTTGAAAGATTGTTAGCAAGAGACTTCCCTCCAGGGAGGGGTGTAATATTTAATAAATACCTTTTTCTCCTTTAAATACAAAATTTGTGTTGTGAGTTATTGAACTATTGTTAACAACTTAACTTCCTGTAATTTTCGGAGTATAGTTTTATAATAGCATTGAAGAAGAGCTGCCCCGATTATTTTGTGACCATCTTCTCTATTATTTTTGTCATCTTTAATTTGTCTGGCATATAAAGATGTAAGAGCGAAATTCATGAATGTTTTTGTAAACGAAATAAGTTTTCTTTTATGTGTATTGGTTCTCGTGTGCTTGCAAAATATATACAAATAATTAAATGAACGTTTAATATACATTTTACACATAATGTTTTATATATAATATATTATAGCGTAAAGTTATATATCTAATTATAAATTTAACTGTGCGAAAACAGACCATGTAAAGAAATTTATAAAGACCTATTATTTTCTCACCAATAAACGATTTTATTAACCATTCGTCATTATAAATTTTATATATATTGACAACTTTCATATAAAATCTATTCGAATATAAATGGTATTAACATTATATGAACTTATAAAGAATTATATATGTGAAATAATATTATTATTGAATTTTTTCGATGTATATATATATATATATATATATATATATATATATATATTTAAATATATGATACGTGTAAATATATTTATTCACAAATATGTCCATTTTTATGTAAACGAAGCCTCTTATTTCCGAATTTGTCATCGATTACGATTATCGTGACTGAAAAATAATCGGAAATGGTGGAATATAAAATGTATGACCACATATATTCGAATTACGAAATAAGTAAATGGGTTGGTGCGAATGCTGGTCAAACTTATTTATATGCAATAAAACTTTTATAAATATGTGATAAGTATAAAACACGTATGTAAGTTTAGATACTTTTAGGTGTTTGGGTTATTGATCAATTGACATAGACGGGTCGACCTTATACGACAGATCCAATAACATGCCTAATGTCTAATAACTAGTAGAGTTGGTAAATCATATGCAATTGCTAACGTAAATTAACATAATATAACATATTAATTATGAAAACTATTTTTTGAGTTATATTTTCAAATAAATAAATAAAGCTATGATCGGTGGCCCTACGTATCCATAACCACATAAATGTTATATTTCTTCAGATACTTTTCCTTGAATAATAGAAGCGAAGTGCACACATGAAAATACAAAAATAAATAACAACCTATAGGTATGAACTAGAAAATAAATTCTATAAAATCATATCATTTTTAGATAAATGTTGACCTTGTGTTATATAGACATTGGCGAAAATAAAAAAAAAACACGACTTTTCAATTTTTTAGTAAAATGTTTTGAGAAATCGTAATTTATGAATACTTTCACAAAAATTAAATAATAAGTATTAAATGAAAGCTTTCAACATTTCTTTAAATAAATAAACCCACCAGGATATTGTATGTCATTTATTAATGGAGCCGCTTGCTGCCTGGCAAACTAGATTCACTTTCTCCAGTATCATTTCTGCTAAAGGAAAAATATTTCAAAACGTCAGCAAACATTTTTCACAAACCAACTGTTAGATTATAACAATTTATTTGTAAGTAAAATATTAGAATTATATTCTTAAGAAACATAAGAGATTCCGATTTAAAAAAAAACGACTAAGTGAAATTACTTTATCATTATACAGCGCAATTAACATTTAATAATACTTAGTATGATCAAGTATTTAGGACATATATAATAGGGTAAATATCTTTACACGCTAAGATATCTAACATAAACAAAGTTTTCCTAGAACTTTCACTAGAAAAAACTTTCCCTTTTTTTCCTAACTTTGGTTTCAGTAATTTTGAAACCAAGACATATTTTTGCATGTTATTTAATATATATATATATATATATATATATATATATATATATATATATAATATATATATATATATACACACACACACACATATATATATATATTAACAAATACTATTTACAATCATGAAAGCTATTTTTGAAACTTGTATATTAGTCCTTTTAACGATATCCTACACTATATTTCGAATGAAAAAAAATGACGTGCTTAATTCCTAAAATTTTACTGCAAATATTTTTTTAATAATACTTTTTGAGATATAATCCGCTTATAATGTTTTATTGCTATGCCAAATTTCAAGTTTCTGGGCCAGGCAATTTCTGAGAAAAAAGTAATGTGAAAAACAGATATAAAACCAAGATTAGAGCATTTTTCCTTTAGAGAAAATTACTAGTATGACAGAAGCAAATATCGGTTCTTGCTTGCATATCGGGAAACGTGACAATTTGAATTTAACATAATATCCAAGTATATAATACAATTAGCGTGACCCGTGCGAAGTCTTCGCATTATTTATTCCATTATGAAGCTCAGATGACAGATCAAACAAATATTTTACTAAAATTGACATATAGAGGCACAAGTATCAAAAGCGTTGAGCTAAAGCGCCACTTTATTTATACGTGAGTGGATTTGAAATTAAACAAAAATTTTACCGACCGTCAATCATATTGACGTTGAGCCGTTAGATGGCAGCATTGCTGTTTTGTGTATATAATTTTAATAATTAATTAATTTGCAAAAACAATATCAATAATAAATTTTTTAGTTGTAGATGCCGGTAGAGCAAGCAATTATCTATAAAATGATATATAATTTATGTGGATTAGTTGTGAGGTTTTTTCTAAAAAGGTAGTGTAACATCTTAACCTTAGCGTATTAATATATATGATATGATGATGATGATGATGATATGTAGCTAAGAATAATTTTTACATAGCTAAGAATAATATTACATAGGTAAGAATAAATTTCTAATACAATTACACAGACAAATGTTTATCTACGATTATTTTAATATTTTCTTTGAAACCTGGTAAGCAATGATGTAACATACCATATTACTTATCACTATATTATCTCTCACAGTCGATTAAAATCTATAACAGGTTTTCCGAATTATTTATACTTTTAAAGTTATGCAGTCAAACACAGCCTTATAATTGGTCATGTTCCTCTGTGTGTCTGTTCTTTGATGCATCTTGGTATTTTCTGAATTGTTATACATATATATGCGTTTACAAAACTTTGTAGGGACGTGCTTCAGATAAAGTTCTGAGTAATATGACTAATTATATGTTTAGGGTTCTGCTTCTAAAAATTAAAAAAAAACCGAACCCTTTTCTAATCATCTAATTATCTACGGTCCATCTCTCCGTCTGTATGTCAAAGCTCTTTTTATAAAAAACCGTTTGAAATATCAAGTATTTAGAAAATAAAGTCGTATTCTGAGACCTTTAGATTTATATAGCTGTAAAAATTTCAAGTTTCTTTTGTGTAATTTCATGTAATGAGAGGTTTTATGGCACATGTAAAAGAAATTTTTTAAAATTCTATTTGGAATTACATTTTTTTAAACATGCATCTACGAAAAATATAGTAGCCAGTATTACTTTATTTATACCATAGCCATCGGTGAGTGAAAGTGATCATCAGTACCTATAGGGTACTTCCAGCTGACCTACAATCTTGAAAGTCAGCATAATAAGAAGTCTTAAAGTGCAAGTAAGGAATAAACACAATTATTTCTAATTCTATGAAAACATATACTTTTTTTTAATACGCACCTCTGAAAGATCTAGTAGCCAATATATTTACATTTTGATAAATTAAAATGTTGTCAATAGTTAAATAGAAATATCGTGTACCATTAAATGTTTATAAATGCTTAAATATGTATGGAAAATCGTGTAGTTCTTCTACTCCTGTTGGGCGGGGTTTCTTAAGCTCTTTGGTTTTATTTAGCATACTCTGTTGGGTGACTCATTGTTAAAAAGATCTTTGGAGTTGAAGTTTAGGTTCAATTTACCACTTTTCATTTTTCAGCACCGTTTGCAAAATATTATGCTTCAAAATCGTTAGGAATTACCTACCTTCCTCATATTTCTTAAAATCTGGGAAAACATTCATAAAGTAGGTTCTGATGAGTACTTCCAAATCAAAATATTTACATAGAAAAAAACTCTAAAGTACCTGGAATTAACAAAAATAGAAATTATTTAACCACTGATCTTGCTAGAGTACTTGAGATAAACTAATATGAATTACCGAAATATATTCTGAATCTTCATTTTTTTTAAGACACAGGGGACATTTCGCAATAACAGATGCAAATGTCGGGTATTAGAACCTTTATTCAACGGTCATAGCCTTATATAGGCAGGTATTAACGAGACGTAAGATTATTTAAATATATATCTTTTGATATTTTTTCAAACTACTACGATTATATTTTTGATACGTCTGTTGTACCAAAACTACTTAAGTATTTTGAAGAACTCTATTTTCCATAACATTTTTGTTGGGTGCAAAACAAATTTCTATAATTGAAAAAAATGACACTAGTACAATTTATTTTGAAATAAAATAACAAAACAAATGAGATATCATATTTTGCATAATTTATTTCATTTACGACACTCTGGTTCTCCCTCTCGCTAATTATGTAGGCAGACCAATTTTCATCTCGTTTCTGCGTCCGAGCTCATTTTGAATATTATATTGTTTGGCTATGCGGGCACTTGGAGTACGTGCCTTTTTAATTTCTTTTTTATTTATGCAGTAATCGATAATGGATACGTTTTTTAAATGTTTATTAAATTTACCATGAATATTTCTATAAAATTAATAGGCATTCTAAACCTTAGTCAGTCTCTTAACATCAGCCTTAAATGTAATTGTCAGTTCTTTAAAAATAAATTTATTGAGACTTACGGTAAAAAATTACTTCTATTTTAAAATAGTTAAAGACTCATTTTAAATTTATGCCTAAAATTATAATATTTGATCTATTTCGTCTTACTAATTTCAATTGTTTTAATAAAAATTTTAGACCATCTAAAATATATCTTCATTATGGAGTATCCTTAAACTCATTTTAATTAATTAAGTATATCTAATTTGGAATAATATTATATAAAAATGGTAACACTTAATTAACGATATCGTGCCCACTGTTATGGAATTGTCATAAAAAAATATGCATTTAGTCCCATTTAATTGAGAAGTTAAAACTGTTACCTTATTCTATATGTGTCAAATATAATAATATATAAACATTTAAAATTACCTCACTATGAGTTTAAACAGAATACTGTATTGAGGAAGATACTTGTAGCAGTTCTATTAATTCTTGTATCTTTTAACACTGGCGTCATACTACATTTATTTGGACAATACTACATTGCTTGGACGTATTTAGTACTAACTTTTTGCAAATATACACAAATCATTAAGTTTTAAACCAATAAATTATATAAACAGCGATCTAATATTCTTACCAAGTCTTTCATACTTTAATGCAAAAAAATCCAGAATATACTAAAATACATTTCCTGACAAATCGCAAAATGAAATGAAATTTTCTTTTGAAATACCAATGCAAAATGCTGATAAAAATACATTTTATATTTTTATCCTGACCACAAGACATCAAAATCATAATTTAAAATTAATCATAGAAAATTCGAAAAAAATATAACCATGTCAAAATTAATACATAGCATTGAAATCAGTCAAACTTGTAAATTTTTAGCACCAAGATAATAATTTCACATTGCATAAAAAAGCATACAAATGCCATATTATAAAGTTTCATAAAATTGTATAGATTAATGAGAATAAACAATTTCAGACAATAAGTTGTTAGTTTGGTATAAAATATATTATAGCTGTTTATATATTTTAGACGAAATTAACAATAAACATGGGCTTTTCGTCGTAAAGGTAACAATACTTTATTAAATATTGTACAGATGTCGTTTTGACAATTTTTCGTCTTCGTTTTGACAAAGTTTTTATCAATACGGGATTTTTTATTGGATTATGTCCAATATAAAAAGCTGCAAAATGGAGATCTAAATTTTCTACGATACTTAAAATTATAGGGCAATATTCTCTTATTAAATCTTTCCTAATACAATCATGTATATCGCTTAATTATAATTAATAGTAAAAATCACTTATTTGCGGATAAAATGTAAAAACATACCAGAAAAAAATATGCACAACGTTTTCCTGAATACAAGGAAAGAATCAATGGCTTATTCAATTTTATATCTTAAATTTACATAACGCAAAACGTTACACACAAACAAGCAGCTAGCTCGGCTTATTTATTTATTTACATCCAGTTACGGAAACTTAATAGTTTTAACACCTTTGAATTCCAATAGCCTTAAAAGGGCAATTAATTAAATTCAGCAGCGTTATAAGATATTACTATAACATACATCAACAAGTTTACCTTTATTCATCACAAACATGTTATACTGTGGTGCAACCACGATCGAGTCGTAGAGTAACTATCTTGAGAAAATAGAGAATTTCGATATATCTCTGTTCTAGGAGCTGGTATCGAAGAAAGGTGATGACTGCACGAGCGCGGGTAGTTATCAGGTACGAAGAAGGAGAGTTTCTTAATGAAGAAAATAAAATCATTTCATTTAACAAATGGAAACTCATGAAATTTTATTATAAATATCACTTACATATCCACTTTATAACTAGTGCCTGTTGACATACATACACACATATATATAAATACTTAGTCATAAACCAATACACATATTAATAAAATAATATTAATTAATGCAATGTAACGTGTAATTCATACGTAAATCAATATATAATTACATAAAAATATACAAATATACCCAATCTGAATCTTAAAGAAAATCAAATCGCCCACTGTGTGGGCGATATTTTTATTTTTATCTTATTTGTAACATTTTTACCACACAAGAAACACTGTCACAATTAAATTTCAGTATAATTAAACTGTTGCTTATAAAAAACTCAATAATTTGTGGGCACAACATAACCGTGGCTCACATTGTAGTTAAAACGAATTTAAATAAATGTATCGAAATAATAAAACAAACCTCATTAATAAATCAAAATAAAAGTCAATAGAAAATAAGTTACATTAAAATAAATATTAAATATAACCAAATGAGGCAAAGCAATATTATATCAAATTGAAATAAACTGATGTTAAATTCATTAAACAAATAAAATTAGCGGCTATTCAATTATGTGATTGCTGTAGGTATTTCTATAATTTTATAGTCACACGTGTACCAAGCGACATTATTACTAAGGAAAATATTAACAAAACTCTGATTTACTTATATCTTTGAATATTCTAGCATTTGTTATCTATTATAACTATATGGACCTCAACTTATTTACTTATTTGTGTATTTTAATGTATATAGTTGGTACATACGGCAGATTTCTTGCAACGAGAGATTGCGTTTATATTTTTTGCAAAAAAATTTATATTTTAACAACAAAAATAATAAAAGCAGTATATATAATAACAAAAAGAAGACAATGAAATAATCATCCTTTAGCAACAAGAACTGTTAGCTAAAATTTTTATTATCTTCTAAAAACTGACTTATACTTCTTGGTCTCAAAAATTCAGCATGTTCGTCAAATAACTGGAAATATTTTTGTTCGTCATTCAAAAAAATGAAATCTCTTTTTGGTGAAAACCGAACCCTTATAATTGCATCCTGTCCGTCTGTCCGTCTGTCCGTCTCTGTCTGTATTTGTGTACGTCGCAGCCATTTTACTTGGATACTTGTAGCACTATTTAGATTATGTGTCTTCTATGAATCGCCATGCAATGAAACATTGGAATTATGACAAACAAATATTAAGTAAGGGTGGTACTCCACATGTGTAACTGAGGGATGAAAAAGAAATCCAGTGTAGGGGTGTGGGAAATCGTTAGATAGGTCTTAAAATGGATATAGACTTTCCAAAGTAACTTCTTTATGTAAGTCCATTTTACTAGGTGAGATATGTGCTTCTAAAATGATAAAAAGTATGTCACCCCTCCTGATTTTCTCCTAACGTTTAAATAAGTTATTTTTTGAGATATGGAACATTTTCGGTACCGACCGCAGCAATAATTTTTTTAATGTTAAACTCTAATTTTTTTATGTATTTTGAAAACTATATTAAACTTAAAATAAAAGATATCCATTTTTTATTAAATTTACTATTAATTTTAATTATTATTACATTTGTTTAAATCAAAAAGGCAAAGGTACGTACTTCTAAGTTCATACGTTTGCCAATCGTTCTAAGTATCAAACTTTACATACAAAAGTCAAAATGTACACAATAGCATACGAAATAAATTTAATATTGTTTGGTACTATAAAACCCTTTGTTTTGTCCGACTCGAACTTACCGGTTTTTCTCTCTTATATTCTTAATTATGAAATATACTCTCCATAACCAAGTCAATATGTAAGAAAATCAAGTAAAATTACAATATTATATTTTATTCGTTTTCACAATTCAACCACACTGTTCAGTCGTACGTGATGAAAAAATGGAACCCTCATAAGAGTAATGTATTATCGGCTCGTTCGTCTGCCTGTATCAAAAAACCCATTTTCTCGGAAATAGTTTAAGTTATCAAGAATCAAATTAATATGGTACACTGAGACATATATTCTTACATTGCTGTAAGAATATAATGTATTTGCCATATTCTTATACCTCAAAATCTATCGGGTATTTCTGGTCGACTTACCATCTTTGAAGTTGGCATAATGGGAGGCCTTACAACACAAGTAAACGGAGGAATCCAATTCTAATTCTAATTCTGCCTGTAAAGAGTTTTCTAAATTGTTTCAAAACTCATCGAATTGAGTTTTCAAAATTTTTTTTAAACTCTATGGAGGTCTGCCCCACTAATAAAGACGCGATATGGTTGAAACAGTTACTATCAGATCCAAGTGAATTTAAATGAACAAAACTCTGTGTTTAGACACTGTTAATCTAAGTGCTATAAATGTGATTAAACATTATGAGTTTCATAAAAGATGTAAATATATAGACATAAAGTACAAAGCTGTAACAGAAAATTACATGAAAACTTAACAGTTGTGAATTATGTGTGTACTAATACTCAATACGTCGATATATTTTTAAAAGCCTTGCACTGTATTAACTTCGGACTTATGAAGAAAAGACTGGTATGCTATAGTTATATAAAATTGCTTAAATTCAAATTTGTTAATTGTTATTTGTCTTAAGAATCGATCAACACTTTGCACTCTGTCAATATGTTAGTTGTTAATAATCTGTTATTGTTCAACTTCATTCAGCATTGACGTTGTAGTGCATAATGCATTGTCAATTTTTAAATGTTAATGCAATGTTAATATTTGTTAGCTGTGATTGAAAGTCTTAATTTTGCATGTGTCGTTTATATTAAAGAAAAGTGTATAATAGTATAATTTAATCTTCTAATAGTATTTAATATTAAGTCTGCCGTGTCACAAATGTATTGCACAATGTTAGAGAAAAATTGTTTAATGTACCCTCGACTACCAATTTCTGATCTGTTAATAGAAAGTCAACACACGTTTACTTTAGTATTTGATTAATATCAAGATAAAGATTATATTAAGCGTTACTATCAATATCAAGTGTAAATTAATGATAATACCATATCTAAGATATATATGTATATATATATATATATATATATATATATATATATATATATATATATATATATAGGTGTGTGTGTATAAATTGCTAATATGTTTGCTGAAAGCTGCATTAATGGATATCATTATTTCTAAAAGTCTTCATTAGTAATTCTATTACTAAATGTCAAATAACTCATAATGTTAATATGTCATGGAATTTATCACCCAAAAATTTAGAATTTTTTAAGAAATAAAGAAAGAAATTCTTAGAATACAGCTGGTTGGCACAGCTACTGCTAACTTTCCAATTCAGTCATCAGTTATTTGAAATCTTAATATTTTATACGATATGTATTATAAAACACTTGCAAAGTTTAATTTCCTTATAGGTTAGAAATGAGTAATGATTCGATGAGTTCTCAACGCGTTGTTATAATAATGCTCCACATCGAAGTTGGAAAATATTTTCTGGTATGAAAAAAATCATAAATCTTTGAAAATAAACTATTACTTCCTTAACGTATAATAATATAGCGGTATAAAGGTTTCAAAAATAGGTCTTTCTTAGTATTCTTTCCCTTTTTACGCTTGACGCTTCAAGGTAACTGGTACTGTCTACCAGTGTCTTCGATTGCAGCTTAATATATATCATTATTACATTTTTACAGCATATTACCATTATTACTTCTACTCCTACGTGGATTCCATTATTTCTACTCTGCAGTACTGAACATTAAAAACCATACGTCAGCCGTGTAAAAAATCATTAAAAGATTATAAAATTAATAAAATAAATTTAATAGATTGTAAAATTTGTGATCATCTGACTTAATCAGTAAAATGTATCACTATTACACTTTGGTGCAGGACTTAGGAATTTAAAAACTCTTAAAGTCGTATTTTATTAGGCAGATTCAATTGTATGTTTTAAATAATATTTTATAAATGATTTTTTCCTATCCATATTTAAACTTAAAACCCTCACTAATCGTTACCCTAAATACTTTGGCCTCACACGTTACCAGGCCATTTAGACAATACGCTGGAGAAGATAAGGAACTCCACTCTATCACAAGGAGAACTTATCTATCGTTTCCACCTATATACATTGGAAAGCAGGCTTTCATTAAAAAGCTATCACCCATAAAGTTTGGCGTGAATGGTTGACTTTTGAGTGTGACCTGAATGCGGTTAAATATTCTATTCATGTCATCATCCAGTAAAATAATGAATTAAATTCTCTAGAATGTCATGCCCACGCGTTTGCTATTACTGTTTTTCCTGGCATGTTTTGACAGGTTCAATAAATATTTTGACCTTGTTCAATATTGCGTGGTTAAAGAAAGAACCATTATAATTTCCTTATGTTCGTCCATTGGTACTTCGAACACAGCTTCACATTCTTCACAATGTTAGCTTTATGTATATGTCATTTTATAGCCATTTGTCATACCACACGTACAAAATTTTAATTAATACATGATAAATTGTTTAGAAAAAAGTAATTTTTGTGCGTTCCATTGAATGAAGCATAAATGGCTTACCTTGCCCCTACGTAGGTTAATAAAGTAATTGCAATATACAATTCAATAAGATTTAAATGATATCTTAAATAAAGAAATACAATTAAACGTGATGGAAATATTCAAATTTCATTTATTACAATACGTAATCTCTCTTCTTTACGTCCCACAAGAATTAAATTTCTCTATACCAAAACGTAAAATGCGTATCGGCGAAATTACCTCAAATATTATTTTATTAATAATACATATACGCCGAAAAAAAATCAGGCAGCATAAATAATATTTATTCTAGAGTGTATATTGAGGTCTACAAGTTTGGAATTTGGTTTTATGATTAACCCTTTCGGTGGCATTAAAATGTCACGGCTAAATGTAACGAGAGACGAATCTAACTGGTGTGGGAAAGAAAAGCTACTGTTAAAAAAAACAAGAATTTTCTTAGCAACAAAAAATGTCATTTCACTCGACAATAAGAAACATTTGCATCGTGAAATCTTCGTAAGTACCAAAACATATGACAACTCTCTTTTAGTGCCATTTTTGCCTCTGAGCCAATCTAATCCATTTTGCTCCGCGGCTGAGAGACTCAAGATCCAATGACGCGGTGGTGCTCCATACAAAGGGTAAAGGATAGTTCCATAACATGATTGTCCGTATTATATTTTTCATATGACGAGGCCAGAGTAATATATGTTGCATGAAGTGGGCGTCAGCGTTTTGCTGTAATAGAGAGTAGCGCAGACTCCTATGACTTTAATCATCTTAATTTTTGATAAATAATTGAACGTAATTGGTTTTTTATTTAAAATTTCAGTGTTGTGAAGACGCGATATTATGAAAGCTATTCTTAATATTTAAATAATCAAATGTAATACATACAAGGAGAAGGAGACAATACCGTAACGATCTCCGAAACTTAGTTCTTGTGTTTGAAGCCACAGGTATCAATGGACACAATTTTCTTACCATAACTTTATCAAGTTATTTAGGGCGTATTAACATAAACTTTTGGTTAATTTATTGAATAAACTTTTCTTTTTCTTTCTCTTTCTAATCTCTTTCCTTTCTCTTTTGAATCTTTGCTAATAGCCCACCTGAAGATATTGTAATACAACAAAACCAAGGTCGTGGTAAAGAACTCAAAGAAAGTAGAAATAACACTACATCACTTAGTTTCATTTAATTGTGAATAAATGAATTTCTACAAAATTAACGCCAAATATATTCAATATAAGTAGTAAGTTTAAACCGTCGTATTCTTGTATTATAAAAATATTTGTGGGTCTATTAAATTAAAAAAAAAATAAATAAAGCAGCTTTGTTTAAGTTAATCTTGCTATAATGTTGTTTTACACTAGTTTGTATATAGTTTCCGTTTTGAATGCTTTAGTAACTTAATTGTAATTATTAAATCTTTAGCTTCGAAAAATAATTTTTTGTAAGTACATTTTTTTATTTTAATAGTTATTTTGTACATAAGTAATTTGGGAACTGGTAATATTATTTAGTTTAAGAAACCTTAAAAATATTTTTGTTTTACTGAATAGAATTTTATTGTAAAGAAAAGAATTGGTCCACTTTTTGAACTATGAAAGTATGGACGTTAATAAATATTTTCACATAATAATACATTTTATTTATAAAAATACCGAGTTGATTATGATTAACTTCGTACCTATAAGGTATTTCATGTAACAGGCCATGTTTATTTTGCACTATTTTTTTATTCTCTGTGAGAAAATACTGAGTACATTTAAAAACATATCACGTGTTATGAAGTACATATGAGCTTCTAGCTTATAGTTCTGATCAATGCGATAAAACACTAACATTTTCTCTGTGTACAAAATATAAAATATGAAAATCTCTGGTGGTTAAAATCTGAAAACAATTCACTGCGGCTAATTTCAGTGTGATGACAGACAAAATTTTCATCTTACTTTATGGAACACTAATAAATTTTTAGTTCAAAATTTTTTTCCGAATAAATAAATATATTTTGAGAAAAAAAGCGAAATGTAAAATTAAATAGAACGTGAAAATATTCTAGTTTTTGTAATAATGGCAGAAGGTTTTCAGTATTCAAATTGTATTATTTCAATAAACAGAAGTTGAAACACAGGTATTAAAAATGTATGATTATTTGCTGTAAGTTAAAAACTTAAAACAAATATTCGATTGAAAGATGCAAATATTTACTCGCCCACAAAGGTTCAGAAAAGTGTACCAACTGTTCAGTGCCGTCTCAGACAATGAAAGCTGAACTTCTTAACTGACAAGTTCGTATGCTAAGCTATCTCATTAATATACTAATTTCAGTGTACTTTCATTTATAGCAATTTAAAACGCCAACCTTCCTAAGGGTAGCAATGATTTTTTTTCGAAGTGCAGATATTGGAAAATTAAACGCGACATGTAATTTTTATTAGAAATGATAAACATACGAGTTTATAATAACTTTTATAGGTTTGTAATCAAAGGTATTTTATTCTCACTAGTCAATCAAAATGTTGTCAATTTCATCCGTACACGAAGAGTCTTAACAGAACCCCATTATCAGGATAACATAGTATGCCCGTTTGTGTGTTTGTCCCTCAACGGCTTCTAACGTCTAAACAAAATAAGACAGCGTGTAAAATAAGCAAATAATATATAGTTGTTTAGCTCCAAAACTAAAAATTCTCTTTAAAATGACTCAGAGTTACTTACCAAGTAGGGTCCCTTCGACATTAATGGGATATTGAAAATAAAGTTCCTTGCCTAAAGATCCTTAAATATAGCACCATCAAAATTGTCAGTTCTGGTTTCTTTTATTTTCAGGCATCTAAAAATGTATTCAAATATAATTATTTGCACGATACTTTTCTTGCCACTTCTTATTTAATTGCTCATCGGGTGATAGAGCAGTTATATATTAGATAGATGTGGATATCTGATTTAATTTTATTGTAAAAGCTGGAATAAAAACTGAATATGACTACACTTATAAAGGTTTCCTTTTTCCTTTTGATATATATAATTTATGGTAAATCTTAATACCTCTAGCTTTTTAAATTTTATATTATTTTAACGACTACAATATTTTTTGCGTCAAGTTCTTAATAGAAATAAAAGATTGATTATATCCACTCAAACATTGTGTACGTATTGGACACAAACTTATGAAAAGTAAACTCAATATACATCAGTCGAGACTTTGATCAGCACTTCCAAACCTTGTACTGGAAATTAGAATCATAACGGCAAATGCTAATGTCTACTTAGCAATACGGAGCGGTGTACATATGATAATCAGCCTACGAGACTTCTGAGCACTCAGACGACGAGGTTTTCGCCGCTTGCTATGCAAATCCGTGGTACTAGTTATTAGTGCTACTAGTTATTAGGTGGGAAGAAAAATATTATTACCAAAAATTGGAGGCTTTGAAACATTATATTTGAAAATTGAAAAAAAGCTCATGAGAGAAATAAAATCGATAAGAAATAAAATAACCCGAATAAAACTTATATACGGGGAGTCCATATGCGCTTCAATATATATAAATATTTAAGGAAATGCAGTACCTCTTTTAAACTATTTAAATTTATTAATATTTTTTATTTAGTATAGCGTTTACAAATGTAAAATAAGAAAAAAATTATTTAGTGGAAAAAATTTTAATGATTTCTAAAAGGTATTAGTAACAAATAATCATATTTTTTGTTATGATAAAGGAAAAAGCTAAATAAGTACACTGTTTTTTTTGTATTTATTGTTTAAGCCGAGGATATGAGAATATTAGAATAGAATTGCAGCTTTTTGCGTAAAGTGGCGTTTTTATAAATGGACTTGATAACAAAGTGTGTCTAAATATTTCAATTTAATTAATTCACAAAATTTTCGCCTCCACTCCCAAAGCTCCCCGTATATGTAGTACAACAATGTTTCCCCTCCACGTAGTATGGGAAAGCATTGCTTCTATATTCTGCTAGGTATTAATTGACATTTTGATACGAAGTATTTACACAAAAATTTCATGAGCGTAGGTGCAAAAGTATGAAAACTTTTAGACTGCGGAAACGGAAGGAAGTATGGAAATGATTATGAATTATAAAGGTTCCATGTTTCACTACGGAGACCGGAAAGACTCAAATAGTTTTAACGGTATTTGTTTATTAACAGTTAAGAAAATTGACGTGAATGAACGAAGTCTAAAGCCAAATTAAGTAATTTCTGTTTAAGATCGCTGAATGGCTATTGCCCAGCTTCAACTAATGCTGAGTATGTTTATCATTATTTTTATTTGTGTATCGTACAGTTACACACAGTATAGCTATAAGGGTATTATAATTGTGGATAAAAAAAATTATTTTCATTCTTAAATCATAAGGGTACAGAAATTATGACAGAAAGATATCATGAGTCGTTATTTTCGAATTCATGCTCACAATATTATGTCGATATTCTCACACAACAGAACTTAACATACTGTGCATATACATCAGGACAGATTAATGTATATGGGCATCACTAATCATACTTTATCGATAGAATAATATAAATAATTCATAGAACGAGGTTTAGTTATTACTATAATGACGAAATAAATATGAATTCAGTGACTCGTACATTCAGGGAAACGTTATAACCTTCGCGATATTACTGTAAATGCGCATAAATCATAGATTGTATGTAAATATAAGTATTACCCAAATTTTCTTTTGAAATTTTTTTTTTGCTTTTATGGAGCTTTAAATATATAGGATTTTTAATATTTTCAGTTTTTCTTTAAAATTGTATGAAAAATTTTATACTTAATAAAGGTTCCTTCAAAATGCTTCATTATACTCTACGCAAAAAATATTAATTAGTGAATGGAAATTATAGTTCAATTAAAATCAGTGTAGAGATATAAACAATTTAGAATGTAACAGAACAGATTAAAAAAAAATGCAAAGATATAATTATTTCCTTTAGAATAATTATTAACCAAAATAGATTAATGAAAAAATTGGTTTTTCGAATTTGGCAAAATGTATTAAAAAATATTATTAACCAGCATGTATTATTGTGTATTTATATTCACCTCTAATCCCTAAAGAAGTGATCTTTTTTCAATTATTAAAAAATTAAGCCAGTTTCAAACAAATCACTTTCAGACAAATTCTATCATTCTTCCTTATTAATTAACCCCTTTATATATATATATATATATATATATATATATATATATATATATATATATATATATATATATATATATATATATATATATATATATATATATATATATATATATATATATATATATATATATATATATATATATACATATATATATATATATATATATATATATATATATATATAATCATAATCACATTTAAATTCCATTAATCTTATTTCGACATTACAAGTTATTGAATTGCTTTCTGGAAACTTAACAAATGACTTTAGTACTGCAATTCGCCGTGAAGTAACGCATAGTTCCATCTGCATCTCGCAAGTACTGAGTTAATAGTTTGTATATATATTAGTCCCGAATAAATAACAATATTTTAAGCAGAAATCGCGTAGTTTTGCTTCATATATTTATCAATTATTTATATGTTTTAAGTCTACTTTGTACTTTCAATTGATTTTACTCGTATTATAATATTATTTTGTGCCAGCCTTGGGGAGTCATTACATTTTTAGCGGAATGTTCACTTGCACTTAATTGTCGAAAAGAACACTTCAGAATAAACGCTTCAAATTAAGTGTGTAAACTACTACTTAATTTGAAGCGTTTATTCTGAAGTGTTCTTTTCGACAATTAAGTTCAAGTAAACTCCTATTGTGGAGTAAGAAATTAAATTGAAGTTTAGATCTGACATTAGGGCTTTAAAAATTATATAAATGCCAATAGTGCTTCTTTGGTGCCTAGCTATCTATTATGTGTTATTATTAAGATAGGTGGTTCTGAGAAATTCTCTTATGTAAAAATTTAGGAAACAAATGACTTCAATACAATCTTTTAGTATGAAAATAAAATGACTAGTGTATAAAATACAAGGAAAGTATATATGTAACGTATTGTTTATGTTTTCTTTGCAAGTTTTCTCTCTTGCAACTTTTTTATCTTGTAGCGCTAGTCAGTCACGAATTCGTTAATTTAACTGGTTTGTTGAATATATTTGGCGTTAATTTTGTAGGAATTCATTATTCACAATTAAATGAAACTACGTGAAGTAGTATTAATTCTACTTTCTTTAAGTTCTTTACCACGACCTATGTTTCGTTGTATTACAACATATTTAGGTGAGCTATTACCAAAGATTCACTCCTTGCTAATAGCCCACCTGAAGATGTTGCGATACAACGAAACCTAGGTCGTGGTAGAGAACTTAAAGAAAGTAGAAATAAGACTACATCACGTAGTTTCATTTAATTGTGAATTGATTTAGACTGAACTGATATCCAAACGGACATTGAGCTGTTATTATTGATATTTAGTTTTTATATTTGATTAGTTATTGTTCCAGGACCAGTTAGTTGACTACGTGTTTTAAATAGACTGTTTTTCTTAATTTATGTGGAAAAATACTTGTTTTTACGGAATTTATCGTAGTTGAAAATTTAGTGCCGCCAAAGTAAAAGAACTATTGGCTATTGAATATAAAAACTAAGATTTTTAATTTAAAATTCGACTGCTTATTAAAAAAATTAGAAAACTCTACGACTTGATAACGATGACTCTAGGACTCCAGAGGTAAACTAATCATTGATGTATTAAGATTCAAGAGAAGCAATGTTTGAACCTATTTCAAAAAGCACCCAGGTGAAAAGAAAAAAATGGAAATTGAGATCAAAGGGGATAATACCTATAACTTTCGGAGCATCTTCAACTCACTCATCCTAAATCCATGTCAAAAAAATAAGCAACCATAAGTGACTATCACTGTTGAAATAGAGTCCGCTTAACCATCAACATGTCATACAAACTCTCCTATGTATATTGCATCCTTTAGACCAATCCAAAATATGATCAGTTTATATTTCCAAGAGCTTATTAGTAACAAAAAAAGTGATGAATCAAATAAATATTTTGTTCTTTTAATCATAAAAACATACCTCAACTTTCAAATAGGAAAATTTTAAAAGTTTTAATACTTCTATAGTTTATGTGACTAAAGAAAAAATGGCCAGTTTTCCCGGAAAGACGTTTGGATTATCTATAACTTTTGATGGACCGACATCAATTACAAATGATTCGTACATTACGGTAAATGCTCATTTTATAATCGAAACAAATGCGTTATAGTCCATTTTATTTGATCAATTGTATAGATTGATTTAATTAAAAAATAGTGCATTTTGGAAATTTTTAAATATAAAAACATAAAAAGCCCATAAAAACATTAAAGTACACTATGTCAGCTTTAGCTCGTGCAAGACCTAGCCGAAAATATAAATCACGCCAGTCGTTGGTAAGAGGAGTTTATGGGCTACGCACACGTACCCCAATGTCCGGTGCCGAGCAAGTGATACTGCTTCTGGAGCATTTCAAAGCTGTTACTGCGAGTACCTCCACACCTTTTGTACCTGTAGCAAAGGACATTTCAATTAAAAATAGCACCCATACACCTATTGAAGAGTTCTCCGAACTGACGGATATGATCCTTAGTCAAAATGAAGTGATGCAGGACCATTGGCGCGCAGCGGACAATTTCTTCAAGACTTTATTCGAAACCAATCAATTTGGTCTATCTTGTAGCTTTTGTGATCGCGTATGGTTCGACAGACATTGAAAGAAGACTGCAGAAACCTACAAAACTCGGTGTGCTGACTAATCATCGTAAATGTATCAGTTCTTGCGGAAATTCCATCTTAAGAAAATATAAGGTCAGCGACATATGCCTGGTGGACGTGAAAGTCGAAGATCGTACGCTGTTTATACTCTGTATTATATGTATACATTCCAAAGCTGTGGCCAAAGATGTGACCTATATGTTTATCAATTGCTTCTGCCGTATTCAGCGAACTTCAATAAACTATTACCAAGCTCTCAACCAGATTTGGAGACTCAGATCGTTCTAGGTGGCGACTTCAGTAACAATCTACGACATAACAGCTACCTCGTGAAGGACGAATTCGGCCTTAATTTCATGAAGGACGAATTCGGCCTTAATTACGTGCCCACATAAAAAAAACACTAGGCAATACCACTATAGATAGGACGTTCACCAGATACGTTAAAGTTGATGCCTTATGTATCTTATTTCTCATGCTAGAAGCCAATATTAAAAAAAAAAAATTCGTCGAATATTAATCGGAATAAATAATTATGTCCCACCCAGTGTCTGTTTTGGATTATAAATTTTGTTGAGATAAATGCTTTATATCGTCTTCTGAAATTAAAATCAAAGTCGACGGTAGAATATCGCCAATGTAGCCATATCGGTTGCTTTTAAATATTGAATATATTTGAAGTTAATTTTGTAGAAAATCCTGTAGAAATTCACAATTAAATGAAACTAAAGTAATCTTTGCTAATTATCCACCTAAAGATGTTGTAATACAACGAAACATAGGTCGTGGTAAAGAACTTAAAGAAAATAAGAATTATACTACATCACTTAAAAATTTTAATATCCCATTTTTTCTTCAATTTATTATACTAAAAGCGACTTGCTGAAATAGACATTTCACGTCAAACCGTGAGGATTATTTTTCTAAAATTGAACAAAGTATTGAAACGCGTTCTATAAATTCAAAATAGATGCTAAACTGTTTTGGATAACGACATATGTAGAACGATTATAATTTTCAATATTTGTCATTAAAGAAAAAATAAATTCGCTAACAAATGTTTGGTTTATTAATTGTTAATTCTAGAAAAATAAGCCAGTACTAGTAACTTATGAGAGTGCAATCAATCGAGAATTGTACTTGATTGAGCAGAAAATACAACATATTTTCATATTGAACATATTTGGCGTTAATTTCGTAGAAATTCGTTATCACATAATTTTTATTTGAAGAGATCTCTTCCAGTTGCCCACATGAATGATGTTGTCATACAACGAAACCTAGGTAGTATTTATAAGAGATATATTTCGAAAAGTATACATAAGAGATATATTTTCGTAAAAGAAGCTGAAGCATTTTTTGTAATTATTAATTTGTTTCCTTTTTAGACCTGTAGACTAGTTTTGTACGTAGTACTTATTATACATTTTAATTGAACAAATTTGAGAATTTGAAAGCTTTTCCGCTAAAAGGTAAAATATTTGATTAATTAAAACATATTGTTATATTCATTACATGTGTTATTTTCATTACATGTGTTATTAACACATGTAATGGAATCAAATCAAATCAATTTCAAATAAAATTTACTTTATTTATTAGCCATTCTTACCTATGTTCGACAATTTTTTTTGATTTTTATGGATGCTTAACGAATGGTCCATATTAAAAATAGGGTAAATGTCAATTTTGTACCATAAATTAAAGTTAAAATTGGAATAACAGGGAATAAAGACTATTCTTCTGAAGCTTTATTTTTTCTTTTAGACGATATAAGTATTCACAATCGTCATTATTATACACATAAAGAAAATTGAAAGAATTTACGACAGTATTAAATAAAATATAGTAAATTGAACATAAGATCTACAATTAATTAAACATACTATCTTTACTGCTAAAAACTTAAATATCTTGCGAATAAATAAAATAAGAATAATGTGTAAAATATTGCAGCCTGGAATGGATCATACTGCCACGGTGTGTTTGAATAGAAAACTAATTCAGAAAGTTTGACAGGAAAATTATTAAAGAATAAAAAATTTCATTCATAATAATAAAAAAAAAGTTGAACAAAGTCAATAGTAATATATAAAAGGTATCCATTATATAGAATTTGATATTTTTCTTTCAATGGTTTAAGTAATATACTATTCACCTCTCAAAAGTTTAACTACGTAGACCATTTTAAATAGGGGCATTCATATATACGTATTTGTTATACGCGAATTTATAAGTTCAAATATTATAAAATTACTTTTCTTACGTTTTTTAACGAAATATAAAATTATAGATGTTATTGTTAAAGATTTTTTATCTTATATATTTTAATAATAATGTCCTAAATAGGTTTTTCTCTATTTCAACGCAATACCTTATCCCGATAAGATTTGCTTTCACAAAAAATTGGTGCCATAATAGTGGAAATTGTTTCAACATTAATTTTTTTTTATTTCCTAGAAACATAATCACTAAACATTATTTATTCGATTTATTAAACGATCATTAAAGCCGATAAATGTGTAATTACGCTAAATTGCAAGCTAACGGTGGCTAAAAGCATCGTTAACCACAGCTTAGAGTACACGCCTAACGGTTATGTAAAAGAAAATCAATTGTGCGTTAATCTTTAACGACTGCGTGTTATATCGAACGGTTTGCGTATTGTGCGCTATTAAATTTTCATTACTACGTCGTTACGTGCTAGTGTTTCTTTTATGAGACGGAGATATATTGGAAATTAGAAGCGACAATACAAAACAATGTGATTAAAGAATATAAGTATGTAGCTTTTACGTTCAGATTCCCTTAATTCACAATTATTTTGAACTTAAATATAGTATAATTTTTTTTCAGTAACACTCGCCTGAAGATAGTTGTTTAAACTTAGAAGAAGGTTGTTTAAAATAACATACGCCCCTCAAGATATAATTATTACCATACACCTTCTTACCGTACCATAAATTAATTTTGATGTCATGTTATTTTCATAAAGGAAACATTTTTGGATATTTATTTTTGAAGTTTCGTATCTCAAAAAGAAAATAAACCTATTGAGTACAAATAGCACTTGCATTATCAATGTCCATATGTACTTAGGCACATATTAATATTAAAGGATATTTCCATTAAACTATTTTGAAATATTTAAATTTCTTTTCAACATTTAAATATATTGCTCAGTATATCTTGGGACTATAAGAAAATATCGAGAATTCTTAAAAATACTTGGAGTATTCATAACTTTTTCTTAAAATTGGATATTTAATTTTTTATGGTAATTACTGTTTAAATACAATATGTGAAAAATGTTAGAGAAGAATTCGAGTTTACTATACTGTAGTATTTTTGAGACAAACTTGGTAGCAAAATAGGCTTAAAAATGGAAACTATGATTAAGAAACAAGTTTGTATTCTACTTAAAGAGATCATTTCAACGATACCCCACATAAATTGGCAGATAATTCTTTTTTCATTTCAGGGCAATTTAAGAGTACCACACATGAAATAAAAAGGTAATGTATTTTAAATTTCTTTTCTAGTTTTAGGATAAGAAATAACATGTATTTTTGTCCGCGATAGAAATATAGACGGAGGGACGGACGATAGGACGAAAAAACGAACGAAAGGACGGAGGACGTGGCTTGTTCCATTCCGAATTCCGTTCGGTATCTTTAAATAAATGCATGTAAAGAACTCTAAGAATTAAAATATCTCATTTCTCCGGGATTTAAGAATTGGCCAACTTGACCAACTTGACCATAATTCATTCTGCACTGGTAACTTTATAATTTATTGTCTTCAACCATTTATTGTCATCGATATTAAAATTTAATTATGTTTTCAAAATCGGTCATTCATTTGTCTTTATTTCTGTCTGGATCCAAATTTACAACATTGAACTAGTTCAAAATTTGCGTGTTTATTAGTCAAGTCATGAAAGTAAAGCAGTACACATTGCATGTAATATTAATAACCTGTTTAAACCTATCGTCATAAAGAACATCAGACACATCGTTATGTTGATTTATTTAATATTTTTTATGAAAATTTGGACACAAAAAATGAGTTTTGTGAAAACCCGATGCCTGAAAAAGATAATGAACTGAAGAATATAGATGTAGCAAAATTTATATTTGCATTTGTCAACAAACGGCTTATTGATCAGCAGATTAATAAATCGATATTTGATAAAATGAACAAGTACCAGAGGTATACATACATTGCACGGCGTATATCACAAATGTATAGGGGCTTTGGAAATTAATGTTGACGAAAGTTCATTTCGTATCGCAACCTTAAATATTGAACCTGATGCTTGCTATTAGATAACTGAAACTGGGCAGTTACTTTCCAATTACTCCTGGGTAACTATGAGTAACGGCACATGTCATAATTTCATAAAATAGTATAAGTTACAGCTAGAAAACATCTGTGTTGCTTGAAAATATCCAGTTTCGGCTATTTATGACTTGTATTTGTTTGGCTACCAATTCTTCTATAATTTCTCAGTGAATGATTACAATGTACCATAACATTAATTTTTCTAACAGGTCGCATTATTATTGCATATATTTGCTATTTGTTTTTAAAATAATTAATTTTTTAAGTCATAGTGAAATTCAATGGAAGAATAAAATAAATAAAATTAATTTGCACGAGTATTTCCAAATATGGGATACATTTTGATTATATAAAATAAAGTTTTTTACACAATAGTCCTAAAATGATTATATTTTTTTCAGTAAAGATTTATAATTTATTTTAAACTAAAATAGATTGCGACTGTTTAGATTTTAGAATGTATGTACGTAATGCGTAAATACTTACGTATATAAATACTTAAATTGGATTGACGTTCACAGATTGGCAAATGAAACGTTCGGCTTTCCGCAAATATACAATAATTAGACTGATTGCAAATCTATACCTCATAAGACTTTTTGCCACTTTATTCAAGATCAAACTTTGAAAACTCAACGGCATGGTGCTGGCTACGCTGTTGAGTTGAGTTTTCAAAGAGTTTAAAATTATGACTATTTAGAAGAAAAATTCTATTAATTCTAAGTTTCATACATTTTTTTTCAATTCTTTACAAATAAAAACATATAACTTGGATAAGAAATAAATGTAATAAGATAATGTAAACACGTATTTTGGAATCGAAGTTGAACACTCGAATGATAAAACTTTATCAATATTTTAAAAGTTCTTAATCTTCTGAAACCTGTGTGGCGAAAGTTGGAAGACCTGTTTATAGCTTGGTTTTCCAACTTTCGCCACACTCAAAGTCTATTTTTGTAGTCGTAAACAAAATAATACCATTAGCGACATAATAGCATCCGCAAATGGATTAATGTGCCGACACAGTTTGTTAAAAGTTTAAAAACGCCACTTTTACATAATTCATCAGTATTAAAGAACGTTCCAAAATATTTCGAATAGTAAAGTATTTAAAAAGCTCTAAAAAGTTCTGTAACTTACGAATCTTTGAACTTTTCGAAATCCTGTTTGTTGGGCAAAAATATTTTTAAATGCAAAGATATCGTTCCATGTTACAGGAAGTTTTTAAAATATAGTAATATGTGATATTTTGTATTTATTCTTGACAAGCATAAATTCCGCTTATATTAAAAAAATGATACGTAAGGAAATGTGTTGTTTGAAAAATAAAAAATAGGAGCAAAAAGCTTTCAAGAAAATTATGCAAGTTTTTTTGATAAGTTGAGAGCTAAACAAATATTTACATTCCATTTATTGTGTCTTCGAAATAACAACTTTTGCGTTTGGAAATATTAGAAACTTGAAAAGCCCTTATAAAAGTATGTAAATTAAATACAGTTAACATTTTATATAAATTATACCGGGATAATATCTATATGACAGCGTAGAAAATCAAGTTAATACCAGCTGATACAGCTTGGTATACCGCGATTATAAACATTTTTGGATTAGAGAATAATTTCCTTGAAAAACAAAAAGTTTAAATTAAAAAAAAAAAATTTAATTCACCTAAAAGTTTCATTTATAATTTTGGAAAAAATAGAACACGTCTATTATTTCTTTCCCTTCTAACACCATGAATTTTTTCTTATTATTAACTCAATTATTTATATTTCTACTTATATAATCTAATTTTATTTTTTCCACTTCTTACCAAAATTTTTCTTTTCTTACTGTAATTCAATTGGAATGACAAATAAAGTGTTGAAGAAAAAAGTAAAAATTGATATAATCTCCTAATTAAATAAATACAATTTTTTCGTTATTTTTAATATCTTGTTTAATATTTTTAATTCCAGAAGTATAACTCACAGTTTATTCGATCGCCGTATGCCCAAAGGTTGTCCGTGCACGTGCGTCTAATATGTATTTCAGGAGGACGTACAAGTTTGCTTGTACAAATTGAATAACTCACAGTTATGTTGAAAATTTATAATTTCAAATGTTGGTACGAAAAATTCGTTAGACATGGTTTGGACTAGCGGTTGGCTTTTATTTACTGTATGAAGATTTACCCTTCTCAATTAAATGAAAGTTCATGATGTAGTATAAATTTAAATTTATATAAATTCTTTACCACGACTTAGGTTTTGTTATACTATAACATCTTTAGGTGAGCAATGAGCAAAGATATTTGCTAATTGACCACCTGAAAGTGTTGTAATACAATGAAACCTAGATGGTGGTAAAGAATTTATTAAGTAGAAATAATACTATATCACGCAGTTTCATTTAATTGTGAATAATGAATTTCTAAAAAAAATAACAAAAAATATATTCAACATTTATTGTAATATTTACAGGCTTAACCGTGATTGGTTAATATTACAATGAGATTTGAAAAATGTATTGATTTTTATCTACTCTGTACTGAGAAAAGATCCACAATTAAATGTTTTCTACATTTCCACAAATGGTACTTCAATATTAGCGTAAAGGAAATTTCTTTCAGTTCAAAAAATGATGTGATTACTGAGACAAAGAGACCTCCACACAATCTCTATATTCAGGCAATTAGTACATATTAGTTCCATAGGTATCGAATTTATACATCCATATTATCTGGTATGACGGGCCATCCAAATAAAAAAGTAACAAATTCATATGATAATTTTTTTATTATATTTTGCTTTACTGAAGTGCGAATTTTCCAGCTAGCAAACATGCATGTGCATTAGGGTGGGTCGCTCTTGTATGATATTTTCTTATAACAGCGTTAAGAAGGTGACCAACCTCCAGTGATAAAAAATAAGTCAAAAAAATATTTTTAAGTAGTCTTCCATTGCAAATGAAATTTTAACATTTTTGAGTACATATTTGGACTCCCATTTTTATGACTGAAAAGGAACATTTATTTAAAAATAAATAGTTTTTTAGACAAAGAGGGTAACTTGATAAGATAATGTAACATATGAATTTGAAGATAACGGAAAAAAACATTTTGATTTATCGATTACTTCATCATTACTTTTGACATCTTTCAAAACTGCGGAAGCGACAGCAGCAGCTACTCCATCGGATACCCCATACCGGTCACAAACACTCGATGAATTCTTTGCCGTGCTGATGAACATTGAGGCAAAATTTATTTTATGCTGATATAAGATAATTCCGAAATCGCGGGTTTCATGAGATGGTCCTGGTTCACAATTTTTTTGAGAATCATAATAGATTTCCACTTTAATTCTTCTCTCAATCAGTTTCCTCTTGTTCTTAGTTTTCAATAAATCAATTTTCCTCCTAATAATTTTTCTGTCTGTTCTCTGATCGGTTAATAAAATTCTTTCTTCCTTAGGAACCTTCTTGAATTATGTGGTGTTCTTTAGGAAAACCAAATAATTCAACATTTATATACTTGTATGAACTCAAATAAAACAGTTTGTTAGAGTTTTTGTGAAATTCATGTATCTTTTCTTCTGACAGATGCTTCAAAACTTTAATTAAATTCTTGTTCTTCCCATGATATGATTTTAGTAATTATTATACTCGATTATGTGATACAATAGGAGTTGATGCTTTTTGACAAACATTTTTAATTTTACTTTACACGGTTGCAGAAATGTCGTTAATAATGGGCTCTTTCTTTGGATTGTACTCAAATTTAAGACGATACCTTAATGAAATATAAAATGTTATTGCTTGTTACAAGCAAGTTGATGGTTGGCAAGCGTGGATAGTTGATTCGCATTCAATCCTTCAGAAGCACCAAAAATAGGGCACTTTGTGGATTTACAGATATTTGAAATTTCCATGACGAATAACGATATAATCGAACACAACCTTTCACTTGTAACTCATTACGAGTACTGAGACAATGCATGCACGATCGGTATTTAGCTTCACCTCTTCTCACGCCCCTGCACTTCTCGCCGGATTAACGTAATGTTTTTTCGACTTGTGATTTATTTATGTGTGTGTATATTTAATATGATTTATGTTACTAAAAATCATTGTATGTTATTTATTTATGAAATAAACACTTAAAGAAAAGTGTAAATTTAAGGCAATTTTTTGAAAGTTCGAACACAATGAGCTGGTAGTTCAACGCTAAAAAATTAAAATATACTGGATTCTAGTCACAATCAGGCCACTTTGTGCACAAATAAAAATCAAATAGAAATAATAAAATTTTCGGCTCACCCTAATGTACGTATTCTCTTGGAGTAAAAATTGGGTAAAACTTAACAGTTACTTACACGTACAATGTTACACGTACGATCATTTTATATAACACATTTTTGAACACAACTAGGATCAAACTGTTGTGTCCATATCTTATTTTCCTATTTTCCATCATCAATATCTTCTTAAATATATCACTTATCAGTATAATATATACCTAAAATCATTGTCTATATTATTTTTCTTAACTATTTCAAATTCCCACCAAACGTAACTGTTTCGTGCAATTATTTAAAAAATTATATTATTATTTACAATAATACACATTATTTAATTTTTCAATACTTTTGACGATTGTCGTTCATTTTGTCAATTGCATAAATTCATTGTCCCACATAGTTTAATTTTCACACCACCATCAATGAAGAGTGTTATGTATAGAGGGTTCATGTTTATAACTACATGAGCATTTTTATTCCTAGCAACTCACTAGCAATCTTGTAGTTACAAAGAGCTCAAGTAATTTTAATAAATTCGGTTCCGTTAAAATCAGTTCATTTATTTAATTTATTTGTTTATGTACTTGAAGGTATCTGATTGATACATATGGCGGACTCATAGCTGCGAAAGTAATCTTTTATAACCATCCAGAATACCAGTCCAGCTTCGCTAGGTGAGCGGCCGGGAATCGAACCTGAATCACCGCGGCGCGCCCCGCCCCAAAGGCTCTATGTATTGTGATCAACCCAATACACCACGGCGATGGCATGATGGTTTAATATCCTAAACTATACAGGCTATTAGATGTTACAACAAAATCAACATGACGTTCATTGTATTTAAATTTATATATAAACGGCAAAACCGGTTGGAGTTCGTTAAGGCAATTTCAAAAATGCACGATTATAAAGGTATTTTTTATAAAAAAGATAGGTGAAAATGATAAATAACGAACAAATTAACAATGAATAATCGGTCGAGAATCTTTGCGTAGACGTTTATGATTTCTGAAAAAAAATTAGGCTTCGTCAATTACTGTCCTAATCAAATTAGGAGATAAGTTTTCAACAATACATTCCTACCTGAAATAGAAGGTTATGAGTATAAATCTAATAACATAGTTTTAAGGGGTTAAAAAAAAATAATGACAACAATTGATTGTTTGGGGTTGGATATGTTGTGCTTGAGAATTTGGAACCGTATACTATAATGGAAGAGGATTCTCAACTGTAAAGCAAATTCCATAAAAAACAAAAATTTTCCTATGATAAGTTTGATATTTTACGGTTGGAAGTTGAGAGTAGTCTGTAAGGATTCTATCTGACAGGCTTACTGTATCTCCTTGTTTTCTCTTTTCAAAAATGTAACTTTTTTACATATATTCATTGATATTCATCTCAGGATTACAAATCTCGTTAATAAAAGAACCTGTCAGTATGGAATTCAAAATAAAAAGTTTAACAAATTTTCAATGATAAATGCAATAAAAAAATTTTTTTTCCAAGTTTTTTCAGTCAATTTCATGATTTTCACTTCACTTTCATCATTTTAAACATACCTGGATTCCTGCATAAAGCTATTCCTAATTTGCAAAAGGTACACATATATTAATTATGAAAATGTAGAAAAAAATATCCCAAATAAAGAAATGTTCAAAATATTTCGCTGTGTTAAAACTATTTTAATTAGAGAACAAAAAGCTAACAAAGTAATTTTTTTGAACTAGTAAGTTTAAAGAGTTATACTAGTAAACTTACATCGAAGCAAAGAAATTAATATAAAATTGAAAATAAATTTATCAAAAGGCATTGTGAAAAAAGATGTAAGAAAATCATATAACACTTTGAATCTGGAAAATTTGTTAGAAATCCATAATTCCTTTTAAACATTCCTGTCTAAGACCACACCTAAGAGTATGATATAAAGATAATTAGCATTTCATAGGAAATCGTGGCAAGTCAGCGTAACCTCCCCTGATTAACATAACAAGCGGTGAAAGTGTCGTCATCTGAATGCTCAGAAGTCTCGCGGGATGATTAGCATACGTACACTGCTCCATATTCCCCAGTGAACATTAGCATTTACAATTCCGAGGCTAATTTCTAGTACAAGATCTAATGTGTCTGTCTCAAGTGGCGATGGGAAATCTCGACTGATATATATTTTATTTAATTTTCACATACTTATACATAATATGTACGCCATCTTTGAATGTATTTACTTATTATCGACCTGTTATTATAAGCAAGATTTTGACGCATGAAATATTTTAGTGAGTCAAAATAATGTAAAACTGAATATAAACAGAGGTGCTAAACTACACCATAAACAATATTCCCCAAAAGGAAAAACGAAACCTTTACGAAATCATCATATCTATCAGTGTCTTTCTCTACCACAACCGATTTTCTCAAAACAATTTCGTACTTCAAATTTGGCATAGTGATAAACTGTATTGACCCGTAGTAAATAACAAATACTTTTCCGATGTTTTAGAGGGGTAAATAAAATATTATGAGTTTTATTTTATATTAGCTGTGAGAATAATGTCCATAAAACTTCTGTGTAAAAAATGTTTTGTGTAGAACCCTCAGGGATATAAACAAATCAATTGTAGCATTGCTGACGCGTGAGCAACCCTTCCACTGTCCGTGCAAAAAGCAACTGATGCTTAGGTCCACGCCAGCTACGCACAAAGTTTGTCCTATTTTTGAAAACACAACGACAACACGATTTACGAAATTTACTTGCAACAACTTTCGTTGAATAAATAGCATGCAACGAACAATTTTAAAAAAACCTGTTGCGTATATAATAGAAAACATTTAGCGTTATATATCGTCGAGTAGAAATAAAAAATATATGAATTAATCAAAACAACTAAAAACATTATTAAGTGTAATTTATGTTGCGTTGTTTATTTTAAATCCCTACTTGCACCATCTACTCTAGAAAAGCAAAATAATAGTACAAACCTTGCAACTTTATTTAAGAGCATGGGTATACATGCTGTGAATTATATTGCATTGCATTACGTAATTTGACAGGGTGCAATATATACAGATCGAAATTCATTACGGGACAGAGTAAAATTACGTATTTTAAAATCCTTATGATGACATATATTGGAGGTTTTTTAAACGAAACTTAGTTAAATATTATTGAGCCGTTTTACTTTTTTTAATTATGGGTATTTATATTTATTTATGCTTCATTTTATATTTTTTTATATTCACAAATATGTATCGATATGTATAGATTACTAAGAATATCTAGATTCGTAGTTACTTTTGCACGAACCAGTTAGTACCACCAGTAACAAAAAACAGACAGCAAGATAGATATATATATATATATATATATATATATATATATACACATACATATATATATATATATATATATATATATATATATATTTATATATATATATATTTCATGCGTACTGTAATGAAATTCGATTATTTTTCTTTCAGAATTAGTTTTAATAAATATTCCAAAAATACTAAAGTAAAAATTATATGAAAAATAACGTTAATAGAAGTTTGTCTCTAATATACCCAAGAATTAAAGACCTGATTCCTGATTTCATGATATCTGATGCATATTTACGCCTATAAAGGACATTCTAGGCAATATATTTGTATCATCAATAATTACAGAAACATTTGCAAATAGTTAAATGAAAACTTTGGACATATAAAATTATTGCAATTTCACTAGTACTTAAAAGTTATTTTCATCTCATTTCCTTTCCGTGAAATATAACAAAAAATATTTATTGGAAAATGACGCTCTTAATAATTTAAATATATTTTCCGGTGCGAATTTTTCTAGTTGATGAATAAATATCATTAACGAACTTTACCTTATGTGAGCGTTTAAGCATTAGTTCTTTCCTCTCACTTCAAAATATATAATTAAATTGTATATTCAAAATCTTCTTTTTTTTATAGAAGTGTTCTAATGTGATTCCGCCCTTCGGTAATATTTAAAGGGCGGATTAATTTTTTTGTCTAAAATCGAACATGAAATATGAGAAAAGGAAACGATATGGAAATGCAATAGTTTTGCTTGTGCAAGCTGAATGACACGCACTGCGTGTTATATTAAGAATTTATATTTTCAAATGTTGGTACGAAGCATTCGTTGTACATCGTTGGATTAGCTGTTTGGCTTTTAATATACAAAATTTATTATATTATTTGGCGGCCTAACCGAGAATAGTTGAATATTACAATTAGTTTTGATTAGTATATTAATTTGATTCCACTTTTGCACAGAGAAAATCTACATAATTATTTTTTTTCTTCACTCCTGCAAGTGGTATCAATTTCAACATCAGGCTAAAGAAATTTACTATCAGTTCAAAGAGATGATGTGTCTACCGAGACAAAGAGACAGGATCTTCATATTAGGTAATTCGCACATATTACTATACGAGAGGCCATTCAAATATAGAAGTAACAAATTCAAATGATAATTTGTTTATAAGCTTTTTACTTTATTGAAATGTGAATTTTCCAGCTAACAAATGTGTATGTATATTTTGTGGGGTGAAAATTGGGTAAAACCAAAAAAAAAAGAAATTGACTTGCATATTCATAACAAATTTCTATTGTATATATTTATGCACAATTTCAATCGCACACTTTTGGATAACATTTGGATTATACCCTTGTGCTCATATCTTCTTTTGTCTTTGTATCCACTTTCAATATATATCTATTCAATGTAATATATGGATAATATCCTTGTCTTTTTTAGCTTATTCAAATTTTCATTAAATCTAACTAATTACTTCATCTAATTATGTAAAAACTATTTTATTATATGCAATAATTAGTCTCACTTTTTATATAATATAATAAAAATAAATAATAAATGTTCGTCAATAAATATCCACCTGAAATAGAACGTTATGGACTTTAATCTGAGAATAGAAGAGACTTACAGATGCTACGAAAATTTAATTAACACAATTTGTCTTTTTGGAATACGGTATGTTGTCTGATAATTCGAACCAGTCTACTGTCAAATAGATTCCCCAAATATAAAGCAAGTTTTCCTTAAAGAACATGAATTTATTTGTGATCAATTTGATATGTTACGATTGAAAGTTGAGAGCAGTCTACTGTGAGAATCCTTTTTAAATAAATCTATGGTAGCCACTTGTTTTTACTTTTTAGGTCAATAATTTAATAAAGGAATATTCTGGGATGGAATACAAATTAAAAAAGTTCAATTGGTTTTTACAAACGAAGACACTGCCTTTCATTTGTTTAGCTATAAGTACTCATCATATAGTATAAAAAAATACTTCTTTTGTTGTACATTTTTTTTAATAACGTCACTTTATATTTATCTACATTTCTATATTGTTACTATGTTACAAACAAATTTAATGAAAGAATAAAAATAAAGGCCAATAAATATAATACTTTAGAATGAGTAAACTATTTACGTATTTCGAAAAAAACATAAATTTAATTTGTTCAAAGGCATTGTGTAAAAAGATGTAAGAAAATCAGACAAACACTTTGAGCCTGGAAAACTTATTAGAAATTCATAATTCCATTTAAATATTCCTCAATAAGAACGCACCTAATAGTATTACGTAAAGATAATTAACATTTCATAGGAAATCGTGGCAAGTCAATACAATCACTATGGATTTGCATAGCAAGTGGCAAAAATTTCGTCGTCTGAACGCTCAGAAGTCTCGTAGGCTGATTAGCATATATACACCGCTCCATATTCCCCAGTAGACAATACCATTTGCCGTAACGAGTCTAATTTCCTGTACAAGGTTTGGAAGTACTGATGGAAGTCTTGAATGATGTATATTGAGTTTACTTTCCAAAAGCTAGTGCCCAATACGTATACAATGTTTGAGTGGAAATAATTTTTTCAATCTTTTATTTCTAGTAAGAACTGACGCACAAAACATTGTAGTCGTTAAAATAATATGTAATGGAAAAAAACAGAGGTGCTAAGATTTACCATAAATTATATTTATCAAAAGGAAAAAGGAAACCTTAATAAGGTCACTAAGATATTTGTCCTTCTGTGTTTCTACCACAGAAAACCGTCGAAATTTCTAACATCAAATTTGGCATGGTGAAAAACTAAACCAAATTTGAAATTAGAAATTATCATAAGGGTAGTTACAAAGAGAAGTTAACAAAAATATATTATAGATGTTCCACAGAGGAAAATAAAATAGTATGTTTTTGAATTGTACGTACGATAATTATAGAGATATTATTGGAAATTTCTCCAAAATGTGGGTTATTTGTAGATATTGCGAAACGATTAAAGTCAAATTTAGGAAAAAATAACGTTAATAAAAATTTACTTGAAATTTATCGGAAAAATATATTGGTGATTCTTAATTTCATATTACTTGAGCAATTGACAATATGTCTACGCCTGCTAAAAACATACTAGGCAATATATGTACCTATATATATATATATATATATATATATATATATATATATATATATATATATATATTTACATATATATATATATATATATATGTGTATATATATATATATATATATATATATATATATATATATATATTTACATTTATATATATATATATATATGTGTATATATATATATATATATATATATATATATATGTATATATCTGATATTTCCGTAAAATATTAATATATGTATCATTATACATATATTAATATTTCACGGAAATATGAAATATGAAATGACACTTTTAGGAATTTAAATTTCTTTTTTGTTTGAATTTCCATGTTGATAATTCAATATTGTGAACGAATGTTGTCATGTGTGAGCTTTTGCTTTACTGATTAGTGAAATATTTGGACAAGAAAGTGATGTGCGAATGTCAGATTCATGCATGTCAGGTCACATCAGCTAAACACCACAATATATTTAAAATGTATATAAGCTAATTTCTGTGATGCTGCACATATTTCGAAATATAAATATTTGCAAAGAGAGAATGTTTGCTATGCTTATTGGAGTGAAATAACTAGACAATACGAACTTTTCAATTAAACTATTTTCGAATTGGCAACATAGATAAAAAATGTATTAAATTTTATCCGGCGTTTTCTTTTCGCATTACATATTCAGAATAGTTAAATATTTCAGAATATCTTATAAAGGAATGTAATTTAAAAGTGAACGCAAGTTTCTTTAGGTTCATTGAAGTCTACTTTTATCACTAAACTAGAAAGTTTACAGAAAGTTAAATCGTTACACGTTTATTTATATCTTCAGAGGGTGTTCCAAAATATTTTCAATTCTTCACGCTGGTAAACTAGATACCCTCCCTAAAGTTTGAAATATATTTTTTGCTCTCTCTCTTGTGAATACAAAACTGCTCTTTCTATATGTAAATCCAAAAACTTATTTTGCCGTAATTTTTTCACTCCAAGGAAACCTTGCATCGGGCATATATAAATATTCGACACATAAATAGTGCCCTACAAACCAACCTACATAATAAATATTGATACATTAAAGTTCAGTAGATATCACTTGACATATTTATGAATATGCTACCCGCAAGTCATATTCCTCCATATATATTTAACCTTTCAAAGTATACAACCGAAAATATGTTTTAAATGAAAAATCTTTTTGAATAGCAAAATCTATCAAACTGAGGTGAACATAAGTTATAAAATAAGTTTGATGTACTTGATCGGTACATGTAAATACGTATTATATAAATGAACATGGTACAGTTCAATCAATTCTTTAGGTTTTATAAATTTTATAAATTGTGTAAATGGATAATTTTATAAATAACTTGCTTGGACTTTTCCCTCTCAGCCTTGATTATCAGGTTCATGATTGACCATGTTACGATAGTGAGCGGGCTGAAACTATTATTATTAATTTTGAATATTTTTAACATCATATTGGTATAAAATAATTAAGACTTATTTCGGTATTCATCCAAAGTTTTTAATTAATCCAATAACAAAATAATCCATTCAATTTAACTTAGCAGTTTTGTTTGTGTAAACAAACATGTCCAACTTTTTACGTCGTACTGAGATGATATTCGCTCAATTTTCTTTCTGATATTCTAAAACGTACAAATTAGTAACATCTTTAATCCAATCAGAAGCTTTTGAGTGATATGTGTATAAAGAAACAGACAAACAAGAACTTCAGAAAGATCTTATTGCTTCTCCGTATTTTATTTAACACAGAAAATTTAAAACACACTGTTTAAAAAAAAGATTTATATGGGAATCATGGTTGCCATTTTTTAACCTTTTTTGTCTTTTTTTTAATTACCATTCTGCCGTTTGGGTAACATGAGATTAGTATTGTAAAATTAGGCAAATCGAGAAATTTGAAATAATGATTGAAAATATTTTTCGGGGTTATTTGTTTGAATTACATTGTGATTGACAAACTAAAAGGTACAAATTAATTGTTTTTTAACCGTTCTACATACGATTTTTACTTTTAAATAAATGTTCAATAGATTAAAGAATATTTAGAGTTAAACAAACAAACCTCTACAAAGCATACAGTTATATGTGTTAAAAAAAGAATCAAGTGGAATTTTATCGAATGTGTCAACCTAAATAATAATATATTTAATTTTTGTTTTAAAAATGTTCTTTACATGTTTAGTTTTGGAGTACTTGTCTCTTAAAAGGGTTAAGAGTCACCAAAAAAAATGTCTAGTACGACATGGAATATCAAAATAAAAAATCGATCAAGTGCAAACTGTAATTGTAGAACTAATGTTCTGTTCTATCAATCCCTTACTTAAATTATAAATATTAATGTACAGCGCTTCTCTCGATTTCGGATGCCAGCAAGAGAAACGTTGTAAATTATTGTAGTGAGTAACGATTCAAAAAAAAGGACTAAAAAACTTATGAGGACAAAAATTGGACATTATATCTGAGAGACGATCCAAAAACGTTGGGACATTTTATATAAAAACTTTTCTGTTACATCATTGGTGTAGCAGTTGTGATAAAAGTAAACAATCGTATTATTCGGAACATTTAATCGTTTCAAAGTTTTTCAAATCTGATAGTTTTGGTTTTATCTTCATTTAATTCTTATTGTTGATCTTTTTTTAGATTTTTTTGAGAGATCATTTTTATAATAAGGGTGGAAGAGAATCATTTTTACGAACTTTTCTAGAAAAGAACAATTACATCTTATTGTTGAATTCAGCCTTCGATAATTTTCAGTTTTGCTATGCCATTGAATCTTATTTTATTTCCCAACTTACTCCTGAAATTAACTCCAGAACCAAAATGAAACTATTTATTATACCCGTAATTCAGCCACTATTCTCTGTGTTAAATTTCACTTTAAGTTTTAAGTCCAATAGCTTTCGAGAAACTCGCCCTGGTAGACGGATATACGTACGTACGAAAGGACGGACACCGAAGTAATTCCATAATGATTAGCAACTTTTCCATGGAATATTATAAACACACATTCTGTATTTCAAATGTAATAACAAGAGTAATTTAATAATGAGGTCAAGTCTGTCCAAAATTTTGAGAAGAAAATATGTTCAAAAATCTTATTTATGGTTTACTTCGGTGGTCATTTATTACAACTAACTTCTTAGTGCAAAATTTAGGACGAAACGAATGTTATTATTTTAAAATCCTTTTTTGAAGTTAAAATGAAGTTGTCATTTGAATTTCAAGAAAGGTTAAAATTTTATTGCACATTTCACGTGACGAATTTTCCTCTTGATAATTTTTTTTTACGATTTTATCTTAAATATTAGAGTAAAGCATATACAAATTAATTATAATATATAATTTCTGATTAGTTAGAATGAATTTTGTATTATAAAAACGTCATTCATTGCAGTTAGCTTTTTATAAAAATATGCAACCTTGGAAGCAGTTTCAATAAAGCTTTGCGCTGACTATAAACTATTTCCATTTTCACCCTTACTTCGAACAATACACGTGTAGGGGCAGTTATTTTGAAAAATTATTAAAAGTTTAACGCTCGCGCTAAACTACGAATAATTTTTCATAATAGCTGCAGCTAATATCCTAAGAGAGAATTAAATGTATAGCGCAAATAAATGTCCTGAATGTAAATAGGATTAAATCTATCTATGAATGGTTTAGTATCATAACATTTCAAATTCGCATGTTTATTTGCATATGTGTAAATATACCTATTGTCATTAAATTATCAAGTCAAACTCTAAAATAAAGTAAAAACCTCATAAAAAATATTGTAAAATGAAAAATTTTCCTTTAAAATGCTTTGAGATTAAGTTAGCGCTTTTCGTCTAGAATGATTGATTATTATATCTACCACAACACTGAAAGTGAGGTGGATAGTTTTGAAATTCTGTCTTTCTATACAGATACACCAAGTATAAATTCCAGTAGTTTTGTAGAACTTCACCATATATCAAAGGGACGGAGAGATAGGAATTTATTGCAATTAAGTTCTTCAGTATTGTGATAGAGACATTATTTAGAAAATCTAGATGCAAAGCTCAAACTTTATCTATGTGTAAGTAAGGTAAAACAAGTTTCAAACAGGAGTCTTTATTATGGCTGAAAAGAAATATTGAGCAAATGCATGACCCTAAGTTATTCTAGTTTAATTAGTTATTTAATAATTACTAGACCCATAGCTGGTATTACTGCACATGTATAGAGACGTTGATACCTACCGGGCTTATATGAAACTACTAGATAAGCTAAGAGAAATTTTATTTTTGTTTGTATATAATTATTTACAAATTAAGAGTTTTTATCATTGGTCCTCTACAAAATAAATATTAACCAAATTTAAAAGTTCTATATCTTCTTAAAAGGACATAGAAATTTCGAGGATCTGTCAGTGAGTTACGAAATTGATGACATTTTATACCAAATATCTCAGAAAGTACTGTAAATACCAGTTTAAAATTTGTAGCATTTTGGAACTAAGTAAGAGTCTTTCTGTGTATTAAAAGACTAACTTTGATCATTTATCTGAGCTGAGTTACAGTTACGTTAAAATATTTATGAAGCGCTGTAGTTAAAGAGTACAGTTTTCGGTATGGCCGTTGTAGTTTGAAGGTTATTACTGTTTGTCTAAATCATTAATAACCCTATTAAATGAACCGAGGCCTTGTCATGTCCATTGTGTGATTGTGTAAAAGTGTCAAATGGTATAGATCATTTCATCGGCATTAAACCTTGCCGACAAAATGTCGCCGAGAGCCAAAGAGAGGATAATTATAGCTCTGTAAGCCCCGCTGTCTGTAATTACGATGTGAAGCAAACCAGTAGCGCGATAAATTAAATAATTAGTGTTATTTTAATTTTTTTATACGCTCATTGAATCACAGAGCGACTTAGACAGGAAAATTAATCAAGATTGAAAAAAAGTTGATTTTTTGAAAGTTGATTGCAAGAAAAAACAGTTGAAAGAATTATTTTTAATTTTTTTAAATATACCGACATCGATTAATACAACTTTTCAACATACTGCATAAAACTTTCGTCCACATTTTCTAACTGTATTTAGTTTTTATTCAACTGCACACAAAGTTTATGTTTATCAACTCATATTATATATATTTTTGTGTGTGTGTGTAGGTATGTATGTAGGCAGGTATGTATGTGTGCGGGTGTAGTTATACAGGCAGAGGGTTAGATGTTAGTTTCTAGAGTCGAAACGCAAAACGAGGTGTGGATTAATAAGGTATAGTTTGAATTCCTTTAATCTTTCGGGTAAGAATCTATGTCGTCATGATTCTTGAACAATGGGATAATATGTGGTGATTCGTGGAATATGGCAGCTGAGAGTTGCAATTTTGTCTCACGTGAAAAAGTAAATTCCCAGAGAACCAGTAAAATGAGTGCCGAACGAAAGAGCTTGAAAATATATAATGTATTGTTTAAATAAATTAAATTTAATAAAATGTATTTATTTTAAAATTGGTATGTAACATTATTTAGAACTTGGCTTTGGACCGTCGTATAAAGATCAAATTAAAAAATGGTTTTTTTATTGTATCTGTATATATATATATATATATATATATATATATATATATATATATATATATATATATACGAACACACATATACATTATACAAGTTAATTAAAAAACTTATAAGTTATAAGGGCAGTTTTTCACGCTTTGACGCTTCCCTTGGTTTTCACACTCATGCGAAACCGAGATAGAACTCTTATAAGTTCATAAATTGAAGAAGAAAATAATTTTACAGTAAAATTATTTTTAATTTAATATATGTTATATCAGTCTCTATCACTTTGTATCGATTAAGTCGGTTCAGTTCAGCCAAAAGTTTACTTCGTATATATTAAAAAAAAGTTTTCACGAGTGAAAGCAAGTTGTGTGTACGGAAATCTACATTGTTAAATGGTATTTTAAATATTAATTAACTCTTTTTATTTATGTCAAATCTATATCCGAGTTGCCCTTGCGCAAATATGTTTTTTTTTATTATGGGGACAACCGGATATAATATTTGGTTCGTTTATCCATTGCATTGCAAAATAAAACCTGTAAAGTGTGAAAAAAAACTCGCCCTTAGAGTATTACATATATATTTAGGATTATATAATAATTTAAGAAATTACACAATCATAATAATTTGTGAATAATATTATTATTTTTCACCATGCAAATATGTTTTACGTTCGCAGTTCCATTTTAGCATATATTTAATTTTTACTTTGGCAGTTTCAAAAAATTGCATATATGGGCGTCCTTCTACATTTTCATAATCTTCTAAAATAATTTTAAATGGGGTTCTGAAAAAAAATATTGGAAAACACGTAACTCTTTTTAAAAAGAAATCCCATGCAGAAACCCTTCGAGTTCTTTCTTTTATACTTTCTTAAATGTTCATACGAATATTTTGAGTAGTGAGTATATGTGAGTTAATATAATATATAAGTTTGCCTCTAAATTTCTAGGTCAAATTATTTGTTAAAAAAAACGACTGTGACCAATAGATCGATACATGGACACGTAAAGCATCTTAAAAAAATTCCGATTGTTTTTTATTTCGAGGTACTGAACGTTAAAAATGCTCTCAAATGTGATGGAAATTTTGACAAAAGTACTATTTATTAATATGTACTTAACGAGTTTTGACAATAGTCAAATTTTTCAACTTCTCGTTATTTTCATAATAAACATACCAATATCACATTAAAATGGAGGAGGTGCCTCTGTAATAATTTATTTCAAAAAAATAAAGAGATTTAAAAAACCCATTAATATCGGTTGTGAAACTTACTTTTTGTGTAAGTGTAGAAACTGAATCACCCCTAGAAACATAACTTGAGAAAAAGTATTTAAATATTTAACTGAATTATTCTGTAAATAATTTCTATGGGATGTAGTTAGTGAAGAGATTAAGTTCTCTTGTCACCCCTTTCCAGACAACGAACATACGTCAGGAAAACGAGGGCAAATATGGTGAATCTACTTCTCATTATTCAGGATTGAAATGCTTACAAAGATTTGCCAAATTATTTTAGGATTTCTGAAATTATAATGCCCGTGTCGTATTTTATAAAAAAATTATTCAATTCCTCGAAGAAAAGTATCGATTGATTTTCAATAACATCTCATTTTCTGAAACCAAACGATACGAGATATGAAATAAAAAATGGCCATGCTTTTTGTATAATAAATAAGACTCAGTGGAACTTAACAGGGGGTATATGAAGAATAGGATATTTACAGCGTGAAAACTCCGAACACTCTGTTTTCTTCGACTAACCAGTCAACTAGTCAATTGTCCCGTCTTAAAAAATTATATTAAATTAATAAAAATTAAGTTCACCCTACTTTGTTACATTATCGATAATTATCGTTGCGGAATTTGGCAGAACTATTTCAATACATATGTAGAAAACAACATATGTTGAAAATGGTATGCATTGTTAAAAAATTAATTTAGGCACAGAAAATATGTAGACGACACTACTTGCATTTTCCTGCCACGGTTATTTATATGTCAACGTTACAACAAAAATTTTTGTGTGTAAATTTTGATATTTTTATGCATATATAGTTTTTTTTGTCATAATACGATATGTATTTTGGATTTAGTCAATAAATGAGTTGCTTCATTATTTTACACCCAATTTCCGTCCAAACATAGAATTGATACATTGTGAAAAATGTTTTCGAAACAAAATTTCATTTGAGGTTTTTATTTTATTTGCATATACGTATTCAATATTTTTAATTTAAAGAAATACTTCAATGATAATTTATCGCATTACTAAATTTTACCCTATATATTAAACATGCGATGTGAAATCATATAATTAATTCGTTCAAATCTGTGTTCCTTAATAGTGCAATACACAGTAATAGACGAAAAAGGATATTTCTCAAACATAATTCCTCAAACATCAACATTATCACTGGTACTAATTTTTATAAATAATAATAGAATACAAAATGTTTTGTAATCAAATATCATATCGAAAAAGACGTATTTGTATGTACATAGCTCTAAAGTAACTCACATCTCCGCATGTTCAAATTTCTGTAGCTCGTTTTAGGAAAAGTCAATATGAAATTAAAGCATGTTTATTTTCAATTTGGTTATTGTGATAACTAAAATTGTATGCTAAACATTATAAGTATGTATTTTTGTATATATATATATATATATATATATATATATATATACACATAATACATAGGTATATATTTCTTTTTAAAACATCAGAAAAGATTTAAATATTTCTGTGATATCCTTCTAATAATTGAACTTTTGATTTAAATTCATGCTCTTTTTTTCTAAGTATCTAGCCCGTGTCGCTCGCTGCTTTTAAAATAATTCGATTTATAACAACAGTAGTTTTATTTTTAGGGCTTCATCACATTTTGGTAAACGATGATCAAACAATTTTACAAGAAATAATAATGATGAATATATTACTAACAGCGAAAATCCAAAAAAGTATTTACAACTAAAATATAGATAAAGAGACAGATGAGCAGACACACGAGCGATCTTATATGGCTTGCATGTTTCTTTTTGAAGTACAGTGTGCTAAAAAATGTTAAAAAAGGCCAAATAAACGAAATGGTCAAAAAACCTATGAAACAGGTTTACACGGGTTTTCCATACTTCTTAATTTTATAATCGAAAGCATGAAATAAAATAATGGATGAATATGCCACTTCGACAGCTGTAATTTTTTTATAAATAGGTCTACGAAATATTTAACAAATACAAATTCTACTTTTTCTATTCTGCATATAGCAATACATGGAAAAATGGCCAGAAAATTAATAGTACGGATAGGGTGTTTATTACATGGTGTTATAAAAATGATCATTACTTTTCTGGTTTAATTTTTGATTAAGTTATCAAAACTATGTAATTTTATATTTCACGTATTTATTAAATTTAAAAATGAAGTTTCAACAATAATCATAAAGGACCTTGAAAAATTAGAACTTTTATTACTATGCCCAATTTTAGGTTTCTAAATATAGAGGTTTTCGAGAAAAAACACAAAAAACCCGTGACAGATAGACGGACACGTAAGCAATATTAAAAGGGTACCGTTTTTCCTTTTATAAACTTTTTTTCCTTTTAAAATCTTAAAAAGAAATAATGTAAAGCACGCCCATATATCGATAGCAAATATTTTAAATATTCATATAGAAATGTTACAGGAAAAAATGAAGAACAAATGCAGTTTAACACCAATAATATTTTGTTCAGTTTTTTGATATGATATGAAAAAATATGCACTAAAAAAATTTGCTGTCGATTACTATTTATGAAAAATTTTACGTAAGCATGGGGTATAAATACAAATGCAATTGAATAAATAAAAAACAAACTCAAAAGGATTACGTAAAGAAAGGTTATAAACGTAAATATGAATGGAAATTTAAGAAAAAACAAACCAACATTTCTAAAAACTGAATAAACACGAATTGTTATTTTAAAAAAATACAGACCCAAATTGTCCAGAGATTGAAGAAATTTTGGTACATTGGGGTAAAGGCTGAAGAAGGTCACGTAAGGAGAATATGTATATATATATATATATATATATATATATATATATATATACACACATATATATATATATATATATATATATATATATATATATATATATATATATATATATATATATATACATATATACATACAATATTATTCGAAATATATACTATACGCAAATAGACTTTACTTATTGTTCCCTGAATGATGATACCATATAAGTAGAGTGTAAATGTTGAAATTGAAAATTTAAAAAACAATATTTGATAATTATAATTATTTAATTTTGTTTCATGAACACGAAATAATTTATGAGATGGTGTGCTCATAGCTGAAAATAATTGATTACTGATGAAAAAAAAATGAATTAAGTGAAGAAAAATAGAAAATTATTGTATATTTTTCATATCATTAAAAAAAAAATGAAAATATCATTGGTATTGAATATATTTGGCGTTAATTTTGTAGAAATTCATTATTCACAATTAAACGAAACTACGTGATGTATATTATTTCTACTTTCTTTAAGTTCTTTACCACGACCTAAGTTTCGTTGTATTACATCTTCAGGTGGGATATTAGCAAAGAGCTTTGAATCTTTGCTAATATCCCACCTGAAGATGTTGTAATACAACGAAACCTAGGTCGTGGTAAATAAATTAAAGAAAGTAGAAATAATACTACATCACGTAGTTTCATTTAATTGTGAATTATTGAATTGTTTTTATCAATATTACTTAAATGCGATAAGAGACACATCATTGGTG